>JARGCV010000008.1:10112500-10830852 GCA_034064705.1 Bothrops alternatus
TGATTAACTTCCCAGAAAAACTCATTTTATCGCAACAGCCAATATATCACACAGCAAACAAAGAAAGCTGTTTTTAACCTAGTCATATTATTTCTTCCTCTATATAGAATTGTTTGAAGTTCACATAGCAAGCTAAACCACGTCTTGTTTAAAACCACACAGTGGCTTTGTGTAATAAATAAATCTAATTCATTATCTACTCTGACCTATAGTAGCTCTCCAAATTATAGGTTTAATATATCAGACATATCAAGCACAAGACCCGGGGGCTGGATGCGGCCCGCGAAGCCATCCTGGAAATAGTGAGGGAATGGCCCCCTCTGTCTTGGCCCTGGCCCAGGCTGGCCGGGAGCCAATGTACAATTTTGTGGTGGCCATCTATGCTGAAACGCATTCAGTCTTAGTTCGACAAGGCCGTCTGGATACAGCAAGGAACCAGCCCCTGCCGTGTCCGCCCTGCCCACAGGGTGCATGCTAGGGAGGTGTCACCCTTTGTGAGGAATGAAGAAATGCTCTATCGCCTGGAAGTGCCTCGCCTACTTCACATGTCTGGCTTGATGGGCTCTGGGAGAGGGTTTCGGCAGGCAGCAGGGCGCTCTCCTCACAGCGCCGAGAGGTTGAGCCAGGCAGTGCAAAGCTCGCCAGCTTTGCACCTTGCTGCCTGCTGAAACTGGGCAGGCTGGGGACTAGGCAGCATTGCATTTCTCATCAGATTCGCTCCACCCGCTTAGCTCTTGGCGCCCTGCTGCCTGCCGAAACTGGGCAGGCTGGGGGCTGGGCAGCATCACGTTTCTTTTCAGATTCACGCGGCCTGGCTCAGCCTCTTGGCGCTGTGAGGAGAGTGCCTTGCTGGGCAGGCTGGGGGCTGGATAGCATTGCGCAGGTAACATTGACTCTCATGCTGCTCATGGCATCCCCTCCTCCAGAGCCCACCAAGCCAGATATGTGAAGTAGGTGAGGGCCATGTGCTGGCCACTTCCAGGCGATGGTGCATTTCTTCATTCCTCACGAAGGGCGACACCTCCCCAGCTGCGTTTCTTGCCTGTTTTTCTCCCTCCCTCATCTCAAATATTTTCCCACCACTCTGTACTTAGGAAGGAAGAATGGAAAGAAAGAGAGGGAGGGTCTGAGGGAAGTCCTGCCTTAGGGAAGTCCTGTCTGCTGCCTTTCACCATCCCCTTGACCCCTCCTCCTGGCCTATCCTGGGGGTCTCCCATCCTATTGCTAAGGAAGCTTTGGATACAAAGCCGGGTCTCCTCCCATGGAGAGGGAATGGACCTCCCTCTGACTTTGCCCTCGTACCCATCATGACCAACTTGGCTAAGCAGAGCAAGCACAGCAGCAGCAGCAGCCTTGAGGAGGATGTAAGTGCAGACTTGGTATTTAAAAAAATATAATTATCTGGGTTGGTTTTTAAAAAAAATTTCCAAACAAGTTAAGAATCTTTGTTTCAACTTAACCTTTGTTTCTTTCTCCAATGAAAAAATATCTTGAAGGCAAACTAACTGCTGCCCAATGATAAGAAGCAGAATGACTAGAGCAGCGGTTCTCAACCTATGGGTCGCGACCCCATTTGGGGTCGAACGACCGTTTCGCAGGGGTTGCCGGACACCGTGGTCCGCCATTTTGTTTTTTCATTGCGCGCGCCGCGCATGTGCGGATTGGGCCAGCGCGCTGTGCATGCGCGGATCGGGCCGGTGCACGCGCACTGCACATGCGCGGATCGGGGCGGCGCGCGCATGGCGCGCATGCACGGATCAGCCCATCGCAGTCCGCCATTTTGTTTTTGGGGTTTTTTTGTCACGCGTGCTATGCGTGCACGGATCGGGCCGTCACGCGCACGCTGCGCATGCGCGGATCGGGCCATTGCTGTCCGCCATTTTGTTTTTTGGGGTTTTTTTTCTTTTTTTTCGTCGCGCGCGCCGCGCATGCGCGGATCGGGCCGCGCATGGGCGGGGCAAATGGGGTCTCAACCTGAAAAAGGTTGAGAACCACTGGACTAGAAGCAACATTGCATGCTTTTCCTTTACATATTTCCACTTCATCATATCACATAACAGTAGTATATTCGAGTTCCAAAGCTTCAATCAGTTTTATTAAAAGGTTCCAGTAAAAAAAAAGAAGCCAGCACAGGTTGGGAGGCTGGACTCTTTACCAAAATCCAAAAACCAGGGCAAATGCCTAGTTCTCCTCTTGGGTTGGACAAGATAAGCATCCAGGCAAACTAACGTCAGAAAACAGCTTCATGAAGAAAACTATAGCCAAGTTTGCTCTTTGTCATAACACAGCATTAATTATTAAAACAACTCAGTTCTTTAGGTCAGTTCCCTTTCTCCTATACGTTTATAATTTGTAGCAAAATCCTTGCTCTCCTAGACTAATAATCCTTATTACCTTATCCTACTAATAATCTTTTGCTCCTTCTGCTAAGTAGTAAGCAGCCACCTTATTATCAATACAATAATTTGACTTTCTGGAATAGAAATCAATCAATTGTATCTCATGCTAGCCAATTATTGAAGAACATTATAATGAAAAACCTCTGAAGGATATTTAAAATAAATTAAAATAAATGAATGTGGTCCGCCAAGCAAACTATTTACAAGGATATCATATCAGATGATGAGAAAAATACTCAAGGTCAATTTTCACACTGCCAACACTGCCCCTCCAATTGATCACGAAGCTTCAATCTTGCCTGCAGATTCAGTTTTGTTGCATATATACTGTTTACATTTTATAGCCTTAATTTAGTGGCCACAGTTAGATATATGTAATTAGAGTTTAATGCATTCCTCTCCAGTCTGACCATTTCCAGATGTATGATTGAGTTCTGGATTCTGCTCCTTCCTGAAATCCAGAGATTAACAACACCACTAATATTAAAGGAGACATTGAAAGGTGGTTTAAAATGTTGGGTATCAGCTGACCAGAATTGGGTTTTAAGATGATCTGCGAAACTTAGCAGTCTATAATAAACTACCAAAACTCCAAGCCAGTACAGGTGGTGCTTGACTTACCACAATTAAGCACAAAATATTTGTTGCTAAGTGAGATAGTTGTAACGGTATTTTGCCCCATTTATGACTTTACTTGCCACAGTTGTTAAGTGAATTTATGCAGTTATTAGGGTAGTAGCATGATTGTTAAGTGAATGTGGCTTCCCCATTGACTCTGCTTGTCAGAAAGTCACAAAAGGTGACCACATGACCCCTAGGCACTGCAACTGTCATAAATTTGAGTCAGTTGCCAAACGGCTGAATTTTGATCACATGACCATGGAATGCTGCCATGGTTATAAGTATGGGATGAAAGGCAGGGAGATGGGAGCGCACGGTTGCACAAGCCGAGCGTCGGCCAATTCCCGGTCGCCCTCTCCACCACATGGCAGGACCAGAGAGGGGAATGCAACATGCCAGATGCAGAGCCACAGCCTGGAACTGCTAGCGGCTGGCAACATATGCGGCCTCTGTGGCGGCTGGAGAGAAAGGGTGAGGAGGAGAAAACAGGAAGGGTCTCTCTGTGTGTGTATGTGTGTATGTGTGCGTGTGTGTGAGAGAGAGACAGACAGCAGGGAAGCAAAAGCATGGGGATCGGGCAATGTTGCAAACAGAGTAAGCAAACTTACAAAAAGGGGATCTCTCTCTCTTTCTCTCTCTCTCTCTCTCTCACACACACACAAGTGCTGCATCGGGGAGGTGGTGTACAGGCAGGCGAGAAAGCAAACTCGCAAATTGGTTTTGTGGTCTATTCTTGCTGCCTCCCCTCCCTAAAATCCCACTGATAATAGAACTTTTGGATTGAATGGAAAGTTAAGAGGAACTGGCCTGAGTTGAAATTAAAAGGCCGAGTCAACTGCCCCCCTCCCAATTATTTTGTCGGAGAAGTGGAAAGTGTTTCTTGCTTCCACTTCCTCTCATCTGCTCTTTTATAATTTAATCTAGCCTTACCCAAACTAATGTCTTTTGGGTGTCATGGACCACAGTTCCCATCATCCTGTGGCTATGCTGGCTAGAAATGGAATGCCTTATTTTCTCTGCAGTATGCACCTAGGGGGCAGTAGGTCTGTGGGATTTAGATGTATTTAAACATTTGTGGGTTTTTTGCCTAATTTATTAAATCAACGTCTAATTTGAAATTAAATGTTTTGGAGAAATCCAGGGTGGTTTAGAAGAAAACTCTCAAAGACAGCTATTGTAAAACATCACCAGCACTGCTTAAAACATTAAAAGTGTGTATTTTAAGAAAGAAAAGTATTAGTAGTAATTTACTTAGTGATGTTTGACCATAAAATGTGTTGTTGTTCTACATATGCCTGGCTGAACAGTGTGTTTGGAATTGCCTTTAAACGGGTGAGGGATGCACTGTTCATATTTTCCTTGGGAGCAAGTTCTATAATTGGGGTGCTGTCTCTGAGAAGGCTCTGCTTGTGGCCACTGTTCTATAAACCAAACCAGAGGGATCATCTGGTCTAAATGGATGGTAAACAAAAATGATTAGGGGGCTAAAACATATGACAAATGTTTGTGGGAATTGGGACTAGGGATGGTGACATGATAGCAATGTTCCAATATTTGATAGGCTGCCACAGAGAAGAAGGGGTCAACCTATTTTCCAAAGCATCAGAAGGCAATAATAGATGGAAACTAATCAAGAAGAAAACCAGCCTAGAACTAAGGACTTGTGAAAACAATTAACCTGTGAAAAGGCTTGCTTTCAGAAGTTGTGGATGCTCCATCACTGGAGGCTTTTAAGAAGAGATTGGATATTCCATTGTCTGGAATGGCATAGATCCCCTGCTTGCGCAGGGGGTTGGACTAGAAGACCTCAAAGGTCTCTTCCAACTTTGTTATTCTTTGAGAGAAGCGCTGCCAACCTCTCCCCCTCACCTTGTCCCTTCCTGGGCACAGAGAGAGGTAGGGAGGGAGGGAAGAAAGGAGGGGAGGGAAACAGAAAGAAAGAAAGGGAAGGAAGGAAGGAGATGGGAATGAAAAGAAGGGAGGGAGGGAGGAAGGAAGGAAGGAAGGAAGGAGGGAAGGAGAAGGAGGGCATGAGGGAAGTCCTGCCTTAGCACTTGGCCACCAGCAGCCCTGTTGCCCTTTCGCCAACCCCTGGTGGTCCCCCATCCTATTGCTGAGGATGCTTTGGTTATAAAGCCAGGTCTCCTCGCATGGAGGGGGAGTGGGCCTCCCTCTGACCCATGCACTTTGCCCTCCTGCACCCACTATGAGCAACCTGGCCAAGGAGAGCGAGCACAGCAGCAGCAGCCTCGAGGAGGAGATAAATGTAACTGGGCACCCTCTTGGGGAAGTGCGGCTGGGCTAGGCAGGGCTGTGGGGTCCCGTGGCCATGAGAGCTCAAGGGCCGGGCTGGGCACTTGACCTCCACTGCCCAGGGCTCCAGGCAGTCCGTGCTACCCTCCAGGGCCCCTTCTGCACAGCCTGAGAGAGACGGGGAGGCTCCTCCAGTGGACCATGCCCCGACGCTCATCCCAGTCCTGGCCAGGCCCGCAGAGTCGACCCTGATGCAAGTGGAGCTGGCCATACCTACTCAGTAGGCCATGCCCATGCCAACCACACCCACTCAGTAGGCCATACCCATCTCAGCCACACCCACACGGCCCCCGAGGGCAACCACAATGCTGATGCGGCCCTCAATGAAATTGAGTTTGACACCCCTACTATATAACATCGAACAGAATTTGATATTATTTCAAGTTTCCTATATAAACTTTATTAGCAATAATAGCATATTTACTGTTTTTTTTTCTGAAACTGATGTTCTCAATATTTTCTTACAGTTAGGAATATCTTATACACATCTCAACGTCTCTGCCCCAGAATCTAAGAAAATTCAAATACTACAAACTATTGAGCTTTGCTGCCATCTAGAGATAAGAACTAGACTAAATCCTTCCAAGGACTTGAATGTTCAGTAAGACTGCACAAAACATTTGGCAAACCATTGTACTTTATATCCCACAACAATGACAGATCACCACAATCCCAAAGGGCTTTTCTTTTAGTACTAGGAGTCTAATTCTTTCCTGAACCAGGATAACACTATGGTTGGCTCTTATAGTACATCTAGCCACAAATTAGCCAATATTTAACCTAGATATTGTGATTATCCAGCCCATATATTTATCATTTGGTATGATGTATTGTGCCAATCCAAGGAATTGGATTAAACAGAAGTAAAATGAATAACCATAGCTCTGTCATGCAAGTGAAGCCCATGACTGGGTTCACATTAAAATGAATTGCTGCTTGTTGGTATTTTGCTTAATATGTTGTACATATCTGAAAAGGGGGTTCTGTACGCTAGGATTTACAATATACTGTGAATGCAAACTATATAACCTAATAGCCATGATGGTACAGTGGTTAGTATTGCAGGTTAATTCTGCCGACTGCCAACAGTTCGATCCTGACTGGCTCAGGGTTGACTCACCCTATCATCCAAGGTCAGTAAAATGAGGACCCAGATTGTTGGGGTCAATATGCTGACTTTGTAAACCGCTTAGAACGGGCTGTAAAGCACTATGAAATGGTATATAAGTCTAAGGCAGGGGTGTCAAACTCAATTTCATTGAGGGCCACATCAGCATTGTGGTTACCCTCAGGGGGCCGGGTGGTGTGGCCAGGGTGGGTGCGGCCTACTGGGTAGGCGTGGATGGAGTGGGTGTGGCCTACTGGGTGGACGTGGCCAGCTCTGCATCATTCTCGTCAAGGGTGCCTTTGGGGCCTGGGCTGGAGTGGGACAGATCTGAGGATCTCTGGCAGAAGGAGGTGGGACCAGGGCAAGTACCAAAGCATGGTCCACTGGAGGAGCCTCACTGTTCCTCTCAGGCCATGCGGGGGGACTGGATGATGGTGTGGGCTGCCCGGAGCCCTGGGCAGCAGAAGTCAAATGTCCAGCCTGGCTCTCGAGCACCCGCAGCACCAAGCCCAACCCCACTTCCCCATGGGGGCACCCAGCTGCACTTACATCCTCCTCAAGGCTGCTGCTGCTGCTGTGCTTGCTCTCCTTAGCCAGGTTGCTCATGATGGGTATGAGGGCAAAGTCAGAGGGAGACCCATTCCCTCTCCATGGGAAGAGACCCAGCTTTGTATCCAAAGCTTCCTTAGCAATAAGATGGGAGACTCCCAGGATAGGCCAGGAGGAGAGGGCAAGGGGATGGTGAAAGGGCAGCAGGGCAGGACTAAGGCAGGACTTCTCTCATACCTTCCCTCTCCTTCTTTCCTTCCTTCCTTCCTAAGTAAAGAGTGGGGGGAAATATTTGAGATGAGGGAGGGAGAAAAACAGGCAAGAAACGCAGCTGGGGAGGTGTCGCCCTTCGCGAGGAATGAAGAAATTCACCATCGCCTGGAAGTTGCCAGCACATGGCCCTCACCTACTTCACATATCTGGCTTGGTGGGCTCTGGAGGAGGGGATGCCATGAGCAGCATGAGAGTCAATGTTACCTGCGCAATGCTACCCAGCCGCCAGCCTGCCCAGTTTTGGCAGGCAGCAAGGCGCTCTCCTCACAGCGCCAAGAGGCTGAGCCAGGCCGCATGAATCTAAAAAGAAGCGTGATGCCTCCCAGGCCCCAGCCTGCCCAGTTTCAGCAGGCAGCGGGGCGCTTTCCTCACAGCGTCAAAAGGCTAAACCGGGTGGCGCAAACCCCAAAAGAAGTGCGATGCCTCCCATCCCCCAGCCTGCCCAGTTTCAGCAGGCAGCAGGGCGCCAAGAGCTGAGCGGGTGGAGCGAATCTGATGAGAAGTGCAATGCTGCCTAGCCCCCAGCCGCCCAGTTTCAGCAGGCAGCAAGGTGCAAAGCTGGCGAGCTTTGCACTGCCTGGCTCAACCTCTCGGCGCTGTGAGGAGAGCGCCCTGCTGCCTGCCGAAACCCCTTTCCCAGAGCCCATCAAGCCAGATATGTGAAGTAGGCGAGGCACTTCCAGACGATGGTGCATTTTTTCATTCCTCACAAAGGGTGACACCTCCCCAGCATGCACCCTGTGGGCAGGGCCGACACAGCAGGGGCTGGTTCCTTGCTGTTTCCAGACGGCCTTGTGGAGCTAAGACTGAATGCGTCTTAGGGCCAAGGCAGAGGGGGCCATTCCCTCACTGTTTCCAGGATGGCTTCGCGGGCCACATGAAACTACTTCGTGGGCCGCATCCGGCCCCCGGGCCTTCTGTTTGACATGTCTGGTCTAAGAGCTATTGCTATTGCAAGTATTTTCATTTTTTTAAAAAGTAAAAAATATTGTTATCTTTTGAAAACACTTTGTCAAACCAATTTATACATTAAAATTAATAACTGCAAATATTTTTATTTTTTAATTATAGATTGCAGATGTTTTCCGTCAAGCAATTCCTATTAAAAACCCTAAATCAAAAACCATCAATACAACAGTGCTACCAGTGAGGACATCTTCTGAACAATAGAAGAAACCAACTTAAGATACTAAAGATGGGACATCAAACATTATCAGATCTATTCCCAATGTTTCTACGCAAAATGTCAGGAAGACATAAGACTGCTGATGTATGATATAACTGTTACCTAACTCATAAGTAGAAATGATTTTTTGCACACCAATACATCAAAAATGATTGATGTTGACACTGGAATTACAAAGGATTGGGATTTTCTCATAACCAAAAATCTACTGTTCAGTATAATATTGCCCCATTTTCCTAATATGAACGAAGTCCCACAGTTTCTCCTACACTACAGAAGGGATGAAGTTTCCACTTAATTCAATCGAAGCTATTGTGAATTTCCCACATAGCTGTAACTTTGTATTTTAGGCAATGTCAAAATAACGCCGGACACACCATGATGAAGAGACTTTAAAGGTGCAGCCACCATAGTACTCTGCTATTTATTTTCTCCCAACTTCCCAGTGCAGCATTAGGACAATTGTATTCTTGATTCATAATTCAGCCAACCTTAAAGAGACAAAGACAAGGAACCAGGGAGAAAAGAAATGATGCAAACCCTTAAGGACAAGTTCATTTTTACCCTCAGCAGGAAAAAAAGCAGTGATATCATGACACTGTAAATTACCATAGTAACTTCAGTCCCAACAGAAATCAAGAGGAAGAAAACCTTAAGAATAAGAATATTAAGAAATGGATTACTGTCACCAAATGTGCATTTGATGTGTTTTTCAAAGTTAAGATGCTGTGAATTTTGCCTACCACCATGCATTTTTACATCAACGCTTCTGACTATATGGTAAATGAAAAACTATTTTTTAAAATTGGATTCTTTTAAAAATAGTAAACCTGTACGGATTGTAGAATAGGTAAGGGATATTTTCATGGTATTTTATTATAAAATAAATTATGTTAGTATTTAAACCTCAATATAGAGATGAACATTTTCATTAAATAACATTCCTAAACTACTTGTGGGTGCTTCATCACTAGAGTTTTTAAGAAGAGATCGGACAGTGAAATGGTATAGGTCTCCTGCTTGAACAGGGGGTTGGACTAGAAGACCTCCAATGTCTCTTCCAGCTCTATTCTTATTGATTGGTTTACTATTCATAGAAAAATATTTTTTTTCATTTAATAGAGAAAAAGCATAGGTGATAAAATTAAATGGATAAAAGGATAACTGAGGGAGAGTCCTAAATCATTAGGGCTTGTACAAAATGAAATTCTCTAAATCAATTCATGATTAATATAAAAATGACTTTCCACAAATGAGTGCCTCTGGAGGAGACAAAATCTACTTTTAAAGGAAATTGAAGCTGACTTGTTTCTAGACACAGTTATATGAATAAAGGCTGACTAAGAAAGCATATAATGCAAACTTTTGGCTTGCTTGTATAAAATGATAGCAAACCTTAGATCATTTGCTGTTGAATTAGCTGATTTTCTCTCAATTATTGCTAATACAACAAAGCTTATAAAGTCACAATTATACATATTATTCCTCATAAACAGAAAACTATATCCATGTCTCAATATAAAAGTTAACTTTGATTAACCAATCATTCAATGCCCAGCACACAGAAGTTACACTGTATCTTTCAAGAATGTTTTAATTCCTCATGAGATGGGAACCACCCCTCATTACACATCAATGGGGAGAAATAACTCATTTATTTAATTGGGTTCCTTTTATCTAGTTTTCAGACTTTTATGGAGATCAGATTATATTCCAGATCATATTTATGCAGAAAATTTGAAAATTCAAAAGAGATCACAAACTTTTAAACACCACAGTAGCTGCTCTTAAAAAACTAAACAGGCAAGTTAGTTCTTGGATGGAAGACCATCAGGAAATCACAGGACTGGGACTTTGAAAACATCTCCAAGAAAACAACATGGCCATATTCATATAGTCATCAGGAGTCAAGGTGAACAAGAGGATGAGAGCAGAAATTATATATATATATATATATTGATACACTGGAAAACTTCAATATACACAGATAAGGCATACACACATACATACAGTACATACATATCCCAAAAGCATAATACAAGAACCAGTAACTAAAAGCCACAGCTTGCCTCACAAATGGTAACTGATCTCATAAGATTAAAAGAGTGCATAAGGGGAAGAACACATCATACTGAGTTAGAGAGCTGTAATAAAATGCAACTAATAAAAGAATATAAATATCTAAATATAGACGATGTTCTGCTAAACATATATTTCAATGCATACAACTGCAGCCAATCAGTCTGTAGAAAGTGTACCAACATTTCTCCACGAACCAGTACAGCAGAGTCACCCAAGCTCACCCCCTCTGACCCTTACATTTATTTCCAATAATTTTTATTCTGCATTCTTTGCCCAATGTTTCTGCCTACAGTTTGACCTGCACTGGAGACAGGAAGAGGAGGGGAATGACACTGCAAATCAGCTTGTATCTGTTTTCAGACGAATCACAGAAAAGACATCTGTTCATTAGGTATCAGTTTTATGACCTATTTTATAAGCTATTTTACGAGCCAAATTCAAAAGCGGCACATTCGATTCTTCTTATATATTTCTCCGATATATATAGAAAATAATTTTACTTTTCCCTCTCTTGACTCAAAAAGGTAGTTTTCATGCAAGAGACTGTCAACTCCTCCTTTTTAAGTCGTTTCCTAGAGGTGTGCGAAAAAGACTACAGTAAATATGAGGCGACGAGACCATCTATAAAATTAGCCAGGCAACATCCCAACACTTCCACGCTTTTCCCGAAACTCGGTACCTGGGCTAAGGTTGGTTCCTTCAGGTGTCTCCCACCAAGGCTCGTCCAACGTGTCTGCCATGCTGTGTATCCACTGTAATCCACGCTGCCTCTGCCCGCTGCGGCTGCCGCTTTGAACTCGTAAATCCGGCCCAGTGGGCCGGGCAGGGAGGAATTTCAAAGTGGAGGTTTCGGTCTCAGCAGGCAGTGACCTGAGTGGGAGGCAGGAAGAGGAGGGGAATGGCACTGCAAATCAACAGAATTGCAAACAGGTCATTTTTCCAATACTAGTATAAGACCGGACTACATTCCAATACACGTAATCGGATTGCTTCTGAGGAAACACGTGGCGGACATTTGCTTTTGGGTTCTGCGAGCTCCCAATTGCACTAATGCTGCGTTTACAAAATGAGATAAACCATCAACTGTGGTTGCCATCCCGCTGTTTCTGCTCTCAAAACAAAAATAAACCGCTATAGAATGGACTGGCTCAACGGTAAACCAAACTATATTTTAACCAGGTAGTGTAGGCACATCCGCAACGAAACTACCCCTTAGCAGGTGGCGTGGGCTCATCGGTGCAATTTGGGATGCAGGTGTCTCGAGCAAACTCAGAAGAATAGATTGCTTACTTTAATGTCGTGGTTTTGTTTACCATTCTGAACCTTAGCTATATTATTTTGCTCTGAATTAGCCACTGGGTTTATGATTTAGCGTACTGCGAGAGCAAAATGTCAAAATATCTTTATGTTTACATTTCGAGTTGTGCTGTGCTATGCGTTGGAATAGACTCGAACATGATGACACTTTAAAAGCAATGCCGCTGGAGCGTGGTGCGATTGTAGCGTACAAGCGTGATGTTTACTGTAAGTTTCGGGGGAATCTATATGAGTTGAGTCTAACTTTCAGACGCTCGGGAATTCTGCCGGTAAATGCACCGTGACTAGGGCGGTAAATTAGTTCACTGGCCGTTTCATCAAGCAAGCACCTGCAGTGTACTAGAAGCAGATATGAGGGTCTGTTGGTTTATCTTAATGATGTAAATCAGCAAAGACTTCTGACTTCTAACAATAAAAGCAGTAAAAAAGCTTCCCGTTTCCAAACACGTTTAGCGGAGACCTGTACATCTACTGTATAAAAAATAAAATATGTAGTCTCCATTTAAAAAAAAACAAAAACAAATCATCCCAATCTAATCGGTTAGACTTCCACGTTGAAATCGTATGCACACGGACTCAGAAATAAGCTCCAGAATGTTCAGTGGATATTTGTATTCTTAAAACTTCGTTTTCTGACCTCTGACTGAAACTGAAGTTATGGATAGCTCTTTTGCCCGCAGGAACCCGCTTCAAGGAAGCAAAACAGGGCGGGCGAATCTTATGTTATAGTTCTATATGTTGGCGTCATCGTGGCTGTTGCACTTTACGGCAGCCATGCATGAGTTGGGGTGTGAACGGCGCAGAACCTTGGAAATTTAGATCATGCTTTACGGCACGACTAGGGGCACGTCAACAGCTATGGCGGAAGAGCTGGTGGTGTCTTCGCCGAGTAACTGGTGAGTTGAGCTGATAGACTGCTTGAGAGGGGCAGAGAACTTTACGGCTTCTCCGCTGCCAAAGCTCCTCACAAAAACGGGTTATTCATTAGCCTGTTTGAAGTCAACCTGCACCAAGTGGCTGTGATTGATGCCGCTTGAACTTACTCCAGAAAATGTAGTATTGACAGATTCCAAAGTGTCTGAATCTCTATAAAGTATGATTCCTGGGGAAATCCTTATGACTTTTCAGAGCGACTGATTCATTTGATGTATTTGTTCTTGTTTCTAAATAAGAACAAGGGCAAGGGAAATAGCTTAAAATTCACAGTTAAAGTTCAGCCATTAAGGCTGAAGTCTTTTTTGATGAACTGCAAAATAGTTCAAGTGGATTGTCTGTCTCGTTAAAACTGGAACCAGAATTAATGGATGTGTATGACAGGTGAAAGCTGAGTGAATCACAGTATTTACTGTATTTATAATGTAAACTTTTTCCAAGTACAAAGATGATTGATAGAGCAATAGAGAATAGAATCCTCTAATTCTATTGATCATTTTAAGATGCCTGTATGATAATATGGTTTAATGATTTGGAGTAGAGCAGCAACATTTCTGACTTCTAACAACAGGAGCAATACAAAGTTTCTACTCAAAATCATGTTTCGGTTATCATGTTTCTGCATATGTAAGTATATTGGACCTATTCCACCCATTGAGCTTCATGCCTGAGCAAAGGTTTAAATCTGTACAGATAGTTTTCGACCCACAATTGACCCTAAAATTTCTGTTGCTAAGTGAGATATTTGTTAAATGAATTTTGCCCCATTTTACAACCTTTTTGCCACAGTTTTAAGTGAACCACTGTAGATGTTAAGTTAATGACATGATGTTAAGTGAATCTGGCTCCCCCATTGACTTTGCTTGACAGAAGTCGCAAATGGTGATCACATGACCTGGGACACTGCAACCGTCATAAATATGAACCAGTTGCCAAGCGTCTGAATTTTGATCATATGACCAAGGGGATGCTGCAACAGTCATAAGTGAGAAAAACAGTCATAACTTACTTTTTAAAGTGCCGTTGTTACTTTGATCTCTCACTAAGTTGAGGACTAGCTGTATTTTCCAGTATTTAAACACTCAGCTGGCAATGATTGCTGAATGGGATGTCATGTCCAGAAGACATGCTAGATCTCTAATTATTATGGAGCAGGTATCCTTCAAAATGCCATCATTTCCAAAGTTTGCTTGTGAATTCAAATACTAGCTTTTCTGAAACAGCAAAGCAGTTCTTTTCATTTGTGATTATCCAGTGTCAACTGTTTTATCAAGATGAGTCCATAGTCTAGCCCAGGCATGTCAAACTGCCAGCCCGTACGCTGGATGCGTCACATCGAAACCGCGTCCACCCCATTGCCAGCAATGGGGAAAAAGTCGTGATATGTCACGTTACGTCATGTGACGTTGTGAGTTTGACATGCCTGGTCTAGTCTCATTTCCCAGTAACCTTCAGTACAAACTATTAAGTAGTTTCATATCTTATTTTAATTTTGATGACCTTTTATTCAAGTTAGTTGTCTGACAGGATTCAGCAGTTTAACAGGATTCTAACCAGATTTTCTTTAAAATAATCCCCTCTCAATTCAATAAAATGAATTTTCTTGAAGTAAATTTTATTATTATTTTTATATAAAGTTTCTATATATAATCAGAGCCTTAAATGTGTTTTATGTTGATTCTCATAAAGCTGGACAGTGAAGATAACAGTGGTTCTTAGTTTTTGCTTCCATTAATTCATGTCTTTGCTATATCAAACCACATATTTAAATTTATTTGTAAGCATTTCCCCAGAAATGTCTAGCAGTCTAAACAATTAGAGAATGACAATCTAAAATACATTGTAAGAAAATTAGGAAAGCCTGTTGGATATGAGCAATCTGAACTTTATTTTTATTCAGTCAGTATTGTTTGAGTTCCTCTTGCTGCTTCACTGCCCTTTCTGCTTTTCCATGGATTTTATGTCCCATATGTTGAGTGAAATGTCTCACTATTTCATGCTTATATGTTCATTCATTGTTCTATATTATTAAATGAATGTTGGACTCATATGTTTAATTTATGCAAATTTTGTGTTATGTTGTTATATCGTGTTCTTCTGTTCCTGTATGCTATAACAGTTTGCAACCTTTTGTTCTTTCAGTGGAATATACAATAAAATAAGAGTTGTACCACACCCATCTGAAGTCAGTACATGTGACTGAAAGGGTGGGGTATTCTCCAAAGGGCAGGAGAAAATTTTAAATCCTGCCTTCTAGCCAGAATTTCCTGTCTGGTCTTGTGGCTAGAGAAGTACTTGATAGTAAATTCATCTGCTAGTCTACCTTAACAGTCATAAGTACAAGTGTGAGTGAAATGGGAGGTATCTAAATAAGAAAAAATAATAAAATAAGCTAAGTATGATCAGAATTGGTTAGGTCATGTTAACATAGCTTTTATCAGGTAATTGAGTGAGAACTCAAAGAAAATTTAAGTCCTGTATAATAAGCTGAGTAGATATTTTTTTTAATTAGTACAACCTAAATAAAGGCTGCTAGTCAGTATCAAAGGGCACTGTGATGTTGGAAGTACTACCGTAAATGGGAAGTCAGGGGAGATCAAACTCCAGTCTTAATAGACTTTTTAGAATTATTTCTCCTTGATTACTCATACATTATTTCTCATAAGTTCTTATTTTTATTCTGCATAGTGCATTATTTATCAAGTTGTGAATCAAATCTCATATCAAGTATAATTTGTGTCAGGGAGGTGAAGCCAAATTTTTATAAATATTTTACCATAATAATTGTGAATGAATGACATTTCCCATTTTTTCTGAGTATTTCATATTGCTGGATAAAACTTTCATTTCAATATATGTCTGGGTTCACACATTATGCTAGGATTCAGAGAAATCAGGTTGACAAGGACAAGAAAGATAATCATTTGATTAGAAATTAAGCCCAGTGACAAGAAAGGATTTTTTACTATTTTATTTTAACAGATATTTAAAAGCACAATCAAGAAGAAGGAAACTATTTTTTTAAAAAAGAAATAAAAGAGAGGCATAAGCTTTAAAAAATAACATTAGATTAGTATAGTGTATAAATATATTCTTATGTTCATTTTAACTATTAATAAAAGCAAATCAATAATTTGCATTGCACCAAATGATAAGTATCCATCCTAATGAACAATTAATATGAGTTTAAGAAAATCTGTCCTTATTTGACTTTTTGTGATTCATTATAATAACTTAAGAGTTATTGTGTTAAGAGAAACCTAAAATTTGGAAAGTAATTCAAATCTACATGCAGAATTTTCCTCACATAACTGGTTTCTAGATTAAATTATTCTTTATCAAACTTTTTTTGAAAACAAAGGTATTTTTATATTGACAATTTCCATAGCTTAGTTTATCATTTTTTAAAGAAGGAATTCTTTGTAATTTACAATAAAAAACATAAATATACTGTTAGCTGTTATTATTTATAGAGCCAACACCATATATTTTGTAGGAATATAAGGTAAAATAGCTGGCTGAATATTTAAGATTTGATTCAGTGTACAGCAAATCATTTTGCTGAATGAACTTTATGACATTGCCCTCAATTGTGGAAAGAAAATGAACCTTGTTACATTTCCTGCAATTTTTTGAATATGAATTATCTATTTTGAAATCAGTAATTGGAGTTAAATAAATAAATATTCATTTTCCCTGAATGTAATGCCAATAAAGAAAGTATGAAGGAGCTTGATTCTTTTAGCCTTCAGAAAAGATGATTAAAAGGCTATACAGGTAGTCCTCAGTTTATGACCAGAACTTTGGTTGCTAAGTCATATTATTAAGTGAGTTACCCCAAATTTTATAACTTCATTTGTCATGATATTTAAACAATTCATGGTCATTAATTACATTCAGCTTCTTCCATTGACTTTGTTTGTCAGAAGACCCATGGGAGAGTCACAGATGTGACCCTAGATTGGAGCTAGACAAGGATGCTGCAACTGTCAAATACATGCCAGTTGCCAAGCACCAATTTTGGATAATGTGAATGCAGGGATGTTGCAATGGTTGTAAGTGCAAGGACCAGTATTGTCACTTTTTTCAGGCCTATCATAATTTTGAAGGTCATTAAATGCATGGTCATAAGTCAAGAAATACCTGTATGATTCTTTCCTTCAAATAAAGAAGCTGCTTCTCTTTTCAACCTTACATAACTCAGTTATACAAACTTAGAAAATGACATATATTATTTAGGTGTTATCAACAAGTACAATTTGTACCCTGACACATTTATGCTTTGAATCACCTTTTCCTCTTTAAATCTGAATCATTTTATAGCCCTGGATTACATTCTCTTAGGAAAAATTAGAGAACTGTACATGTTAATTTCATTATAGGAATTTTAATTCTGAGATTCTTAAATTTGTTTCCACCTATGTCATTGAACGTCTTGTTCATCCTTTGTCCAAGAATATCCATCAGTGATTTGGAGTAGATCTGAGCCAAGAGTACCCACTCTTGGCTCAGATCTTGTTGGAGCAAAGTAGCGTAGAAGAAGAAGCAGGACACAACTATTGACTATAACCTGTTGGTTTTAGATAGTTGATTTCTAATGCTATGAAGGGTTAATAGTGAATTGTTCTAAACAAAGTGGTCATTTTAATGAAATTAGTAAAGCACAGTTGAAAGAGATAATATATTTTGGCCTAATCAATAGTAATATATACTGTGCAGCTTGATTTAAAAGGCAGGTAAACTTCCCGGAATAGGGCGGCATAGAAATCCAATAAATAAATAAATAATAGTCTTCTCTGAATAAAAGAAATACATTATAGTTTGTTTTGTCTGTGCTTCTTTTTATATATATTTCCTGCATTTATCGCATGTTTTTATCTTAATCATTAATTAATATGCAACTATCTGGTAGCATTAGTTAAAACCATTTGGGGCATTGTAAAAATCCAATAAAAGTTGCAAATAAAACTATTACAATACAGGCATTATAGCATGTGGTGCTTTGTGTGTAGATGTGTGGAAAACTAAATGTTCAAAAACATTTTTTGGGTAATAAGATTTCTAAGGCTACTTGTTTGATAATTTGTGTGGTTTATGAAGGGTTAAAGCAGTTTTATTAAATTATTGAAAACAAGCATTAAATAACAAACAAGCTGGGAGGTTAAACTAATCAGATTTATTATACCATTGCTGGTGTTTAGTGAAACCACACATAAAACTAGCTTTGAGTCTACTGGAAGAGACAGGTCTTAATTTCATTCTTGAAGGCTAGCAGGTTGGGCTATACAAGCCAGGAGACAGGGGAAATTTGCTTCCATGGGGCTATAAAGGAATGCAGAGAGAATCTTGAAAAAAGTATGATAGGAACAAGGAAGGGAAAATACTGTAAAGAAAAACTAAGTCCCGGAAAAGATGATAAAAAGAAACTTGAAATAGCCCAGCTTTATTTTCTTTAAGATGGGGTAGAAGGAATAGACTTTTAAAATTTTGTTATTGTACCTAAAACAATTAAATTGCATTCATATAATCCTTGTGCTGGCCTGCTTAAAAGGACTGACAAAGGCAGATATGAAAAGAAATGGCACAAATTCAAGCTCCCATTGGAGACAATTGTTGTAATATGTTGTGATGCATGAGGCTTGGGACAAAGAGACTGTACCATGTGACTTTACCATGCTGTTTTGGAGCAACAGGAAATGGAGGCGGAGTCAAGAGGTGGAGTCCATTGGCCACATCAGAGAAGCAAGCCATGTGCTTTGGAACAAAGGACAAAGGCCATAGTGGCCTAGGAACAGGAAATAAGGGGGGCTAAGAGGTGGATGGACATTGTACCAAGATTTGAATCCATTGGCCACAGGGTGGCCCTGCAGTGTAGCCTTGTCATTGGCTGAAGAAATAACATTGTCATTGGCTGTTTGTAACCATGTGATGCATTGTGTAACCGCCCACTGTAACAGGGAATAAAAGGGAAGGCAGCCTTTTGTCACTAGTTGCTTCACCCAGAGAAATGTGCTTGTCATGTGTCTCATTAATTTGGCTATCGTGAAGGACCTCGCCATTGATCTGGGGCGCAATGAGGTGCCCCAGATCAGAATTGAGGCTTGCCTACGCAGGGCAAAGCCTCAAGTGGAATAATTTAAGTGATGGGACTCAGGGTGCCAACCCTGTCAGATCTTATTGAATGGGCAGAAACAGTTGTGGGGAGTTTTTCCCACAAAGATTCAGGTCATGAAGGGCTTATTAGAATACTACCAGGACTTTGAATTGCACCCAGCAGTTTTGTGGTACCTCAAGGCACATCTTTTTAACTTTTACAACTGAAGGCAAATATAGTGTCCCGGGGTAATGTTGCAGAATCCAATTGAGTTGGTCACCAGGACCAAAGGTTTAGTCTTCTGAGCTTTCCAACTCCTGCTGGAGCCCATCCTCCAGGAATTTCTCTCTAGCAGAATGTGTGTTTTTAACTTTTATTAAGAGCTTAGCTTCCATTTTTTAAAAACTTAAGTTAATAGCATTATAGAATTACTTTTAGATGTAAAATGAGAACACAATCTGAATGCTTCTTTAGACGTAATACCCACTGAAGTTAAGTTTAAACCATAAAGATGTTTTTGTGTCAAATGAGATTCATCTTACTCATTGATGATTCAAATTATGTGCAATAAGGCTGGTACTAAGATATGATATGTTTCAAAAGTTGAAATCACCATTATCTTAAAACTACATATAATCTTACTCAATTTTTATAGGGAAAATGACCTTGCAGAAGCTCTGGAAGAAGGAGGCTGTGATCTTGAAACAGTTAGAAATATCATCCAAGGAAGATCTCTGCCTGAACACCTAAGAGCCAAAGTTTGGAAGGTAAACCTTTTTTACTTAATTGGAAAATGATATTTTTCCTGAGTTATGTAGTTAAGAAAAGATAGGAATAACATGTTGGATCATTTTATTTCATTTTAAATGATGAATATATCAGTGACAAGTGATATAGCAGTTAAGGTATTTGATCAGAAAGATGAAGATTGACAACTACCCATAGCCATAGAATCTTGCTCATGACTTTGGGTTAGTCTTTGCTTTCAGCTGACTTACCTCACGATTGTTGTTAAGAAACATTGGAGGAGAAATTGCTATGTAAGCTATCTGAGGATAGGACATATAAATCTAATAATAATTGTAATAATTATATTTCATCTTACATATAAACTGTATATACCAATGCATCAAAAATATTTAACTTTGCAATTGCCATCTGTGTTTCAAGGAAATCATTTCAAATGCAAATTCAGTACAAAGATGTTCCCTTTTAGAGTCAAACTATGCACTACATAAATAAAACATAGCCAAACTGTTACTTTAAAAAGGGAAATCTGAGAATGTAACTCGTTTTGGAGAAGATCTGTGTGCTTCTTTGATCTTTCTTTCTTTGAAAGTTTCTTGATCCATATAGCACAGGGGTGTCAAACTGCCGGCCCATAGGCTGGGCGCGTCATCCGGAAGCCGCGCCCACCCCATTGCTGGCAATGGCAAAACCATCCCGATACGTTGTGCGATGTCATGTGACGTCGTGAGTTTGACATGTCTGATATAGCATAACTGTATCAAAGTTATTTTTGCAACATCAATAAAAAGATCTTGATTTCAGAGGAAGAGTAACCTTGGGAGGATTTAATTTCAAATACAAAAATAATTTTGGGGAAATGGTTTAATTACAGTCTTTTCCATTACATTATATTTCCAGTCCTAGCCCATGCTTTCTGAAATGGCTTTTCTTTTAAATAAGTGCTGAAATATTGTTACATTTATTCAGTTATATCTGCAGTTTCTCTTTAAACCCAAGAGATAACAGTTTACTTCAATAATAAATAAAGAAAAGTATAGGAAATATAAGACATTTCAAATACTAACTTAAAGAGGGTCACGCGTTACTTGAAGGCATACATTCAGTTTGATCAACAATTCTTACATATCATTAAATGCAGATTCTTCAAGAATGATAAAGCTGCATCATTCATTATAAAGAGCCAGTTGTCAATGATTTCACTATATATATGTGAAATAATATCTTTTGGAATACTTTTTTTTAATAAGGTTGGTTTAAGAATCATATCTTCATTGCAGTCAAGATATTTAATATTTCTTCCTTACTTTCATATTTATTTTTAGATTGCACTAAATGTTGTAGGGAAAGGAGATAGTTTGACGTCTTGGGATGGTTGTTTAGATCTGCCAGAACAATCACTGATTCACAAAGATTGTCAAGAACTAGTTGGTAAGTCTGAAATAATATTTTAATTGTTAAGCTGAAAACCATCTATAATATTTATTCTCTGCATAATTATGTTTTTATCCAATCCCCGAGATGCTTGAAACTCAAATACCTGTGTTAAGTCTGCTTGAAATGTGGTACAGAGATGCTACATTTATTTAATGTTATATGGCTCTCCACAACTCCAAGCTGCTTATATGTAACAATGCAAAATAGAAGTATAAAAAGTCAATCTGATATGTCACCATTTGAATAACAGCATGTTAAGCATTGCTAAATGTTTTTCTTTAAAATAGTCTTTAAAATGTAATAGGGAGGAGCTGGTCCAAATATTCTAGGATATGCTGTTCTTAGAGGCATGATGCCATGACAGAGAATTCAAGCATGGAGTCTCTATAAATGATATTCTTTCAGATTTAGGATCCTTAGTAACCCTTCTATATTAGATGCAACTTGACAGGCAGATTCATCTCAAAAAAGGTGGCCTTGGAGATGTTTAGCTTTTAAACCTTGTAGGACTTTAAAATGATAACAGTACTTGAATTGCAACTGGTAGCCTTGCAGCTTCAGTAGTAGTGAATTAATCCCATAATTGTTTGGGCCATTATATATTGAGCAAACCAAAGATTCTGGTCTTCAGGGCCAACCCAAGTGGATCAAAGGGCAATACTCCAACCAAAATGTGGTAAGCACACAAGGGATGAAAGTGAAATGTCCTTTTCTAGAAATGTCCTATCACAGCTAGTGTGCAGGATATAATTGACCGAAAGGCTCTCTGACCACAGACTCGACCTGCTGTTCAGGCATAAACTATGAATCGAGAGAATCTCCAGATTGTGAACCAACTCTATCTGACAGAGTGAAACCCCATCAAGAGTCAAAGAAGGCCTATTCTATAAATATCTAGCTTCTGAGTTTGCACCCACTGTGTCTTCCATTTAGGTCTCTTTCTCCCCAGTCAGATCCTATTAAGCTATTACTCAGGTATTGTTCACAAAACAGTTTTCACTAATGCTGACATTCAGTAAACAACAGTTGGTGAAAGAGCTTAATTTGGTCGAGAGCCAGTGGTGGGATTCAGCTGGTTTGCACCGGTTCAGCAGAACCGATACCTAATTTTTTTTTTAGTTCGGTGAACTGGTTATGATAAATCTACGTAAGCCTCCCATGCAGCCTTCCTCCTCCAGCCCTAGTATCCCTCCACCAGCCCTCCATCTCTGCCAGCACACTTTCTTATGCACACTTTCTTACTGCCCTGCCCTGCATCTCCCTTCTCCGTTCTGGAAATGGTAGCCCCGTTTCTGCTGCTTTCCTCCCAGCAGAAGGGAAGAAAGGAAGGAGGCTTTGTATGGAAGGATGCTAAGCTCTGGGGAAACTATGCAATCTGGAGCTGAGTGAGGAAGGCCAGGCTCCCTTTCCCCGATGGTTCTGCAAAGCCTTTGAGAAACAGATCTGCTTCCCACAGGGTTGGGAATGGCAAACAGAAGAGCTTTGCTCTTTTTTTCCAGGAGGCCCTTTGAAATTTAAAATCCAGAGCAGACATGTTTTCCTTCTGACTAGCTGAGGATACGGTAGCTACTGGTACGATTTTGTAAGAAGCTGAGTATCTGCTCTGGATTTTAAGACAGAAAAGCGAAGGAGTGGGGGTGGGGGGCAATTTCAAAGGGCCTGGAGAAAAAGAGCAAAGCTCTTCTGTTTGCCATCCAAAGCAGGTGCCGAGGCTAAATCTGAGGGAAACAGATTCGCTCCTCAAGGGCTTTGGAGAACCCTCAGGAAAGAGGAGCCTGGCCTTCCTTGCAAGCTCCAGCTGAAGTAGTTTTCCTGGAGCTTAGCGCCCTTCCATATGAAGCATCCTTCCTTTCCTCCCTTCTGCCGGGAGGAAAGTGGCAGAAAACAGGGCTGCCATTTCCAGAACGGAGAAGGGAGAGGTCTGCCGATGCATGGCAGCAAGAAAGTGCGGACCAGAAGAAGGAAGGAAGGAAGACTTAAGGATACCTGGGGAGGCGAAGGAAACTACAGTAAGTTGCCGGTGACGGCGCAAACCATGGGAGAGCTGGCGGAAGAGGAGGAGGAAGCTGCCGCCGGACAGATGATCTGCAGGGAAAAGCAGGGGCAGCAGAGGTGGCGGGGACTGAAGAAAGCCTCTCCAGCTGCAGACATGGCTGTTGCGCAGCGGCGGCAGAGCCTTTCGCCATCACTTCCCCTGGCTCTGAAATGGCGGAGGGGAACTGGGTAAAGTCCATCCTCCATAGCTTGGGAGAGAAGTGAAAGGGAAGAGGAGGGTGAGCAGTCGGGTCATTGAACCAGTGGGGGGAGGTCACCAAGCGGGGAGTGGCTTGGGTGGGGGGGCCCTGAAGTAAGCAGGTGCGAGGCACATGGGGCAGCTCTCCCCCGCCCTTGCTTGGTTTTTACGTGTGCACCTCTTACAAGGTTCTGTGATTTCAGAGAGAACTGGTTGTTAAATTATTTAAATCCCACCACTGACTAGAGCCCCATTCTGATATCCATAGAAAATGGTTTGATATCCTTTGGTGCTAGAGGTTTTTCTTTCTTAAAAAAATATCAGCTGAACTGTTCTTAACTTGTTTTTGTTCTTGTTTTTATTTCTTTTTATCATTTGCCAATTTTGGGGAATGACTAAGGTCTCAGGCTAATACAATCAAGGAATGCATGTGGTGTATAATGCATAACTTATACACTATTTCTTTTTAGATCAGCTGTCAGTACCAGAGGAGGAGAAGTCAGTATTACTTTTGGATATTGAATCTGTGATTACATTTTATTGTAAATCTCGTAATGTTAAATACAGTTCTAGCCTTAGCTGGTCCTATCTCCTTAAACCTTTGGTTCATCTTCGACTTTCACGAAGTGACTTGTACAACTGCTTCTATGCTATCATGAACAAATACATTCCAAGGTAATATATGAGCATTATATTTAATCTTAATTTTTATTTTACGGATATCACCTTATTCCTTTATTATCCTTCCTTTTTTTATCAAGGTGGCATTTTTGTTTGGATTTTTTTAATCATAAGCCTATAAAGATCAAATTCTTCTGATCTTTTGCTTGTCACAAATCTTTATGATAAAGTCATTTATGCAGATTTTTTTTAAAATGTATAATCACTTTTATTTCATCTACTTATATCACTGCTTTCTTTTAGGGACTGTTTTCTGAAAGGGAGACCATTTCACCTCTTTAGGCTGCTCCTCCAATATCATGAACCAGAACTATGTTCATTTCTGGACACAAAAAAGATGACACCGGACTCATATGCACTCAACTGGGTAATAAAGTGAAAGTAGGAAAACATATTGAAAAGTGAAGTTCTATAACAGAAAATTTCACATACTTGGTAACAACTCCTAAACAAAAAGAATGCATTTTTGCACAATTTTTTGTAGCTACTACAGATAGGATGTTATAAGATTCTGATTTCTGATATTAAGTTCTTAACAGTGAATTCACTTGTTCATAAGAGGTCCTTCTATTGATCAGAAATTATTTTACATTGGCCCATAACAGACAAGCAGAAATGTCTGATTAACAATGGTAATTTCTCCCAAGAAGTAAAAGATATTGGGTTTTATTTTTGTTACACTTTCTTGAAATGCTATTAAGATCTTTCTATTAATCTGGTATTAGCCATGTAAGAAAACACACAAGTGCACCTATTTAATCGTTGTTTAAAAACAATAAAAAAGCATGACAAAGTTATCCTACAAAGAAGGAGGCTTATTAATATGAAAGTCACTTTGTTCTAATAGGTGGATACTTCAAATCTTTATGTAAGGTGCAATCGAACTGGTTATACTCTGATTGCAAAGGTTTTATAAAGAAGTATATTTAATTTCCATGTTATGTCTGCCCTAAAGATGAATCACTTTTATTTCATATAAAATAAATGTCTATCTTTTTGGATTTTTTAAAATCCAATTTCAAGAATGGTCTAGTTAAAGGGGTAGAATTTATTTATTTTTAAAACGTTCCTGTGGCTTAATCTCTTTAGCTGAGAAGTAGGCTGCACTTAATAAAAAAGCTGATCAACTGTAAATACATGTATAAAGCTCTTCCGTGTCTTCTATTCTGAGAAATATATTAGTAAATATACTCCTTAAAAACTAATTTGAGTTGAATCTACCTTTACATCCCCTATTTACTTCTGTTAAAAACCAAAATGCATATGATCATGCATATGCTGGCTTGTTTCTCAGCCAGCAATTTCAAGAAATAAAATGCATTAGATTGCTTTGTTATCCCACATCATAAACAATACTGTCTTTTAAAGTTACAACTAAAAGCTAGAGCATATTCTTTGCTCTCAGGTTTCTGAGACCAGTTCTTGAACTTTATATATTTTTTCAAACTTTAAGCATTCTTTAATGGCCCAGGTTTGTAGGAAAATATTGTTTAATGCAAGCATATGTTTGAAATACGTGCAGTGATAATTTTGTGTAAATTTATATATGTAGTCAATCCCACTTTCTGATGATTAAATTGCAAACTGAAATTGTACACTTAAAGTTTTAAAATATAGTTATATTACTAAAATTTGCTTCAGTTTCCTTTTCGTCTACTTTTCAGCTTGGGTCCCTATTTTCAACTTACTGCACAGATGAAGTCACCCAAACAATATGGGATGGATATTTTCAGCTAGCAGATCCATTCTTCATTTATTTCTTAATGCTTATCATTCTTGTTAATGCTAAGTGAGTATATAACATTACATTGCTTATCTGCTACTCTTGATTCTTTTCTTTTTATACCTGCTTCATGTTTCTCCATTTGCCTTTTCAGGGAAATGATCTTGGCACCAGAATCTGATGTTAAAGAAGATGTTATGAGTAAGCTCTTCACCTTTAATATACTGCTATTTAGGCAAAGTAATACTGAAGTCCTACTGATATGTGGAAGACTACATTTTCATATTTTTAAAAAAAAGCAAATCTGTACAAAGTTAACATAGCTGACATTGAACTAATTCAGACACAAAAATAAATGCAGGAATATTTTGTCTACTGTATCATAGAACTTTTCTGCAAAATGATTACAAAAGGTGCTTATTGTTTTAGTTTAAAAGTTCCTTTTTTTCCTGAATTCTTTCCAGTTAACTGTTGTACCATTTACATTTTTATTATCTGTCCATTCAGTTCTTATACGCTGGCTTCTTTATCGCAAATTGTATGTTTCTTTTGGGGAAATATACTATTAAATCTATCGAGCTACTGCAAAGAATACAAGCTCATTGAATCCTAATATGTATATGTGCTCATATGCCAAGCATTTAATATATTCCTTTCTCTTGAACAATTTTTTTGCTACTACTCTTTTTCTCTTCCCCATATCTGAGCAATTTTTAATCAAGTTCCAGGAATGAGTGAAGTTGCAGTTATTTGTGTAATGTGGAAGAACATTACAAGATAAGGAGACATTGTTTTGGTCACCAGGACACAATCTCTCTCTTTGCCATTAGCAGCATCTAAGTTGGGTTAGCAACAGCATTTTGCTCCTTTATTACATGAGATTTTATATTATCCATCATACATGACATTTTTATGAAACGTAATCATGAACAAAATCATATAAGTATTGATTGAAAGAGAATAATAACATAGACTTGTGCTTTAAAAAAATCATCTTGTAATACTTGATGTAATGTTTTGTATATTTCAGACTTTCTTGAAAAATCTCCTGCCAGTTTGGAAACAGAAGATATAGAAGACCTTTTCTCTCTAGCACAATATTATTGTAGCAAGACCCCAATTTCTTTCAGAAAGGTAATTGCTAAGCACTTTGAGCTGTTTTCTCTATTCTGTGCCCTTCACATGATGTGTACTAATATTGTCATCAATCTTAGCAGCATGATTGTACTTTAAATTTCAAAAATGGTCTAGTTAAAGGGGTAGATTTGGAATGAGGGAATGAGGAATAAATATGTAATATAATTACATTAAGTCTTCATTAAATGAATTACTCCAATAAGAATGGCAGACTTTGATATCATAGATATTAAGTAATAGCATGCCCAGCATTTCTTTCAATATTGATTGCTGTTGCTTAAAATGAACTCCATAGCAATTTCTGCCAAACCCAAATGATTTTTAAAAACATTGATTCAAAATTACATAAGTTTCCATTCACTTTGCTAGTACTAGTCAGATTTGAGTACCTTACATGAGAGGCCACCAGGAGCTATTAAGCATATACATTTGGTTGGGAAACGAATGTTCCAGAAAACAATGGTGACAAATGTCCTTCATATTTTTATTGTACACCACCCAGAGAGAGAGAGCTGGTAGCAAACTACATGTGTATATTCATAATATCACCCAACACAAAAGAATGTTTCATTAACTCCCAGCTATCAAAAGCAAAGCACAATTAAATATTACATTGTTTCCTACCCAGTTAAAAGTTTCTGGAAAACAAATTGCTCTACTGAGGCTTAAGAGGCATGTTACAAGATGTTCACCTTTTATTCTGGCTTTTATTCCTGCTTTTATGGATAACACAACTTCCATAAAAAAATTATAGAAAAAAATGTAAAAGATGTAGAATGTGACTAAACCGAGGTATAATCCTGCAAATAATATGTGAAAATTGTATGTATATAACTCTGTATATGTCAGGGGTCTTCAAACTTGGCCTGGCTGAGGAATTCTGGGAGTTGAAGTCCACAAGTCATAAAAGACCAAGTTTGAAGAGCCCTGATATATGTTATAAAACAGTTTTATCTAAGGGCTTACAAAAAGATCATGGTCTTAATGTGCTGACTTTACATATATTTTAATATTTATCATAACTATATTTTTTTCTTACTGTCATAGGAAAATCACAGTCTCTTTGGCAGCAGCTTACTGGGTATCAAGGATGATGACTCAGACTTGAGCCAAGCTTTGTGTCTTGCAGTTTCAGTATCAGAGATACTTCAAGCAAATCAACAACAAGGGGTCAGTAAGTATTCCCAAAATGGGAAAAAATAAAATCATTGCTACATCTAGAAGTGTATCTTAAGAATATTATAATATTAGCAAATCAGACAATGGAATCTCTGATTTTTGCTGTTATTTAATGATTTGATTTATCAGCTCAACATTATATACAGATAATACAGTTAGGCTGTACTTCTCACATGGGAACTAGTAGTTATTTATCTTATTAAATATCTTATTTCTGTAAAAAGAAAACGTATCAGGACCTCTAACACATTGTTCTGCTAACCCAGCTGTTTGAATCCAATGTGCTTCATGTGGGATATAAGCAGACTCTCTGCACTTATCAGTTCCTACTTTAAAGATGCACCTTTTCTTGGGTTCACACAGAAGATGTCTCTTATTCGCTGTAGAGCAGATGAAGAAATGGACTCCACGGGAAGTATTGCATTATGCTTTATTAAGATAGGCTAAAATAACAAATCATTCAAGCCAGACTACACTTTACTTCCTCTCCCTCCCTCTTCTCCCTCTTTCTCTCCAGTGAATCGGGCAGGGGGGAGGGGCTGCCAGAATTCCTCCAAGTACTCTCTAGTTTCATGAGTGTTAAAGATTGTTTCAGCCTCTTGGCTTGTATAATGGTTCTTGCCTAGTCTTCTAAACTCATGTTCTTGACTCTCTACTGTGATCCCAAGAATATACCCATTTGAGTTCAGATAGTAAGGAGGTGCCAACAAAGTGTGGTGATCTGCATATTTTTCTGGGATTGTATGACTACCATGTGACCTCAGAGAAATACTTGTCTTCCTTAAGAAGGCTCCAGCAACAGTAACAAGCATAATCCTGTCCCCCAAAAAGTATTTTTTTACTTTGGATCTAAATAGTTGCACATCACTATTTTTCAAAAATGATCTTTTGGCTCAAAGAATTGCAGTTCTTATTTCATATAGGCAACAGAACAAGCATAAACTGTTCGGAAAGCATGCTATTTTTAGTTATTCAGATAATTTTGGGGAGTATCAAGAACACTATTTTCCTTTAAATGTCTTTATTTTCATATTTGTTATAATCATAACTAGTTTTTAAAAATCAGTAAAAGATATTTATTAAATTTATATGTTGTCCATCTCACTGCAAAGCAATTCTGTAATTGCAGAAGAATGAGATAATCAGTGTCATGTATTGAATAAGCTAGGTTCTAAAGTTAGAACGTCTGAGCGGCTAATAATAATATCATTGTATTTGAAGTTTAATACTTTATGAAAGCAACTGTGAAACTTAGAATTGTCATACATGGTGGAAACCCCTACCAGAATCCAGTTTTTTCCCAGAAAGTCGTATACGTATTAAAACATGTTGTATATGCTTGCCATCTAGCAAATGGCCTTTTAAAATTCAGCAACACTCCAAAAACTGTGAAATAAGGAAAGAATAAGGAACAAAAAAATATGCAACACCCACACACATGGAAAAACAGTGGAATTTGTGTAATAGGGCTATGCACACTTTGAACAAGATTTGAAGGAGGTGCTATATAGATCTTGCATGAGCTTATCAATACTATTTACCTAAGTTGTGACTTTTTTTTTTTTTTGCTTCTATTTGTGCCTGGAAAAAAGTGTGTTTGCTCCTTTAGGGGTCATATTAAATTTTGTGCATGGATTCCATAAAACGAAGTCATCTTCATTTTCTTCTACAGTTTGCACAATACCCCCCCCCGGGGGGGAGGGAGATGATTTTAACAACTAGCACCAAGGTGCTGAGCTCATGTAAGATCTGAAACAATCCTTCAAAAGCATTTTCAAAGTGCACAGTTTTAAAGTATAACCCTTGGCTAAAGTAGTTGGCTGTATGATTTTGTTAGCATAAATAAATTATCTTAAACTATGTTGCATTTTCTCTGCCTTATCAACTGACATTATTAAAAAATATTCTTGTTTTAGGAAGGAGTAAGATTCTTTGTGGTGGATTGTCGCCCTGCAGAACAATACAATGCTGGCCATTTATCAACTGCATTTCATTTAGATTCTGATTTAGTAAGTAAGCTGTCAGCTTATCTTTACTTTCAATTTTTTAGAAGGATAGAGTTCAAAGATTGTATCAAGTGATGTCATATTGCTGGTAGATGACATTCTGAAAATGAAATAGATTCTTAGTTGCAGTCTTCCATGTAAGCATCCCCCATTTCTGCTTTTGATAAGCAGCTTTGGAGCATGGCATAAGGAATGGTGACAGGATACTGTATTGTACATGCAAGTATCCAGTTGCATAGCAGGAGATACAGATTCAAGAATATTGAAAGTTTAGTTCAGTTTAACTGTTGATTTTATACTTTCATATTTCAGAAGTTATTTTTCGTACTGGAAGCTGTTTGTGGACATTCTATGTGTTAAATACAATAACAGTGGATAACAGAGGGATTTGAAGATTAGTGTAATGTTCGCGTTAACCTACTGACTAATTTTTTTTCTTTTTTTACATATATATTATGATTATATTTTGGGTCAATTTGTTTATTAGACAGAGACTTCCTATCTGGAATTTTTTTATTTAATATTTTTTTTTTATTTTTTTTATTTTTGTTAAATAAGGAAGAGAAAGCTTATAACTATTTGTAGATCTGTTATGTAAGGGGAGGAGAACCTATCAGGTTTTTAAAATTTATTTTTCAGCATCCATCCAGGGTGGATTCTTTATGTTTAATGTTACATCTATTTGACATTGGGGGGGGTGTATACAAGAATTTTTTTCTTGTTAGTATTGGATATTCTTTTTTCTGCTTTCTATTTTATTCTTGTTGATAAAATAAATTTTAAAGAGTTATATTTTCATTACTGCTATGTAAATCTTTTGTAAGTAATTGTACAATTGTGAGACTTCTTCATGTCTTGCCTAAATGTTTTACAAAAGTGAAATATTGAAAAGTAAATTTGAGGATTGATCATTGGGATACTTACCCTCTCTCCTATAATAATGCGGAACCCACTGATGAACACTCTGAATATTATTTTTGTGCTAGTTGTTTGTTCACTTGATTTTACTGTCACCCAGCTAATTACTTAACTAGCTTTCTGATCAAATCTCATGGGAAACTTGATAAAAATTATTTGCTGAATTCAAATTACATTATGTCTACAGCATTCCCACAAATTACTGAGGAAGTTACCCACTAAAAATGAGATGAGATTAATCCAGCAAGATTCGTTCTTGGCATTTCCACATTGAAATCTGATATTGATTACATTGCTTTCAAGGTGCATATATGAACAATGTTTTATCTATAGATTTTTATGTAGCTGACTTTTCCAAAATGTAGTTTAGTTTAGGTATAGAAAAACATAATAAATGAATTAGTTATAACAGTTTCATAACAACTGGCTGATAATTATTTTTCTGCTTTTAAAGTGATGATTTAGAATTAAATGATCAGATGAACAGATGTGCAGAAATGATTTCTGCTATTGTCTTCTTTTACAGATGCTTCAGAACCCATCAGAATTTGCCCAGTCTGTGAAATCTTTGTTAGAAGCACAAAAACAGTCAATTGAATCTGGTTGTATAGCTGGTGGAGAACACCTTTGTTTCATGGGTAGTGGTCGAGAAGAGGAAGATATGTACATGAACATGGTACTTGCACATTTCTTACAGGTATATCTAAAATTCTATCACATATTGCCTCTAAACATAGTAATTAATTTCTTTCCTTTGTCTGCCATCAATTAATTAGGTAATATTCCCATCCTTACTATACTGAAAAAATATTTGCAGTTAATTTTCATAGATACAGTGTCCAACTGTTTGTATTATTGCATATAAATTCCCTGTCAAACAGTTAACTGAATTGTGAAAAGTTTGCACAATATATTGTTCTTGTATGTGTTGTCTATAATAATGGGAGGTAAATTTTGTTATGTGTGTTCATCATAAACATAAATGTTTTTAAAAAATATTAAAAACATAATTCTAGGCTTGAAAAGTCCCTTAAGAGCAAGAAAGATTTTTAAGATAGATTTTTTTCTACCTTATTTTTTTCTATTGTTTCTGCCACTGGAAGCCACTTCTATATTAAAATATACAGATTGAAGAAATTAGATTCTAAATTTTTATATGTTACATTCATTGTATATTATATTATTATATATTAATATTATTATATTATAAATTCAATATAATGAATTTGAAAATATTGCACCTCTCAAATGCATGAGATTGGTCCTTAGGCTGAGAAAGGAGGAAATGTTTATTGTTGATGAAAAAGGCCCGCTCTTATTTAGGAAGGGAATTATAAGACTTATTGACCTGTTCCAGTGAAGCGTCTTCAAGCTGAAACATGTACTAAGGCTGTTTTGTGTTACACTTATTTTGTTTATAAAAAAAATCCATATGCTAATCTCATCTTGGTGATTTCCAATCTTCTTATTTCAGAAAAATAAAGAATATGTAAGCATTGCTAAAGGTGGATTTATGGGTAAGAGTTTCCTTTAACTAACATAGTAGCGAATCATGGCTCACTTAATGACTGCAACATTTGCTTAATGGCCACCAAAAAAAGTAATAAAATCGAGTTGGTCATCTGAGTGATCCATTTGATGACCATTATGACTTGCGACCATAATAGGGTTACGTCAGGGACTACCTGTAATATCTATAATATGCTAGGATGTATATTTCAAGGTGCACTGCCCAGAGATCTATAACCTCTTTCGATTTTGAATTCCATAGGGGTTACAGTTTTAATCCTAACCTGGCCTAACATACAGTCTGTCAGAAATTAAATCTTTTTTTTTCTTGCATTAATGTTCACATATTTGTTCTCATAGTTCCCAGTTCAAAACACTGCTTATGATCTAATCATTCTTAAATTTAAGCAAGATTGTATGATTAGAAAAAAAAATTGAACAAAAAACCCTGTATTATTATTGTTGTTGTTATTATTGTTGTTATTGTTATTGTTTGTTATATGCCACCCAACTCCTAGGAATTCTGGGCAGTTTTTAGTGTTTTTCATTGTGCAGTTTTTGGATAGAACTGAATTTGTAGCTGATGCCTTTTACACGATATGGTGCTTTACAGAATGCATCATAATTATTAGCATATTTGAGCACTTTATTGCATGCATTAGTTAACATTATTATTTATATACTTCTATTCGTATATACACCTGTTAGTTTATTACATTTTAATGAAGTTGACAATTATTATTATTATTGTTGTTGTTATTTTTTGTAGCACTGCAACAGCACTTAGCAGACATTAACATTGAAGGACCAGAAAATGGATATGGCCATTGGATTGCTAGTACTTCGGGCTCAAAAAATAGTATTAACTCCTTAGTTGATGTGAGTGCTTTTTAAATCAAATTGTTTAGCTTTTGATATAATATTTCGGGACTGTATTTATTTGTTTATAATATAGAACAACATATCATATGCATTGAAGGAGAAAAGAGATGTTAGGCTTTGTTGCCAAAAGTCAGAAGGAGGGGCGGTAAAACCTTTTCCAGCTAACACATTTTTAATAAAGAACATAAATGATAATTATCACTACTTTAAATTTGATGCCTTAGCTGAGCAGTGTGGTGGCCTAGAGCTGGAGCTCTCACCTCACAATCAGGGGGCTGTGAGTTCGGTCTTAGGTAGTGGCAGATATTTCTCTCTCTGGGCGCAATGAGAAAATATCTGCTGCAAACTCCATGTAGTCGTCAGGAAGGGCATCTAGCCAGTAAATGCTCAGCTCCATTCAGTTGCCCAGCTCCACCCCAATGCAAGGGATTACAGGTTCGTTAAAAGAAAAAGAAATTTGATGCCTTAGCACCATGTTATAAATTAAATTATGGCAGCATCTCCAGCTGCCTGTACACTAGGAATAGCCAATGTGGTAATAAATATATAGACTATTTTATTTATTTTTTCTTGTTTTTAGAGAAAAATACAGAAACAAGACTTGCCAAAATACATGCTCTATATGCTACAGCCTAAATAGTTCATATATTGTGACCATACTTAAGCTGGTAGAGGTACAACAGAAAGTATAAATGTTTAAAAACTAATTTTCTTTATTTAAATTCTTGCTTTATTTAAACTTTAATTAAAATTCACTAAATGCTGTTAGTTTGGTACCTAGTGGATTTAATATTTTTCCTTAATTTGAAATAAAAATTACAACTCAGAAGCAAATTTCAGAAGCACATTGGAGGGGATAGCATGCGGGCTTAGATTGTGCACTTTGGTTTTCAAGTGCAGATTTGGGTGGTTATGGAATATAGATGAGTTTTACTGGGAAACTTTCTTTTGTTTTAGGGTGATTCTCCAAATGGATCAAATGATGGAAAAGGTGTCAAGTCTTTGGTAAACAAGATGACTGAAGCTTTAAAGACAAAATCTGTAAATGTGAAAGAAAAAGTTATTAGTTTTATTGAAAATACTTCAACTCCTGTAGATAGGTGAGTTATATTGGCATATTTATTATGGGGATTGTGGGTCAGAAATGTGAATTCTCTGGAATGTTTCACTTTCTCTCAGAATGCAGTGATTATATTTAAAATATTAAATTACTTCCTCATCTATTCCATTGATAAATGATAATGTGGGTCTGGATTGGTGAATTTGAGGGGAAAAAGGAATGTTCCAGGAACACAGTTTTCAGATCACAGAACTTTGCATATAAATTATTTCTGGCCAATATTCTTGCATGTTAAATCACACATTTTATTCCTCGTTGATTGTGTTATGCTACTGTGAATAGGTTTATTGGCTTGACCTTAAAATTATTCCTATGTGCAACAACATTTTTTAGATTGGAAAATTGTTATTTCTCATTTCTTATTCCAAATACTTTTCTCATAAATCCTTCTTATGATCATGAATCTTGTAACCTGTTACATGCTGTAGGAGATGTGTGTGTGGATGTATATGAATATATATGTGTGTACTTTGTGCATCCATGTGTGTGTGGGTGTACATACATCTCAGATACATATAAACACACATATACACATATTCAGGAAAGCCAATGGGGTATTGTGGTAAAGGTGCTGGACTAGGAGTCAGGAGAACTCAGGTTCTAATTCTCCCCTAGGCATAGAAGCCAAAAAGGTGACCTTGGGGCAGTCAAAAAATACCTTAACCAGTACTGGACAAACGTGCTAGATGACTCCATTTCTCCTGCAGTGGATTTATTCAAAAAGTAACAGAACCGAATAATAATACTTTGTTTTAAAAACATAAAAAACATCTTATGATGGAGAACTTTTAAGGTATATATATTGTTAACATTAATTCCAAATGGGAAGACATAAGATTTTCTTAATATATTGTAATTATTTATTCTGTCCTCTGCCCAATTTGCTATAGAATTTCTTTCAATGTTCCCTGGCCTGATAGAGCAAGTATGCTGCGGTAAGCCACATGCAACACTGTCTGAGCAAAACTGCCTTTGTCCTTTTTTAGCATGACTTCATACTTTTTGTAAGCATCAGTTACACTGTCAATATTTCTCAGATTTTTTTTAAAATTAGGAATGCTTTACATCAAGCTCAAACATTTAAAATACTATGCTTACAGGAAATATTCATATTCATTTATAGATGATACATGCATAGGTAATAAATGCTTTCTCCTTTGCACCATGATGCAGTCAAACAGAAACATTAACCACAATTTACTGTTTTGTCTAAACCGTAAAATGCAACTACATTTTTGATAATCCTACTCAACAAAATGGGATTCTGTGGTTAAATCAGATTTTAGATGAGTGTTGAAAAGTTGATATGGAAGAGAGGTTTCATTATTAAAATACATTTCAACAATATCTTAAAAAGTATACCCTTAAGTATATTCTTATGGCCCATTACATTGCCATTGATGTTTTGACTAAGTAACATAGATAAGAATTTTGAAAGAATATAATAAAAACTAAATGGATTTCACAGGCACGATGCAAGAAAAAATATACTTTGAGGATGGACAAGTTAAAATAGCCAGAATTGTTATGCTATGTAAATTTAGCAATTGACTATGGGATTATTGTTTCTAAATTGTGGCTTTATTTAATATGATCTGAATATCTAGCTTACAACAGCAAATTACCTTAAAGGTATTTATTTATTTACATGAAGTGTGAGAACAACTACCTTCCTAACCTAAATGACTGTTATGTGTAATTTGGTTTTCAAACCATAGTTTGCATTAATCATGCTTATATTAAAACAAGCAGATTATGTCTAAAGGTCATGGTTGTTCTTATTAAGCACGTCAATAATGATTTCCATAAGGTATGCATTCCTTATATCTTCTGGCAGTACACTTACTGTAAGCCCATCAAACTAATATATCTCGTCTCTAGATGAGATGGGCGACAAACGAACAAATAAATAAATAAATAGACCATACCAGTCTTAAAACAACAAATCACAGTTAGCATTATCCTTGCATAAGTAGCGACTATTGTATGTTGGGCTTGTAGTGAAATCTGAAAGAATAGAGAATTGTATAGGCCTTAAAAGCATATAAAGAGGGCCTGCAAATTTTGAAACAGTTGCAAGAAAGGATAAATTATTGCCTAAAGCTATTTTATATAAACAGTGGGTATTCTGGAGATAGTAAATCACAAATTATCCAGTAGAAATTATATTTATTTCTTATACCAGCTATTTTATTGAACAATGTCAGTGTTACAGATGCTTATCTTTATAAATTACTAACAAGCACCTCTAATCTGGCTTTTTTGGGGTGGCACATTTGTCGTCTCTCTTTACGCAGTTCAGTTTCCTATTACTTTAATCTGCCAGCTCCTAGAAAATGAAAGCACTTACCTTCAGGAATAAAGATAAATGTTAGTTTTCCCATTCTTCTTCCTTATGTTACCTATTTGTTTCCTCTAGCAGCCATTTCTACAATAATAAGTGAATTTTTCAAAAGTGGATCAGACAGCGATTTACTTATACCTTTACTTATACCTAATCAGCATTACAATTTTTAGAATGTATGCATGACACACTGGAATGGGCTACTTGCTGTGAAGTATGAAAATATTTAATATGGCATTCAGTTTCTGTAATAAAGTGCACTTTCAGTAATCGATGAAAGATGAATGAGCAAGAAACAACATCCATCTGAAAAATCTGAAAAGAGGAGATGCTATAGTTCACATTCTATACCTCTCAAGTCTGTTCTATTATCTGATATTATGATTAGTCCAGAGATATTTCTTAGATTAAACTAACACTTAAATATTCTCAGTTTTTTATCTGTCAGTATTGCATACATTGCTTGGAAACCAATAATAGTTTGTCCCCAAACATGCCTTGATATATTATCACTTTGAGGAAACCTTTGATTTTGTTAAAACATAGATGTGCAGTGGGTCGCCCTCCAGATGTTGCTGAATTACAAAGCCCAGTGAGAAGAGAAGTTTGGAACTGTAATTTAATAATATCTGGAAAGCTATATACAGCCTACTGCAGCCAATAAATTAAAAGACGCTTGCTCCTGGGGAGCAAAGCTATGGCAAATCCAGACAGCATACTAAAAAGCAGAGACATCACCCTGCCAACAAAAGTGTGTATAGTCAAGGCCATGGTTTTCCCAATTGCAATGTATGACTGTGAAAGTTGGACCATAAGAAAGGCTGAGCGCAAAAGAATTGAGGCCTTTGAACTATGGTGCTGGAGAAGACTCCTGCGAGTCCCTTGGACTGCAAGGCAATCAAACCGGTCAGTCCTAGAGAGATCAACCCCGACTGCTCTTTAGAAGGCCAGATCCTGAAGTTGAAATTCAGATACTTTGGCCACCTAATGAGAAGGAAGGACTCACTGGAGAAGAGCCTGATGCTGGGAAAGATTGAGGACAATAGAAGAAGAGGATGACAGAGAATAATGATGGAGTGGCTGGATGGAGTCACTGAAGCAGTAGGCGTGAGCTTAAATGGACTCCAGAAGATGGTAGAGGACAGGAAGGCCTGGAGGAATGTTCTCCATGGGGTTGCGATGGGTCAGACACAACTTCGCAACAACAACAAAAGAGATCTATATTTTCTGACTATGCTTACTGAACTTTTCAAATCAAAATTCTTGTACTTAATACAGTCCAGCCAGTTCAGTGCTCTCTTGCCTTTTCACTAATTTTAACTAATTCAGTATGGTTCATTGCTTTTGCACAGCCAGCTATCTTTATCGAATTCTTTGACTACACACACATATTCACACCTGGATCACATTGCATGCTGCTATGAGAAAATGCTTCAATAAAATATATATTTAAGATGATGATTATTTTTCCTTTCTTATGCTCTTTCCCTGCCAACAGGCATGTCAGCAGCAGTGACAGGGTAGGAAAACCTTATCGTGGTGTGAAACCAGTTTTCAGTATTGGAGATGAAGAAGAATATGATACTGGTATAGTAGATGTTTTTATAAGCAAATTATATGTTGTACTTTCTAGCTAAGTCCGGAATTCTATTACTAAAAAGATACTCTGAATTGTGATCTGAAATTCCAACTGGAATCTGCAATATTATCTCATTTTGGGGGACCCATCATTCATCAGACTTCAGATACACCTTACAAAATCTGAAGGCTTTACAACAGAAAAGTCCATTGTTTGGAGAATCAGCCTGGACAATTTCCATAAATGGACACAAATCACATACAATTTGCATAAATTATATAAACAGTGTAACATGCCTTCTCTGTTAAATCAAAATTTTACTCTAATTATAAATTTAGATAACATATTCCCATACCCCCCCCCAAATATATATTTCAATAGCATCAAATTTCCTACATACACATATGCACACAGGTTTTCTGAGAAACACTTGTACCTTTTGCCAAGAAACTTCAAGAAAATGATCTGGGCAATCTAGACATCTAGAATATATAGGTATATTGATTTCACTTTACACTAATGAGCTCTGCTGGACTTTATTATTTATAAATTCAAGTCAAGGCATCCTTCTATATTTCAGAGACACTCAATAGTTATCAGAGAAACATGTTATTATTAAATGAATTTGTTTGGGATCTTCATTCAGCATTCAGGGAATCCAAAATTGTATGGAATATAGTATGAAAATCCCTGTATTAATAAACTATATAGTAATACATTTTTCATTCATATATATAATATGTGAAATATACTGTGACTTTTGCACGGAAACAGCAACTTAAGAATTAATGTCTTGGCCTTAACACTGCAGTTTTAGCTATTAATGTGGCTTGAGCAGCAGCCTTTATTTCAGAAATTTCAAATTAGAATGAAAACTATTTTTAAAAATATGTGATAGCAATTGAAAAGATATTGTCTATGACATCATTTTTTTCTTTTTGAAACAGATGAAATTGATAGTTCTTCCATGTCTGATGATGATAGAAAAGAGATTGTCAACATTCAAACTTGGATAAATAAGCCAGATATAAAACATCATTTTCCTTGTAGTGAAGTGAAAGAAAGTGGACACATGTTTCCTAGGTATTGTTGCATTGGCTTTATAATCTTAATAATGTTTCTAATTATATAAAGTGCTTCTCCCTCCCTCCCTCCCTCCCTCCCTCCCTCCCTCCCTCCCTCTCTCTCTCTCTCTCTCTCTCTCTCTCTCTCAGTGTGTGTGTGTATGTGTGTGTGTACATAGTAATACTTTGGTATAGACAGTTGCTACTGTTTAAATCTCAGATTCCTGAGATTACTTTTCCAATTTACTTTTAACCCTACTGAATGAAAAAAAATTAAAATGTCGGGTGACAATCCATAGGTGTATGGATTAGTGGTTCACAGACTGCAAATTTCATAGTAGATACTATGTTTTGATCATAGCGTAATATTATATATTTGAGCTTTTACCTCAATATAAAATGTGTCCACAACTTGATGAAAAGTCAATTGTAAACTTGCTAAATAACTGTTATATGTAACCACAGAATATTATTACTTGCAAAATGAGTTTGCCTCAGGATAACAATGCTGAAGATGAGGAAGTGTCTTGTTTCCTGATATAATGCCACTTTTTTCTGATTTTTTTTTTCTAGTCATCTTTTGGTAACTACAACACACATGTACTGTTTGCGAGAGATTGCATCTCGAAAAGGATTTGCTTACATACAGTCTCGTCAGGCACTAAATTCTGTGGTCAAAATTACTTCCAAGAAAAAGCATCCTGAATTAATAACGTTTAAATATGGAAATAGCACTGCTTCAGGCATAGAGATTTTGGCAATTGACAGGTAAGATTTTACTATGATTAGCTTCAACTACATATGAATCGTCTATATATTCTGAAGATTAATTTATATATCAAAAGTGAATAATCAATTGACAATAATTTCTAATGCTTTTTAAGTGCAGCCATATTATATGGGGAACTATAAAATCCTTGTATAAACAATGATTAATAATATAATATTGAGCCTTGTCCAAGTTCTGTGGAACCTTTTGTACATTCTTTAATTGTGGTAAACGATAGTCTAGAAATTATTACTCCTTGTGATTTAATTGAAATATTGTTTAATCACTATATTAGATCTTGAGGGAATCATCTATGTACATGCTAGAATTTTGAGATTCTCTTAACAGCAACATATTAATCAGTGTTCCAAATAACTTACATTTTTCCCCAATATAAAAGTAAATTGGAAATTAGTTCCCTGGGCAGAATATTTTATATATTTATGTATTTTTCAAAATTATGTAGCCTCTGTTCTTACAGAAAGTGGCTCTGGGTGGCAGACAACAATTAAGTAAAACAAAAATATATAAAAACAATCATTATTAAAAATACAAAATGCTCATTATTAAAAATAAAAAAGGCTCAAGGTACAATAAATCTTAACTGTACCAACAGAACCATCTTAGAATGTCACTGGTCTCCTCGGATCCTCAGTCCTAATGACATAACCATGTCCTGAGAGGCTTCCAGAACATTATGGAGTTAACTGTAGGAGATGATGAGGCAAAGCCTAAAGGCAGGGTCAGACACATTATCAATTTGGAGTCATTACATTCCCAAAAGAGGCCTAAGTCCAGTCCCTGCTGATTCCGTTAATTCTTCTCTAGCATCAATGTGGCTTAACCATAGTAGATCAGATTCTGGTATATAGGTGAATTAAATAAACTTTTGGTACTTTGAACTTTACTCTTATTCCTGGTTTCTTGCACCTGACACTAACCTCAATCAGGGAGAGAATGTTCCATAAACATGGAGAATGTTCCATGGCAGAAAAAGTCACTTCCTGGGACCCGCCAAGTGTAAGTCCCTAGCAGATAGAACCTGCAGCATACTTGTCTTTCAGACCTGATGGGACAGGCAGATATAATTGAGGAGAGTTAACCCCATGCCATGGAGGGTTTAAAGTTCAACAGCAGCACTTTGAATTGAGCCTGGAAGCAAACCGGCAACCAATGCAGAGATGTGACGTGTTCTTTTGGAAGCAAACATAATTGCCTGTGATGGTGCATTCTGCATCATTTGAAGCTTTTGTATACTTTTTAAGGGCAGTCCCATATAGAATTCATTACAGTAGTCCAATTAGGGCATGAGTGACTGTGAGCAGACCCCTTCCAATTTAGGAATGGCACAACCTGGTGCACAACACAAAGGATCCTCATATCTATGACTGCCATCTGTTGTTCAGGCAGAAGTTATGTATCCAAGAGGACCTCCAGATTACACACTGGGTCTGTCTGGGTTGATATAACCCTATCTTGCACCAAAAATGGTATAGTCTAGAACTGATAAGTCCCAAAACCCAGAGCCACTCAGTCTTGCCAGAGTTCAGCTTAAGCCTATTGTCCCCATTGAGACCTTCACAGCCTCCAGGCACAGGATAAGACATTGATGGCTTTGCTTAATTTGCCAGGAACAGAGATATATAATTGGGTATCACCAGCATAATGATGATACCTCATTCCATGGTGATGGATAAGCTTACCCAGCAGCCTCACTTGGAGAAGGAGAAGAGGCAACACTAAACTCTGTGGCACCCCATGGAGTAGGGGCCAAAGATGGAACATCTCCTCCACAATCATCACTAACTAGAATCAACCCCAGAGAAAGGAGGCAAATCAGCACAACAGAGTTCAAACCCACAAAGAGATTAAGTGGGGCATGGATGGATGTACAATCCCTATCCAACCCTCACCAGAGGTCAGCCAAAAATACAAAATACAGTCCTACAGTAAGAATATTACAAACGCATAGACACCTGCAGAGATGAATCCCAGCAGTAGTTGTATATGTATGTTTGTGTGAGGACTGGTGAAAGAAGAATGGAAAATACATTCTTATGGTAATTAATGGACCTAGCCATTTCATAAAATCAAATAATCATGTATATGTTTTTATAGGTAATTATTGTTATAGTATTGGCAATCATTGAAGCTTAAAATAAGGAACATATTTGCCAAAAGTCTAAAGTTTGAAACTTTTTGTCTATTGAAACTTCTACTATTATTTTTAATTCTACTATTATAAAATTTAGTGCTGCTATAAAATTTAGTGCTAATATAAATTCTCAACAGGCAAGAGAAATGACACACTAATTCTTTATCTCGTTTCAATTTTTTTGGAAATAAATATCATTGTGTATGTGTGTATGTATGCCTGTGCGCGCGTGTGCATCATATATATGCATCCTATGTATCATGACAATATTTTAATTGTATTATTTTATCTTGTGAAAGTGATTTAGTATATTAACAAATGATCTTATCATTTCCAATTTTAAGGTACTTGATTCCAAATGCAGCTGATGCCACCAAAGATATAAAAGAACAGATTGTGAAAGTACTGAATGCCCTGGAAAGTTAATAAGAACAGATGTTTTCACTGTGTCTTCAGAAGAAATTGGTGGTCAAAATATTTTATGTGGCCTAAAACAACTTGTTGCAGCTGAATACTAACCTAAGAGGACATTTCAGTTTATTGATGGGAGTGCCTGGATAACCACTTCATGGTAGAAGTAAACTATACTTTTGAAGAGATTTTTTTTAAAGTATTTTCTTTAACACATTTGCAAATATTGTTTGTTATAAACTTGAGTTATTTTTAAAGTAGCTTTGGAGAAGCTGACTTATTCTTAAGGAGTGAACTCAGTACACACATCTGTGAAAAAAATGTACTGTAGCCAGACAATACTTTCCAATATTGGAAAATATTTGGACTACATCATTCACAATTGAACAACAAGACATATTTTTAAAAGCTTTGAATATTTGATTTGAACTGCTTTTACGCATAGTATCAGGATTTGGCAACAGTACTTTAGACAAGAATGTAGAACTTCTTTAAAACAAGAATATTATATGCTATCAAACTTGGGATAGGGACATACAATGTGTATGTAATTTTTAAAGTCTTCTACGAGGTTTAAGAGAATAGTTAAATTTCTGAAGCTTGAAATACTAAGCAGCATACAGCAGTTGAATGTTAACAGCTTTATGCTTTGTAATGAAAGCTAAGGTTTTCCAAAATCAACATTAGATTGGGAAATGAAATCGTAATTCAGTTTTCATGGGGGATATACACTAATGGACATGCAAACATAATCTGTCAGAAACCTGTTCAAAATCTGTCCAGTGCTTACTAAAATTGCAATGCAGATGAATGAAGCAAAGTGAGGAAACTTTATGTATGATGTCTTTAGTTTTTCTTTGAAATGTATCAGCTGAATGCCATTAATAATGTCTTCAGTACTTGAGACTGAAAAAATAAAATCTGGTGCAAAAATCCATAGTTTTCAAGGAATAACCAAAATGGTTGTGAGAGATATTTGAATAAATGCATTTAGGAGTCTAAAGAAAATCCTGTAAATGCTGACATGGAAGCTGCAAAACTTGAGAGTAACAATTCATAAGATTTTAGTAGGTTAGACAAAAAAATAATAGAATATCTGCACATCCAGTCAATATACCAATGGAAACTAAAATCAACAGATCTTCATTCATTATCAACTCTTGAGCGCTTAACAAGAATCATGTAGGCACCTTAATTCTGAAACCAGTACTCATTTTTAAAAAAAAATATACCTAAACAAGTATATACATATGAATTGCATGAACTGCACTTTTTCCAATACTCCTGTATTTATATTCTGTCCCAGAGCTGTTGCATTATTTTTTTCCTTTCTCCACTCTCCTTTTAAAAAGCAAATTAAAATCTCCTAGAGATTTTCCTGCCTAATTTAGCAATGACACTTTTTTCATAATATTAATGTAAAGATGTTCGTGCAATTGTTTATAAAAGCGCTATTGTAAATAAATGATTACTACTTAAATGCCAATTATTTGTCCAAGTCATTTGATCCAACTGTCATTTCCAAGGAATAACAATGATAGCAAAAATGTACACTTCACATCTTAGATTGAGTTAATACAATTCTAACTATTTTCTTTAATTCTGCATTCCTCAGTCAGTTCTGAAGAGAGGAATCTTCTGTATAGAATTTGAGTGCTTGCAAAGTAACAGGTGTGCATTGGAAGTTTCAATAAATTCTATCCAGTGATATTGGTGAAACTTCTTTTGGCGTTCTCTGCTACACAGTTTTTAATGTGTGTAGCATTACTTCTGCTTAGTGCTGTTTCAGAGTGTATGCAAATGCTTGTACAATTAATTATACACACATTTTTCACATGTAAGTGTCACTTCTTTGACCTATTATTTAACGTGTAGATGAAGTTAAAACACCATACTACAACTCTGCTTAGTAATCATTTTAGCTCTAAGTAGGGTTTGGGTTTAAAAGACAAAGTAGGATTTGGAGTATGGGGGGCATTTGTTGCAAACATCCTAAAGCAGTTATGTCTTTTCGTGTGCTTATGTGGCTGCCTCTGCAGCTGAAAAGAATCCCCCCAAAAGAAGCACTATGTCCATGGTGGCAAACCTATGGCATGCGTGCCACAGGTGGCATGCAGAGCCCTCTCTGTGGGTATGTACGCCGTTGCTCCAGTCCTAGGCCTTCAGCTGGGTTTTATAAAACCTTTTCACTTTAGGCCTCCGCCGCCGTGTGCAAAAAAAAAAAAAGTTCAATCAATTTCAACTCGCGGGGGAAAAAAAGATCTCACAAAGTTGGAATTGATTGATTGAACTTTTTAGTCCCACCCAGTCTGGCGTTACCACTGCAGCCATGCCCACCCAATGGGCCACACCCAGCCAATGGGCCACACCCAGCCAATGGGCCACGCCCACCCCGCACCCAACGATACATGTGGGTTTTGGGTTGCAGTTTGGACACTCGGTCTCTAAAAGGTTGCCATCACTGCACTAGGTATTGGGTGGATTGGCTCTTTACAGGAAGTTCAAGTTATATTTTGTCTTTGAATCCTAAACTCGGAACTTTCCTCTTTCAGCCAAGCTTATTGTATTTACTTTTAGTACACCTACATTATTATTAGAGCAGGCCATGAGGATTGGAGCTCCGTTGTTACATAATTTTTTGTTATAAAATTTATTATATAACAACCAATATTAATTGATCAATTGGAGATGGTATTTAGGAAAAGAAAAACAAATTGTAGCTATTTTGTACAACAATGAAATGAATAAATACTGTAAATTCTATGTGTAGAAGAAAGTCTAACATAAACAAAAGTCTGGAGCCACTTAATGCAGAACAATAGAAATTTAACAAGCTAAAAGGCCTGTCTAAATAACTGCCTAGACCCAAAATAAAATCTGGGGTAGGAGGGCTACTACTGAAAATGTTTGATCTTTAACAACTGCCCACTGTATGAATATATGGGAATGCTGAGTGCCATATGTGAGACATAAAATAAGTGATATGATATTAATTTGTGGGTGATATTTTTGGTCCTGGCCTAATTTTATGTTCCTGATTTCACAGCTAAAATACGGTAAGTCATAAATATTTAAAGAGAAGCAATGTTTTCCTTCCTCTTAAGGCCATAAACCTATGAATTTCTAATTTGATCACTGATTAAATATGCTTAAAATTACATTGTCATATAGCCGTAGTGTAAGATTACAAACAATTTTAATGAAAGTAAATCTCATTATAATTAATTAATCTAAAGCAAGTATGCTGTTAAGGTATACTCAGTCTGCAGTATTTAGAACATTGCAGTAATTAATAATCATATTTGACTTGCAACAATTGTTTTTGAATGTTCAAAAACAATATTTTATTAATCAAAATTGCTTCAAAATATCAATAGCACTGTGAAGAATAAAATAAATTCCACTTCAAAGGTGTTGGAAAATAAAACAAGTTTTATTGAAGCGTTTGCAAAGGCTGGTGGATCTCGGCAAGTATAATCCCAGAGACCACACCAAAAATTAGTTCAGCATAAACCTTTACACCTGTCCCATAGAATACGCCACATCCTTCCTTTCCAGACCCAGTTGATAGGTCGTCTAGTCACATGCTTTCCGACCGCCTAGTAAAATTATTAGACACTGTACAATTAATCATTCCCTTTTGTTTTACCTTTATCTTTCCCTTTTCATGTTCATGACATTCAACCAACTCAGCTCACAATAAGAGCCTCTTTGTCTAAGCTGGATGATACAGATGTTTCAACTCTGTTCCCTTGCCTACCTATACAATGTAACTAATGCCTGCTTCAACCCAAAAGTTGTGAAAGTCATCATTTTAGCAAGGTTAAATATTTATTTATTAATTTAATTTCTATGCCGCCCTATTTCGGAGAACTCAGGGCGGCTCACAACATGATAGAAATTACATTATATACATAAATATAAAAACCCTTAATTAAAAAAGAAACCAATCATTCCACAAACATACACTGGCTAGGGGCAAGGTGTTAGCTGCCCCAGGCCTGCCGGCAAAAGTGTGTTTTAAGCAATTTACGAAAGGCGGAGAGGGTGGGGGCGACATGGATCTCCGGGGGAAGTTGGTTCCAGAGGGCTGGGGCCGCAACAGAGAAGGCTCTTCCCCTAGGCCCCGCCAGGCGACACTGTCTGGCTGACGGGACCTGGAGAAGGCCCACTCTGTGGGCCCTAACCGGCCGCTGGGATTCATGAGGCAGCAGACGGTCCCGTAAATAACCTGGTCCGATGCCATGTAGGGCTTTATATGTCATAACCAACACTTTGAATTGGGTTCGGAGACCAATTGGCAGCCAATGCAGCTCGCGGAGTGATGCCGAAATATGGCTGTGCTTTGGCTATATGATTATACCTTAAAATACTGGCTCTAAAAAGTTTTTATAAAATATAAACTAATCTATATTATGAAAAATTGTAACATATACATTTCTTGTATATCTCACAGCATTTAGATTCATATATCACTTCGTGGTGCTTTACAGCCCTCTCCAAGTGTTTTACAGAGTCAGCATATTGACCCCAACAATCTGGGTTCACATTTTACCAACCACAGAAGGATGAAAGGCTGAGTCAACCTGGAGCTGGTCAGGATCGAATTGCTGGCAGTCAGTAGAGTTAGCCTGCAGTATTGCATTGATTGATTGATTGATTGATTGATTGATTGATTGGATTTCTATGCCGCCCTATTCCAGGAACTCAGGGCGGCTCACAACATGGATAGAAATCTAACATTAAAATACTTTATAAGAAAAACCCCTTAACTAAAAAATCAATCATCCAAACAAACATGCACACAAACATACACTGGCTAGGGGCAAGATGTTAACTGCCCCAGGCCTGTCGGCAAAGATGTGTCTTTAGCAATTTGCAAAAGGCGGAGAGGGTGGGGGCAATATGGATCTCCGGAGGGAGTTGATTCCAGAGGGCCGGCGCCGCAACAGAGAAGGCTCTTCCCCTAGGCCCCGCCAGGCGACACTGTCTGGCTGACGGGACCTGGACAAGGCCGACTCTGTGGGCCCTAACCGGTCACTGGGTTTCATGGGGCAGCAGACGGTCCCGTAAGTAACCTGGTCCGATGCCATGTAGGGCTTTATAGGTCATAACCAACACTTTGAATTGTGTTCGGAGACCAATTGGCAGCCAATGCAGGTTGCGGAGTGATGCCGAAATGTGGGCATTTCTAGGCAGGCCCAACACTGCTCGCGCGGCTGCATTCTGCATTACCTGAAGTCTCCGAACGTTTTTCAGAGGTGGCCCCATGTAGAGAGCATTGTAGTAGTCGAACCTCGAGGTGATAAGGGCATGAGTGACTGTGACTGACTGGGCATGAGTGACTGTGGCATTCTAACCACTGTGCTGCACTTTTTAAATGAAAGGTTCAGCATGAATGTATGTTACATCTATCTTACAGTCAATCAGTGCTCCTTGCATCTTATCTCTCTTATCGTCTCTCTCCACTTGCAATGTTTCATGGCATGGCCCAAAAGTGCTTTTCCAAAAGGCAACTGGATTTTCTTGGTTTTGTTTATTTGAAAACATTTCACTTTCCAACAAAGAAGCTTCTTCAGTTCTGGCTGAAAAACTGAAGAAGCTTCTTGGATGAGAAGCAAAACATTTTCAAAGAAAAAAACTAAGAAAGTCCAGTTGCCTTTTGGAAAAACACCATTGGGACAACCATGACCAAGATGACTGAGAATGTCCATAGACACTTTCATGGCTTGGGAGTGTTTGGGATTGAGACTGCTGGAGGTATAGTCTTGATCCATGGTCCGAAATTTATGTTGAGAACATGCTCACCTTTTCCAGAGACACCAATGTTCCCTTGAGATCATGAGATCATGAGCAGGGAAATGATTCACACTAATTGACAACACATGAAGAATTATTTATTGACCATTTAGCTTTCTTGGTTTCAGTGTAGTGAGGTTTTCCTTAAGCATACACACATACGCTCTTTTTGCTCTCAGTCACAAGTTTCATTAACAAACTGATAAAAGAAATCTGAGAAGAGTGGGAAAGACAGAGGAACTAGGTGAAATCAATACATTTTACAACAGTGTTCAAATCTATTTTATTTATTATGAGCATGCGTCAGTTCTATGGGACATGATTTTGAAGGAGTATTTTAGAGGCCTTTTAATACACTGGGGCCTACACTGATAGTTACTTAGGAGGAAATACAGGTAGTCCTCAACTTACGACAATTGAGCCCAAAATTTATGTTGCTAAGTGAAATATTTGGCAAATAAGTTGTGCCCCATTTTACGACCTTACTTGCCATAGTCATTTAGTGAATCACTGTAGTTGCTAAGTTAGTAACGTGATTGTTAAGTGAATCTGGTTTCCCCATTGACTTTGCTTGTCAAAAGGTTGCAGAAGATAACCTGACATTGCAACCATCATGTATGAACCAATTTTCAAGCACCCAAATTTTGATCATGTGACCAGGAGAATGCTGCAGTGGTTGTAAGTGTAAAATATGGTCATAAGTCACTTTTTTCAGTGCCACTGTAACTTCAAACGGTCACTAAATGAACTGTTTTAAGTCAAGGACTACCTGTATTGAGAAATATTATTGGTGCAGAGAATATGCATAAGGCTGCACATCATGAAGTAGAGTTGCCAATTGAACAGAAAGTAAACAATTAAAATCTCACTTCTAGAATTTGCAAAAAATCAGAAAACACATTTTTGCAGGTCTGTTTCCTCAGCTTGGCCATTCTCAGCCCAATAACATCAGCGCCCAAACAACATGGTCATTTCTCATCCAACACACTTGGAAGGTTCCAGGTCAGCCAGGAATACACATTCTAGCACCCATTCTAAAAAGTAATTTAAAAACCTACAGTAATAAAATTTTAAATTGAAAATTAATACAAATTATTAAGAAACTGGTTTTATTTTTTACAATAATATTAACATAAAAAGAGTCCTTTATGGGCCTGTTAAGAGCCCATATAATCCAAAATTCTATGTTACATTAATCAGGTGAATTCAAGAAGCTCAGAAGCATGGATGAGAGAACTGGCGCTCCCTCCCTCTGGCTCTCCTACAATCTTTACTTAAGATATTAATCCTCCACCAGTTTGTTCGGACTCTCTTTGATGGTCATGTCAAATTCTACACTCTAAAGAAGTACTATTATCATTTTTATTTATTTACTGTTTATTTTATTTTGTTTGCCGCCCATCTCACTGCAAGGCAACTCTTAGAATCATTCTTAGCTTGTGAGAAAGACCAAAAATAAAGCAAAAAAACCACCCCACCACTTTCCACACTTGTTGACACAATGCACAATTGACATACTGTACCTCTATTATGACCTCCCTTTACCCATTTTGACTGTAAACTAGAACACTTCAAGTTCTTGAATTATTTCTCTGACTTTGGTTATTCCCCCCCCACACACACACACATACTTTTGGTAAAGGTGCAAAACGATACTCTATTTGAAATGCAGTGATCAGAAGTGTACAAAATTCCAATCAATTTCACTCTATTTTATACAAGAGCATCATATTTGAAGTTGTATATAACATTTCATTCTCAATATGTTTTCTTTTTCTTAATAGTTACATTCAGGATTTACATTTTCATTGACCTACCCACTATGATCCCAATAGCTGTTTCCAGATGAGTTGCTCTCAGCTGAAGTTTTATTAATATATGTGAATTTTGGTCTTTATAGATAGCAAGACATGCAGCTCCTTGCACTTAACTACATTTGCCATTTTGTCATTCTCGGGGAGTTTTATTTTAGTGGCATTCAGTATATAATAGGAAAGCTGCAAAATTCCAAGTGGCTGCTAGATGGCAGCAAATATGCTTCTACGGTACCAGCCGTCTGTATCTTTGTAGTTCAAATGGTGGAATATAGCGTCGTTCATGATAAGCTCTCCCTCTGCAGGGCTAATGATTACAAATTCAGCAAGCTTATCATTCCTCTTCGCATTTTTCCATGATGAAATATTGATGTTTTATGCTTTTTACATATTACACTAAAAAAGGCCTAACGGCGGAAGGAAGAAGAAAATAATAAAGCCCTTTTTCAAGGTTAGAGAATCTGGAATCCACCAAATAATCCGGACTTCAACTCCCATCATTCTCAGAGACACTATTAAGGGCAAGGGCTTGTGGGAGTTGTGGACCTATACATAAGATACGGTAGCTAAAAACCGGGAAATAAATGTTCCAAAAGAACTACATTTCCTAGAAGCCCTTGCTCCTTTTGAGCGTGCGCTGTGTTCTCTAAGAATCCTTTTCTGGACAGCGGCAAACCTTGCTGAATCAATGTTATGCAGCTGGTGAAAGGAGTCATGGCCAGTGAGTAATTTTTCCTACAAGGATTGTGTGCTCAGGTAGTTTAATTTCCACTGAACGCTTAACAAGGGGGGAGGGGTAAAAGAGAAGAGAAACTTTGTCTTTGGCCTTAGGCTTGCCTTTTGCAGAGGTGCTGTGTTCCTTTGTGTCTAATTTTTAAACAAAGTTAATTAGAGACCTGTCAGTGCGATTTCATCTAGGTTGTATGTAGGTTTTATGCATGTAGCTGTAATCGTGCAGTAGTCCTGTTTGTCCTGTCTTGGTTGCGAATAAGGGGAGCAATTTAAAAAAATTAAAAAATAAATACTGTTTCTGTTTAGGAACATCTTTTCTATATTACCTTAAAGTACTCTATTTTAGGGTTTTTTGTGGTAATTTTGGATAACTTCAATGAATACTCATATTAGTTTTTTGCATTTAATATAAAGAAAAAAAACCCTTAACAAATACAGAAATCAATTTATTATCATAAATCAGTCTATACTTTAGATGCATGGAATAAAGTCCTTAAGGAAGTGTGCTCATGTGTATGGATGTGGTTTGTATTGTGTAATTCCCAGTTTTATAACTATGTTAGTAAAGTTTTTTTTTTATTCCATTCAATCAGATCTGATTCACATAGTCTGCCTGGACAAGTCCCTGCAGTTGTCTTTGCAAGCGTTTTCTTTTTCCAGAAGTGGTTTGTCATTGCCTCATTTTAGGACTGAAAGACAGTGACTGGCCCAAGATCACTCAATTGACTTCATAGTTAAGGTGGTCTCCTGGTGCCTGTCCTGATATCCTAACACTACAATAAACTGCCTCTCATTTACAGTAATATTTTAAATGAACTTATCTCTATTTAATATTAATATTTAATACTAAAAATTAACTTATCCTCTAACTGGAGCAATTTGAGATTTGGCATGTCTTACAGCTCTCAGTTACAGTGCAATGAGTTATAATGTTAAATGTGTTACTCAGTTTGCTCATTTGGACTCCTTTTATGAAGTACTAAGAAGTAAGTCTACACAACAGTATTTATTTTATACCATAGGGTTTTGGTGCAGGAAAACATTGGTGATAGGCAGTTCTGCTATTCTGCCAGTTTTGTAAATTATGGTTCAATAAGTTCATAAAGATGCTTTGGAACTTTTTTTAATATCTGAAATTTTGGAAAACCTTATAACTAAAATAATTTTATAGTACTGTGCTCTCAAGAAATAATACTTTATGATCATGGTCTCATGGAATGATACCGGTACCAGGATGCTTCATTCTTTTTGGTTACTTCTGCTCATGTGACCAGATAAGCTAAGGATGGAGAATCTTTTTGTAAGGATTGCTCAAAATTGATAGCAGAGTTTCCTATAGTATAAGCCCTAAAAATGGTAATATTGTTATTTTTAAAGGCTCAATTCACCACCAACTATTTTCACTAATACATTTTTTAACAACTGCATCATAGATCTAGTTTGCTAATGTTCAACTTGTATTCAACTATACCGCAACTTATATAAGTGAAAGCAAAGCTTTAGTTGTTGGGATTAGATTGATGCAGAATTATTATTTTAATCAAGAGTGCTACTTAACCCTTCTTTTTTCTTTACATCAGTTTTTTCATCCTGGTGCCGTCTAGCTACATAGTTATATTGAGATTCCAATCTCTGTACAACGTGGTCTTTGGTTCCCCCAATTCTTTAAGGTTTTTAGTTGCTTGTGATTGTGGGAGGCAAGTGTATCTTTCTAATTAAAAATTGATGGTAGGATTATTTAAAAATGTTTTTCTTCATAGCTGAACCTTTACCTTTTTTTTTACCTTTAGATTTTCGTTTAGCACTCATCCAGCTCCATGTGTCTGCTGTCAAATCAGACAATTTGAACAGAGCCTGTAGACTTGTGAGAACTGCAGCAGGACAAGGAGCAAAAATTGTAATTCTGCCAGTGCGTATAACATTTTTCAAAAATTACTCTCCAAATTCAGATTTTTTTTATTGTTCTTGTGCCCTACATTTGGTGCTTACTTTTTCTCCCTGGCATAGTTAGGGATTTCTTTCAAAGATCAGAATGAACATTAAAATTGGCCTTTAGATAAACGCTAAAACCTACAGCTACAGTACCTCTGCATCTATATACTACTAAAACTATCTTGTCTGTTGATTTATAACCTCCATAGCACAACATTTTTTGAATCAAGGTACCTTAAATCCACTAATTTAAAGACTGCATACCAAGTCCAGGACCCATTACTCTTGTATAATTGAAATTTCAATGTTTTTCATACCAGTTGTATTTGCAAAATTGCAGCATTTTATGTTTTAAAGCATTTTTTTCTTGTTTTATAATATTGTATTTTCACACAGTTTTAAATTGATATTTTGTTGCTTTGCTGCAGAGCACTGGGCTCTTTCCAGATGTTTTGTTTAAATTCGGTGGTTGTGTGGTATTTTTTTCGGCCATGTGACAAATATTTCGGGAATCTGGACAGTTTATTTTGATTTAAAAATGGGTTTCATTTTGGCTTCAAGTGAATATTGCAACTTCATTTGCAGTGATAGTAGGCAAACTGGGTAATAATGTAGGGGGGAGGAAGACAATTGAGTAATATCTGTGACCCAAATGAGTTTTCACATTTGTTGAAAATGCTTATCTCTGACTCTGCTGAGTGAAGTTGAAAGAACTTTTATCAGATGTAGATAAAATCCAAGGCCTTATATATTACTTGCCCAAAATCATGCAGCAGTTTTTATGCTTAAGAGAAGCCAACCAGCCTGATGCTTGTTGACTGCACCTCAAATGACACCACTGCTCTGTGAACTGCATTGGTTACCAGTCTGCTTCTGGGTGCAATTCAAGGTATTGGCGATCACCTTTAAAGCCCTTCATGGTATGGGTCCAAGTTACCACTCATGCCAGCAGAGGAGGCATGTTGTGAGTTCTGTCAGCCCGATTTTTCCGGTTGGAGGAGTCCAGGAGGGGGCATTCTCTGCTGTTGCTCCTGCCCTCTGGAACCCCCTGCCCCTCTGATGTGAGGTTGGCCCCAACCCTCCTATCTTTTTGTAAGGACCTAAAGACATGGCTAGGCCAGTTGGCTTGCGGCTCCAGTAGGGTATTGATTAATAACAGATTCCATCTCCTCGCCCCCCTCCACCCCTGCCCTCCCCATGTGTCTGGTTGTAAGATTTGGTTTTAACTTTTTATGTTTTAATTAAGATGTAACTGTAAACCACCCAGAGTTACCCTATAGTAAGATGGGCAGTCAATAAATTTTATAAATAAATAAATACCTCCATATCCATCCAACTAGAGATCTCAGCTGAGCAACAAGGTCTGCTTCTTGGAATAGCAAAAAGTGTATTTGCTCATAATATCTTGACGCCTAAGTTTATAGATCAGGCTAAGCTATAATGTAGGTTTTGAGGGCCAGAGGTTAAGTGTTTTCTTCGCTATTAAGCAAAACACATCACATTATGGCTTACTGTGCTGTGTAAACCCCTAGAAGCTTATTCATACAGTTAGTCCTTGACTTATGGCCATAATAGAGCCTGCTGATCATAATTGTAAATTGGGTCACCCATGTGACTAACCTAATTTTACAATCTTTTTTTGCAGCAGTCATTAAACAAATATAGTAGTCATTGAGTGAACCCATTGTTTGTTGTAGGGCAGTTTTTGCTGGAAACTAGAAGTAAATGTCAGTTTCTGGCAAAAACAAATCATCACATGAGTGCACAGTACTGTAAAAGTGGGTCATGTGACCAGGGAGCAAATGTTGCAACTTCAAAATTGGGTTGTTAGTCCGTTTTGGGGGGGTCGATTGTAACATTCAACTATCACTAAGCAACCTGTCATAAATCAAGGACTACTTGTACTGTAGTGAAGTGTATTATATTCTTATTTTGCTTTGGTTTATACATACACACACAAGCACACACATAAACTCAAGGCAGTAAACATACCTGATATTCCTACCTCCTATTTTCCTCACAATAACAAACTTGTGAGATGAATTGGACTGATAAGAATTATTGGCTCTAAGTCACAGAGTCAGATTTTATGCCTAAGAGGCGTCAAGAATTCCCAGTCTCCTGGTTTCTAGGTAAGCAACTTAATTGCTACACGCCCGTGGTGCAGTGGTTAGAATGCAGTATTGCAGCTACTTCCGCTGACTGCTGGCTACCGGCAGTTTGGCAGTTTTGAGTCTCACCAGCTCAAGGTTGACTCGGTCTTCTTTCCAAGGTCGGTAAAATGAGGGCCCAGATTGTTGGGGGCAATGTGCTGTTTCTGTAAACCGCTTAGAGAGGGCAGTAAAGCACTGTGAAGTGGTATATAACTCTAAGTGCTTTTGCTATACCAAACTGCTTGTCTCTCATGATTTATAATGTATTATGACTTTACATATTATGTAAACCAGGTTTGTATAATTCCAGTATCAGTTCAGTCATTTTTGCATTTTATATTTGTATGTTAATTTTAAAAAAAGATATATTCCTTAAATATGTCTCATGGGTGTCTGACTTATTTTGGTTCTCATTCTAGGAATGCTTCAATTGTCCCTATGGCACAAAATATTTTCCAGAATATGCAGAGAAAATTCCTGGAGACTGCACACACAAGCTCTCAGAAATTGCAAAGGAATGTGGCATATATCTCATTGGAGGTAAATTGTTATTTTTAAAGTTTATTTTTGTATATAAATACAGCCTATTTATTTGACTAAATAATCATCTTTGCTTTAACAGGTTCTATTCCAGAAGAGGATGCAGGAAAATTGTATAATACATGTACAGCTTTTGGTCCTGATGGCACTATGTTAGCTAAATATAGAAAGGTAAACAATTTTTTGTTTGCCCTGTTTTCTGTCAGTTTGACAACATTGCAGGTAGTCGTCCTCGACTTATGACAACAATTGACCCCAGAATTTCTGTGGTTCAGTGAGACATCTATTAAGTGAATTTTGCCCCATTTTACAAACTTTCTTGCCACAATTGTTAAGTGAATCACTGCAACTGATACGTTGGCAACATGATTCTTAAGTGAATCTGGCTTTCCCTTTGATTTTGCTTGTCAAAAGGTTGCAAAAGGTGATTACATGACCTTGGGGAAATAGTAATGGTCATAAGTACGAACCAACGTTTTAAAATATTGGAGTTTAGCTTGAGAATCTGCAATTTAGCAGAGGCTCTAAGTTTCACAGAAGAGCTCAAGGTCTCCCATGTCCATTTCCATATCTGGATTTAAATTGACTGCATCTGAGTCTAGGGGCATTTGTTCCTTTCCCTATGCTGTCAAATATCACATAATTTTCCTTTATGACTTGTATGACAGTGATAATAGTAGAGATTTAGGCTAAACCTATAAACTGAAAATTTACCTTGTGGAAACATTTTTGTATTTACTGCTATAAATGGGAAATCTTAAACAAAACTAAGAAGTGATATTAATTCTCTCTGACTTCTCCCAACGTATAAGAGATTACTTCCAAGAGTAATAATTAACATAGATTACGTAACGGAGATTAGTGTGCATGTGTGTTAAAGAAGTAACACAGAAAAATAAGGACATTTCAATGTTCTGCTCTGTTCCAATCATCCACTCCTTGTTAACTATATTAACCAGTGAATTGTTTACTGTTGCAATAATCCTGGCTTAATTATTTCTAGAAAGTGCTGGTGGAATGACATTGTAATTTAACCAGTAGTCATATCTATTAAACAAAACTTCTGTGGTGCTTTCTGAAAGTTAAACCTTTTCAAGTGATCTAAATGAAGTATGTGTTGTTTGTGTACACATTATTATTTGACACTCTATATTGGTTTGTACATATAACTGCATTAAGACAAAGTGTACTTTAGTTGAGGAAGTGCATGAATTTCTTGCACTTTCTGGCAACTAACTGCCTTATTTTCCATAAATATCTACCAAAAGTCAACATCTTGCAATTAAAAACTGTACCTTTTTTCCAGACCACTGGCTTCGAGTTTCTCTGAAACTACTATTTAGTACAGATTTAACAGAAACGTTTACTACTCACAAGAAGCGAGAACCAAAATGGTTGACTCTCAATGTATCAGTGTCATCTTTCAGCTTAGTGATTGATTGTTTATTCTCTGTGTTTAATTGTAAAGTTGATGGTCTGGCATAGTAGTAGTATTCAATGTACCATTCTGTGAATTTGTGGAGATAATATGCAATTAATGGATCTTTAAACAAGAATTGTCTTCAATTTTAAAACAGATTCATTTGTTTGACATTAATGTGCCTGGAAAAATCCAATTCCAGGAATCAGAAACTCTGAGTGCAGGTGACAGGTTTTCTGTATTGGATACATGTAAGTAAAGAAACTTTGGTTTTGGCAGTGAAAACTAATTCACTTTCAGATTTTTTTAAATATTTTTTTTCTAATTTTTTCTAAAGCTAGGATTTTATTCAGATTTAACATTTATTTCTAATGTACATTCAGTTGTTCCTTCATATTTGATTATAAATTATGTACTATTATAAATGTTTAATGTATCTCATGATGTTGGGAAAGATACTCTGAATTTCTCTGTATGTAACTACTCATTTGCAGATTTCCTAATCCTATTTTTAGTAAAAAGATATGAATTGGTGAAAACTAATTCTTGATATGAAATTTGTGATTCAGAGCAAGCTTATTATATGGGCATTAAAAGCCAGAATTCTCTTCCTCTGACATAATAAAATACTTTATAAATTTTGTTTTGCATTTCTAGAGACATCAGTGTTGATCTGTAGTAATAACAAATGTCTTGCATATCTTGTTTTGATGCAGCTTACTGTAAAATAGGAATTGGCATTTGTTATGACATCCGATTTCCTGAACTAGCTCAAATCTACACCCAGAAAGGTAAAGTTGAGAAAAATCTCTTAATTTATTTATTAAATTAAATGTATATGGCTACTCAAGTACTAGAGAAACCCTGTGCAGAAAATAAGGATAAAAACACTACACAACTATCAAATCAAGTAAATTTAAAGGAGATAAAGTTGAGGATCTAGTAAAAATATCTCTTATTCATAAACCATATAACCATGTGAGAGCTTCATTAACAGCCTGGTCCCAGTGCTTGGAGAAAAGGCAGGTCTTCATCACTTTCCCGAAGGCCTATAGCAGTGATGGCGAACCTTTTAGAGACCGAGTGCCCAAACTGCAACCCAAAACCCACTTATGTATCGCTGGGTGCTGGGTGGGTGTGGCCCACTCGGCGGGCACAACTACAGTGGGTGTGGCAGACTGGGTGGGCATGGCCACTGGATGTGTGTGGCTGCAGTAGTCATGGCAGACTGGGTGGCATGGCCTGGGTAGGCATGGCCACCTCGATGTTGCTTATGGGGAGGGACACCTGTGGGAGACGGGCAGGATTGGGGGAGATCCAGGGGTCTCTGGTGGGTGGGATGGTGGGCTCCCCAATGGCGGCTCCAGGCTGGCTGGCCTTAGGCCAGTGATGGTGAACTTTTAGAGACCACGTGTGCTGGGGCAATGGCGCGTGCCCACAGAGAGGGCTCCGCATGCCACCTCTGGCAAGCATAACATAGGTTTGCCACCCACTGGCCTATAGTGTTGAGACCATTCATATCTATGACTACTTTTGTCAAAGTGTGAAATATTTTATCTTCCAGAATTAGAATGTGCTTGTTTCTTGGGTGTCTGCTTTAGCAATATAGAGATGAATGGTGTCTGGTCCTTTTCTTTATATGGAGCACTACATTGTTGAACTTTTATAGACAATATTTACGATTGACAGTTCTGTGTGTGTATCATGGAACACATAACCACTTAAGCCCAAATAATATTTTAATAGATTAATAATAAAGAATTAAAATCAGCAAGGATTTGGTGCTCTTATCTGAGAAAGATTGAATGAGAATACCAATATCTTGAAAAAATTAGCAAACATGTGGATTATGGCTATTAAAATATGTATATTCAGTGTTGATCTAATGTACCATTTGAAGGAGTGATGTCCATTCTTAAATATCTGTGAAATACAAATCATTTAATTTAAATAATTTGTTATTTTTCTCATTAAATGGTATTGAAGCCTCTTTGTTTTGCCTTTTTTATATGCCTCAATTAGATTACTTTAGAAATTTTTCTCATTGCATCCAAATTGTCTAAATAAAGTTTAGATGAGCTTCCTGTTTTTCAACGTGTGGCATGAGTTATGACACTGGTTTCAGATAGGGAAAGGCTGATATTTTTCACCTCTAGCTGCACGCATTACCAAGTATAAATTACCCTGATTTGTGCTGCAATTGAATAGAATTAGAACTAGCTCTAATAGATTTTCTGCTTCAAAATGGCAGTCATTCCATTGCCAAATCAAAGCGTCATCTCAAGGGGTCTTTTCTAGAAGTCAAATGGCATGTGGTTATTCCCGTCAGTTTAGAGATTTTTTTTTTAAATGATAGAGTAAGTAGGCCAGGTTTCCTATTCTGTTTCATTCCTTAGGAATTAAAATGGTAAATGTATTTTTCTAAGCAACTAAATGTTTTCTATAGCTTCACCAATTTGGGCATTTTTAGTGAGGGGGAGGATTATTTAAATTTATTAGTTGCCCATCTCCAGTTGATACTGGGTAGTGTACAAAACTAGAAAAAAAACAACTAAAAATAGAGGCTTTAAACAAATAAACATCAACCCTGGGCCCGGGAGCAAGCCACTGTTTTCAATTATCAGTTTAGTTTCAATCATCAGTTTGGAATTCTAATCTGGCAGGTTTTGGTGCAAACTGACTTCTTAAAATTATATTTTCAAATATACTTTACAGACTAACCATTGAAAACAAATAGAAAGAAGGGTTGACTAAAGTGTATCAAATCAACAATGCAGTAACTCTTTATTACATATGTTTTATCTTTCTGATCATATTGTCATCCTATCTTCCTTTTGAACTAAGGTTGCAAACTCCTAGTATATCCAGGGGCTTTTAACTTGACAACTGGACCAGCCCACTGGGAACTGCTGCAAAGAGGCCGGTGAGAATCCATTTATTTGTGCCTACATTCTTTCCTACATTTGTTACATTGAAATGGCTCTCTCTGTTGTAACTCTTGGTTGTTGCATTTAACCTTTTTTAAAATTTAAACTCAAACTATGTTATCTCATTTGATGTTATTTTAGACACTTGTGATCTAATACAGTGTTTGCTGATTAATTTTATTGAATTAAAAAACTCCAAGTGCCACATTTTTAACTCTGCCTGAAAGGGCTAGTAGGCTGATACTCTTTCTTTCCCTTTTTGACAGAGCTGTGGATAATCAGATCTATGTAGCAACTGCATCTCCTGCTAGGGATGAGACAGGATCTTATGTGGCTTGGGGACATAGTACAGTAGTAAATCCATGGTAAGTAAGATAACAAATGTCTTCCACTAATATATTACAACCAACAAGACACAATTAATTACCAAATTAAAATGTACAGTAATGTTATTAAAAAACATTTGAAGTAAAAATTATCCTTTGACGAGGTTATCTGTGAATTCAAACAAAATGGAGGGAGGAAATCTTTAGTAACCAGGACAAAGATACGAATTTTTCTACTAAGGCACCATAGAGATAATGCTTGAACATTCTTTATGCCAGGTTTAGGTACATGTGAGGATAATTGCTACTTTTTAAAAATTATACTGCATGTATTTTTAATGACATGACTGGCAACAGATTTAGGTATTCTATTCTCTTTTTAATCATTTGAAAAATCTCCATGCCTGATATCATATTATTTTTGACTAATTTTGTTTCGTAAAATGAAAAATGATTGTTAAACCTTTGATGAAAGTATCAATTTTTAGACGCTATGCCGGACGCTCTCCAAACAAATATTAAAACATCGGAATTAAACCTCCGCTAAACCCTTCAGAGCCTCAAACAATGTTAGACTAAAGAAAACAGCTAAAACTTCTGAACCTGGAAATACCCTGGGTGGATTGGAGAAGGAAAAGGAGCCGTAGGAAACTTTACTTTCTGTTCTGAACTGTAAGTAATTAAAGTTGCAACAGAGAGAGAAAATGGCGTCGGCCACGGAAGTAGAACTTACAAAAAGAATGGAGGCTTTAGTGCAAACTTTTTCTGTTATTGGCCGGCAGATAAAAGATATGCAAGATATTGTTGCAAAAACAGCGAATGAGTTAATAGAGGTGAAAACAGAACAGAAAGCACAGGGTATCAGGGTAAAGAAGTTGGAGGAGGATAGAGATCAAGATCGCCTTCGGTTGCATATTTTGGAGGACAGATCAAGAAGGGCTAATATACGCTTGAGGGGGTTCAAACAAGATTTCGCTGACGGAAGAAACATGATTCAGAATGTTAGCAAATGGTTTAAAGATAATAAAATTGAAATTGAAGAAGACCAAATTGAACGTGCACATTGGGTTTTTGGTATACGAAGACATGGAATCCAAAGGGACATTATAATCAAATTTTCTTTTGAAAAAACAGCTACGGAAGTATATAAAGATTTAAAGAAAATTACCAACCTTAATTGTAAGGGGATTCCAATCAGAGTTCTGAAAGACTTATCCAGGCAAACATTACAAGCCAGAAATAAAATGAGACCAGTTGCGGATGCCTTATTCCACAGAGGCATCAGATTTAGCTGGCAATATCCGGCGATCATAATTGTTTATAAAGATGGGAAAATGTACCGGGCGCAATCTTTGGATGAAGGGAAAGAATTGTTGGTGAAGCTCGGCTTTGATCTGGACTTAAATCAGCAGACGGAGACGGAGGCAGCTGGAGCAGTTGGGAACTCAGGAGTTAAATATGTTAATGAGCTGATTGCAACGGCCCTCCAGCCCTTGGAAATGGAAGTGGGTGGAGAAATTCAAGCGTTGGAAGAAAGGCTAGCACTTTTAAAAGGCAGAGAAAAAGAAAAAGAACTGCAAAAGGCGATGCAGCTGGCCTCAAAAGAAATTCACAAAGAGGCAGAACTAGCAGAAGACCCAGCTAAAGAGGGCAGGATCACGAGGCAGAAGAAAAAATGAACAGTTTGAAATAGTGTGATTCACAAGGTTTTCCTACTTGTAAGGGGAGTGATAAAGGCCTAGTCCTTAGTTCTAACTTTAAACTTTGAAGGAAATAGGTAAAGGAGGCTTGGGGAGGGGGAGTGCGGGGGTTTTATTCTTGATGTGATTTTTATTAAAACTGTTTAGGGGGAGCAGCAGATTCGGCAGAACCGCACCCCCAATGGTGCCCGGCTGTTATAGTGGAATGTTTTTCCGCTCTTCTCTCATGTTGAGAGAAGCGGAGGGAGGGGCACTCTGGTGGGAAGGTTTTTTTATAAAGGTGGAAATCTCATTAAAGCTCTGGGTTGCAGGAGGGAAAAATATCAAATGGGAAAGTTATGAGTGATCAAACAATTATGGCAGTGAATATAAATGGTCTGGCATCGCCCTTGAAAAGGTATAGATTAATGAAATTAGCAAAAGAAAACAGTGTGGACTTTTTGTTCCTCACTGAAACTCATAAGGTAAAGACAAAAATGGATAAATTGATTACTAATAGTGATTGGAGGATTTTTGAATCTCGGGGACAAACAAACAGTAAAGGTGTGGCGATATTAATTCATCAACGGAATCAGTTTCAAGTGGTACAAACAAAAGGGGATAAGGAAGGAAGACTATTATTTGTTAAAATTAAAGTAAATCAAATGACGATGACTTTAGCAGTAATATACGCTCCAAATGTAAATGCTAAACAATTTATATTGAATGCAAAACGTAAGTTAGACGCTTTCTCAGAAGGGACTGTGGTATTTGCAGGGGATTTCAACGTGGAAATAATGGCGGATAAGAAAGAAAAGAAACAATTGAATTTAAATAAATTAAATATGATAGACACTCATGCTGACAAACTACATAGGGGAACGTTTTACTCTGCAAGACACAATAAGTTTAGTTGTATTGATTATATACTAGTGAATAAATTAGGAAGTATTCAAATCAAAAAGGCAGAAATAAAAGACAATTGGATTTCAGATCATGCTCCTATAATGGCGGTCTTGAAAATACATTTTAGTAGGAAACAAAGAATTTGGAGATATAATCAGGTTGTCTCAGTGAATGAAAAAAATAAAGAAAAAATACAGAAAGAAATTCAGGAATTTTTTAAAACAAATGAGGATGGGGAAATAAAGCAATCAGTAATTTGGGATACTAAAAAGGCAGTTATTAGAGGACATTGTATTAGCCTGGAGTCTTTCATTAAAAAAAGTTGGAGATGGGAAAGAGAGGAAAAAATTAGAGAGATAGAGACAATACGTGAAAGATTAAGGATGACAAAGAATAGGGAATGGAATAATTTACTAAAAATTAAGCAAAGACAATTAAAGGATATAGAAGAACAACAATGGAATAATATGAGGACGGCGGTAACGCAGAGAATTGAAATGTGGGGAAAGCAGTCAGCAAAACAAATGGCAAATTATTTGAAAAGAAGGAAAGAAAAATCAAATATCAATGCTCTAAGAGATAAAAATGGGTTATTAAAATATGATAATAGAGAGTTAGAAGTTGTAATGAAAGAGTTTTATGGAAAATTATATGAGAAAGAACATGTCACTGTACAAGATATAGAGGTTAATGAAGAGTTAAATGAAGAAGAAAGACAATTGTTGAATGCAAATATAACAAAGGGAGAAATAACTAGAGTTATTAGAAATTTGAAACCTGGGAAGGCCCCAGGCCCTGATGGGTTTACAGGAGAATATTACAAAACGTATATGGAGGCTTTATTACCACATTTGGAGAAATTATATAATAATGTTTTATTAAACATGGATATTCCACAAACGTGGAGAAATTCTGAAATTGTAACTATCCCAAAACCAGAACGAGATTTAAAAGAACCTGGTTCCTACCGCCCAATCAGTTTGCTAAACCAAGATTATAAGATTTTTATGAAAATTCTAGCAAATAGATTAGGAAATATATTACCCAGAATAATAGGGAAAGATCAATATGGGTTTATAAAAGGAAGAAGAATTTATGAACCAATTAGAAATATAGTGAATGTGCTACACCATGCTACAAGAACTAAACGGAAATTAGGATTGTTGAAGTTAGACGTTTATAAAGCTTTTGACAAAATAAATCATGACTATTTATTTCGACTATGTAAAACTTTCAACATGGGAAATAGATTCAGTCATATTATACAAGAAATATATAAAAAAAATACAGCTTATATTAGAGTAAATGGGAATAGAACAGATGAGATAGAAATAAATAATGGAACTAAACAGGGGTGCCCCCTATCTCCGATGCTCTTCGTAATGGCAATAGAAACACTAGCTAATAAAATTAGAAAAGATAAACAGTGGAAGGGATACCGAATTGGAAACTTAGAATTAAAATTAAATCTCTTTGCCGACGATGCCATAATAGTTACAGAAACACCAATAGAGATGGTAAAAAGAATGACAATTTTACTTCAAGAATTTAAAGAACAATCAGGGTTAAGAGTAAATATGGAAAAATCAGAAATTATTTGTTTAAATACTGGACCCAAAGAACAGATTGAGATACGCAAAGTATCAGGTTTAAAATTGGGACGTAAAAAGATGAAATACTTAGGAATATGGTTACTAAAAAATCCAGAAAGAATGGCTGAGTTTAATCATAATTTAGTATGGAAAAAGATTCAAAAGCAGATCACAAAATGGAAAAATAAAAATTTGAGAAGAATGGCAAAGATTAGGGCATTAAAAATGATGATAATTCCAAAAATGTTATATATGTTACAAGTAATGCCGGGGACCCTCCCTAAAGCAAGATTAAAAGAGTGGGATAATAAATTGAATCTTTGGATTGAAGGTAATAAGAGACCAAGAATTAAAAAAAGGTGGTTGGTAGCTATGGAGAGCGAAGGGGGGTGGGGACACCCGTGTTTGGAATATTATAGGGATGCTTATCAAATAGATAGATTAATGGATTTACAACTATTTGAAGAGAGATTCTGGGTAAGATTAGAAAAAGAAATTAATGACATACAGGATGAAGAACTATTATTTAGGAAATGGAATAGGATAGATATAAAAAGCTTAATAGACCCCGCTAAGGCAGTTATAGAGAGTTGGACGAAATGGCAAAGTAAATTGAAAATGACGAATTCTAAACTAGCGACGCTGCAGGTAATAAATACAAATAAGGAAGGTAATCTCACGAAAATAATAAGGGAATTAAGGAGTAAAGGAATAATGAGAATTGAGCAATTATATGAAAAAGATGGAAAGATTATTAGAAGTAAACTAGAGCAATGTCTGGGCCAAGAAAGATGGTTACAAGTTAACGCAATATGCACATATTTAAGTAGACGTGAGAATAAAGAAACACTCCTCAGACAAGAAACAATTTTAGAAAAGATATTACAAGAAAAGAATAAGTGCACAAAAGCGCAAGCAAGTAACATATATAGGGTCTTATTGCAAGTAGAGGAGGAAGTTGTAAAAGGATTGACAAGGTATTGGCAGGACGAATTAGAAATTAATGAATGGGAAATGGAAAGCATAGTGGAAGACATCAGGAAGATTAAAAATACAAGGATAAGAGAGATGAGAAGAAAAATTTTACATAAATGGTATTATACACCATTACAATTAGCGCACTTCCATAGGGAGAAGAAAGGGAATTGTTGGCATGGATGCAATGAAAAGGGAGTATTTATGCATATGTTTTGGGAATGCGCTGAAGTTCAAAAATTTTGGAAGCAAATACAAATTGAGGTAAATAAGATGCTAAATATTAATTGGAGAATAACTAAGGAAGTGGCGCTATTAATAAAAAATAGTGAGGTAAAGGAATACAAGGAAATTAAAACTGCAGCAATAGAAAGCGCACAAGCAACTATAGTGCTTGGGTGGAAAGATGCGAAGAAATGGAATATACAAAATTGGTGTAAGTACATGGTAGATCACATTCACTATCAAATAATGGAAATTAGATTACACAATTATAATGAAGGTAAATTGGTGGCAACGATGAAGCGGTGGGAAAAGGTAAAAAATTATATGTTGAACTTAATAGGCGATGCAAAAATAAAGAATAAAATTCAGTCACTCTATAAAGTATGAATAATGTAACCCAGAGTTGAGAAGTATATATGTAATAGAAATTGAATCTTCCATATTGGTGGTGGGATTAATGTTTGTTAATGTTTGTATTTTGTCTGGTGGAGGGCACTTTTCACAGTGCACTGTTTTATGTGTTCAATTAATAAAAAATTTAAAAAAAAAAAAAAAAAAAAAAAAGAAAGTATCAATTTTGTATGATTATTTTTAGTAATATCTTCCAACAGTACAGGAAAAAAGGGAGATGTGTATGAGAAAGATATGGCAATGCATTTCAGTATTTAAGTCCAAGCCTACATTACTTCAGAACGTACTGCTTTACAATCTTGTGTTATAAGAAAATCAAAATACAGTTAATAAGTACAAGAAGTTTAAAATACTCAAAACAGGTCAGATTTTACATATTGTAAAAAGTTTTTATCTTGTCTAAGCTGAATTTTAGCACACTTGCCTGTTAAATGCTAACACTTGCTCTTTTTTTCATTAGCTGGAAAATGAAGATCAATGCTTTATAAGCCTTGAAATGATAGGTTCATTCCAGTTCCTTTCTGCTTTGAAATATCAGTGCAAAATAGACAGCTTTTAGATACCTCATAGAAAGCTGAGGCTTACAAGTCCACAGCTTGAAGTTGTGAAATTCAATAAGATAATAACAAATGTGGAACATATTCACACATTCCTGATCTGTAATATTACTTTAGGAAAGATTGCCTTAAACTGAAGTACATTGATCCTGTGGTTGTCTTTACCTTTAGCAAGTAAGGAAGAATTGTATAGGACTTGAAAGTACATTCTGTCTTTTCATCTTCCAGAATTCTGTTATCAACTTTGAACAAATGCAGTTAAATTCTGTTAACAAGAAGCAACTCTGAGGAAGTGATTTTTGCCAATTTCTGTTCCTTGAATAATGTGTCTTGCCTGTTTTTCAATCGCCATTCATGAGAACATAAAAGTGCCAAAGAAGTAAATTTCTAGAACAGTTCCAGGAAGTGACCCTGAAGACCAGCAGGGGGTTAAGAAATCACTAAGGCCACACTCACTATGGCAATACACAATTTGTTAAACTTTTACTTTCCCTTTTAGGGGTGAAGTTATAGCCAAAGCTGGCACTGAAGAAACAATTGTCTATGCAGAAGTAGGTGAGTTGATAGGACTAATTTAAATCTTTATAGAGGCTCTTGTAAATTAGGTTAAGTTGTTCTGTTTCAGTTTTCTGCCTATTAGTTGGAATATTTATCATATTCAGGTTATGATCGTGAAGTCATTTAAGAACTTTTCAGCTGTAAGAGGTGCAGCAATTATAATAGTTCAATCTGTTAAGATTTGCCTTATAAAGATGTAAATATACAGTATTAGACACCAAGTCATTGCATTGCTACATATTTGCTTGAGTATACATCAGAAGTAGCTGGAACACAAATGCAGCTCTTTTCTGTAATTCATTAAAGCATGCATCATTTTCTAGGATCATATGGCTAAGGGATGGCTTTTATTTTGACCACACAACACATGAAAAATACAGATACTTTAATGAGTGGTTGGCAGGAATTGTGTTCAAGCTACTTGCTGCCTAATCATATTGATATGGGAAATAAACAGAATTGGGATTAATATGGCTTTATTTTTTTATATACAGACTTAAAGAAGGCTGAAGAAATCCGTGAACAAATCCCCATTCTTTCCCAGAAACGATCTGATCTTTACACTGTGGAAGCAAAAATTATATGATTCTAATTTGGACTGACATTTTCTAATAGCTATTATTAGTTAATTTAGTGTAATTAACTAGTAAATCAAATTATAGATAATTAAAATGATCTCCATATAATGGTGAGAGTTTGAGCCTAAATTTTTCTTAGTCTGTGCAACTTTTGGACATTTTGTATTGCATTATAAACTTTTCTGACACATATAAAAATATTTTTATGAAAATGGAAAATAATCAGTCACATCAACAAATGGTCCACTTTGGAGAATATATTTTTTACCAAAATAATACATTGGGTAAAAGCAGAAAGTTTCCTTTTTTGTTAGTTGACCTAAATTGGTTACTTCTGAAAATTATCAAATGTATGCTTCTTTTGAAGTATGGTATTTATTTGATTTTATGAAAAATAATCAAGAGATTAAATTAGCTAAACTCCCCCAACAGTATTTTGAAGATACTTTTGAAGCATCATGCAAGTCTCAACAATGTTCATCCAGTTCTTACGTGGAGCTTTTGTGTACAGGAATCGGTTACATTCTCTGCATTAAGATTTAGTCAGTTACTTGCAAATCAGATACATTTGGTCAATGTGTAAGCTCTGAACAGACTGCAAAGCACTTTAAATCCTTTAATTTTACAGACACCTTACATGAATTAATAAATTAATGGCAAGTGTCATCTGCTTCAGTAGTGATTATTGGACAAGACTTTAAATGGGCTGTTTTTAATGAATGAATAAACACATTCTTCAAAAAGATTTGAGTTACTATCTAAAGAAGCAGTTTTGGCATGCTCTCAGAAGTCCCAAACATTAAAAGATTCAGAGTGCCTGTTACCTTCTCATTACTTCCACATTCCAAAATGTATATGAAGTATACACTCCAACTGACCCAGAAGAGCTTGTATTTTGAGCAGCTGCAGCTGTTATCCATAAATTCTCCCTGGTTTCTTTCCATCAGATTAAACCTCATACAGGAATAGTTTTATCCAAATCTGGGATGGTTCCACATCTGGAAGTTGATAGCCAAGGAATGAACTTAAGATACAATTCAGTTTTCATCAATAATTCAGATAATTCTATCTAGAGAACCATTTAGAAATGTGGGCATTATAATCCAGTTAATAAACCTACCATTCTGGTCATTCCAAAGATGTTCTGAACCTCTTCCTCCCCTTAAATTATACTCAAAACTGGGAATGGTTTATGGTTTGGAACATCATGAACTCATTCCAGCTGCCTAGACTGCACATATTTAGTGCTTTAAATAAACTGTATTGGTCACTCAATCACCAATTACAAGCCAGATAGTACAATTAACTTTTAAGTTTCCATAATAGCTGTCTTCAGGTTTTCTTACACTTTTTAAAAATATATATTTGGCCTATGTACTGTAGGATCCTTTTTTTTAGCTTTTTTAGTTTTGCTGGTCTGCAAGCAACTGCTTTCCTACCTTGTGGAACATCTTCCCTTGAACCTCTCCCGGGGTACTGGTAATGAGCGAAATCCGGACCCTGGACTCAGGCTGCTGCTGCTCAATGCCAGTTCAGAGGTAAATAAAGCTCTCTTCATCCGGGACTTAGTTCTGGAGGAGGAGGCCGACCTGGCATGTGTGACTGAGACCTGGCTGACCCCAGAGGGAGGAGCTCCCCTCTCTGAGATGTACCCAGCTGGGTTTCAGGTTTGGCATCAGCTGCGACCCCAGGGAAGGGGGGGGAGGAGTGGCGATTATAGCTAAGGAGACACTCGGGCTGCGCAGACTCGCTGCTACTGAGATATCAGGTTGTGAGTCCCTCCTTATGAGGTTGGACCTAGGTGTACAGGTGGGTCTGTTGCTTACGTACCTGCTCCCAGCTGCGTTTCTACAGCCCTGCCCACGCTACTCAAGGAGGTAGCCGGGTTGGCGGTTGAGTTCCCCAGACTTATTGTCTTGGGGGACTTCAATGTGCCGTCACTCGGTGAGTCCTCTGGGTTGGCGCGGGAGTTCATGGCCTCTATGTTAACCATGGACCTGACACAAGTAATTGAGGGCCCAACCCATGAGGGGGGACACACACCTGACCTGGTTTTTCTCTCGGAACAGTTGAGCTATGATCTGAAGCTAAGGGCCTTAGAAGTGTTGCCCATGTCATGGACAGATCATTTTCTGCTGCGGCTTGAGTTTACGACACCAATACTCTCTCGCAGGGAGCCGGAACCGATTAAATGGTTCCGCCCCAGACGCCTGATGGACCTTATTGGCTTTCAAATGGCGCTTGGGGAATTGCTGGATTCGCTCGTACACAGTTTGGCGGAGTCCCTAGTGACGGCCTGGAATACGGCCACTACGGGGGATCTAGACCGGATTGCGCCGTTGCGACCTCTCTGGTAGCAGACCCAGGAGATCTCCTTGGTTTACCGAGGAACTCAGGGGGATGAAGCGCCAGAAGAGACGTTTAGAGAAGCAATGGAGGGAAAGCAGATCCGAATCTGATCGAACCAAATTGAGAGCTTATATTAAGACCTATTTGGAAGCAATCACTGCGGCAAGATCTCAGTATCTTTCCGCATTGATCGCGTCTGCGGAATCTCGTCCGGCTGCCCTGTTTAGGGTGACTCGCTCTCCTGGATACGGGGAGGAGGGAGGAACCTCTGCAGGGCAATGCCGAAGAATTTAACATCTTTTTCACAGACAAGGTCGCTCAGATCCGGGCTGACTTGGACTCCAATTGGAATGCAGTGTCGGCTGACAATGAGTCAGTGGAGATGACAGAGGCCCGTCTTAGTCCTGTTGAATGGGAGGAGTTTGACCTGGTAACTCATGACGTGGACAAGGCCATTGGAGCTGTGAGTTCAGCCACCTGTTTACTGGACCCGTGCCCCTCCTGGCTGATTTCGGCTAGCAGGGAGGTGACATGGAGCTGGGTCCAGGCTGTTGCTAACGCTTCATTGAGGGAGCGGTCCTTTCCAGCTCCCTTAAAGGAGGCACTTGTGCGCCCCCTCAAGAAGCCTTCCCTGGACCCGGCAGTTTTAAATAATTATCGTCCAGTCTCCAACCTTCCCTTTTTAGGAAAGGTTGTTGAGAAGGTGGTGGCACTCCAACTCCAACGGTCCTTGAATGAAACTGATTATCTGGGCCCTCAGCAGTCTGGGTTCAGGTCCGGTTACAGCACGGAAACTGCTTTGGTCGTGCTGATTGATGATCTCTGGCGGGCCTGGGATAGAGGTTATTCCACTATCCTGGTGCTTCTTGACCTCTCAGCGGCATTCGATACCATCGACCATGGTATCCTTCTGCACTGGTTGGAGGGGCTTGGAGTGCGGGGCACCGTTTTACGGTGGTTCACCTCCTACCTCTCTGGCCGGTCGCAGTCGGTGTTCGCAGGTCAGAGATCGGCTCGGAGGCCTCTTCCATGTGAAGTTCCTCAGGGGTCTGTTCTCTCACCTCTGCTTTTTAACATCTACATGGAGCCGTTGGGTGAGATCATCCATCGACATGGGGTGAGTTATCATCAATATGCTGATGATACCTAGCTTTATATCTCCACCCCGCGTCACTACAGCGAAGCAGTGGAAGTGATGAACCGGTGCCTGGAGGCTGTTGAGGTCTGGATGGGTGCCAACAGGCTCAGACTCAATCCCGACAAGACGGAGTGGCTATGGACTCTACCTCCCAAGGACAATTCTAACTGTCCGTCCATTACCTTGGAGGGAGAAGTTTTGTCCCCCTCGGAGAGAGTTCGCAACTTGGGTGTCCTCCTCGATCCACAGCTAAGTTTAGAATATCATTTTTCGGCTGTGGCGAGGGGGGCGTTCGCCCAGGTTCGCCTGGTGCGCCCCTATTTGGACCGGGAGTCACTCCTCACAGTCACCCATGCCCTTATCACCTCGAGATTCGACTACTGTAATGCTCTCTACATGGGGCAACCTTTGAAGAATGTCCGGAGACTACAAGTAGTCCAGAATGTGGCCGCACAAGCTGTCTTGGGTCTCCCAAGACATGCTCATATCACTCAAGCTCTCCGCGAGCTGCACTGGCTACCTATTGGTCTCCGAACACAATTCAAAGTGTTGGTTATGACCTATAAAGCCCTTTATGGCAATGGACCAGGATACTTGCAGGACCGTCTTCTGCCTCATAAATCCCAGCGACCGGTTAGGGCGCATAGGGTTGGCTTCCTACGAGTCCCGTCTGTTAGACAATGTCATCTGGCGGGGCCTAGGGCAAGGGCCTTCTCCGTTGCTGCCCCAGCCCTCTGGAACCAGCTTCTCTCAGAAGTTCGTACTGCTCCCTCCCTCCTAGCTTTCCGGAAACTCCTTAAGACGCATCTATGCCGACAGGCTTGGGGCGTATGAGCTGTGCTCTGCCCCTGGGCCCTAGGAGTGTCCTGCCATCAGTGACTGTCAGCTGATTGTGTTTGTATGTGGTGTGAATGAAATTGATTTTTAAATTTTTATTATATTATTATATTGTTGTTGTGAGCTGCCCTGGGTCTTCGGAGAACGGCGGCATATAAATTTGATTAAACTTAAACTTCCTGCTGGAGATTTGACAGGTCTCTACCCTTCTAGCCTTTCAGAAGGCCATTAAAATTGGTTGGCTTTTTTTCTTTTTTTTTAATTGAGGTGCTGGAATTGTATGGGTGGAGGCATGGAAAGAGAGATGAGCCTGCTATGGAGAATCTCCAGGGGACAATTGGGGTGCAGAGTTTTTATTTTTTAATATTTATTGGTTTTATTATTGTTTTAAGTCACCCAGAGTTACTTAAGATTGGTGGCCATATAAATCTTTAAAATAAAATTTAAGCTTGTTTGTAAGAATGGCTTCTGGTCAAAAAATGGTGGCTTATGATGCTTCTTAATTGCATGAGTAATATTAATGTACAACAAATCAACCATTATGTTGTAGAATAGTCTTTATATAACCTTCAGCAACATTATCAATGTGATGTGTGTGACACACACACAGCCTCTGCACTATCTGACAGCAAAATAAAACATTAATAGAATCCATTGATCTGTCCATCTGAAGTCTAGTTTATAACATTTTTTTAAAAAATAGCAACTTATCAAATAGATGACAAGGTTGTATGACTATTAATGTTCTTCTGCCCAGCATATAATTGTTTTTCTTTTACACACTTTATTCCCATATCCCCCTATATTCAGAGCTGCAGGGACATAATTTGTCCTTGCTATTGCACATGCTGGGTTGTAAAAATTCAGAAAAATACAGCCCAATCATAAGTCATAAAACAGTTTAGTGGCAATGTTAGAACAGCCAGAATACTGAGATATGTCTTTCGAAATATCCAATTTCACACTTTGAAGAAAATTATAACCTATGCTCACAATTGGGGTTATTTCAAGGCTGAAACTCACCCCTAATATAGGTTTTCTTCCCAAATTTCAGCAAATAAACAATTTTAGAAGTTCCATTAATTTCATTTCTGCAACAGCTTCTATTACATTTTCTTTATCTAATTACGGTAAAATTCCTTTAATCAATACCCTAGACCACAGATATATAAAGATATCTGAACATAATATTTATTTGGTGACTTTACATGTATAAGTCATTTACAAAAAGAATCATATGCAGTTTCAGTGCAGCTTCAAATATCTGAATAACAGGCAAAATTCTGATAATTCGGAATGCTAGTATTAGATCACACATGCTTAATTCTTTGTTGCTTTCAAGAGAAACTGCCTGTATAGCCATGCAAATAAAAAACCCTTTGAAAATATGATGCACTTATAGCAGGGAAATGGAGATGGAGATGTAGGAAATAAAATTTCAGTGCACTGCTTTTAAAAGTACTGAAATTCTAATTTGAACATTGAGCAGTATTATTTGACTTTGCTCAATCATTCCAGTTCAGCCACCATCTTTTAGTAAGTGAAAAAGCAACAATCTTTGGGAGAAGAAATTGTAAGTATGATTTTCTTTTGCATTGGTGGCAAAAAGAAATTCCAATGAAGGAATACTCAAATGTATTTCATATATTCAATGTATTTCGGATAATTGAAATAGCACTACAAGAATTATGGATTGAATTTCCAACAACATTGGAGTAATTGATTAACAAAATATTTAAATTTCTAAGTACTCCAATTCAGAGTGAGACTGTTTAAACAGAACTACAAACTTTGTTTGTTGTACTATCAATACAGGAAAATATTGTTTACTGAAAGAATAAACTATAGTTTCCAAATAAGAGTCTTTGAACCAAGCTTCATTCCAAGGCTCTAAACTCTTACTTGTATGACGCAGTAATTGTAGCATATTGTTTTGAACAGTTCCAGAATCTCTTAGGTAGTGACTATGAAATTTTGCTATTGTTGGTTTGAAAAACTGTTCAATAATAAAATTCTTTCCAATTTCAAATCAAATTAATTTGCTTCTGAAACACAGAATACCTTCATGTGACAGCAAATAAGCTTTGAAGTCTTTGTACAAGTTTTATAAACCATTTACGAGAGGCAGTTCCCTGAAATCAGTTTAGCCACTGTCTCATATGAAACAGAAACCAAAAGGAAGTAAAGAAATGTTTGCATGTGGGATCTTCTTTTGGGGGAAAAAAAAAGCTTCAGTACCTATTGCCACAAAATCTTCCCCATCAAACAATTCACAATTTTTATTGTTTTCTCAAACCTAAAATAATGAAAAAGGATTCTTATATATATACAATACACAGCACTATTGTTAAAATCAACAGAACAGCATATTGTATAACACTCTTGTGGTTAGAACCAGTCATTCACAACAGTTACCCTAAAAAAAAAATGTGTCAGGAAGATTTTTATTTGCATGGCCAAAATAATATTTGATCCCCTTGCAATTTTGTTTTTAAGTTTCCTCTAACAATTATTTGATGGGGGAGGGCAAGGGGGGGAATTGCTTCCTTTCTTAAATAGCCATTCCCACAACACCTAAACATTTAACAGAATTACAACAGCACAAACAGAAAAAAAAGTAACTTCCACCATTCAACACACTGCAACAGTGTCTTTAGGACTAGGCTGAAGTGGGCAGCTTTACTTTGTAAAAGATCATTCCCCCCCCCCTTTTTTTTTTTTTACAATGTTGGTGGCTTCAATCCATATTTCTTAGCAACTTCTGTCTGGGCATAAGCAGCATCACAGAGTGAATAGAGGTGAGCCATTTCCATTTCTGATTTGGCTAGATTAATAGCTTTGTTGAACATTTCAATGGCTTTGTCCAGATTGCCCCTGCAATAGGAAAAAAAAAAAGAAAGAAGCAAAGACTGATACAGCAACAAATAGAAGTCAGTCACATACATTTAAAGTTTAAAAATAGTCTACAACTATTTGATATGAGGTTTAATAGGACATTAAAAAATATAAATTATAAAATTTTGGGAACAGCTGCAGGGCCACCTCCAAAAAAGCTCAATGATTAGGCACATCTGATCTATGAAAGACTATTATTATTATTATTATTATTATTATTATTATTTATTAAATTTCTATGCCGCCCTATTCCGGGAACTCAGGGCGGCTTACAGCATAAATAGAAATCCAAATATGAAAATATTTTGTTATCTTTAAATTCATAATGGGAAAATTTGTACAATATAACCACAAAAGGTTCTTTCAACACTGCCTGAACTAACCAAATGTGAATCTAATACAGCGGTTCTCAACCTGTGGGTCGTGACCCCATTTGGGGTCGAACGACCATTTCACGGGGGTCGCCAAACAACGCAGTCCGCCATTTTTCCCCTTTTTCCTTAGCTGTGCTACGCCATTTTTTTCCTTTTCCTTAGCTGTGCTACTCCCTCTTCTATTGGCTTTTGAAAGCCAATAGAATAGACTCTCTTGAATAGAGTCTAATTCTATTGGCTTTCAAAAGCCAATAGGAATTGTCCAGGCTGTCTCTGCCCTGCTGAGCCCGCCAAAAGTCCCAGTCTGCAAACGGGACTGCAAGTTGTCTGCAGTGAAGGCGAGTGGTCCAGAACTTTCCACCCCTCCCTGCTGAGCAACTACTAAAAATGTAAGTAAAAGAGGGCCAGGGGTGGGAGGTGGGAGGCCGGCGGGCGCAGGGAGGGCAGCTGGCGCGCGTGGGGCCCGGCAGGTGCCTTACCTCCCTTGGGCTGGACCAGCTGGTGGCCCAGCCGGTGGTCGCCCTGCGCCGTTGCTGCTGCTTGCCGCGGCCGCCCAGCAGCGCCTGGCCCTGCCTGCCGCCGCCCCAAACGGGCGGCAGCAAAGGTAAGGCTAGCGGGGCAGCGGCGGACGCAGGGAGTTTTGGCGCGCGTGGGGCCTGGCGGGTGGCTTACCTCACATGGGCTGGGCCAGCTGGTGGCCCAACCCGTGGTTGCCCTGCGCCGTCGCTGTCGCGGCCGCCCAGGAGCGCCTGGGCCTGCCTGCCACCGCCCCAAATGGGCGGCAGCGAAGGCAAGGTTAGCGGGACAGCGGCGGGCACAGGGAGAGTTTTTGGCACGTGTGGGGCCCGGCGGGTGGCTTACCTCACTTGGGCTGGGCCAGCTGGTGGTCCAGCCTGTGGTCGCCCTGCGCCGTCACTGCCTCGGCCGCCCAGGAGCACCTGGGCCTGCTTGCCACCGCCCCGAACGGGCGGCGGCCTACATCTCGGCTGGCACAGGGGGCAGCACCGCACATGCGCGGCGCAGGAGGCAGCACCGCGCATGCACGGTGCAGGAGATTGCACCGCGCATGCGCGGTGCTTGACAGATCGGGGTTCGCGACCTAAAAAAGGTTGAGAACCGCTGATCTAATACATAAACTCTACAGCAGTAATTCAGAATTTTAGATGCCAAACTTGAAAAATATATTTACCTTTGCACTTCAATTGTCCCCATAGTTTCATATGCAAAATCACATTTGTTATCAATTTCAATAGCTTTGCTTATAAGTTCCAAACCTCTATCTAAATCTTGCTTCCACTGAAGCTGAAGTAAGCTGGAAAAAAATCATTACAGATCAATAGTAAATGTTTAGCCTACAACTTATGTGTATGAAAATGGCTAACATAAGAATAGTCCTGCTGAATCAGGCTTGGATTCATTTTCACAATAGCCAATTAGATACCTTTTAGATGAAACAAAAATCTAAACATATCCCTATTTTTGCTATAATTTCATAAGCATTGGCATTCAGTGGAATATTTACACAAAATAACCAATGAATCAAAATAACAACAGACAGATTTGCCCTCCACAAATTTACCCATTCTCCTTTTAAAACTACTGTTACCGATCATCATGAAACTCTTGCAGTGATGAACTTTACAGGATCATGTAAGTATATATTTTGTTCTATCTGATCTAAATCTCTTTCTGTACAGCTTCACTGAATGACCCCAACTGTAGTGTTTTGAAAATGAGAGATAAAAGCTTCTCTCCATTCACTTTTCTCCATATTAAGCATCACTTTATATATTTCCTTCATCTCCTTTTTTCTGGCTAAAAAACTTCAAACGTTCTATAGGCAGTCCTCAACGTATGACCCCAACTGGGACTGGAACTTGTCGCTAAGTAATATGGGCAGTAAATGAGTCACAACCAATTTTATGGCATTTTTGTTGCCCTCAATGACTTCCCCCATTGACTTTATCATAAGCTGGCAGGGAAGATTGCAAATGGGTATCATGTAACCCCAGGATGCTGCAACCATTGTAAATGCTAAGTGCCCAAACATTGATCATGTGACCATGGGAACGTTGCAACGGTTGTAAGTTCAAGAACTGGTTGTAAGTCACTTTTTTCATGCCACCATAACTGAACAGTTGCTAAAGGAATGGTCATAAGTTAGGGACTACTTGTCACTTTCTAGAAAGAAAGGTTCTTGAGTACTGGATCCTTTCTGTCACTGCACACAGATGGGGCGTTGTCTTACCTGAACGCCTTTTCTCAGCACGGAGATGGAGAATCCACCAATAGGTGACTGTATCTACCTAGGAGCCACGCTTCATGTCCGTCCTGGGCCAGATCAAGTCAAATCTGGGAAAGGGTCCAGGAAGGGGGCGTGGCAGCTTTGGCTGACTTGATCTGATTGGGCAGGAATACAGTCATAACCCATTGGTGGATTCTCCATCTCCCAGTGCTGGAGAACTACCAAACTGGCATTCTAAATTCAAGTTCATGGTGTCATTATATTTGAGAGAGAAAAAATAATATGAATATTTGGGCATCTCATTAACTCATTTATTGGTTAAGCAACTGATAAACAGAAACTTAGTACAATTTAAATTTTTCAACTTTCACATTTGATGTTTAAATCAACAATTTCAGACTATGATCCAGAGTAATAGTACTTAGGGCTAAAATCCAACTCTTTTACCAGTAAAGTTTTGTTATGAAACACTAAGTATTATTCTGTACTATTATTATCTTTACTAGATTAAATGCTACTGTATAGTTAAAATTATATAATTATAGGTGAATTTAATATTAAAACAAATAGTTACCCCTTATGAACGTAGGTAGTAGCATTATCTGGCTCAAGATCAATACATTTATCATACATATCATCAGCTTTGCCAAACTGCTGTTGGTCTGTTAATGCCTGCATGGAGACACAATAACAACATAGCTCATCCATGAATGAGTGTTTTACAACAGCCTAATAATAAATGAAATATTTTTATTGTTAAATTTATATGCCACCCATCTCACTATCTAAAGCAACTCTGGCCATCTTACAATACAATAAAAACAGAAATATACATGTATTTAAAACATTAATAGGAATAAGATAAAATTAGGAATTAAATACCCAAGAGGTATGGAGGTGGGATCTTACTCCACCAATCACCTCCAGCATAAAGTGACCCCACTGGTGTGCCAGGCTAATCAGCAAAGCCAGGTTCTGAGGCCCTTCTGGAAGGCCAGGAGGCTGGAAGCATATCTCCCTTCCAGTGGCAAGATGTCCTAAAAAGTGGGGAGTATCACAGAAAAGGCTCCTTTCCAAGACCCTGTGAGCTGGAATTCCTTGACTGATAGAATCAGTAGCACACCCCTTCTGCCAGAATGAATGGGACAGGCCAATCCTATTCCTCAGGAAACAGAACTATACTATGAAAGGCTTTAAAGGTAATAACCAACACCTTGAATTGGACCAAGAAGCAAACCGGCAGCCAGTGCAGCTTGCATAACAGCAGTGTTACATGTGTCACTCTAGAGCCCTCTAGAACTGTCCGCATAGCTGCGTTCTGTAAAGTTGTAGCTTCCAAATACCCTTCAAGAGTAGCCCTATATAGAATGCAGTGGAGTACTCCAAACAAAAGATGATCAGGGTGGGAGGAACTGAGCACAGGACTCATTTTTCAGGAAAGGATGCAGCAAAGACTCTCCTACCCATGACTGCTCTTTGGGCAGGAGTCATTGAGTCTAGGAGAATCTCTATGTTGTGTGTGGGTCTGTCTGGGCAGCGCAACCCCATCCAGAACCAAAGTTGCTAAACTCCCAGATCCCTAAGCTCCTCACACCCATAGCCACTCAGTGTTGGCGGAGTCCAGCTGAAGTCTGTTGTCCCCCATCCAGATCCCTTCAGCCTCCAGGGATTGCAAAAGGGCAACAACAGTAACACTTGGGTCACTCGGGACAGAGATATAATGCTGGGCATCATCAGCACCCTGATGATACTTCATCCTGTGATGTCGGATAATCTCACCCAGTGGCTTTATGAAGATATTTAAAAAGACCATATAGACTACTAAGTACTAAGCCCATCATAAAGGAGGAGCTGTGGGCTGGACCTGCTACGATTAGGACCGACCTTGGTAAAAGGAGCCAAAATCCCACTCTCATCTACAAATACGTTAAATTCTGTTTCTGTCACATAACCAAGTTTGAAACCCAATTGAAAAGGTTTCAGATAATCCATTTCATCCAGGGCCCCCTGAAACCGCCATGCTAGGTTCTCCCAATATAGTTCTTTAGTAATTAGAACTTGCATATATTTTGCATGATCTCTTACTCTGTTTTGCATGTAACATCTCTTACAAGAATATTTGGTACTGAGCTGGTTCATGATAGCACATGAGATTTTTTTAATAAGGAACTAAAGGAATTATGTACCTGGGCATACAATGCATAACCTTCAGCACACTTTGGAAATTTCTTAATAACATCCTCAAAACCTTTCATTGCTGCTTGTACTTGAGAAGTATTATTTCCAGTATAGGCTTGACGGTACTGCAAAGAAAAATAATTATTGAGTTAAAAAATAAAGCCTTAGTAGGCTTGTAAGTGTAACTTCTAAACTTGATACAAGTGATATTATTTTGCAAAGCTGCTGGTGAGATTACCTTACAATAAACCCTAATAAACTTTCAAATACTCACCAAAGCAAAACATTTCTGTGCCTGTGCCAAAGCAGAATCTGGGCGCAAACGGATACATTCATCAAAATCTTCTACAGCTTCTTCTACACGGTCAAGCAAAATTTTTAGCTGAAAAAGACAAAAAAACTTCAGTGTAATTCTATTAAATGAAAGTAACATCACCACTACAATACAGTTACCAGTAAAAACATACTGACTCAACCTGTATTACATGACTGAATTCTTCAAAACCCTAGCAGATATTTATATGTAGCATCTTTTTAAAGTCATTAATATTAAACTTGTACCTCTACCAGGATGCTGACGAATGTAGGATTATCACTTCAATATGCATAATTCAGTAGACAGTTACAGAAGTTACCATTTAATATTTTTCTTCTGGAGTTATCCATACAATGAAACATCTGATGAGATGAGAAAAATATTAAGGTGGAAGAATAATCTCTACCTGTCCTCTATGATGATAAACATCTGAATTTTGAGGATCAATATCAGCAGCCATATTAAAGTCTTGAGTAGAGAGTAAAGGCTGTTGCTGCTGCATATACATACTTCCTCGTTTGATAAGGGCATTAGCACGAAGCTGTTGAGAAGAATTAAAGCTATTATGCATTTCTTTTCCTAGATAAGATATTTCAGTTTTATTACAGAAGTATCTCTTTGACAGTTTCTTTTTACATTTGAAAACCTCTTTGCACAGGTAAAATGTTAAGCCTCTTCTTTAGGAGTTTTTCCTCCCTGTAACAAAATGGCTTGTGCACAATGCTGGAGAAACATATGCCCATTATTTCCCAAAATAATACTATCTCTAACTCACAGAGCTTCTACACCCTCGATTGCTAGTATCCCGCCAATGAAAACTAATAGATACTCATTAGAATTAAAACACATCACACATAGTCTAAACCAGTAACTACAGAAAGCATATCAGCAGTGGACTTAGACTGATATACTTTACTGCAGTCAAGGGTCATCAGCAGTTACAGGATCTCCAAGAAGAGGCAGCAAAAAAGGATGTTACAGCAAACAGAATTATTTCCAGGCCAGGAAAAAAGTGACTGCAAGATTTTATCAAAAGCAACATTTGAGAAATGGAATGGTTGAAGGAACTGACTATTTGCTACAATAAATATTGAACAAGAAACACTACATTCTGAATTTTAGAGCAAAAAGTTAATCCTGTTATACTCTCATTAACTCTCATAGGCAATTCTAGGGGCAAAGTGGAAACAAGAAAAAAAAAGTATTTTTCAGCCCACCGTAGAATATCTTCAATTGCTTGCCTAGGGCACGGGTCGGTAACCTGCGGCTCCGGAGCCACATGTGGCTCTTTGAGCCTTCTCCTGCAGTTCCCAGCCTCCTCTGCAGAGAGAGAGACAGAGAGAGGCACTTGTGCTTCCCTTCTCTCTCTCTCTCTCTCTCTCTCTCTCTCTCTCTCTCTCTCTCTCTCTCTCTCTCTCTCTCTGTGTGTGTGTGTGTGTAAAAAAGAGAGTTGCCTCATGCTGTTGTTCTCCGACGAGCTGACAAGCTTATTGGGCGGGGCTCCTCCCTTTGCTGCGTCTCTGCAGGAAGCAGGAAGGGCAGGAGAGAGCCAGCCCAATAATGTCTGTCAGCTTGTTGCAGAACATCCTGAAGCCAGCTTGCCAGTGAGCAGAAGACTGGAGAGAGGGGGAGAGAGAGGGGGGGAGAGAGAGAGAGGAAGAGAGAGAGGAAAGAGACAGAGAGAGGGAGAGAGGAAAGAGAGGGAGAGAGAGAAAGAGAGAGTGAAAAAGAGGGAGGAGAGAAGAGAGAGGGGGGAGGAAAGAGAGAGAGGAGGAGGGAGAGAGGAAAGAGAGCGAAAGAGAGGAAAGAGAGGGAGGGAGAGGAAAGAGAGAGAATTCATGCATAGCAGCCTCTATTTCTTTTTAATTAAACTCTTCAATCAAGGTGCCTACCCCTTGCACGCACACGTACACAAGTTTTGCGGCTCCCAGTGTTTTCTTTTCTCTGGGAAACGGATCCAAGTGGCTCTTTGACTATTTAAGGTTGCAGACCCCTGGCCTAGGATTATCAGAATTACAGGGTTGCCCTCAGCACACTTCTCATTGAGAGGAGACGGATTTTTGCAAACTTCACATTTGCCCTAAAAATTGATCTCCCCTGAAAACCCCATGAAATAGAGCTGGGGATAATAAGAGAATAACAGAATCAGTTTTCTTCTTGAATGTCACTATCACCACTAAGAAATGTGTTGTGAAATCTATAAATGCTTACCTTTACATTTGCATCTTCCATAACAATAACCTGGTTCAAATCAGGTTTGGCAGCATTTGCATTACCAATAAGTAAATAGAATGTAGCTCTTAACAGCAAGGCTTCTGCCATATATTTTCCCTTAGCTTCAATTTCTTTAGTACACTCACTAATTATTTTGTCATAGTTTTCTTCCTCCATATATTTCTTTGCCTTTAAATAGCCGCAGCTAAAAGAAATATGTAAAGCAGTTATTAATATGCAAGATAAATGTTTCTGTAGTTCTAATTAAATCATATACAAGCTCTTTGTGAAAACCCACCAAATAAAATTCTCTTTATATATTTTGCAATAATATTGGAATGGCCAGATTCTAGTAATTCCCAATGGATATATAAGACTATGCTGAACCAAGAAATTCTAAATATGTGTAAATATGTCTGTTTCTACAAACTTTCTATTTATTATTATTTTATTTATTTAAAATATTTAGATAGCCACCCATCTTCTAATCAACTCTGGGCAGCTCCCAATCAAAAGGATTGGGATTTGGTTAATTGGGTAGCTCCCAATTAAAAAAACTGTCATACATTTTACAGAGCCATATTCTTACCTTAAGCAAAACTAAGCAACCTGAATTGCTTGTGCATTTGATAGTTTCTATAAAACTAGATTTCAAATATTCTGTCATTAACTTTTAAAAACATATTGTAAGTATTTGAACAATCATTCAAAATTATAAGGAAGTATTGTGTTTATTCCATTTGTTTTACTACAGAAATCTCCCATAGCAGGAACAATCTGATGTATTTTGAATTCACAATTCTCATAAGTCCTAAAAAAGCCCTGGATTCACAATTCCCATACATTATGGCCCGCAGTTGGTTTAAAACAACAAACCACACCTCAAACCTCAGCTTTAACCATTGTTAAGGCCAACAGAGATTATGGTGATAGCAAATTTATGATTGTATTTATGATACAATGCAGATAAAACTATTGGGAGCACTATGTCCAGACCAGCATATTTAATCAGCAATAAAAAATGGTATTTTACAGACCCAAAGGTGCTTTTTCAAAAGGCAACTGAACTTTTCCCCCCTTTGAAGACATTTCGCTTCTCATTCAAAAACTTCTTCAGTTGCCTTTTGAAAAAGCACCTTTGAGACAATCGTAATTTGGATGACTGAGAATCTCCAGAATCTCTTTATAGTCACTTCAAAATGAGTTGGGTGACAAATAAATTTAATAAAGAATTAAATAAAATATCAAATCAGACAAATGGACCATTGTTCTTAGTACTGTATATTCTGATACGAAAAGTCTAGCATTTCTGCTGGAAGTTTCTTGCTACAGACGGAATATCCGCTACAGGTAGAGAGCCATGTACTAACAGTGAGTTCCAAATTATGCATGGAATTTTAACTGAAGTGAATGGCCAAAAATGTACAATCCTGCAAAATTTGTGAGGGTAAACTTAGGAATTCATTTCTTCATACCTGTTTCCTTTTACTTTCTATTCTATCCCAGACTCTTTCCCATTCCTGAATTTTGTCTTCCCCACTCCTAACTATCCTTGTATCTCCTTGATGTAATAGCAAACAGCATAGGAGTCCCCAACTTTTGGGCCGTGACCAGTTCAGAACTGGGCCGAACGAGCAGTGGGTGCTTGCGTGTCTGCCACTCACATAAAACCATCCCCTTTCCCCCCTGCCAGGCCAAGCTGGAAAGGTTGAGGACTGCTGGCACAGAAGACTGTGTAACCTCTCGCTTCTCCCAATTCTATAGGTGCTTCTTGGTCTGGGACACAGAGTGGGATTTCAACAGCCATCTCCTTTGGCATTGTCCAGTCCAGTCCACTCCTCTGAAAATCAATTATCCCCCACTGAATGACTTTTCAGTGTTCTGTTATTAAATGTGGCCACAGTAAGCTAAACATAAGCTGCCTCTCACAGTGAGTAAAAGCTCTTATTGTATATCTACATAACCTCATTTCTCTTTCAAAAAATACAATAAATGGCAACAAAAATAATGTGTTATATTTATGTATCATTGCTTAACTGCTCGGTCACTTACTTTTCTTTTATTATGGAGGCCTCTCCTTCTTTATCTTTATCTTCATCAGATTTCTCTTCCCTTAGAAGAGGCTGAGATATAATGTCATCTGTGAAAGAGCTGAAGTAAGATTTGATAAACTGTGGTGAAGGCATCAAGGGTTCCCGGTTCTACAAAAAGGCAAACATAGATAGCTTGAAAAAGGCAAACCAACCAACCTATTAAAGAAATAAACTATCAGATTATGTTCAGAATTTAGCTGTAAATATAGCCAACAGGATATTTTTTTGATTTCTAAACAGCCTGAACCTTTCTTCTAATTATTAGCTTTTTCATCCTTTCTGATTTTCTCGGAGCCCAAGATTCCATTCCAGTTAAGAAAGTGTTAAAGAAGCCATTCTCAAGAATATTCATTCAATAAAAATGTTTCTGTCATTATTTAAATCCCTGGTAAAAAGATTCTCTTTTTTGCAATATTGGTATATTGACTTAACAGATATTTCTATGATGCACAAACTTTTAAAAACATGCACTGAGAGCTATTTCATTTAACAACGATCCTTTATATCCAAGATCCTACTAAAAATTACCTTAAGTTTATTTAAACAGAATAATAACATTCTTTTCAAGTAGTCCTTTTCCATTTCTCTTTCATTTGCCCCTGCTATTGTGGTAAGCTCCAAGTTTTGGTGCATTTTTCTTCCCCGCAAAGCTACATATGGGTAGTTCTTGACTTACAACCATAACTGGAACCAGAATCTTGGTCAATGAACAAGATGCTCATTAAATGAGATGTCACATGATTGTTCAGCTCAACTACTGCAATCCCTACCCTACCCATTGAGATCATTAAGCAGTCTCGTGGGTTGTTAAGAGAACAGAGTTCCAGATAAGGAGCAGGGGATGCTTTGGGGATGAGGGATGGGGAGATTCTAGGAGGCTCTGTTCAAGAAATAAAAATCCTTCCTGCTGAAATCCAAGCACAATTTCCAGTCCCTGAGTGAGTCTTGTCAGGCTTCTTTGTCCCACATAAGACTTCCGACAATCCTTACTTTACTTTGCTACCTTTCTGGTTAGATTTTCCCTCCTCTCGTCTCTGGGGGATGGCAGAAAGAGCTGCCTATCAAATAAGTTCAGTTCTCCTCCACACTTAGAAGTAAAATCCTCTGATGAGATGCAGGAATGAAATTCAAATCTTCACGATTGGAGCTGCATTTCTGCACCCTGCCAAAGTTCAGCACATAGCTCTATAGTCAGCTCCCAGAGATGGGAGAGGGAATCCTCTTGGCTGGTAGGACCTTCCTTGCTGGCTTCCCCATTGACCTTTTTGAAGCCAGCAGAGAAATTCCAAATAATGATAGGATAAATATATATATATATATAATGCAATATACTGTGACAAATGGGAGTGCTTTATGGGTTACCAGAATTCTGGACCATTGTTAAATGGTGTTAAATTGAAGACTACCTGTATAGACTAGAGAATTTCAAATTGACTTTTAGTGTGGTAATTTTAAGTATTCTAGATTTTTTATTTATTTTAAATGAGACACTTCTGTTGAAATGATACATGTGTGTCTCATTTTATATATGTGGGATGCTTCTCATATACATACTTCTCATATTTACATGCATAAACTTGTGGCATGGCAGTCAACTGCTTTTCATGCCTTCAAGCAGCAATTAAAGGTTAAATTTAAATATTTGATAGCTGCAAAATACATTCTAAAACCTGAGTGTCATTTTAGTGACTTACAGTACATAATCAAAACAAGATCTCAGTTAATAATACTCCCATTTGCTCATATGAATTCTATGACATTTCATTGATAACATTAATACTACTAAAAAAAAGAATTGTATTTTGAATATTCTTGCAACTTTACCAGCATTCCTGTAACCATTTAAGAAAGCTAATGTTTCATCATTTATTATAGAGAGCAAATCATACCTTATATTTCTCTTTGGCTTTTTCTTTCCCAAGAAGTTTAAGAACTTTATCAGCTAGCAACATACTTTGCTGATTTTGAAAGCCCTCTAAAATGCAAACTGCAGTAACATCTGGAAACATAAAAGAGAAATGTCTAACCCATTAGTTCTTGAAATGCTACCTAGGGAACTCCTACCAAGTACATTTATATCCCACTAAACCAGGGGTTCTCAACCTTGGCAACTTTAAGACTTGTGGACTTCAACTCCCAGAATTCCTCAGCCAGCAAAGCTGGCTGAGGAATTCTGGGAGTTGAAGTCCACAAGTCTTAAAGTTGCCAAGGTTGAAAACCCCTGCACTAAACAATTAGCCTGATGTTGGAGATGACCAAGGCTGAGCCCAAGGGAAAGGTCAAATGTGTCATTAGTCTCCAGCCCCTTTGTGTCCACAAGAGATCTAAGCCCAGCTCACCTTCAATTCCTTTGATTCTTACCTACCACCAATCTGCTTTGACCGTTAGTAGTTCAGATTCTTGTGGAGAGCTTTAGCATACAATAAACCTATATATTCATTTGAACTGCCTGAACTCCTGATTTCCTGCGCCTGACACCTATACAAATTTTATTCCCAAATCACCCTCTCCAAATTCTCACATCATCGGGTGCTTGAAGAACAGACTTTTCATTTAATGTTTAACAATCTTTCTGTTTAATAATAATAATAATGATACACATACAGAATACTCACCTTCTAAACATTCTTTTTTATTATCTAGTTTCTCATGTGCTTTTGCACGCCTAAAAAGTGCTTTCACATATCTGGGATTAAGCTCAACTGCCTTTGTGCAGTCCTGGGCCACTTCTTTCCATTTTTGCTGTAGATACAAAAATAACTAATTAAAGAGAACCTATTTCCTCAAACAACAAAAAAAGTAATACCACTGTAGATTTCTAATATTTGTAGCATAACTATTAATACTGTTTTGTTTTAGCTTTCAATCTGAAATATTTTCCCCAGATATTTAAGTAATCAACCTAACAATTCTAACTGCTGCGTATTTATTCAATAAATCCCACTGTTTTCAGCGCAACCAGTGTAAATGTATTCTACAACTGTAATCATAATTACTTATGAAGTTTCATTACTGAAACATAACTGAAGTGTCTGAAATAATTTTTATGGAATGCAGCATAGAAAATTTTCATTTTCAAAACTGCATTATGAAACTAAATTTCCAAGAGCTAGAGGGTCAGTAAAAAAGGGAAATAAAAAAACTGGAAGAAAAGAAAGGAAATATATATTAAAATAGAAAAAATATATAGGATACAGCTGCTTAACTTACTTAAAACCTTTAAAAATATATGCAAGTTATAAGTTATCAGAGAACACTTCCAATGAGAATCCAATGAGTGTTATTAAATTATGTATATTATACAGGTAATGCTCAGTAATCATTCTTCAGCGACCATGGCATTGAACAAAGGGATTTCTGACTGGTCCCTGAGATTAGAGTAGTTGCAGTGCCCTTTTGGTCACATGATTAAAATCTGAGTGCTTGGCAGCCAGCCCGCATTTACAACTCAACGTGGCTTCAACTCACCCACTTCTATCTAGCTTCCCCCATTTACTTTTTTGGATCCCTGTATTCTGTGGACCCTGCTGACCAAGCATGCTGCAACTTCACATTGCGGTTCAGGGACTTCTAGCAGAGCTGCAGCATACCAAGAAGGCCCTGAGCTGCAGCATGGCAAGCAGTCTTGGGGCCAAGTGTTTCTGGAGTTGCTTGCTGCCCTGCAGGGCAAAGTGCAGGGCAGTCAAAAAGGCAGTGATTGGGAGGAATACATATTTGTAGGGAGTTGAAGGAGAAGCAATCCCTTATCTTGAAAGAACTAAGGCTCAGGCCTATGAGGGATATCTGGAATGGGGCTTGGTTGTGATGGGTCCTTGGCTAACAACTAGTGGAATTTGGTTAATGATGTAATGGAGTACCAAAATTATTGTTGCTTTATTGTTGCACTTTATGATTGTATCAATTACTGACACAAATTCCATTCTCAAACATCACTGTAACTTGAGAATCACTACTACTACTAACTCATTAATCATTAATTTTAACTGTAATCCTGTGTACTGATTAGATCCACACTAATAAAAGGATCGCTTTTCAGGCATGCATATCAATTTCTCTTCTTTATTTTCACACCAGTTTCACTTTCTTAAAACTACCAAAAATAAGTCAGTGTTGGCCATCAAATACTTTCATGTTGTTAAAAGATGGCTGTGACAAACTTTAAGATCTGGTTAAAAAAGTGTGGTCATGTTGTTGTTCAAAAAATTTATAAAATGTCAGGAGGAAAGTGGCTGCTCAAATCTCTGGAACCAAGAAAATCCAAAGCAGAGGACCATAAGAGAAGGCCTGTCATCCCATCCATGTCCACTTCACATGACATAAACCTATGATATAGGATTCTAAGCAGGCTTTCTTATGATATTTTCACCAGATGGGCAGATTCAGCCTTGGGAAATTGGTGCCTGATGATATATAACATTATACTGTAGGTTATCACCACTAATTGGAAGTGCTGTTAACCAGAGCAATTTTAGTAGAAATGTTACTCTAGTATAAGGTACTATACCCTTTCTCAAAAAAGCATTGGCAATTTTCCTGATCCAGGTCTTCAAATGTCTTCCAGCAGATAAAATTTTTGCTTGCTTCCAAGCTGTTGAATATACTTCCATAACAGCTGTAACCCCAATCTTTTGTCAGACTTGTAATTCTTAATGTATGATAATTTTTTTATTCTGTATTTTGAAAACTATTAGTTGCACTGGGTATTCCCAAGAATAAAAAAATGGGCTAAATTGAAAAAATATTAAAAAATATAATCATTATAATATACCGGTAAAGAAATATAAATATAAATATTTAAGCAGCCGGAAAATATGAAATGAGAGTTGAGACATGGTTATGTCTGCAAGCATTCTAAGTTGTTATTTTTTAAAACAACAGAATTTCATTTTTAAAAATGTAAATATTTTCAAAATAAAAGCTTCTATTTTTAACATCTAGGCAATTTGCTATATATCTATATATGTACATATTGCAATGGGCAGCAGTGTCCAATGTGTCTCCTGATTGTACAAGAAACAGGTGGAAACTATATTTAAGTTGCAAATGAATTTAAATATAGATTAGAATGATGTTTTCATACCAGTTGTTCATAAGCCGCAGCTCGGTTCTGATAAAATGTAGAAAGGTCACTATTTTTTTCAGAAGGACATAAACTGATGGCTTCGGTGTAACACTGAATAGCTTGCTCGTATTTTCCAGCTTTAAAGTATTTGTTGCCTTTGTTCTTTGCAGCCTGGGCTTTATCTAGAGGACTCTGCAAATAAAAATCAGTTGTATGAATTCTTACAAATAGAAGTATAAAAAAGCCAGCTTTGGTTAAAACTTTAAACTTTCAAGAGTAATTTGTAAAATTCAGCATTTAAACAGCAAAGTTACTACATATATTTCTTTACATACCAGCAGAATTTAAGATCAAACATTAGCCATAGAACTTTCCAAAGGTCACTTCCTGTAATATCAACACATAAATTTATGACCTGCACTTTACTAAAAATAAAAAATGTCACATTCTTCTACCAGAGGCAAGTATCTCTTGTCTTCCACGAAAAGGATTGTCAGCAACCTCTTACTTTGCAAAGCTAGTAATAAGCAACAAGTAGTTTTATTCAGGTTTTTGTGCTTGCTATTGGTGGCAAGATTGATAAGAAAAATAGCTGTTGCAAAGCAAGAAACATTGCCTTTTCTTCCCCTAAAGGTAGAACATTCCGTTTTTAATGTTTTTCTCATCTCTAAAATTTCCAGCAAATCAGACAAAATTCTGGGTTCTACCCTCTAGCAACCCTTTGGCAGAGAAATTTTTAAGTAGGAAATCAACAGTTCTACTACTGTTTAACCATTTACCTTCTCTGTATCTCATCATCTCTCTTTTAAGGATGTCAAAAAGTTGGGAATGAAAGTTATATCAGACCTTTAATTAATTTGGAGAGCATAGAAATCTATTAGCTTGTAATATCATTTACACATATAAGGCCATTATTACTTTACAAAATGTATTAGGCATAACTTAATTTTCTTATAGAAGTATACCATGTTTATAAAACTGAAAACCAGTTTCTTTAGAAAATAGCTACAAATTTATTGTTTTCACACCTCTATCCCATCCTTCATTCCATCCCTCCCCAATATTTTCTGTTACCTCTTCCTTAATTGTTCTGTGACTACTAAGTAAACGTAATTGCCAGATATTCTGTAAGGATTCTTCTCTGTCAAGCTATTTCTAAATCTTACAGATCTCTTAAATCTATTAATGCAGTACTTTCCTCTTTGTAGATAGTAATGTTTTGATGATAGGATCACAGCTTGGAGAAATTACTATTGCAAGAGAAAAGCTTTTTCAAATATTTTTAAGTTTCTTTCCCAATACTATATGGCAGAGGTCCCCAACCTCTTGAGCACCAGGGACTGCTTACGTTGAGAGAGGTTTTTCCACAGACTGGAGGGGGCATGGTTTTGTGTGCTGCCTCCATCCTGTGGATGGGGCTTTCCTTGTTTGTGCAGACTGGTTGCTGGCATGCCGTGGCCCAGTACTTGGTCCATGGACCCGGGGTTGGGGACTCCTGCTATAGGGCACAAATCCTATAGTTGTTAGCTTGAAGGAACTAATATTTACTAGATTATGAATCCCGGACAATGTGTTTGATATACACATCTGACACATATTATCAAAACCTAGTTGATAAATCTTATCCTTTCAGGGATTTGTCCAACTGAGTTTTGGGTCCTTCAATAGTCTTGACATTAGAGCTAGGGAATAGGGCACCACATCTATGACCAGAATCTCTGCCTCCAAGTGACAGGACAAGAAGCTATGGGTGGAAGTTCATCAGAACTGGAAATAAGGAGGAATTTCCTGACAGAAAGAAGAGTTACTTAATAGAATAGCTTGTATCCCGGAGTTGTGAGTGTTCCATTGCTGGAGCTTTTCAAGAAAAGCTTGGACAACCACTTATCCAGGATGGTATAAGAACTCCTCACTTGAATGTTTACAAAAACTAACACCCAACGTTGAATGTATATGTTCTATAACTAATGCCTCTTAACATAACCTTATGACTAACGTTGTTTGCCTTAATATTGTTAAAGTAGACTGAATCTTTACCTCAGGATATGAAACTTTTACCTCAGGATCTCGGGTTGGGGACCGTGGAGGATTGCACTAGTAATGGGATGAAGTCAACTCAGAGGCGCAAACACACAGTGTGCGATAGACTAGATACAGTAGATAGACCATATATAGGAGAAATACCAATCAAACAAAATGTATTCGGAGTATACTTGAAGATGTAAGGGAGGAGGGAAGAACGTTTACTAAAACAGATGTTTACAAAGATTAATACCTAATGTTGTATGCTATGTTCTAGGATGATTGCTTAGCAATAGGATCTTATGTTTAATGTTGACCACATTAATATTGAAACGGATAGGGGAAACACCAATCAAAATAAAATGTAACAGGAGTATAGTTGAGGCTAGACACGGGGAGTGGGGGGAAAAAGGCTTACTAACTCAGACGTTTTCAAGGACTAATACTTAGTATTGTATACCAGGAGTCATGATGATTGCTGCATAATATGTTTTTATGTTCAATGTTAATGGTTTTAATAAAAGAATTTTTAAAATAAAAAAAAAAAAAAGAACTCCTCACTTGGGCAGGAGCTTGGACCAGAAGACCTCCTAGGTCCCTTCCATCCCTATGATTCTATGGCAGGATATGAATGCTTCTATGTTCATTTGGATGACAGGAACAAGTAACCACCCTGTTGCCAGCAGGAGCCCTGCTTAAGTTTCTCAACTGGCGTGCTGGTTCCTCACCCCCTGGTGTTTGGTGACTTCAACTTCCATGCTTTGGTGAGTGGGTTTAATGGTTGTCATTGTGACCATGGATTTGTCCCAGGTAATCTCAAGACCTGGCCAATACATACTGGCAAACATCCTTGGACCTTGCCTTTGCCTTCAAGCAGCTTGCAATGAACCTGTTGTGGCGGACATTATGTACAAGGCTACTGGGAAAGAGCATTTATTAGTGTGAGGTGTACTATCATCAGCATGCTGATGTTCTTCAGCTATTTATCATCACCTCAGGGTAGAACTGATGCTATTAATGTTTTCTCCTAGTGTCTGGAGCGATCAGGATCTGGAGGTTGTGAAATGGGCTGAAATTGAGATTATTTGGCTTGATTTGTTTTCCTGATATTATAGTTTTGTTTTAGCATGTTAAATATTTAATTCCTATCATGACATTTATTTAAATGCTTACATTGCCTATAATTTACAAGACCGCCTTCTGCCAGTAAATACCTCCCATCGACCAGTTCGCTCCCACAGAGAGGGCCTCCTCAGGGTGCCATCGGCTAAGCAGTGTCGGCTGGTGGCGCCCAGGGGGAGAGCCTTTTCTGTGGGGGCACCGACGATGTGGAACGAGCTCCCCCCAGAACTCCGGACATGTCATGATCTCCGCACCTTCAGAAGAGAACTGAAGACTCATCTCTTCAATCAAGCTGGCCTGGCCTAGATCTCCTCGGGTTTTAAAATTTTTAAACAAGGCTGTTTGGGTTTTAGAATTGGGTTTTTAACAGGTTTTTAGCAACAGCCTTGTATTAATATTAATTTAATTTTTAAATATTTATTGTTTTTATGTTTTTACTCTGTTGTGAACCGCCCCGAGTCCTACGGGAGAGGGGCGGTATAAAAATTTAATAAATAAATAAATAAATAAATAAATAAATAAATGTACATTGCCAAGAGTCTTGAGACTTAAGAGGATGTAAATAAATACTATTCAATCTTACGTGCATGAAAATTTATATAGTACCTTTGAGTGTCCAAAAAAAAGAATTCTAAGTGAATACAGCTGCATTTCTTTGAACATTTATATTGAAACAATGAGAAAGCAGTGTGCAATTGGAAAAAGAATGCAAGAGTAAAGCTTGATATGCAGATCTGTGAAAGCAACTAATACAATATCATAACATTTCATAAATGAATATGATGCATCCATATCTGGAATAGGAATACTGCTCTAACTACAAATCAAAATATTTTTAAGAAAGGTTATAGAAAATGAGAACCAAAAAAGCCTGAAGTAAAATTTCTTACACCAGCACGTCTTTAATCTTAAAAAGAAAAAAAATTCAAAAGAAATACGAAAAAAAATGATGTCTAAGATAATAAATAGTCCACTTGTTCTCATATAATTTTAGAACTCAGTGCCACCAATTAGACATTTAGTGTCACCAATTAAATATATTAGCTTGTCCATGATGGCTATACTGTTAGTTTTGTATATATAAATCAACCACCTCATTTTTCAGCACTTAAAAGAAATGCCAAATTTAAAAACTGTTTTCCAGTAAACAGCACGCACAATGCTACCTATAGGCCATTCAAAATGCGAAATGTAATGCATTCTAAGGTATTCATTTCTATTAAAAATTATTTGTGTATTTCTCTTCTCATAAAACTCAAAATAGCAACAGAGAAGCCTTGAGAGAAGGCGAAAAAACGGTCGACTAGTCCGGCCCAGCAAAGACAAACCCATTTCGCCGTCCCCCCCCCTCCTTGCGGGCTGAAGGACAGCAGCTACCGATAATCAGGTTGCTGTCATGAAGTCATGTGTCCCACCCCTTTCTTTCCTTCGCAGGACAGCCCCCCCCTCCTCCAAAAGAACCGTTGGAACAGAGACCCTTGGAACCCGACCCCGCCCTCTAAAAGCACTTGGCACTGCTATCCTGCCCCCCCCCTCAACCAAGCACGTGGCTCGCTCGCGCGCTGCAGCCCGAACGCTCGCTGAGGCGGCCTCCCGCTCTTCCTTCGACCAAAGCCTGCGCGCCCCCTCCCCGCTCGGGGACCAATTACGCCCTCTCACCAGCTCGTCGCCGCCGGCGGGGCCATCGAGATGACTAACCCCTGAAGGGTCAGCGAAGGCCGGGCTGGCTCTCCCCTCGGGGGTCTTCCTCTCGCTGGTTCCTTTGCCTCCGGCCCGCGCCCCACGCCTCCGTCGGTTCCACAAGTAAATTGCTCCGACCCCAATCAGCGGCACCCCGACTGCTAGAGCCAGCTGCCAGCGCGGGATCCCCGAGCCCGTCCCGGTTCCACCTGTGGCGGCCTCTACGGGCTTCGAGGCGGCCATGACTCCCGCTCGCCTCACGCTTTCAGTGGCGGCGGCGAAGCAACCCAGGAAAGAAGAAAGAGTCAACGGAAACCAGGGGCATAACGGGAAAGGCGATCTGGAAAAACTTCCGCCCGCGACCTGCTACCTATAACGGCATCAAGCCCTGTGCTGTAGGGCCCCCTGCTGGAGGGAAATTAGCGGCGCGGTCATGGATTAGAATGGAAAGAAAACTCTGGGCGGTTGTTCGTTGGACAAGGTGTTGTTTGAGTGGCATGGCGAATTCGTACGTTGAATTGCGCAAAGGTCACTTAAGATTTAATATTTTAACAAGGAAATGCGTAGGTCCTCCAGATTTGAAAAGAAAATCGATAAGAGTGTGCCTCTGCCTACTAAGTTATATGAAGGGCGAGTTGGTAAGGCAGGAGACGACCAATAAATTTGCACGCGGCCAGAAGAAGCATGGATGCTGAATGAATGCAAATTCAAATAAAGCTGATCAGAACCAAAGCATTTTACCTGTGGAACCTACAGGTGTGTGCAAGTGAGCAATCAATACAAAAAAAATACATTGAGGTTTGGTCATGGGCAAAGAATGACCAAAGCAAAATTTTAAAACGGTTTATGTGAAGGAAGAGTGGGGTCAAGAGGTAGGGGACAAAATATAGAAAGTTGTGGTTTTAGAGCAGTGGTCTTCAAACTTGGCCCTTTTATGACTTGTGTACTTCAACTCCCAGAATTCCTCAGCCAGGCAGACTGGCTGAGGAATTCTGGGAGTTGAAGTACACAAGTCATAAAAGGGCCAAGTTTGAAGACCCGGTTTAAGAGAGTTGATGAAATATTCAGAAAAGGGAGGGGTGAATTATTTATAAAGAACAAAACATATTATTATGAATTAGTGTATGAACTGGCTTAAAACTACATTTAAATTTATCTGATCTCTTGTACTTTATTGAGCTTACTATTTCTTACTCTTTTTATGTGTTTTGCATAATATTGTTTACCCTAAAACAGAGTAGCATGATTGACATATAAGTATGATTTCATTACAGAATAATTATTCAGCTTTATATGCAATTATGGAACGGAGATAGTTTACAGCAGGGGTCCCCACCTCCGGTCTGTGGACCCATACCAGTCCGCCATATGCCAGCAACCAGGCCACACAAACAAAGCCCCATCTGCAGGATGCAGACAGTACACAAAACCACGCTCACTCTGATCTCCACTGCCATTCTTCCCAAACTTGGTGTTCTCTAAATGCACAGAATTCCCAACCCTTAAGGGACTGCAACATTGATGCTTGATATTTTGGGAATTCTGTTCAGACACTCTTGAAGAGAGTTTCCTAAAGGGAAGCTTTCTATGAATGTAGAAAAAATTTTGCACTATTGAACAACCTGATTTTCTTTCACTGTGGTTGTATACTGCCATATTATATAGCCTAAGCTTAACTAAATCTATGTTTAAATTTGAAATAAACGAGTTTTGTCTTTTTTCTGTTCTCTTTTTCCCCTCTTGGAAATGGCATATCATATTTCATTTGCTTTTAATGAAATGTTGCATAGCCCAGGGGTCCCCAACCTCTGGGCTGTGGCCCATTAGTGGGCCATAAGCTGTTTCCAACCAGACCACAGAAACGGTGGACGAACATGCGCACGTGCACACGCATCCCCACTTGCATGAGTAGCATTCCATTTTCATAAGCAGTGCATGTGCATACCACTCATGGAAACGGAGCTGTGTATATGTGTGCAGTTGCTGGCCGCTTGCGTGGAACCATTCCCTCTCCCACCCCTCCCTGTCTGCCAAGCTGGAAAGATTGGGGAACTCTGGCCTAGCCTATTTTAAAATGAACCTGCCTGAATATTGCTCACTTGCAGATAAATTGCTTCCTGTATTGCTTCTGTCTGTTTCACTGTAGTGGTCAATGGAGGGAGTTCATTGTATTTTCTTCCTATTTTCTTTCCTGAAATATTCACTTGAGGGAGAAAAATGGTGTTTGTTTCTGGTATACAAGATGATAAATGTTTGTTTGATTCTCTATTTTGATACAAGGGAGCAGCTGTGATAGTTGAAGATGCTGGCATTTGCCTTCCTGATAGTTTCATTGGTGGTAGGTGCACTTTAAACAGCGATAGTGGCTTTCCTGGTGGTTTTAATGGTGGAAGAGAAAAATTTGCCATAGCATAAACATCTGTGAAACTCTCCTGAGAAAAGAAGAGGAAGAAGATAACTTGTTTTTGAACTATACCATGTTCATTCAAGGGGTGAAAGTTCCAGAGCTGAAAACATATACGTAGATATGTTTTGTCTCCTTAAGTGATATTTAAGGAGACAAAGTGATTAATGATTTGCATTATTTTCAATTTAACCTTCAATAAAGGTTAAAGATAGATGTAGATTCTTAATGTTCTGTAATTAATTGAATTGAAATTAGAGCTTTGTTCTGGAGCATCAAGAAGCCGATTTGCCTGAATCTCTTATTGCTTTAAAGAATTTAAGCTACTTTCCCCCCCCCCCATTCTTTTAGGTTTCAGGAGTTCTTTATCCACTCATTTTCTGAGTGTGCAAAGTCCAGCCATATCAGCTTGAGACCTATACAGCAGAGGATTCGTTAGGTTAAACTTTTCCAAACAATTTTGTCCACTTTAGTAGTGGTAGAATCATTGCAAGATAATCTTATTTCTCTCCTAGCTAATCCTTTCCTTGTTTCTTTTGTTGCAAATAATCCACAAATATTCCTGAAAAACATTTGGTAATTATGATGAATCCTTCAAACTGAACACAAAAATAATTTCAGAATGACTGTATTATATAGGAATCTTGAGTAATATGAAATTAATTTTTAATGACTATTATTAATTGCATAGTGTTTCCAACACTGCATGAATTCAAAAGGGCTAAAAGTGTTTTACTGCTGATTTTTGCTTATGGATTCCAATTGCCTTGATACCGTTTTTCCATTGTGCCAATGTCCTGGTGATACCTTTCACTTCATTTATGTAAATGAAAAATAATATTATTTATTAAAATAGCATAAGGGAGCAACTTTAACTAAAGTTGTTAATGTAACTGCTTGTATTATTTCCACCTATTCTGCTTCCATTACTACATTTCAGTTTTTTCCTGCTACATTATGTAATTCGTATAATTGTATTTTTCTGCCTCAGTGTCTTTTTCTTTATAAATTAATACATACTTCATTTACTCAGGTATCATAAAGGTTTATCCACTTTAGCACTGTAGCATTCAGTTAATTCCAGCATTCATTGGTAACTAAGGCATCAGGCTAAAAACTGGGAGACCTTGAGTGCTAATCCCCTTAGATCAGGCATGGCAAACTCAGACGTCATGCAACATATCGCGACTTTTTCCCCATTGCCAGCAATGGGGTGGCCGTGGTTTCGGTGTGACGCATCTGGCCCAAGGGCCGGCAGTTTGACATGCCTGCCTTAGATATTTAGTATCAGAATCTCTTATAAAAAAAGAACTGGAACAATGGTGTATAGAGCTAAGAAAGATAAGTGGAGAGAGAGTTAGGTTAACAATTTTAAAAATATTTACCTGGGTAATCAACTCTTAATTTTATTATGGGTTCAGTGGGTTAAAATTTTGAATAAACATGGATATAAATTTGAGTTTAATCATTATGTTTGTTCCCAACTTATTAGGATACGTAACTGAAAAACATTTCCCCAAAACTCATGTTTTCTATAAATCTAGATGGCCACAAAGAAACATGGCACTACATCTTTAGAGCAGTGATGATGAACCTTTTAGAGACCGAGTGCCCAAACTGCAACCCAAAACCCACTTATGTATCATTGGGTGCCGGGTGGGCGTGGCCCACTGGGTGGGCATGGCCCACTGGGTTGCCGTGGCTACAGTGGTCATGGCAGACTGGGCAGGCAAAGCCAGGGTGGGCATGGCCAGCTCAATGTTGCTCCTGGGGAGGGATGCCTGTGGGGGCCGGACAGGGTTGGGGGAGATCCAGGGGGTCTCTGGCGGGTGGGGCAGTGGGCAGGAAGGCATCTTGCTCAGCTGATGGCTTGGGGGGGAAGGGGGCAGCTACACCCCCTCCCAAACGCTGCCCTCTCATGAAAGCAGGATGAAAACTCCAAAAAGCAACTAGGAAAAAAAGTTAAAATAGAAGAGTGTCTCCTGATGGTTTTCTTCCTCACTTCCTGCTTGCTGCAGTTTAAATATGTAAAGATCATAAAAGAAAAAACTTGGCTTTCTCTCGTTTTAATTCAGAAGGCAGGAACAGGAGGATTGGGGGGGATGTTTGTTTCAAAGGAAGAGAAGGGGGCTGGGGGAGCGCAGCAGGCGAACGGTAATGGTGCAAGGCTTCTAGCTATGCAGGGGGGCATTGGGGGTGTTTTCTCTTTAAAAGAGCAAAACGAGGCAAAAAATAAAAATCCACCACTCACTCCATCTCCGAAAAACACAATAACAGAGCTTTCAATGATACAAAAAGTCCTTGGAGGCCATCTGGGTTGACTCACTGCCCCTCTGACTCCCTCCCCAGACACTTGCCAGAACCTCTTAATCACAGAACATTGGGCAGGGGGGTCCCCCCTCTTGAGTCAGGGGTGCCAGTTCAGCAGCACCAAGGTGGATTGGCACGGTCTGTCTCACCCTCATGTCACGTGTGTGTGTATGAGGGGGAGCTGGACTAGAAAAATGCCCATCCAATGCCCAGCAACTGCTGCCAAGGTGCGTCTCCTTCCTTTGGGGAGAAACGTGGCCAACATGCCCTGGGGACCGGGGGGGCACAGGGGGAGGCTCCTGAGCCCCGCAGCTCTTCCGAAGGGAGGAGGAGAGTGGGGAGGGGCTGTTCTGGGATCGGGGCTTGTGCCCTCCACTGCCCGCCTGCGCTCTTCTGTCGCAGATGCTGCGGCTCTGCTTGCCTGGCAGGGCAGGGGCATGCTCACACATGGGGACGCATTTGGGACTGCTGCCTTGCTTGCCATGCCATGCCGGAGTTGGGCTGGGCTGGGCTGGGCTGGGCTGGGCTGGGCTGGGCTGGGCTGGGCATGGAGCCTCCTCGACGTTTCTTCCCCTGCAGACATTGGGAGTGCCCACCCCGCCTACCGCTCGTTCTAGGGCAGCTGCTGCCATCTGGTGCTCTCCAGTCCGTCACTGGCCAGCCGGGCATGCCGAGTTCGGGCCTCAGGTGGATGGAGGCTGGAGGGGTGTGAGAGCCATGGCTGCCCAGCTCCTCCGCCTGAGGACGCCTGCAGGGAGAGGCGCCGCCCGACTCAATAAGCCGCGGTCCACCCGCAGAAGGAGGAGGAGAGCTGGCCAGGGACGGGCTGGTGGCAGGCGCAGGGCTGCCCACGGGGGGGAAACTGACCAGCCGCAGCCTGGAGGGAGAGAGGCTGAGGGAGCCCAAAGGGAGGCAGGCGCAATGCTCAGGGTAGCCGCTCTACCCCCTCCACCTGCACTCCCATGGAAGGGCTGGCTGGCTTCGGCGTCACCTGGGCAGGCCTGGCCACACAACTGCCTGGCGGTGCTGGCGGGCCTGGCCTTCCTTCCTTCCTTCCTTCCTTCCTTCCTTCCTTCCTTCCTTCCTTCCTTCCTTCCTTCCTTCCTTTCTCTTTCTTTCTTTCTTTCCTTCCTTCCTTCCCTCTACCCTCCTTCCTTCCTCTCTCTCCCTTTCTCCAAAGTCCAAACTCACGTGTCCTCCTTCCCCTGCTAGCCTTCTGCAAAGCACAGACACCACATCCTACTTGTCTTGTCCAAACCCACACCCAACATTGTTTCCAAAGGCCATCTACTCGTTCACTCGCTCTCTCGCTGCACTCCCATCAAAACCTCTTTTTATAGGTTTCCTTCTCCCAGCCCAGCTCTCGCAGCGCTGCTACTAGATTCTGTTTCCCTGCCCTCTCCAGTTCCCACTAGTCAGATGCACGTGGAGAGGGGGAGGGGAGCGTCCCTCTGGTGTGCATGCTGACAGAAAGGGCTCTGTGTGCCCATTTTGGCATGTGTGCCATAGGTTTGCCACCATGGCTTTAGAGTAACTAGAAGAATGCATGTGTCTCTGTGTTTATTTCTTCCCAATAAACTTATTTTATCTGTTTCTAAATTACATCTGTATTTTATTCCTATTGGCAACATTTTAAAAGAAAGGGATTTATTTTCTTTCCTACCTGAGACTCCAGCCTGGACATCTGCTGCTTAGTAGATTTCTCCATTATTTGTAAGAACAAGCATATTGGAGTTCTGCCCATCAGGAAGGTGTTTAGTAGAATTTAGATATTACCCCATCACCATTTGCACATAATTTTCATTGTGTTCTTCAGTCTCTATTCATTGTTCATGATGTTTTTCTTCTAAAGAATTAAGAAAATGATAGATTGTTTTGAGCTTAAAATGGAAAGGTTTAATTTCAAAATGATTTCAGAAAAATTCAAATAAGCAATTATTTTCATGATAAAAAAACAGATAGCTAAAATAGATCAATAATATTTTAACGATGAAATTAAGGAAACTTAAGTGGACTAGGGAATGACCAATATGTTGCTGAGGAAAGACAGGGAGCAAAGACAATTGGACATAAAGTAGAGCCACTACCTATTAAGGCCTGTCTTAATAGAGTAACTACTTCTCTGCCCCCATTGTGTTTGCCAATAGTTTGCCAATGATCCTGTTCTGGGTGACTCGGTGCCTCCTAAGAGGGACAATGCCGAATCCACCTAAAGGCTTGCTGTGAAGAATAAATTGCACATCTGGCAGATAAAATTGGTTGCGTGCACTCTATACTGAACTCCAGCTTTAGAGCAGAGTCTATGGAGGTAGTAGGAGCTATATCTTGCAAGGTGATCTGGGAAGAATTCAAAGCTGAGGAGATGGACAGGACTCTATCAGCTGCTAGTACATCCATTTGTGTGTTAGACCAGGGATTCCCAACCCCTGGTCCGTGGACCAGTACGGGTCTGCGGCATGCCAGCAACCGGTCTGCACAAACAAGCAAAGCCCCATCCATGAGATGCAGGCAGCACACAAAATCACGCACCCTCTGGTCCATGGAAAAACTTCCACGGAACCAGTTCCTGGTGCTCAAAAGTTTGGGGAACTCTGTGTTAGACCCATGTTTCTCCTGGCCAATTAAGGCCTTGTGGGAGGGGATATGTGAGTGGTTCTGGGCAATAGTTAACTCCTCCTTGAGAGAGGGAGTGGGCTCACCACTGTGAATAAAGGATCATTGCTCAAATTAGGTGGCCTGGCCAGTTTTTATCTGGACTACAACCTCCCCTTTAAAGGACGATGATGGAGTGGTTGCATGGTAGCTTCAGAGAACCCTGGGTGAGGCAGACTATCTAGACCACTTTCAGCCAGATTTCATACTAGGGTTTGGGATTGAAACATTGATCATGCTCATGAATGATCTCTGGCAGGAATGGGAAGTAGTGCATCCATCCTGGGTCTTCTTGATCTCTCAGTGATATTCAATAACTTTGATCATGATATCCTTGTGGACCAACTCCAGAAATTGGGGGTGGATATATTTATTCTCCTCCCTTCCCTGTGGCTGATTCCAGTCTGTTGACAGAGGGAGAGAGATTTAGCCCATGCCCCCTACTTTGTGGGGTATCTCGGGGCTCTGTTCTTTCTCCCTTTCAATTTAACATTTACATGAGGCCACTGGGTGATGTGATACATTGGTTTGGGGTGAGATATCAGTATGCAGATGACACCTAGTTTTTTATTTCTAGCCCAGGCCCCTTGAGTGATGCTGTGGACATTCTATCCTAGTGTCTGGAGGCTGTTGGGGACTGCATGGGGCAAAAGGGGCTTCAAATTAATCCTAGCAAGATGGAGTGGCTGTGGGTATTTGGACCCCTTGGAGACCTCTAATTCTGGATGGGATTGCACTGCCCCAGAGAGACCCAGTAGGTTTGGTCCAGGAGGTCCAGCAATCTGGGGATCCTCCTGGATTTGCAGGTCCTCCTGAAAAGCAGATGGCCACTGTGACAAAGAGGGCCTTTGCACACTTTCAGGTGATGCGACAGTTGCACTCATATATTAAGTGTGAGGCCCTATTCACAATAACCCATGCCCTTGTAACCTCCAGGTTAGACTACTGTAACAACATGTCCTATATGGGGTTGTCCTTGAAGACCATTTGGAAACTCCAGCTGGTGAAAAATGCAGCAGCCCGGGTAGTAAATGATGCCAGATAAACAGCAGATGTAACACCACTCCTGTGTGAGCTGCATTTGTTACATGTGTGTTTCCGAGTGCAATTCAAGGTGGTTACCTTTAAAGTTGTACATGGCTGTGGGATCATCTTTTTAAAAAGCTCTACCTGTCCAACCAGGTTGAGTAGAGTGGGCATTTTGCAGATCTGTCTGCAAAATGAATATGAACTTTACCACAGTGGCCCTGATCTATGGACCATCCTGTCTTCAAAGATTGCAATGGCCCCAACCCTGTTAGCCTTTCATAAGGCCCTAAAAAACTGGCCGTGTTCTTGAGCCTGGGGTGATGAATGTGTCAAGAACCCCATTTCCTGGCTGTATTGCTAATTGGCCAAATATATTGCTCTGATGTATATTTACTTTGATGTTTTTAGTGTTTTCATTGGTTTTACTGTTTTTATTGCTTTAAAATGTTTTTAATATTTTCCACTGTAATATAATTTTTGAATTGCAAGCTGCTTAGAGTCATTGAGATGGACAGCCATAGAAATTGAACAAATAAATAAAATAAACAATAATAGGATGCATCTATCTAAAAATGTTAGTCTAAAATTAAAATTGGCATATCGTAGGTGCTCTCTGAGCTAGGTATTTTCTTGCAGAGTTTTATTACCAAACTAGATAACATCATCAGTGCTACCGGTAGTAGGGATTTGCTCTCATTTTGCATATTTGTGGCTTGCCTTGTCAGTATTGGTGGGAGTAGTCTTGGTGGTTCTGTGATTACTCCTTCAGACGCTTCCCGGGTACATCTCCAGAGGAGGATGAGCTGAGAGGAGGATGAACCAATTCTGGAGAGTTGGTCAATGGCTCCAAGCAGCCGTCTGAGAGGGATTTGGCTGAAGCACACCTGCAGCAGGACAGCTTCAAATGGTGAAATCACATAGCTGCAGCTGGTCAGCGATGAAGAACCTGCCTTCTTGTGGACTCATTGGCCATTGCTCTGTAGACTAGCATTAGTCTGCTTTTGGCTGGACTTAATTGCTTTTTATTGAAGGGAATTGCTGGAGAATATTAATAAACCCATTAACCGGGCTTCCGGTGGCTCCGCCGGCGCCGAAGGAACCTCTAGCGTGAGGCTCCGGTCTCTGAGTGAGTACAGCCGACAAAGACAGCGTTCATCTGCTGTCTGTTGCGGCGAAAAAACTCCCCTTCGGGTAAAGAAGGGGAGTAGAGCATCAAGTGCCGGGTTGAGCCCTTCCAAGACCCCTGGAATCAATTTTCAGGGGCAGAGAAGGTGTGCTCCCCAGGCACTTGAAACGCTCCTGCTCAGAGACGCTTCTGTCTTTGGCAGAGAAAGGCGTCGCGACCACTTCTGCTTTTTCAAGATTTCGTGCTGGAGAGACTGTTAGCAGGCTGAATGAATACAGGAGTCTTAAATGGATTGCAAGTATTTTATTGATCTTTTTTTTTGGTTATGCATTTCTAACTTCTACAATCAACATGATGTTTCAAAATGGCGCTTAGCTTTCACTACTTTCATTGTTATGGAAAGTCCTGGAAAGTGAAAGTGGATCTGTTACTTTCATTTCTCTTCCTGTTCTTTCAAGTGCAGCCAGAGAGGTGGCTGTGATTATACGATTTTAACATGGAGGGGAATTTACAGTTAAATGCTAAACTTATGTTGGATTTTACTGATGAATTTTATGAGAAAAGGCTTGATACACCGAGGATTTTTGAGCAAGAGTTTAAAGAGATGAATGTAATATTGGAAGAGGTTCTTACAGATATTGAGGAATTACCAATTAAATTAGTTAAATTCTTTTTTCCTAATGAAGTGGACCCACATTTGACTGTTGATCAATTTGTTTTACAATCTGAATGTGGAGAAGATTTAGAACAACCAATTGGAACTTTTTTTTTAAAGGAAACTGATTTACAATTATCTGCTGATTGTTATATAACACAAGAGAAATTAGAAGACAGTTCTGAGAATATTGATTATAATTGGATTTTGCCAGATGAGCAGTTTACTTATGGAATGGTTCAGTTTCAAGAAAAGCAATTTTTTCCAGCCAAGCAGCAGGACGAGGACATTGGCAAAGAAGAGACATTGTTTGATTTTACGATGCAATTAGACTATAAAACGAAATGGATTCTCTTTGATGGGAAGCAAGAAGACCTGATTCAAGGGAAGAGTCAATTTAAGATGCAATTTATTTATGGGGCCGAAGAAATAAAGATGAGAGACTTAATATTTGGAAGGGGGGCCTTGGTATGGTGGTTTATTTGGTTAAAAAAAAGACCTAGAGTTCGTTTGAAGTAAAGAATGGGTAATTTGAAATTATGGATTGGATTAAGGGTTAAGATTATGGAGATGTTTAATGGCTGATGTAATTAATTTAATTCAATGAAGGATGTATTTGTTTTGATGATCTAGGCCTGACATTAGATTGGAATGTAAGTTAGAAATGGTATTAATAGGTTGTTTTTACTATTGAGGTTTATTTGTTAAGTGAGAGAGCCCAGAAGCTGATTGATTAAATGAAATTTATAGTTAAACGAGAGAATTAAGGTTAATCTAAGATTATGGGTTGAATTAAAGATTAAGAGTATAAGTAAATTGTAAGAGAGGATGTTCAAATGATATATTAAGATATATTAAGATATATTATTACAAATTAAATTTGTTAGTATTGACTTAGATTGGTGGTTTAGACGTAAATGATAAATAGTATTCTTAACAAGATGAGTTGATTGTTCAATAAGGAATTGTGGTTAATTTAAGATAAGGGATTGAATTAAAGATAAATATTAGGAGTAAGGTTTAAGAGAGGATTTTTTAAATGAATATATTTATTAAGATATACAATGGTAAATTGAATTGAATAAGAGTATAATCATTATTATAATTATTTTTTGGTTTTTCTTCTTTCTCTTCCTTTTTTTTTTTTCTTTTAAGGTGTATAATTCTTGTTAGGACTATACAATTATTATGTTTGATGTAGTGGGGCTTTCTTTTGTTATACCCTGTATTCACTCTGGGAAGTCCTGGGGGGGGGTGGGTTAGAGAGGGTTTATAGTTTTGTACATGATGTTTTCTCAACTGTGTTTGGGGTTTTTGGAGGGATATGTAATCGCCGTTGTTGATGGGTTGCTCGGGTGGCCTCTGGGCACCACATCTGATGGGAAATAGCTAGGAGGAGGGGAAGGATAGGGTTGGTGGGATGTGGTGGGGGAGGCTCCGAGCAGTGATGTTGATAGTTTGGGATGATTATTTTTACTTGAGTTATTAGTAGTGGATCTGTTGAAGGATGTGTTTATATTTTGGGTATGCATGATTGTTCTTTTTTATATTGTGGTTTGATATGATTGGTGTTTTTTTTTTTTTCTGCAAAAATTGTTATCAGTTGAGTTATTGTATTTCTGTGTTAAAAATTTATAAAAATCCAATAAAAATAATTAAAAAAAAAAAAAAATAAACCCATTAACCCACTATTGCGTGTGAGTGAGTGGGACAGCACAAGTTCTTTGCTTGGATTGTTTATTGTTAACATATTTATCTGAGTTGATAGTTCCTTGATTAGGGGATTGTTTACTTCTTAATTGTTGGTCTAAGGTTAACCTTGGTATGCTCATGAGGTGATGTTTTGGTCTTTTTGTTTCCTTGTTGGCTTGTTTGATTGAAATTAAGCATAGAAGACAGGAAAAGTACAATCATACCTATGATGACATTCAAAGGCCAAAACTTATCAACTGACAGCCTGGATCCTGAAGAACTGGCAATGTTACAGCCTCAATCACTTTTGGTAACAACCCAACCTTTCTCAACTTGGTTCCTTTTTACATGTGTTAGAACTACATTTTTATTGAATATGATCTTTCTGGAAATTGTAGTGTGGAAATCGATTCCTACCAGTATTCTAAGAATCATCATTGGATATATCTCTGTTTAGCAAATTCCTGACAAAAAACAGAAGGGCTTTTCCACTACTGTGGACTCAGCAATAGCTATAGCCCACTATCTCCTAATCTGGATTCTTTACCTGCTATTTCCTTTTTCTTAATTTTGAAGCTAATAATTGTAATTAACTGGACATTTTAGAGGTACACTTGTAAAACTTGTTTCTGTATTTTAAATTAGAATGTTATATCCTTGTATCAATACCTGCCTATTTTTATTTATCAAAATATATCATATTTCCTTACCCTTAAAGCTGTTTTTGTCTAAAGTCTCCTTTCCTATAAGCCAACTTCATTGTTAAGAGTTGTTGAAATATTCAGGCAATTGTCTCATGTGATCAAGATCATAGAAGGCCAGCATCAGCAGAATTATTAAATCAGCAATGATGTCATTGGGCAGTAGATTAGTACAAAGGTGACTTTGGAATCAAAACTATAGTGGTGCCAATTATCATGTTGTAGAAAAATGAGACTGGAGCCATCTCTTTTGGGGAAGGAAAGGTTTATTGCGCAGGTTCAGAGAGCTAAACAGAGCAAAGGATCTGAACCCCGAAGGGTGGTCTTCATAGCATATTTATAGTTGATAATACGTATACGTTTCCTGATCACACAACATTCCTTACATGGTTATATTCTATACTTCCCTAATCTTACATGTGGAAAGCTACCAGACAGCAGCCATCGATCATATGCTCTAGATCAGCGGTTCTCAACCTATGGGTCGCGACCTCATTTGGGGTCGAACGACCATTTCACAGGGGTCGCCAAACGCCGCAGTCTGCCATGTTTTTTCCGCCATTTTTTCGGCTGGTGCAGGGGGCAGCACCGAGCATGCGCGGGGTAGCACCATGCATGCGCGATGCAGACCATCGCGGCACGCATGCGCGATGCGGACCGTCGCACCGCACATGCACGATGCGGACTGTCGTGCGTGCATCACGCATGTGCGATGCGGGCAGTCACGCCGTGCATGCGCAATGCGGGCCGTCGCGCAGTGCATGCGTGGCGCGGGTCGAGGTCGCAACCTGAAATAGGTTAAGAACCGTTGCTCTAGATAAAACAGGACGTAGTTGCAATAAATCCTGATACAGCAAAGCTAATTTAAACATTTCCCTTGAGACAGGAAATCTCCTTCAGACCCAGCAATTTCTGCTATACATTAGTATTTTTCCACTTTCCCACGTTAATATATCTTTCTATATCTTTATATTTGAAAACCTGTTGTAGTCTGTATTCATATTTAACAGAAAGCCAACCTGTATGTGTAATTAAAGTTTTTAAACCAGGACTGTGGACTCACACTTTCAAATCTCCAGTTGCCCCTATCTTCATTATGTGATGTTTGGGCAATATTTTTCAACCTAACCTGCCTCAAATGAAAGTGAAAGTGACGATGCTGATTCTTGCCAGAAAGATGGAATATAAATATAAGAAACTAAGATTAGGAACAGCCTGTATTTCAAGAGACAGGTTGGTATTGTGGTTAAAGTAATAGTCTACTGTAAAAATCAGGAGATTGTGTTGAAAACCTGGCTGGGTGACTTTGGACCAGTCACTCTCAGCCCAATTCACCTGACAGGGTGATTGTGGGAAAAACAGGAGGAATACTGATACGTTTGCTGCCTCTGGAATTGAATATGAAAAAAGAGAGAATAAAAATACTTTTAGAAAAGACAATATATTCTATTTGGGATATTAATTAGCATAAATTACAAACTTGATATTGAAGGAAAAAACTAATATTTGACAGTTGATCAAGAACCACTTAAAAGTCATTTTTAAGCATCTGCCAATGTTCAAGTACAAATTTTATCTGAATTTTTAATGGTATGGTTCTTATTTATTGTTTTCATGTTTTATATGTTCATTTTAACTACATGACTATAAGCTGCCTAGAATTGCCTTGGTGAAATGGAAGTCTAATAATAAAAATAACATTTTGCTTGTTAGAATCCATTTCTCCTCGTTGATGTGTTTTTATAATATTTTCCAATTTGATTTTGGTTGATTAAAATAGCAAAACAGATCAATAATATCCACTTTATTTTAGAGCAGAGAATATATCTAGATTTATTTCAGTTGTAAGCTTTCCATTTAGTTATTTGTATGGAAGGAGCAAGTAAAATATTGGACATGGTTTTAGGTGCTGGAAAGTCTTCAAGATAGTTGCTGAGATTTTATTTAGTTTTGAGTAAGAATAATTCATTTATTTTGACGCTTCTCTCTAGAATAAAAATCATTATCTATCTTTAAAATTGACATGACAAAAAAAGCCCAGTAACTCTGATGAAAATAGATTGATCAAACCAAAGAGTTGTATAAATACATGCAACACAAATAATAAAAATTATGGCCAACTTTAGATATGAATTTTTCTTTGCCTCAGTAAGGTTCTCTAATAGAATGTTTGATATTAGTGCTATCCCCAATCTTTTAGTAGATTTATTTAGACATAGCAGACAGAATTTATGTTTCCACCAGTACTATAGCAACTTGGAAGTGCAAGTTAGATTGTAAAACATCCGAATATCTCCAATAGTGTGATATTTTGAAAAATATGTTATCTTGATATTTATCCCAATTGGTTTTAGGACAGCACAGCATTTCAGTTAGTTAAGAGCAGAAGAACATAAATCATGATCTAATTTGCTGTTATATAACTATGATTTTCTAGCAACAAATTATGTTCATCTATTTCTGAAAGATGCGACTAGAATTAGTCATGTTTTTTTTTAACTACTGTACATATACTGCACTGTATACAGTCTGTAAGAAGCTGGGTAAATAATTAGAAGCAGCAGGTCACCTTCTCCAAAAAAGCCATCACTACACCCAATAATTTTGTCCAGTCTCCAACCTCCCCTTTTTAGGTTATTGAGACGGTACTCACACAATTTCTTATGGATTATCAGGATCCATTTCACTTGATTCAGGCCTCAGTATGGGACTAAAAAAGCATTCTTTTGGATTATTTCTGGCAGAAACAGGATGAAGGTAGTGTGTCCATCCTTGCTCTTCTTGATCCCTTGTTTTTTTTAAATACCATCAACCATAGTATACTGGTTTCATTTCAGGATCTGGGAGTAGGCAATTCTGTGCTGTGCTGCTTCTCTTCCTTCCTCCAAGGCTGATTCCAGTCAGCGTTGGTGTGGGGGGAGGAGTCCTACTATCAGCCCCTGCTTTACATGTTGCCTCAGGGTTCAGTATTTTCTCCATTCCAGTTTAACATCTAATGTTATTAATGGTATACAAAAAAGAAGAAGAAAAAGAGATTTAAAATCAATTCTGGGCAAAAAGAAAAGAGTTTTTAAAAGCACTATGATGTGGGGACTTTTGTCTAAGATACCACTGCAAATCTGTAAATACTTTTAGTATTTGTCTGAAAGTTGCTTTGTGCACTGATTCTCTGTTGGTATTCTTAAAGATTTACCTATACAGTATAAGGAACTGGATTACATTTGCAAAAATAATTGATCCAAAATAGGACACTCTTATACCATTTTGCCAATGGTGACTTACAGTGTCTTTATAGCATCACTCTGCCATTATTGAAATGATATAAAGGTGATTGTCATTACTGTGATTTGGGCATAATAGTGGTTAAATATTCTAAAATTATTCCAAGTCACTAGTAGGAATATTATTCTAGAAAACATCTTTGTGTACAGCAATGAAATTTCAGAGAGTCCTTGCAAATATACGTCCATGAAGTGCCTGCAGTTTATTGATTTGAGGAATAAGAAAGGGTCATTTGTTTCTACTTGCTGATTAACTTCATTTAATTTTAGCAGCATGTTCTGTATGTCTGCCTGCTTCCTCCCCCCCCCATCCCCTTTATGGCCTTATTGTGGAACTAGCTTGCCCAAATTAAAGACCTTTTAGTGACTTAGCGTTATAGAAGAATTTTTCTATGAAACTGAATTTGACTAACGCTCTCTGGCCAATAGCGATTGTACTGAAGTGTATATTAATGCAAACAGGAATGTGTGCTTTCCGAGGGAAGAGCCTAAGGAGGGTTTGCGTGTCCGTGCGCTGCGCGCGTATGTAAGTTCTGAAACAACTGGTTGGAAACTCTCACAGATGTTCTCTGAGTTTCTGAGCAGCGTTGGGATCCTTCGATTGTGCTTTTTCGGAATCTGCGACGGGAGAGGCAGAAATCTGCAGCTGAAATCCAAGGCTTTCAAGCAGATGCCCGTGAAGGACCTTCCACATCCGAACACTCCGCCTCCCGGCGGCCCCCACTCCCGCTCGCTGCCACATCACTACAGCCCTATTGATAGTCTTTCTCGCCTCCGGCAGAGGGCAGCTGTTCCCGGGGTGGGGTGGGGGCGTCAAGAGAATGGATTCCTGCCAAAGCCCAATCGGAGTCGAGAAGAGATGAAAGCGGGAGGGGAGGAGAACGTGGGAGCCCCACCGGTGGAGCCAGTAGGGCGCCTCGGAGAAGGCGGGAGGGAGAGGGCAGGACTGTAAAGGGAGCATCCCTGGCGGAGAGCAGCCGAATTCCTCCTCGTCACGGAGAAATGAGGTGCTCTCCGGCACGTCCGCACACTTGACTGTGGACGATCCAGGGATCCGGGCGTCGAATTCCACATTAAATTCCAAAGACTCTGGAGGGTGTTTTAAGTTTGCAAAGAAGCAGCGCAAATTCGGTAAGCCTTTATGAAATGTTCCTCTGTGTGGTTTTCACTGGCTTCTGGCACGAAAGGGGAGTTGCAAGCGGAGTTCTGATTCCCGGATTAGATAGTTTCCCTGAGTATGGAACACACCAACACAATTACAACTTTAAACGTACATAACGGAGAAATATAGCAATCGCACTTAGACTTAAATACCGCTTCACAGTGCTTTACAGCCCTCTGCAAGCGGTTTGGAGAGTCAAGCATATTGCCCCCAACAATCTCGAGTCCTCATTTTACCCGTTAATAGTCGCAATTTGTTAATACCGTAGTACTAAGCTTGGACGTGTGAGGTTAAAACTGTTGAGCACCGTTCCCCTTCCTTGTTAGGCAATTTCCCTTAAAATTGTCCTTAAACCATTTCTAATGGGATTTAAATTATTTAAAAGAAACAGACCAAATAAAAGAGGAGGTGGAGTTGCTCTCTATATAAGAAATAACTACATCTCTACAGAAATAGAGCATAAACCCGACCTCCTCAGGTTTTATGTAAATCTCTATGTAATTTTTTTAAACAAGGTTGTTCGGGTTTTAGAATTGGGATTTTAACAGGTTTTAGTAACAGCCATGTATTAATTTAATTTATTTTTAAATATTTATTATTATTATTTGTTTTAATTGGGCTGTAAACCGCCCCGAGTCCTACGGGAGAGGGGCGGTATAGAAATTTAAGAAATAAATAAATAAAAATGATGAAAACTGTCTTGAATGTATTTGGGTCAATATAAATGGGGGGGGATGCCGTAGGTGTAAACTATAGGCGTCCTGTTGGGAGGAACTCCCCCGTTCAGGCTTTTCCAGTCTGGATTCTCACAAGCAGCGCAAAAGAGAACAAATAGAACCTGAAGCCAGCTACTGGAAAGAGAGGTTTCATCACGGAGATTAAAGCTGAGTGAAAATTCAGCATGAATCCCCAGCTAGCTGTTACCTTCTGGGAGGAGGCTTCATGGTATCCAAAGCGGAACATCCAGATTCAGTCACAGTTTTGTTCCATACACTATTACTGTAACTTTGTGAACGCTAAAGCTTCCTCCTTCCATTATGTATTCAAGATGGACAGTGATTAATATTTATATGTTACTTATATGTAAGGGTGTAGGTCTATGTCTTAATCTATACCAGGGGTCCCTCCCCCAGTCCATGGACCAGTACAGGTCTGTGGCATGCCAGCAACCGGGCTGTGCAAACAAGTGAAACCCCCATCCTCAGGATGCAGCAGCATGCAAAATCACACCCTTCCAGTCGACAGAAAAGCCTCTCTCCATGGAACCAGTTCCTGGTGCTCAAAAGGTTGTGGGATGCTAATTTATACAGTATGTATACAAATAGAAGTAGCCCTCAATTTACAATCATTCATTTAGTGATCATTCAAAGTTACAATAGCATTGAAAAAAGTGACTTATGACTGTCCTCATACTTAGGACTGTTGCGGCATCCCCATGGTCACATGAAAATAATATGGGCGCTTGGCAACTGACATGTATATATAATAGTTGCATAGGTCACCATTTGTGACCTTCCCAACCAGCTCCTGACAAACAAAGTCAATGGGGGAAACTGGATTTGCTTAATGACTGTATGATTCACTGAACAACTGCAGCGATTCACTTAACAGTCATGGAAAAAGAAAGGTCATAAGGGTCGTGGGCATAATTCACTTAATAACTGCCATGTTTATCTTTCTCTGTACTTCTCATCACATAACAATTTTACACGGTCCCTTACTTACAGTGTGTAATCTGTAGCTCTGTCAATAATCTAAACTTTCTGGGATGGTCAGAAAACAAGACACAATTAAGATTTTTATTGTATTTTTAAAAATTGTTGAGCCTACATTGGAATCTTAAGGGGAAACAAAGTAAACTGACCACCATGAGGAGTATGGATATATGGTACATATTTTAACTTAATCAGATAGTATAGCAATCCTATGAATAGAATTATAACCTTTACCCATTTCTGACTGCAAGGCCCTGTATGATAGGTCTGGCTTTGATATGTCAACATAAAAGAACTTCCCTGCACCTGCAGTGAGCATTGTGATGAAAATAAAACTGAAGGCAATGAGGAAGATCAAAACTTGGGAAATATCTATGGCAAAAAGAATAAAATAAATTTCTGATAAATATCTCTTATACAAGCTGGTTTTGAAGTCTGGCACAGATGCCTTTCCAAAGAAGTACAGTTCATAATACTAGGAATAGTGTTTCATTCCTGCAACAAAATATGATTTATTACTAGATCCAACTATAATAAGCTACATCTTAGATTTGCCTATAAATGTGAGATTCTTCTGAAATTTACTTTATTTTTTGAACTGCTTTTTCGACAGTAGAAAAAGATGGCCAATTTTAAAGGTCATGCTCTTCCTGGAACTTTTTTCCTTTTGATTGGCTTGTGGTGGTCAGTGAAATACCCATTCAGGTACTTATGTCAAAGGAGGAAAAGCATTTCTCTTGGTTCAAAGGCAGGATTTCATCGCTTAGAATTTACAGAGGGCATAATCAAGGTTGTCTTTGCTCTTATTGGTAAGTTTACATTTTTTTAAAAAAATATTATTCTAAATAAGTATAATTATGATTTAAAGCAGTGGTTCTTAACATTTTTGAACAAATCGCCCCCTTGAGCCAATGAGGAAGTTGTCATCGCCCCCCCTCTCCCAACATAACCTCTCAATCACAACATAGGAAATAATTCTTCAATTTATCCAAACACTTTTTTTTGTTTTCTTTAAAATTGTCATCAGGACACATCGATGCAAATAATTTATTTCCAATCTTTTTCCCATATCTCAACTGTGTGAAAAATTTTGGTGCCACCAGTCACTTTGTTCCCAAACTTCGTGATACATGTATTTCATTATTATCTTATTTATTCAAGACACTTAAATGAAATGACCACTGAAAACAAAATTCAATTGCAAGAAAGTGAAATGCCCGAAAAGAAAAACAGTAACATCTAATGATTGAATTACAAATGAAATTTAAGACGCAAAAAGAAATATAAAAAGGGCATAAGAACAAACCGCAATGCAGGAACTAAGAATTTCAAGACGAAAACTCTGAAACTAAATTAAGATTCGAGGAAACTATATATAGTCACGCACACTGTAAAAAGGATTAAAAAGACACAAAGAAAACATAATATTGAACTGGAGTGGACACTAAAAAAGTACAATACAAAATGTTTTACAGAGCCACTCAGCATGCGATGTTTCGAAAGAAGCGCTCCCCCCTCCATTCAAACTTTTTCACTGTATGAAAAAGTCTCAAAAGTGTCCCCAAAACCTCTCGCTCCATCGCCCCCATTATCGCCCCCTTTTCGTTCCTTCGCCCCGCATGGCCCCTTTTCATTCCATCGCCCCCCTGAAAAATGAAATCGCCCCCTGGGGGGCAATATCACCCAGGTTAAGAACCACTGATTTAAAGTACCTTTAAAAGAAAAATGGATTTTAAGAAAATATTAAAGTTGAAGCTATTTATAGTAGTGTGTAGTATAGTAGATTCTATCTAGTGTCTATGGAGATTCTCAATCATCCAGGTCATGGTTGTCCCAGAGGTGCTTTTTCAAGAGTTCTGAACAAGCTTCTTGGATATGTCAGGGGAAAAATCCAGCAAAAACCAAGGCAGTACATCACAAAAGTCTCACTTTAGAATTCAGAGGTTCATTTTATTGAATTTAGAATACACATCAACAACCCATTGCAATGAGGACCAACATTGGACTAGCTGTCATGACAGTGACAGCTAGAGGCCATATGGCCATGAACCAGGACCACTTCCAAACTTTTATAACTTTCCACAAACAGATGACCAGCTGAGCTTGCATTACCAAAATCTGTTCCTTGTACTTTCTGTTGACCATGTCTTTCCACATATTTATTTATTTATTTATTTTATTTTATTTTTTTGACTTATATGCCGCCCTTCTCCCCATACTTGTGTACATTTGAAACTTGCACCCATTTGTTACTTTCAGTTCCTTATTTCCCATGGATTCAACTCATATGTTCTAAATATACATTTGAAACAAGCAACTTTGTAAAATTCTATTAAGCAAGGCACAACTTCATCTTAGATTCCAAATATTTCTTTAGCATTATGAAATAAGCTACAGTAAGAACTTTGGTCTAACTTTAACTGCCTAGGCCAGATATGTCAAACACAAGGCCCGGAGGCCGAATGTGGCCCGCGAAGTGGTTTCATGTGGCCCACAAAGCCATCCTGGAAACAGTGAGGGAATGGCCCCCTTGGCCCTAGCCCAGGCCAGCTGAGAGCCAATGTACAATTTTGTGGTGGCCATCTATGCTGAAACACATTCAATATTAGCTCCACAAGAGCATCTGTAAACAGCCCCTCCTGCATCGGCCCCTGCTGCATCGGCCCCGCCCCCTGGGTGCATGCTGGGGAGGTGTCACCCTTTGTGAGGAATGAAGAAATGCACAATTGCCTGGAAGTGGCCAGCAAATGGCCCTCACCTACTTCACATATCCAGCTTGATGGCTCCAGGGGAGGGGTTTCGACAGGCAGCAGGGCGCTCTCCTCGCAGCGCCAAGAGACTGAGCAGGATGGCGTAAATCCAAAAAGAAGCACAACGACGTCCAACCCCCAGCCTGCCCAGTTTCAGCAGGCAGCGGGGTGCTCCCTTCATAGCACCAAGAGCTGAGCCGGGTGGTGTGAAACTGATGAGAAGTGTAATGCTGCCTAGACCCCAGCCTGTCCAGTTTCAGCAGGCAGCAAGGTGCTGTGAGGAGAGTACCTTGCTGCCTGCTGAAACTGGGCAGATTGGGGGCTGGGCGGCATTGCGCAGGTAACGTTGACTCTCACGCAGCTCATGGCATCCCCTCCCACAGAGCCCACCAAGCCAGATATGTGAAATAGGTGAGGGCCATGTGCTGGCCACTTCCAGGTGATGGTGCATTTCTTCATTCCTCACGAAGGGTGACACGTCCCCACTCTGTACTTAGGAAGGAAGAAAGGAAAGAAGGAGAGGGAGGGTCTGAGGGAAGTCCTGCCTTAGTCCTGCCCTGCTGCCCTTTTACCATCCCCTTGCCCCCTCCTCCTGGCCTATCCTGGAGGTCTCCCATCCTATTGCTAAGGAAGCTTTGGATACAAAGCCGGGTCTCTTCCTATGGAGAGGGAATGGGCCTCCCTCTTACTTTGCCCTCATACCCATCATGAGCAACCTGACTAAGGAGAACAAGCACAGCAGCAGCCGCCTTGATGAGGAGGTAAGTGCAGCTGTGCACCCTCTTGGGGAAGTGGGGCTGGACTTGGTGCTGCGGGTGCTCGAGGGCCAGGCTGGGCATTTGATCTCTGCTGCCCAGGGCTCCAGGAAGCCTGCAGCACCATCCAGCCCCCCCCTCACATGGCCTGAGAGGAACAGTGAAGCTCCTCCAGTGGACCATGCCTTGGCACTTGCCCTGGTCCAACCCCCTTCTGCCAGAGACCCTCAGATCTGTCCCACTTTTGGCCAGGCCCCCTTGACGCGAACAATGTAGAGCTGGCCATGCCCACCCAATAGGCCATACCCACTCCGTCCATGCCCATCCAGTAGGCTGCACCTACCCTGGCCACATCCACCCGGCCCCCCAAGGGCAACCGTAATGCTGATGCAGCCCTCAATGAAATTGAGTTTGACACCTCTGGCCTAGGCCTTCCTGTCCTAGAAAAGCGAAGGCACATATTTTCTCCTTTAACAGATGAGAAACGAAACTTCTTCAAGGAAAAACGAAAGTTCAGTTACCTCTTGAAAAAGCACCTTTTGGATTCTATCTAGTGTTGAATGTTGTTTCCCTGCACGGAGATCAGATTCAGCGACAAAACTAGCCTGTTTATTTTGTACCTTAATCTTTTTAAGAAATATACATCTCATTTGTAATTGTTATTATGATGCATTTTGGCTATATGTTTATTTAGAGTAGGATATTATTATATATTGGGGTTGTTATTTGATGGCTAGGTATGAATATCTTTTATATCTTAGCTTTTTTGTCAAACTGAAACCAGAGATTATTTTATTATATAATTGTAGCTGTATCGAAGAGAGTTACAAGTAACCTTTTTTCTTTATGTTGTATTTGTTAATTTTTTGTATGCTACTTTTTGAACTTTTCCCATTGACCCTCCTTCCTACTTTTCCCTTTTTTGTAATTTTATATTTTAACATTTTATCTCTAAAATTAATAAAAATTCTGATATACATAATGTAGAACTCCAAGAAAGAGTTAGATCTTTCAAGGAGAAAATGACCATATTGTAAGGTCCCAGTCCCTTACTTAAACTTGAGATATCATATCAATCTAATCAGATAACCCAAGCGGAGACTTCTTGATCAAGCAGCACGTTATTTGTTAAAATTAAGCAGCTGGGAGGCCAACAATCTGAAACACTGGTAGTTACGTCCAGAAGTGCCACACCATAGAAAGTTGGTAGCATTGCTTTATAAACTTGTTAGCCAATGAAAATCAGACAACAGAGCCATTACACCTTAAAGAAGACATCAATCATTCCTGTACACTCCCTTATTCCCTTCTTTAGTATATTCCATCCAGGTACATGTTTCCCAAGCTTGCATGAGATTTCCCTCGTTCAAAAGCTGATTACAAAAAGCAAGAAAGCAACAGTTAGACAAAACAATTTCCCTTTGTTCCAGAACCCTTCATTCCCCCCTTTATTTTTGTAACAGAATGCTTTCTGTTACTTGGTGACCAATGATGTATATTCTTTTGTTATTGTGGTGATAATCAAGACCTTGGCTGGCTTACGGGGTTTATCACTACTTACAGAGGATGCTATGACCTTCATCTCCGAGATGGTAGAAGTAACTGTTCTTTGGATAACAGGAATCAAAGATGGCAAAACCAAAAGACCTCTAAATGCTAACATAACGAGAAAATTTTCCCTTCGCCAATCACCAAAGATCTCTCCAAACCTGCTTGTGTCCATGGCAGCTGTCCAGGTTTCTGAAGAAGCTGGGTATATTTCCTCCACACACACAGACAGCAACATGTAAAAGGAATGCCATACCCCCCTTTAATTTTGTAGTGTTGTTTTTTTTAAAAAACAACAAGTTTTATTGTTTTTTTTTTTCATTTTACAAACAAGTGCTTAAGAATCAACATGGTGGCAGGGCAATCAATTGTCCACAAACAAAGTCATACTCATAAAGTTCAGATTAAATCATTAAAAAAACTCCTCTCTTTCCCCTCTAGTAACATGTTATATTCAAGTTAATATATTTCAATACAACTAAGTCAATCATAACAATCCTCAATAACCTTTCATCTAAATAGATCCACAAATCCAGATCCTGTGTTAAGCTTAACTATTTCAATTGCTAAATTCCATATTTCTAATCTAAATACATAATTAACACTTCGGGTGTCTCCCCATTACCTTTTTCCTTAACATATTCAATAAACATTTATTAGTATCATTTCTTCTTTTTTCTTATTCTTCTTCCATTACAAAGTAGCTATCATTTCTAATAAAAAAATATTAGTTCAAAACAGAAAAAAACAAAGAACAAAAAACAAAGACAAAACAAAAAAAGAAAAAAGAAAAAATACCTTTCTATTTCTATTATACTTTATAACCTATCAATCAATCCCTCAATATCTGTATCAAATTTCTTTAACCTCCTCCTAAAATTACTGTATCCAAAACATATTAATACATAGACAAACATCTTGTTATTAAATTCAAACTTTTAATTAATTTTTATTCAATCTAACATCTTATTTAACTGTCTTAAGTTATAAACCAGTCCATATCTAATAAGCCTTTTAAACCCATTACATAAAGCCTTAAATCACACTCTTAAATCTTATTCTAGCTTTTATGCCAGACAGGTTTCCATAACAACGCCTCTATATCAATGAACAAGTCATTTTTTATGCTGTGTTCAAGGAACATTTAAACAATGTCCACCCCCACCAGTACAGCTATTAAATTTCTTTGTATTTTTCCTTTTATGTAATCTGAAGGTCAAGGTCAGTCTCACCATCAGAAAAAGAGACAACTGCAATTTTAACTTTTTCCACAAGGTGTCCTCAGTAAAATATAAAATCTTCTCCCATAGACCAGAAATATCATAAACAAGATCAGAAAACACAGAAAGGAGAAATCTTCAAATGTAGACTAAGTCCAATAGCAGATTCAATATTAAAAAAAATTCCAAGACCCCAAAGTGAAGAAAAAAAATAGAAGCAAAAAAGGTCACTTTAAATTAATTCAATCCATTTAAGCTTCTTTTTCCCACACTCACAAACACCGCTTTCTTAGAGCAGGGAAGTAATTTCAAAAATGCTTTTTACAGGCACAAAAGAAAAAGGAGAACCAAGAGAGGGAAAGAAAAAAGTCTCACCCAGCTCAGCCACGGTGGTTTCTGTGTTTAGATGTTCTTCTGACTTCTGGTTACAGCAGCAAGATGAACGGCCATTTTACTGGCCGTTCTTTCAACTGTCGGCCCAAAGGAGCAATCTCAGGCTGTGGAAGAAGCTGCTGCTCTCCCACAGACGACGAGGACCTCCTCAGCGGTAGCCGCCCCTCCAAGGCGGCTTTTCGATCTGATTTAGGGTCTACCAGCAGGGAGAATCAGCTGGCGAAGAGAGCAGTCTCTTTGCGCAGCTGCGAGCGCTGCGATCCGGAACCGAAAGTCCATTTTGTAGTGTTATTTTAACCAATTAATTTTCTTTATCTTTCGTACATGTACTTCTTGCCTTGGGCTAATGGAGGTCCCTGCGCAAGCATAGTATAGAGAAGCAAAACAACATTATGTTATTCTAAATGTCCTTGATTTGTAATAATTTCTAATACAGCTTGCAGTCTAACAATTCTATTAAACATACAAATAAGAGTCCAATAACTTATACATTCCATCTTCTTGCCAAGTAGTAGGTCCATCTGGGGCAGTTCAGTTGAGGGTGGCATCTGTTAGATTGGTCCATAAGGTAGACAATTGGGGAATGTTTGCCATGGGAGTTTGGTGTTAGGCCGAAACAGTGGTAATCCACCAAAAGGATACTGAGGTGCTCATCTACAAGAGATGTTCACTCCTAAGTCTCCCCAAGGTTTTTACCAGAACCTTCTCTTTTTAAAACAGAGGCTTCCCACTATGGAAGTGGTCAGAGTCCATATGTTGGGTCTATGGTGGCTTTTCCAGTGATATTTTGACTAATCAGGGCAGTAAAATTTATTTCACATGCTTCCCAAGGCCATTGTTCTCCCATGCTAGTACCCACACACAGATATCAATTAGTTACATTTAGAGATGAAGCAACCTCCATTCTCAGATGAGTATTGCTTGGCATGATGAATGAATTTAGCTGGTTGTGGTTTATTCAAAAACAATAAGTAAAAAAATAATTACATAAAATGATCTGTGAACTTAGAGATTGTCTTGGTTACAAAGCATAGTTCCATTCTTATCCCAGTTCTTGGTAGCCAATGGCCCTACAATTAGGCAGGGTAAAGCAACGGTATAGATGTGAGGGTGATCTGGCTGTGACATCTGTCATCCCAATTGATTGCCATGGTTGATTCAATTGATCTGGCTAGCTAGGTGGGTATCCTCTTCCTCACTCATAGTTCCATTTTCATCCCTCTTGAAGCTGTGTGCTCAATGAAAGAGGATGACCATCCCAGATAGAAGGAGTGTAGTAATCTTTGGTCAAGGATATATGTGGTGAAACCAGTGGCAAGCCTTGACCATTTCTCTTGGGCTTATCCAACTGTCCCTGTCTGTTGGAAGATAGAACTTTGTTTGCTACATAGTCCATCCAGCACCTCCACTGATGTTAGTTCACCATTACAGCTGACATAAGATTCAGGTGAACCATCCAAATATTTTAGGAATACTATAGCAAAATATCTTGGGTGACTCCTGTCAATCTTAGGAATGTAATTTAAACATGAAATACACTTTACAAATATAAGCATGCAATGAATTTCACAGACTTGGTGCTATGGTCTGTGATTTGTTCACATTATAGGTATTGCATAGAACTGGAGATGTGACATTTATTTCATGAAATGAAAATGTGCAAGATAGAGTATGAATGTTTCCAGACAGACCAGTACCAATGAAGTATGTTTTGCAGTGTCATTTTTTCTCTATATGATTTTATGCATGGTAAGAAAAAATATGGAGGCTATGATAAGAAAATGTGAGAAGTTTTACAAATAAAATATGTTATTTATGGAGCCACTTTAATTTTATTTCTGAAGCAGGCCTATTGCACAGTAGCACTCTTAGCTGGAAGCAGCTTAATATCCATTAGATAAAATAATAATTTGATTTTTTTTTTTGCATAATAGCCAAAAAAAAAAAAGGTTGCCCACGTATCCCTTTGTTATTTTATACAGGTATGATGGCAGAGCAGTTTGTTCCTGATGGACCTCATTTGAAGCTATATAATTATGAAAAAAAGCAGTGGAATTACTTAATGAATTGGCAGCATGCAACCATGTACCTCTTCTATGGTATCTCAGGACTAGTGGACATTGTGACTCACAGCACAAATATATTACCTGAGGCCTTAGACCGAATGATGCTCTCACTTGCTGTTTTTGTGGAAGGTGAGCTTATGGTATTTCACTGCACTGTTTATGTACAAATGAAAAATAATAGACTAAATTTATCTATTAAGGTAACTATGTCGTGTAATCAATATAAGAAAGGAAACAGAAATAGGGAACAAAAATAGATATTTAAAGACTATGAAATAATGAATTAATAAGCAATGTTTTAATAAGCATCTATTTATTAGTGATACATGCAGAGTGGAAGATTTGTTTTATTTGAAGAGATTAAGAATTCATTATGTTTGAAATAATTTAACATTACTATCTGAGGATAAATTATGTTTAAAGAGATTAAACAAAAATCACTGTACAGTAGGTAGCTCAAGGAATGTTGTTTAACATATTAATCATGTAAACAACCAAAAATCTTCCACAGTAGCAGTCCTGAATTACATTATCTAGCATCTGCTTAAAGTATATGGCTCAAGTATATAGATTATGTTATTTATTTGTTTATTTATGTATTTATTAAATGTTATACAAAGTTAAATACAACATCTTTCTGCAAATTTGAATGCATACATCCTATATACTGTATGTTTAAACATTCAAAATAAGAACATCATGACCCAAGGCACTTGTACTTTATAATTCCTATGGTGGCAATAACAGCGTCCAAAGGTTTTTTTTATATAGCCTGCTAAGACTCTTTGGAATTAAATACATAGTTTGCATGACACAAAACCCAAAGGTTTTTTTTTTAGCAGCAATCATGTATGAAACCTGCAGAATAAAAAGTAGTTGACTTCTCATTCCCTTTCAACAGGTTTTCTATTTTATTATCACATCCATGGGCGTTCCATGTTAGATTTTCATGTTCATCAGTTACTTTTAATAACTATCTTTGGAGGTGCCATCTGCATATTCTTGGAAGTCTTTTTCCACAATAGCATTGTTCTTGAGATGTTCCGAACAAGTCTTTGCATATTGCAAGGAAGTTGGTTCTGGCAGGTGAGTAAATAATTTTTCTTTTTTTTCTTATTGCATTTTAAAAAAATCTTTTGAGATTAGAACCAGGATCAGCAAATGAGATCTTCAAACAGCGGCGGAACACTTACTGGATACCAGCTTATTCACTGCTTCAATCTGTCTCTGCTTCTCTTTATCTGCTAAGGTGGCTGCAGTGTAATGATATTGGAGATTACAATATTGTAAATATTGCATGACTGGTATGTAATACCTGATTCACACTTTCCCCTGTCCAAATCAAGTTCTTCATCTTGGACCATGGTTCCCTGCTTATCATCATCTCAACTACCTTGACCTGTCTCCTTAGTCCCTAATAAAGTCAGCAAGCGTATTTTTAAGATAGTCAAGAATGCCAGCAAGGAGTGTGATGTGGATGCTATTGTACATTTTGGCATTAACGATCTGTCCCGAAAAGATGTACTTTCTGTGCAGAATGATTTCCAGAGCTTGGGGCAGGAATTTAGCAGGATAGATTTCAGAGGTTTTACCAGTGTATAAGGAGCAAAATGGAAAAGGCCAGTGTATAGCAGAATTCAATATGTGGCTAAAGGAGTGGTGTAAAGGGGAAGACTTTGGTTATATTAGTCATGATGTCTCCAGTTGGTCCAATGAAAAAGTATACAAAAGAGATAGTTTGCACCCATCAAAGAAAGGGACTGAGTTACTTGGCAATAAATTCACAGATTTTCTGGAGAAATATTTAAACTGAAAAATGGGGACAGTGAGTTAATTGACACAGAACAATCCTGTCCCTGGCAATCTAAAAATTATAGGCTTATCAGTGCATGTAACATAGACGTGTGTGTGGACAAGAATATCAACCTTGCTGCTAAGCAAAATCAAGCTTTTAATAGTGAGTGCCACACAAAGTGCACTCTACAAATAGGTGGTAAGAAAATAGGGAACTCGGGCATCACACAAGTTGGGTAGAAAGTAAACACAGGGTCAGTCATAAAGGACTCAAATGTCTATACACCAACGCACAGAGTATGAACAGTAAACAGGATGAACTAGAAGTTCAGGTTAATGAGGGCAGATATGATATTGTTGCCATTACAGAAACATGGTGGGATGAAACCCACAAATGGAACACACAGCTAGAGGGATTTAAATTATTTAAAAGAAACAGACCAAATAAAAGAGGAGGTGGAGTTGCTCTCTATATAAGAAATAACTACATCTCTACAGAAATAGAGCACAACAATGATGAAAACTGTCTTGAATGCATTTGGATCAATATAAAAGGGGGGGGGAATGCCATAGGTGTATACATAGGCCACTAAATCAAACAGAGGTAATAGATGAACTTTTTGCTAGTCAGTTAACAAAGGTATGTAGGAAGCACATCACAATAGTAATGCGGGACTTTAATTACCCTGACATCAACTGGGAGACAAACTCTGCACCAAGTGGAAGATAAAACAGATTCCTGACAAACCTAGCAGACAACTTTGTCTCCCAAAAAGTAGAGAAGGGAACTAGGGAATCAGCCATATTAACAGAGATGAAATGATAGAAGGTGTTGAAACCACAGGAAGCTTGGCAGGGGCAGTGACCATGCAATATTGGACTTCAACATTATGCAATAACAAGCAATAGAACACAGTCAAACTAGAGTCTTGGACTTTAAGGAGAAGTATAAAAAGTGGAAAGAGGGGCACATAACTAAGGCAGAATATCAGCAAATAGCCCGAGCCTGCAAAAATGAAGTGAGGAAAGCTAAGGCTCAAAATGAACTAAGGCTTGCAACAAAAGTCAAAAATAACAAAAAAAAGCTTCTTTCAACATGTAAAAAACAAGAAAAAAGTTAAGGAAATGATTGGTCCATTAGTGGGAGGAAGTGGCAAGAAAGTGACAAGCAATGGAGAAAGCAGAACTATTTAACTAGTTTTTTGCATCCATATTTACACAAAGGGAAAAAACAGTCCAACCTATCAAAAACAGTACCATAAAAAAACAGATTAGAAACACGTTAAGATAGGCAAGAAAATGGTAAGGGAGCACCTGTCCACCCTAGATGAGTTCAAATCACCAGGACCAGATGGATACACCCCAAGGTTCTGAAGGAACTGGCACATGTGATCTCAGAACACTGAACTATATATTTCAAAGATCCTAGACCACTGGGAAACTACCAGAGGACTGGAAAAGAGCTGATGTAGTTTCCATCTTCAAAAAAGGGGGGAAAATGGATCCAGGAAACTACAGACTTATCAGCTTGACCTCAATACCTGGGAAATTCTGGAAAAGATAATCAAGCAATGAATCAGCAAACACTAGAGGCAAACAAAGTCATTACCAAAAGCCAACATGGGTTTGTCAAAAGCAGATCATGCTGGGTTTCTGGTGACATCGCTGCAACATGGGTGCTGGAGAATGAAGCTCCATTCCCCAAGCCCGATTTCTACCAGCTGGGGGGATCCAATAAGACCGAAGGTCACCCGGTAGAGGCGACTGGCCAAAGGATGAAACTTTGCAGATCATGGGCCAGCATTAGGTGTCCCGCTTGATCCAAAGGAGCCTTTGCTATTGGCAGGAAGAAAGGCTGACCGCACCCATGCGGTCAGCCAGAAGCAGCTGATTGTCAGAGACAACGAATACTAACAAGTGGAAAGAGGACTGGAAAAGAGCTGAAGTAGTTTCCATCTTCAAAAAAGGGAAAAAATGGATTCAGGAAACTACAAACCTATCAGCCTGACCTCAATACCTGGGAAGATCTTGGAAAAGATAATCAAGCAATGAATCAGCGAACACCTAGAGGCAAACAAAGTCATTACCAAAAGCCAACATGGGTTTGTCAAAAACAGATCATGCCAGACAAATCTTATTGCATTCTTTGACCAGGTGACAAAATTAGTGGACCAGAAGAATGCTGTAGATATAATTTACTTGGACTTCAGTAAGGCATTTGATAAAGTATACCACAACCTATTACTTGATAAGATAGAAAAATGTGGGTTAGACGCATCACCACCAATGGATTCATAGCTGGCTGACTGGCCGTACTCAGCATGTGGGATAGATGGGAAACCCATCAAATTTGCAGACGACACTAAGCTGGGAGGAATAGCCAACACTCAGAAGATAGGCTTAAGATACAGAAGGATCTTGACAGACTTGAACATTGGGTGCTATCTAACAAAAACAAATTCATTGGTAAAAAAAAGTAAGGTTCTACATTTAGGCAAGAAAAACCAAACACACAGGTATAGTATAGGTGGTACCTTGCTCAATAGCAGCAACTGTGAGAGGAATCTTGGAGTCACTTAAATATGAGCCAGCAGTGTGTTACAGCTGCCAAAAAAGCTAACACAGTGCTAGGCTGCATTAACAGAGGGATAGAATCAAGATCACATGAAGTGTAAATACCACTTTACAATGCTCTGGTAAGGCCACACTTGGAATACTGCACCCAGTTTTGGTCACTATGATGTAAAAAAGATGTTGAGACTCTAGAAAGAGTACAGAGAAGAACAACAAATATGATTAGGGGACTGGAGGCTAAAACATACAAGGAACGGTTGCTGGAATTGGGTATCTCTAGTTTAACGAAGAGAAGGACGAGGGGTGACATGATAGCAGTGTTCCAATATTTCGGGCTGCCACAAAAAAGAGGGAGTGAAGCTATTTTCCAAAGCACCTGAAGGCAGGACAACAAGCAATGGATTGAAACTAACCAAAGAGAGAAGTAACCTAGAACTAAGGAGAAATTTCCTGACAGTTAGAACAATTAATCAGTGGAACAACCTGCTTCCAGAAGCTGTGAATGCTCCAACATTGGAAGTTTTTAAGAAGAGATTGGACAGCCATTTGTCTGAAATGGTCTAGGGTTTCCTGACTGAGCAAGGGGTTGGATTAGATGACCTCCAAGGTCCCTTCCAACATCATCATCATCATTACTATTACTATTATTATTATTATTATTATTATTATTATGATGTTACAGTAGAGTGATGACCACTATTTGTTCTTCTATCAGTGCCTGCTTCAGACATTTTATCTCTGTCTGCTTGTTTCTTTGGAGGAAAAGAAACTTAACTGCCAGCATTTTCCCCTGTCCTGCCCATGGAGCTCTGATATAGTCCAAGATAACAAATCAGACAGGAATGGAAGACTTAATGATCAGAAAGAGGTTTTGGTTGAGAGATGAGATAAGTGGGAGGGGAGAGGAGATCCTTAGGTAGCAGAGCAGTGAAGCAAAGTATAGGTATTCGTTAACTAATAATCACAGGTGGGATTAGAATTTATGTTGCTACGCAAGATAGTTGTTAAATGATTCATGTCCAATTTTATGACCTTTTTGCAACAGTTGTTAAGTGAATCATTACAGTTGTTAAGCGAATTATGCAATGTTTCCCCATTTACTTTGTTTGTTGAAAGCCTGCTGGGAAGGTCACAAATGGTGAACATGTTACTTTGGGATACTGCAACCATCGTAAATTCATATCTGTTGCAAAGCCATGTGAGTTTTGATCATGGGACCATGGCGATGCTGTGATAGTTGTAAGTGCAAGGATTGGTTTTGTAAGTCACTTTTTAAAAGTGCTGTTGTAACGTCAAACGATCACTAAATGATGGTTAAGTCAAGTATTACCATACATTGGGTCATGTGGCATATTTAGGTAAGATCAGGATTTTACAGGTTTTTTTTCTCTATGAATTACTGGTTTATTTTATTAAGCCCATTTTAGTGTTTTCTTTAAACCTACTTTAGGATTTATGCTACACGTGTTTAAATGTAGAAAAACAATTATTATTTATTGAAAGAGAGGTCTTTAGGATTTAGCAGCATTTTTAGGAAGACTTTATGGATGCTATGATCTGATGATTCATTGGCAGAGTTGTTAGAATGTTTTCATTTGTTGCATTTTTGTGTGCACAGGACTACTTTACTTCGAAATTATTTCATATTTCCCCTTTTATAAGAATGGATAGCTAACTTTAATATTAGAATAGAAAGGAATAATAGCTATCACTCTATAACTTTTCTTGTATTTTTGTATATTTGTATACAAATCTTGTATATTTGAATTTTCATTTAATTTCTATCTCATCTTTCTACTATGGAAACCTAGGTAGCATATAAGGAAAATATTTAAAGGTTAAGAACTGTGGTTAGACTCTTCTAGACTGCCCAATGATTGTGACCTACCTGCCCAAATCTACATAGTGAATATTAGATAAAGTTAATATCTAAATCAGCCTTCCCCATATCATCCTAGTATAATGGAAATTACAGGAAGTTCCAAAGGCCTAGAGAATGCTTTTGTAGAGAAAGCTGATATAAAACGGTTCTAACTCTCTATTCTTATAATAGAGGCAGATAATCTGCCAACTTTTGGGTATATGCAGCCCTCAACTTCAGTTTATGTGGCCTTCAGCCTGTGCAAGAGATAAATTTTTCATCGGAACTATTGGAAATGAGAGAACAGGAAAAAAAAGTGGATATCAGAATGAGAATAGGCATTTTCAAAGAAGCAGTGGCATAAACTTTTGCTTTTTACTCCACTCCCCACATGCTTCAGCACTACTGACTATATGTCAACCAAAGAAGTGTAGCCTACCTCAGCCTTAAGCTATAATAAAGAACACACAAAGCAGAAAGGAAATCTTATAACTGTATTTATTCATGGCAATTTATATAGCCACCCTTTCTAAAACAATGCAGGATGATAACTAAAAACAAACGGACTTAAAATATAATTGGACACAAAGCAGTTTTCACCAAAGGCAATTCAAGATTTGAAACAGCTATCCCAGATAGCTCTACAAATCCTGCCTGGGTCTTCAAAGCATGGAAAATTTGGGGGCATGTGGATCTGGAGGGGGATACTATTACACAGGGTAAACCAGCTTGAGAAAAGGCATGTTAGGTATGAATGACCAGACCACATGTGTAAAGTGTGAACTAGATATTTTATTGTTCTATGCTAATTTCACAGGAATCTTACCAGATGGCAGTTTGCCCCTGGGAAAGACTAGATAAAATCCAACAACATTCAAGAAGTCAGGCCTTGCCTCTTGTGTTTACTTAATGACTCCAAATTAATTCCCAGTTTGACCCCTCCTGACTGAGATAGTCGCTCTCCAACAGCTCCCCAAATCTGGGTATATTATCCCAAATTGGGTAAAAATGTGCTTTTCTTTGGGTAATGACAGACAAACCCATTATCCAATCACAACTGGGACATTTAAATAAGGACTTTCTGATAGGCAGTTTTGGATTATAAAGGAAAAGGTTTGGAAAGCACTAGTTTAAGAGATGGCCTTGAAGCATGGAACCCTACCAGATCTTATTGAGAAGTAGATATAATTGGAGAGAGGTAATCCCAGTATTTCTAATGCCCCCCTTTTTTTACAGATTGGATTTGTCCTTTACTCTCCAAGTGGAAGTCCAGAATGGAACCAAGTGGATCACAGTAATATCATGTTTCTCACCATGTGCTATTGCTGGCATTATGCAATTATACTTCTTATCATGGCAGTCAATTATATTCTAGTCAGCTGGTAAGTGAATATTATTGGTATTTTAAAGAGCTCCACTTAAATGTCAAGAATGTTACACTTTATTCAAAATCTCCATTTATTCAAAAACAGGTACTCCAATTGGATAGGAATGTAAAATTATAGTAGTTTACAGATGCAATGGCATTCAACCTATAACTTTTGAAATACACAATTGTTCCTTGATGCCTGCCTAGAAATGACAAACAAATTGCATATGTACAGTTGTATACATAAAACTGTGTATACAATTATATACACAGTTATACAAAAGCTGTTCATACTAGTGCTGGAAGAATGTCAACTCTTTAATTTCTTACTGAGATTCTTTTAGTTAGCTTCTTTATTTTGATATCTATGTAGTCATTCAGCTCAGCACACAGTTTTGAAAGACCTTACTATGTAATACTTTGATTTTGCCTATTATTTTTGTTGTTGTTTTATAATCTAATATTCCCAACAGGTTGTACTTCTCTGAGATTAGAATATACGGACAAAATCAAAGGACAAAAACATATTGAGGCAGCAGATTAAGCCATGCATTGGATTTCATATATCATAGATCTATATGGCACAGATTATAATATATTAACTGGATGTCACTGGACATAATATCCTAGTGATGTTAAACATTAAGAGTAAAGAGTACATTTATCCATCCATATAATTTATTGGCCATACAGTAATACTGGTATAATAAGAACAACTTTGGAAAAAGAAGGCTAAATGTTGTAAAAATAGATGGAATAGTAGAGTTGGTTTTTGCATTCAATGTGCCATCTTATGTAAAAATAACTATCCCTCTACTTAATCACTGATTAGCTTAGAATGTGTGATGATTTAGCATGAATTGTTCTTGTAACTTTTCTTCTCCAGGGTGGTTCGTACCAAAATAATGCAAGTCCCATCCATGGAAATCGGATTGCTGAAAACATCTGAGCGAGAACAGGAGTCAGAAGATGAAATTTAATTCTACAGAAACATTTTCTCATAGTTCACTTTCTATTTTAGTATTTCTAGTCCCTAGTGATTCTATTTTTTCATTATTTAGTCTTATACAATTTAAACATTAATTTATGAATGCATTATGGCATTGTTTTTCTCAATTGAAGTAGAAACAAATGGCATTGTAGCATCTCAAATGAGAATCAGTTCTGGCTATTAACAAATGGTGGATCCACTTTCATTGTTCTTGGATAAAGTGGGAAACGTTCACATATTTTTTGAACACCAGATGCAATCCTAATGTAGCAGAAAATGGGATATTTATTAAAATAGTAAAATGAATCAATTATACATTATCACTATTTATAAATATAAAGAATTTCTAGGATAGATTTCAAATTTATATTTGTAAATGTATTGCTTTGTTTCTTATTTTTTATTTTTGAAATTATTTATTATCAAAGAATACAAAAAGCCAGATATTTTGTTTCAGCAAATAATGATTTCCACAAATTACTGTGTATATTACTTTGCATATGAGAATTACCTACAGCAGAGTTGGCTTATTTTTATAAAAAGAAGAAAAAAACTATAAGGTCAAAGTATATTTCAGATGATTTCTGTATTTTGAATTCATTCAATGCAAAGACTCATGCCATGTTTCAAATCCCTATTTTGCAATGATGCTTATGCAAACCTTGGAGAAGAGATTCACTGGGTTCAAGATTCACATTATGAAGCAATTTTCTCCAAGTCATTAAAGCACCTGTGCAAGGCACTTATGGTGTTCTTGTCTATGTGTCCAAAAAGTCATGATTGTGTTGCGACCACGCAATCACAGCCTGCCCCTTTTTTATATACCGTATATCACAGAAAATTTTGCTGCACACAGAGAACTTATGAATCACTGTCAGATAGGATCACAACTGGTATTTTTTGTGACATGAAGATAAGTATAGCTGTAAAAAAATGTGAAGAGGATTTGATTGCAGACAGTGTGTTTTTGACAAGTAAACCAAAAATTGTTATTTGTAAACAAATGCTAACATACCTTTGCAGTGTTGTAGGATGGTGAACATGTTTAGAATACTGTGTTTATACAGAGCCCAGAGCCTTCATTTGCTTTTAGTAATAAGTGTTTGCTTAAACTGTTTTACTTTAAGTTTCAATTCATGGGTATCTGTAGAGGCAGGGACAGTGACACAATAAGCCATCACTCCTTGAAGCAAATGATGCAATGTGACATCCTTGTGTTCCATTACAACCATTATATCATTACATCACCCTGTTCAAAATGCCTGTCTTTCAGTGAGTACTCCAGTTGGGAAATCCACTCAAATATTGACCCAGCCTAAATATCAGATTGCCTTTTTTCTCCTTGGGTTCATGTTTACAAAGAGCTTCTATTCCCTGTATCTTTTCCCAGCCAGTCACCGTTAACTATCAATTGTAGCTCCTCTTCCACCATCACTCTCTATCTACAGGCATTGCCTGAGTCACCTTCACCAAGTCAAAGATGTAAATTTTATTTATTTATTATTACATTTTTATGTCGCTCATCTCACTGACAGGTACCCTGAGCAAAGACTATACACCATAGGCTTGCTTATCTGTGCTCTTTGTTAACACAGATAAAAAGCAATCAGTTGTAGGCAATCTTCCCTCTCTCCCCCAATATATTAGTAGATGCCTTTTATCCTTTCTCAGTTTGGCATTTTAATATCATCTCTGCATATTGCGAGAAGGACTCTTTGCAAGAATTCTATTTATCTCAAGTAATATGACATGAAACAATGCTCAGGAAAGACTACAGGATATGTGCCTTTAGCTTTAACTTACAGTACATACTCAGGTTAGAATATCTAATTTGAGATAAAACATTACGAATGTTAATGTAATTAAAATATGTATATTATGTGTCTCTTTTTTTCAAGAATTATACATTTGAAGAACTCTGTGGTTTTATATGTATATGGAATACAAAAATGGCCATATTCATTGCTATTTGAAATGCACTTTCTATGTACCGAATATTTGTTTTAAAACAAATTTTCTAATTCAGGAGTAAGGAGAATCCTCTCAGCTGATCACAGGTGGTTCAAGTCCTTTAAAATTATCAATAGTTATTAGGTTTCAATGTATTATAGTGTATGTTTAAATAAAAAGTTTTAGTTTATTTTGAAGTAAGTACAAATATATGCAATAAATTACTTTCTATTCTAGAATCTATAGACCAATCTAAATATATTTGTTCTAAAAATTGGATCTTATGACCTTTGGAAACAGCTGGTCATTTGTTGCTCAAATGAGAATTCTGATTGATTTGTTGCATCTCTCTCAAACAATGGTCATGTATCAATGGGGTCAGTTATGTAAGAATAGGAATTTAATATAGCTAGACATAATGGCATCCTGGAAGACATAGTTGCTATCTGTTTCAAATTCACTGCTCTGAAATCTCAGCAATCAGGCATTAAGCTAAAGAAAAGCATTGAGGATATCTCTCTTTTGTGTTCTCCCCATAGCATCTCCTAGCCAGGTGAGCATCACTGAAGACATCCATTAATACGGTAAAGAGAATGTTGTTATTCCAGAGATTCTATTACATTAGGGCAGTGGTAGTGAACCTTTTAGAGACCGAGTGCCCAAACTGCAGCCCCCCAATGGCCCGATCTGGGCTCCAGAGTCCTTTTCGAAGCCTCCAGAGCAAAGATTCATGGCCATGGAGCAATTTTGCGGCCCTCCCAGAGGCCCGACCCAGGCTCCAAAGGGTTGGAAAAGGCCTCCAGAGCCTGGATCGGCCATGGGGGGGGCACAAAATCACTCTGCAGCCATAGATCCAGGCGTCAGAGGCCTTTTCCAGACCTCCGGAGCCCAGATCAGGCTGCTGGCGGTCCGCAAAATTGCTCTGCAGGCATACCTGGACTCGCGTTGGCAGCTTCCGTTCAAAAAAAAAAAGGTACCTGTGTTGTATGATAAAAAAAGCCCTGCCTCCACCATCCAGCCCAGATCCACCCAGCTCTTGCAGCTATTCCCTGACTCCCAGTGCAGAGAGAAAGAGAGCAAGAATGCTGGTGCACGTGGAGAGGGGGAGGGGAGCATCCTGGCCCCACCTCCCTCTGGGGCAATGGTGCACGTGCCTACAGGGATGGCTCTGTGTGCCGTCTGGGGCACGGTGCCATAGATTCACCACCACGGGCCTAGAGGATTAAAACCAAGACATGTTGCATGCAGGAAATTCATCTGCCTGATACACACTGCCCTTAAAGACTTGGATCTATGCTATAGCCATTGGTTACTCTGGAAGCCTGGATCCAGTTCAAATAATATTTCATGCCATTATTGCATGAAAAAAGAGATGGCAAGAGTCAGTTCTGAGAAACAGAGTGAAAAAAAAAATCAGATCAGCCTTGAAGCTTTACAACCAGAAGCATCTTATACTGCCTATATCCGGATGCAGATTGTTCTAAAGCAGCGGTTCTCAACCTGTGGGTTGCGACCCCATTTGGGGTCGAATGACCATTTCACGGGGGTCGCCAAACACCGCAGTCCACCATATTTTTTTTTGGTCGGCCATTTTTTCCCCTTTGCGATGCAGGCCATTGTGCCGCGCATGCGCGATGCAGGCCCGCCATTTATTTATTTTTTTGGGTTGGCCATTTTTTTTTGGTCCGCCATTTTTTCCCCCTTTGTGATGTGGGCCATCACGCCGCGCATGCGTGATGCGCCCGTCGCGCCCCGCATGTGCAATGTGGGCCGGGGTCGAGCCCCGGAAAACACACATATAGAATTAGTTTGCAATTATGAATTGATTACAAGTAGTCCTTGATTTATGACTGTACTGGAGCCTGCCCTTTATGGTTGTAAATTGTGAAGGTAGTAAAATGGCTCATTACATGAATGATCTGATTTTACGATTTTTTTGCACCATAGTTATTAAGTGAATCTATGGGCATTAAGAGAAGCCATTGTTCGCTATGGGGCATTTTTGCGAAAACCTGCCTTTTGTGGGGCAAAAACACATGGTCATTTGATTGCAGGATGCTGCAAATGACTGTAAATGTGAGTGCGTTGCTGAGTGCCTGAAATGCAATGTCATGTGACTGCATGGGGAAAGGTAACATCAAAACTTCAGAACCTGATTACCTGATTTTGGGGATCTGTCATAGCTTTGAACAGTTGCTAAAAGACCAGTGATAATTTGAGGAGTATTTTAATGCTACAAAACTTCTTTTAATGTTTTGGAGTTCCACTGCCATCTAGTGGACATTGATAATGATGCTACCGGTATCCATTCAACTGTGTCGGATTCTTGGTGATTTTATGGATTAGCTCTCTCCACTTTTTTTGAGAATGCTTGGCTTCTCTCATTGTTGTTCTATGCTCTGGCTGATGTTGGATTTGCAATTTCATGCTTTCGCTGCTTTGATCAATGTATGATTCTAGGAAAATAATAATAATAATAAACTTTATTACGGTCATAGACCAGCAATAGCCATAACTTTTTACACTATATTAAATAATAATAATAATAAAAATAGTACAAACATTAATAGTAAATAATAACATCTCTGTTAAGAAAATACATGTTCTCAAAATGTTAGGGTCACTCCCTAATTTACGTGAATGGATAGCCGATTAATATCTGAGTAAATATAATGTTCCAAACATAATTAGAGATATCTCCCAAAAATTGGCACAAGTTGACGACTATAAATCTGTAACCAATTTTTTTCTTGTGGACATTGCCGCAACACAGTATTTTGCCACTGCATGCGTGATAGAAGAGTTTGAGTCTTGGAGGAGAAAGCCTACATAAAAATTGTCTGCCCTCCCTGGCAATCTCTCTAATAAAGGGAGAATATACGCTGTCCTATAAAATTGGTATAACTCACAGTACAATAAAACATGTGAGATATCTTCAACTTCTCCTTTACCACATATACATACCCATTCTGCTATTGGTGTTCTCTTATACCTGCCCTGTAGGAGTGCTGAGGGAAGAATGTTAAATCTGGCTCTGAAAAAAGCTATTCTTTGTTTTGGGAAGGTCAGATTATTCAAATATCTTGCCGCTTCCCACACACCCTGTTTGATTCTATCCCTACTGTGGCTAGGCAACCTATTTAGTTCTTCTTGGAACTCCATGTCCTTTATTCTATTGGATATTACTTGCTTTGCTTGGTCAAAGCCTAGGGACATTAAGAACATTGAAGAGAGCCCATAAGAGCCCAGTTTATGATCTATCGCCTGCTTCCAGGGGGAAGGAAAGTTGTCAGTCAGCACTAACGGGGACAATCCCTCTGGAAAGAAATGCATTTTAAGCCAGTGAATGATCATCATCTTCCAGGCTCTTACCTGGATTTGGGGCATACCTGTCTCAATTCTTAATTGGGCATTTGGGGTTCCTTTGGGTGCAGCTAAGATGGCTCGCAGGAATTTGGTTTGTATGGTTTCCAGCAAGTTTTTCTTTGCAAGGGTTCCTGTTTGTGCCCCATATAGAATTTGTGCCAATGTTTTCGCCTCAAAAAGTTTTAAGGCAGCAGGTACTAATTGACCTCCGCCTGTGTAAAAGTGATGTTTGATTGCATTTAAGGACCTATTGGCTGCTTGCAATGTGTGATCCAGGTGTGCCTTCCATGTCCCTTACGAGTGGAAGACCACCCCAAGGTATCTAAATGTTCTAACCTGTTCCAAACTATGTCCTTCTATTTTCCAGGAGTATTGGCTGGGTCTCTTAGCAAAAACTAAAATTTTTGATTTATCAAAGTTAAGGACCAACTTGTTCTGTCTGCAGTAGACAAGTGTTGCCCTAATGGCTCTCTTCAGTCCTATAGGAGTTTGCGAAATAATGACCGCATCGTTGGCATATAGAAGAATCGGGATTTTGCGATGTGCTAGGTTGGGCGGATGCAGATCGGGGTTCTGTAAGAGATCGATCAGAGGGTTGATATAGAAGTTAAAAAGGGCGAGAGACAGGATGCAACCCTGCCGTACCCCTTTTTGTACCCTTCTTAAGCTGGTTAAAGTCCCTTGGGGATTACACCTCACTTTCAAGGTGGAATTCCCATACAGTTTTTGTATGAGGAAAAGGAGGCGTTTATCAATAGTACTGCCTTCTAATTTCTCCCATAGGGTGTTCCTAGATATTGAGTCGAAGGCCTGTTTAAAATCTAGGAAGGCCACAAACAGAGAGGATTTTTTTTTATGAGTGTATTTTTGTACTAGATGGTGAAGTACCAAGATATGATCCACTGTTGATCTTCCTTCTCTAAAACCGGCTTGTTCATCTTTAATTATCCCCCCCGAAATTAGCCAGTCCTGAAGTTTATAATTTAGATGTTTGGCATACATTTTACTAATAACACTCAGAAGACTAATGGGTCTATAATTTCCTGGGTCATTTCTACTACCTTTTTTTATAGATTGGTATGATAATTGCTAATCCCCAATCTCTTGGCATATAACTTGTTCTATCTATAAAAGTAAACAGAGATGCTAAAATTGGGGCCCACCAACTGGAATGATTTTTTATTATTTCTGGCAGGACATTGTCAGCACCGGGTGCCTTATTAGCCTTGAGGGCTCCAATCAATCGGGATATCTCACCTGGTGTAACAGGGGGCCAATAAGGGGTTTGGTCCAAATTAACTTGGCTCTCATTAGTTACATAGTCAGGGTCTGCATATAGCTCTCTAAAATATTCTTCCCAGGCATAAATCGGTACCTGATTAGTTGGCGGTAGGGGGGATTTTCCCAAATTCTCTGGTAATGTGCCAAAAAAGGGATGTATTTTTTGTCCTGACTGATGCAATTAGTCTATGCCAAGACTCCTTCAGAGCTGCCCTTTTCTTTTCTTTTAGAAGGGTCTTATATTGTGCCTTCAACTGCTTTAAGCAGTGAGTGTGATCCTCAGAAGGGGCATTTTTACTTTTTCTGTATTCCTTGTTATATATATTTTTTAGTTGCATACAATCCCTATCAAACCATTTTTTATTCTTTAAAATCGGCTTTTTGGGGTGAACTAATATTCTATTAATGAGAACCGATTTCAAATTTAAAATTAAAGTTTCAAACCCCTCTAAGTATGATCCTTCAAACTTATTCCTTAATAGAGATGCATGTAATTCTATGGTTTCTGGGGCTAACATCCATTCAGTAACTTCCTTTGCATTTTTCTCTGACCATTTAATTTTTATCTGGGTATTTTGGTTCTCTAACCTAGGTAGATAGGTTTCTGGTGTAATGTAAAAGTAAGGATTAGTGGATCGTGATCGCTTTCCAATCACAAGTCTACCTCCATCTTCTGCAGGAACTTCAGGAGGCCGTATGATGTTATCCAATAATCAACTGTGGATGTTCTTCCTGCTCCCCGATAGGTATAATCTGCTGGGTAGTCATCCCATGTGGAGCCATTAAGGATACAAAGGTCCAAGCGTACAGTCATCTATCTTACACACAGACTTGCCCGATTTGCCTTGGTGTCTTTAAATTGTCTGGCAAGCAGGGGTTCTCCTGGTACATTCTCATCATAATGGAGCTTAAATTGATTAAATAACTCTTGATCGTTTGGGCCCATCCTAGCGTTTAAGTCCTCCCCAATAATTATTGCTGCTGTGGGATATTTATCCAAGCAGCCCAGGATAAAATCTTCTATATCCTCCCAGATCTTATTGATCAGATTATTTTTGTTGAATGGGGGAATATAGATATTGAAAAGCAAGATCTCCAGCTGTTTAAATAAAAGTAGGGTAGTCACAACCCATGGCTGAAGAGGTGGCAGTGGTATACATTTAAAATGCAAAGATGTATTCACTAATGTCACAATGCCCCCTTTAGCTCTCCCACCCACCTTACTTGGACATGCTGGGATATAGTTACCCCAGTAACCATCTAGCTGTATTTCTGTAGGTGCCCAGGTTTCCTGTAAAAAGAGAATGTGATGGCACAGACCAACCCGCTATATTCCAGGTTATAATGGAGAGGGGATCATCTTTTGCAGTTCGTCAGGAGATTTGCTTTATACAAAGGGAAGTTGTAGGGTTGTTGCAATGGCTTGAGGTTTGATCCTGCATGAAATTGGCCTTCTGTAGATGGAGGGGAATCAAAATTCTGTGTAGACTCCTGGGAAATTTGATTGAGGTATGAAGATTTAGCACCGGTTAACAAGGCTTGCCATTCTGGAACCTCTTTACTAGGTGTAGAGCAGGGGGTTATTAGGTCATGCTCCATTCGGCTTTGCAATGATGGTACTGACAGGGGCCCACTCTCGAGAAATTGATATGTTGCAGAAGGTATCATCGGAAAGTCACGTAAGGATGCTAGCATCTCCTTCTCTTTTGGGGCCTCTACCGGCCCCTGTGTATCTTGGCTTCTGCTTTCCATGCACTCATATTCTTGCAAACTGATGCCCCGTGGGGGGGGGAGTAAGAAGCTCAATTATAGGGGAAAGCAAATCAATAAGCGGTTCAGCTGTATCAATGGTGACCAATAAGGATTTCTTTAGATTTTCTAACTTGAATAGTATATTATCTTGTTCACTCCTTGGGAGATCACCAAAGGCATTAATGAGCCCAGTTTCTGTGCTATTAAGTACTCTTCTGTAAGTGCTGGCTTACTCCCACTTTCTCCCTCTCCCTTTCTCTGGGTTGAGGATGTGGAAGAGACAACAACCTTGGGAGCTCGCCTGTTAACAATTAAGGGTTTAACTCTTTCCTCGTGGAAAACTCTGATGGGAGAGATTTGAAAGGAGGCTAAATAAGCCTTCATCTTAAATAGCATCAGGGGTATGGTGGGCTGTTTGAAGGAGAGAAATATCAGCTTCCAGTTAGGGGGCTCAGGGAGCCACTCCACAGTATGTAAATCAATCTGCCCCTAATGATAGTGCAGAAGCTGGCTTAGGGAATTTAGTATAGCATGCTTGGAGTTCCAGCGACCATGATTAATCCTGTTCATGTGGATTCTCAGCACCACCTGATGTGTTTGTAATGAACGATGTGGTTGATGTGACTGATGTAATTGTAAATGGGATGCTTTATTGTCTTCCCATGAAATTTCTCTATTGATGCTTCCTCCTCTTGTTGCCTTAGCTGGAGAAGGACTGTTTTTCCGAGTGGGCTGCCACCTTCTAGCAGGCTCTTTATCTGTCTCCCAGGATCTGTGCTCATTTTCCTCCCCTCTTTCTTCCTTCTCCTGATTACTCGATCTACCCATGTCTGCTGCAAAGACTTCAGTGGAAGTGCCTGTAGTCCAATACTGCGCCTGGATCAGAACAGCTATATCGTTTTTCAGTGTCTCTATATCATGTTGAATGGTTATTAGCTGTTCAAATATTGAAACTACAGTTTGTGCTGTGAGAAGACATTGCTTTGCCATAAACTCTGTTGTATTCTCCCACAGTAAGCACTCCTCACTTTGAGTTAGATTGCTGTTGTCAGCCTTCTTAGTCTTTATCTTAGGCTCCATGCCGGTTGTATCTAGACTCGTTATTTGTGAAAATAGCTGGCTGTCATTTTGCTCCCCTCCCCCCAGATTGGGAAAGTCCAGTAACTGCTGTTTAGTCAGATCTCTTTGCAGGTCCCGTTCTAGGCTCTCTGGCTTGTTGGAAATGGAGGGGGGGGAATAGTTTTACTTACAAGTCTCTTGCCAACAAAGTGCTCCTCAATGTTTGGTTGTTTTGCATTCTTCGCTGGTAGGAGAGATCCCGGGCTGGTGCCATGATGTTTCCTTCTTTTACCCATGACTCCATCCTCTTCCGGTGGCTTCTGATTCCAATATATACTGGCCTCTCTGGTATACATACTTTATAAAAAGTCTTTGACTATTATAAAAAGGTCAAACCAGGTTTAAAAAGGGTTTAAAATAAGTTAAAAAGGGTTAAAATAGGTTAAAATAGGATAAAAATATGTAGGTTAAAAATGCAATGTTAAAAGAGATTAAAAGTTAAAAATTAAAGGTTAAAATAAAAATAAGAGAAAATAATAATAATAATAAAAAAAAAACTTTTGCTTTTGGAGGAGCTCTTTGCAGCCTTTGCTGCCGGTCCACCATCTTGGCTCCACCCCTCTTTCTAACAACAGTTAAATAATTTAGGTAAGCACTGCCAGAAATGGCTCCACTGTCATTCTAGGAAAATGCATTTGATTTCTTCACCATCAGTTAGTATTTTGATATTTCCATTTCTCACAGGGATCATGAGTTTGGTTTTTTTGATGTTCAGAAAAAGGCCAAATTTCTCACTTTCTTTTGTAATCCTTTTGATCAGACGTTTCAGGCCTTTTTTGGTTTTTAAGAGAATTAAAAGCAGCTGAGCAGCTGAAACTACTGCCAAAAAAGCCAATGCAGTCCTTGGCTGAATCAACAGAGAGATGGTGTCAGAACAATGAGAAGTGATAGTGTCATTTACACCGCATTAGTGAGACCACACTTAGAATATTGTGTCCAATCCTGGTCACCATGATACAAAAAAGATGTTGAGACCCTGGAAAGTGTGCGGAGAAGAACAATAAAGGTGATAAAGGGCCTGAAGGCTAAATCATACGATGAATGGTTGAGGTATGGAAGCTAGGTATGTCCAGCTTATGAAAGAGAAGGATTGGAGGGGACATAATAATTGTCTTCCAGTACTTGGGGGGGGTATGTCACAAAGAAAATGGGATTGATGTATTTTCTAAGACAGGGCTTTTCAACCTTTTCACAGATTGTACCACTTTTAGGACATGACAATATTTGAGCACCACCAGTGCTTAGCAAGGTGTCAAAAACTTGATGACTTTAAAAAAAAGGGGGGGGATTTTAGGTTTTACTGATTAGATTGATTTGTTGTTATAGAAATGGCTAGTTTATACTATTATGGAAAAGTAAAAAGTTGAGATTTGATGTTAATGCTTCATTCTATTGCAACAGAGGAAGCTCCAAGTCAATACCTTTTCTTTTCTTTTTCTCTTCTCCTGCTCACTTTTCTTTCCCTTTTTCCTCCCCACTGTGTCCTACTATTTGCTTTTGTATTTTTGTATTTTATTCTATAATTTAATAAAACGTTACAACCATTTTAAAAAAAGGAAAAAAGTATCGGTTTTACTCCTTCTTTTATATCCTCTCTTCTCTCCTCCTCCTTCTCCTTTTATATCCTCTCCTCTCTCTCCTCCTCCTCCTCCTTCTTTTATAACCTCTACTCTCTCCCCCTTCTCCTCCTTTTATAACCTCTACTCGTGCCATCCTCATCCGCAACTCTTTCCCCCTCCTCCTTTTATATCCTCTCTTCTCTCCCACCTTCTCTTCCTTTTTATATCCTCTCCTCTCTCCCCCTCCTCCTTTTATATCCTCTCTTCTCTCCCCCTTTTATATCCTCTCCCCCTCCTCCTTTTGTTTTTCGGGTGCGCTGGAAGCTTCAATCAGTTGGAACTGTGCGTGATACTGGGCTCTCAGCAGAGTCCCAGCAACACTGCAGCTCCAGATGACTCTCCCCAGGCCTCTTTGGAGCTGCCACCACTTCATCCACTTTTACACTTTTTTTTACAATTCTTTTCAACCCGTGGTATGTGTACCACCTGCCAGGTGCCAAAGTACTAACAGTGATACGCATACTATGAGTTGAAAAGCTCTGCTCTAAGGCACCAGAGAGCAGGACAAGAAGTAATGGGCAGAAGCTTGTTAAAGAGAGATTCAACTTAGAAGTAAGGAAGAATTTTCTGACAGTAAGAACAATTAATCAATGGAATAGCTTGCCTCCTGAAGTTGTGGGCGCTCTATCACTGAAGGTTTCCAAATATAGGCTGGATAACCATTTGATGGGGTTGAACTAGAAGACCTCCAAGGTCCCTTCCAGCTCTATGATTCTATGACTAATGCTGCCCAGGCATTCACTGATGCCATTTTTAAACATTTCAGCAACTACAATTCCCTAGTGGGGTCCAAATTTGCTCAAAACAGCAATAATTAATAGCAATAATAGTAAACATTATTACAATTATTTATTATAGCAACAAAGAAAATAACAAAAGCAAAACTATATTTGTAATTTTTCCATAGTATACTAAAATGCCTGAATGATATTCTAATATCCGAAAACCATCAGGACAATTGTGGGAAATTCGAGTAATAAGGAGGTGATCTAATGAATACAAATGGGCTAGTTCTTCCAAAAAAAAAAATTCAACTAAATGGTCTTTCTTATTCCAAATAATATATATAATAATAGAGGGAGAACTATTTGATGATTCAAAGGCACTGACATGGAAGGTTAGTTGGCAAAGGAAGAAAGCCAGAGTCAGGCTGAAGAAAATAATGGCTCTCATTCATTAGAGGGGATATCATATTACTAACTAGAGGGTGGAATATGGTGGAAAAATAGATAATTTTTAGAAAATAAAGTAACATTATAATTGAATAGGTAAGATGTGTAACAAGACTAATAGACTTTGGTATAAAAGGGAAAAAGGGAGAAGTTGAGAAAAGGGAAATTTTGGTCACCTAATATAAAATATTTGGAAATCATAAATAAGAGTGGGTTTTTTTCCTTTTTTTCTCCCCCCCCTTTTTTGAATATTGATGGGAAATTAAAGTTTATGTATAGGCTAAAAAGTATTGATAAACGTAACAAGATTTTTTTTTACTCAGTTGGAAATAAGAATTCTGCTTGCCCAATATGAGATAATAGATATTACTAGAAAAAGAGAGGGAGTATTTGAGCTTCTAAAAATTAGACCTAAACTAAAAGATTTATATATATTACTGATTTATTGATTAACCCAGACAATACATATAATGGTTTTGCTGTATTATTTTTTGTTTTAAATTATATTTTTATTAAATTTTAGAAACTTTTAACAAAATTATAACATAATAACATAATAACTCAACTGAAAACAAGCAAATAACATATTTAACAATCAATACGAATAACTGCTCGGAACCCCCCCCCCCACCACATCCTCCAACAACCTCAACCCCTCTTCTAACCTTCTAACTACTTACTTTCGCCTTTCTGTACATCTTCCCTCCACCCACCTCTATTCCCTATCTCCACCCTCTAACCCTCTACACATACCTCACCTTCACTCCTCCTTCCACACCATCCAATGCGGTGTCTAGAGTTCTCCCGAGCGCCCTGAAAATTTTTTCTAATCCCTTAATACCCCCAACTACAGTTGAGAAACATAATCTAATACTTATTATCTCCCTCCCCCCTCCCCCCCAGACTTCCCAGAGTGAATACAGAGTAAAAACGCAAGAAACCCCGCTAATCTACTATTTTATAACTTTTATAACTATTTATCTATATATCAAATCTAATTCTTTCAGTTGATATTTCTTTTGCATATAATCAATCCATTTTTTCCAGTCCATCAAAAATACTTCATTTGAGTGGTTTTTCAGGTACGCTGATATCTTAGCCATCTCCACAAGATGGGTAACTTTTAATGTCCATTCTTCAATAGATGGTATTTCAGATGTCTTCCAATATTGTCCCACCAACAATCTTGCAGCCGTAATCAAGTTCAAAATCAGCTTAGACTCTATGGTGGAACAGTCCTTTGTAATACCCAACAAAAATAACTGTGGTAAAAACTCAATACGCTTTTTCAAAATGTTTTGAAGAATCCACCATATTTTTATCCAAAAAGCCTTAATTTTTTTACACGTCCACCAAATGTGAAAATATGTAGCGTCCATAGAATCACATCTCCAACATTTGGGTTGCACATTTGGATACATAAGCGATAATTTTTTTGGATCTAAATGCCATCTGTAGAACATTTTATAAAAATTTTCTCTTAAATGCTGAGCTTGTGTAAATTTAACATTTTTCGCCCATATTCTTTTCCAAGTTTCTATCATAATTGGGTGTCCAAAATTACCTTCCCACTTAATCATACAATCTTTGAGTAATTCAGTTCCAGAGTCAATTTCAATTAAAGCATCATATATTCTTTTGATATGCATAACTCTTTGATCTCTAATTTGTATAATTAATTTATCATCCTTTAAAGAAAAGCCCATCTTAACATCTTTTTGCCATCTAGCTTGAAGTTGTGCATGATGATACCAATTGTGAGCTATACCTTCCTCCTTTAATCTATCTAATGATTTCAGTTCTAGGCTATTCCCTTCTTTAATTAAAAGTTTGTTATAGGGCACCACATCCTGAATTTGTTGTATACCTACACTCTGTATTGCATGCCTGGGAACTGTCCATAAAGGAATTTTACCACATAATTTATAATAATACTTTTTCCAGACACGCAACATAGAGTTTCTTAATATATGCTCTTTAAAACTCCTATCCAGTTTTTTTATCATAAACTAAATATGCGTGGAACCCATACACTAACCCATATCCTTCTATATTCAGTATTCTTTCATTTGTTAAGTTAATCCAATCACTTATTGCCACTAGAACTGCTGCATAATAATATAATTTAAAATTAGGCATTTTCAAACCACCTCTCTCTCTTGTATCTTGAATAATTTTGAATTTAACCCTTGGTTTCTTGCCATCCCAAATAAATTTGTTTATACCTTTCTGCCATTCCTCAAGATTCCCATCCTTTTTAAGTATTGACAACATTTGAAACAAAAATAAAAATTTCGGCAGTACGTTCATTTTAATTGCGGCTATCCTGCCTAACATAGATAATTGTAATTTTTTCCAATTCTCCAGTTCTTTTTGTACCTTATTCCATAAAAATTCATAATTATTCTTATATAATTTCCCATTTGAAGCTTCTATATAAATTCCTAAGTATTTAACTTTTTTAACTATCTCACAGCCCGTTATTCTTTCCAAATCTTGTTTCAGTTTATGATCTAAATTTTTAACCAACATCTTTGTCTTGGATATATTTAATTTAAAACCTGATACTCTTCCATAATTTCGAATAATCTCCATCAACCTCTGGGCCGATTGTATTGGCTGAGTCAATGTCACTAGTAGATCATCTGCAAAGGCACATAATCTATAATCATGTTGTCTAATTTGTACTCCCTTTAATTCCTCTGATGCTCTAATCCTATTCAATAAAACCTCTAAAGTTAAAACAAACAATAAAGGGGATAAGGGACAACCCTGCCTAGTACCCTTCTCAATATTAAATGAGTCTGTTAATTGTCCATTCACTATAATCTGCCCTGTTTGTTTCTGGTATATAGCTGATATAGAATTAATAAACTGGTCCCCCATTCCCATCATTACCACAAGCCTTTGCAGAAATGTCCAATTCAATCTATCAAAGGCTTTTTCTGCATCTAAAAACATTAAAACTGCCGGCACTTGAATATGTTTATCCAAATATTCCAATACATTAAGAAGTTGTCTAACATTGGTTTTCATCTGTCTCCCTTGCAAAAAACCAGTTTGATCCGGGTGAATCCTTTGTAGGTTTTGCTGTATTATTAATTAGATGGCTTAATATGGTGGAAAATAGATAACTTTTAGAAACAGAACAAGACTATATTCAAATAGATAAGATGTGTATTTAGAATATTAGATTTTGTTATGAAAAGGGAAAAAGGAAGAAGTTGCGATAAGGGAAACTTTGGTTACCTAAAGCTTGGAAATTATAAATACCAAATGTTAATTTGAATATGGATGGGAAATTAAAGCTTGGGAAAAAAGCAATAACAGGACATTGATTGTATATAAGGATTGGATGCAAACACAATTAAGATATGTATAAGCTAAAAATTATTGATAAATGTAACAAAGATGTTTTTACTTAGTTGATAATAATAACTGTATTAGCCTAATATGAGATAGTAGATATTAAGGGAAAAAGAGAGGAAATATCTGATGTTGTAACTTGAGATTTATACTAAAGACTTATGTATGTTATTGAACTATTGATTAACCCAGTCATCACGTTGCTTTTTAAATACTTAATTGTAAAATTAGAAAATTAATAAAATATTATAAAAATAAAAAATAAAAATAAAATAAAAATGACATCTTCCATGTGAAGGTTTTGTATGGATTTATTTATTTATTTATTTAATTTGATTTCTATGCCGCCCTATTCCAAAAACTCAGGGCGGCTTACGGCTATGAAAATGGACCACAAGGCTTTGCAATCAAAGCCATGCTCCCTTTTAACTTGTGAACAATACAAGGGGTAGGCTCTGATTTCATGGTTGTAATCAGCATCTTCATTGACATCTCAAACATCCCTCTCCGAATGACTACTATGGGTAGTCCTGCTCTTGGAAAGTGTTGGGGAATTTCTTCTCTTGGAGAAAATTAGATACATATATCCATACATTTCCCTTCTACAAAACCCTATGTTCTAAATTTACCACTATGTAGGAGGTTGATATCTATCGTGAACATTATGAGCTCTTCTAATTCAATAGTGAAATTGATCTCACAGAGGCAATGCAAAATTTTTCTGTGCACAGCAATTCCAATGAAAAAGTAGTTTAACAGTTACCTTTCAGAAAACCTCTGCTTGTGTTTTTTTTCTTTTGCCCCAAAAGTTAAGTACTGTGTCAGAATAAAGGGAAAGATTAGTTTGTCCCTTTACCTTGATTTTGATTTGCAGCTTTCCCCAAAAGTTCCAGGGAGAAGACTTTCTTATCTTTTCTTATCTTGGAAAAACTTTAGCAAAAAAATATTACCTATCTTCCATGCATGTTCACTACTTTGCACAACTACTTATGCTTCAATACCATGTATCATTTCCTACTGGTACTACCTCAGGTTAAATTGGCCATTAATAACAAATGCATAAATGAATGAATGAATGAATTAGTGGCTTTACCTTACCTACACTATATTATTCAAAAAATGTATTTAAGCCATTACATAGTTTGCAACGTTCTGGCTTAGAATGGTTAGTGGTTAAGGTATTAGGCTAGAAACCAGGAGACCGTGAGTTTGAGTCCTGACTTAGGCATGAAAGCCAGCAGGTGATTTTGGGCCAGTTACTCTCTCAGCCCATCTCACCTCACAGGTTATTGTTGTGGGAAAAATAGGAGCAGTATTATTTATGTTTATTGCCTTAGTTACTTATCAAAGTAATAGAATTAAAAAAAAATCAAAGAACTCAATTATCATACCTCCACCTGTTGTATCTAATTAATCATAACATGTTATACAAACCAAGCCTAAGTAGGATTTATGGATCCAGTTCATAATGCATCAACATTTCTATCATCTGCTCACTTGAAACCAGTAAGAGTTTATCAGTTATGCAACATTATATACAAGACTACTCAATCTGTGTTGCTCCCTTGAACACTATTAAATTCAATAGCATAATTAATAATATCCCTGCAGGACACAATCTTGTGAACTTTGATCTTCCACGCAGTATGAACTTTAGAAGATAGCTATTCTAAATACCAGTAAAAATGAAAATCACTGGTCAAAGATTTCAGAAGAAAATGATAAGTATGTGAAAGACTTGCTTCCCCTATAGATTAACCTTTGTGTAATATAAATGTGCATAAATATTAAAATAATCTATGTATTCTTTAAGTTGCAAGTAAATCAGAAGACTCATCCCCTGGCTGAAAATCTAAAATATTTCCCTGCTTGTCAGTAACTTAATCTTGAGTCTAATGTATGAAAACCCTCCGGCAATAAAACAAGACAGACAAGCTTAAAATGAAACCATTGGCTTGGTGATTATGACATAACATTGCTAGCTTTGATAATTCTAAAAGCTATAAAGATCTTAGATTGGAAATCTATTGTACAAGAAGATTAATTACCAAGATAGTTTTTATTATACAAAATACTTTACAATTCATTTTTTTTAAAGATTTCAGTTAACTAAACTCAATGCCTTTTTTATAAGAAAAAAGATGCCGGAAGTCACATCTTGTTAACCTTTTATTAAAAATATATATATATATTCAGTTCTTAACATAAATTTAATTTATTGTATTTAAGGCAAATGTTCATAGTAAATTTTACACTAAAAATTAAAAAAAAATTCAAATCACCAACAATTTTTTAAAATAAAGAATTTACCTTTCACACGTAGTCAATCACTGTCCACACACCCACACATGTCAGTTGGGTAACGAAACATAACAGTCACCGCCCGCAGTAAGAACTCAGCGCGTGACCACATGACCAATCACAAGCCAAGCAGTGCCACAACCCGAGCAGCGCCATCACAACCAACGTCGACACATGCATCGAACTCGACACAAAAGCAGGCCGCATGCACTGTTTTAATTATTTTGCCGACCTGCTACACTTGACAGGGCGATTCAAGTCCATGTGGACCAAACATCAAATTTTCAAAAGTTACTTTTAAAACTTGGAAAATCTGTCCAAAAAAGGTGCCAGAACTCTGTTCCGGTGCATTCTAGGACAAAAAAAGCACTGACTAAACTGTTTGCACGGGCTCCAAAATGTGTCCCAAAGATGCTTTTTTAACAAGGAAACTGGACTTTCTTGTTTTTCTTTGAAGACGTTTCGCTTCTTATCCAAGAAGCTATACATTGGGGAAACAAAACAACAACTTCACAAACATATGGCATAACATAGGAGAACAAACCCAATTAGGACAAGTCAGCAGTCCATCTGCATTTAAAAGACAAAGGCCACTCTTTCAAAGAAAAGCAAAATCCACATTTTGGACAGAGAGATCGCTGGTTGAAAGAGGGGTCAAAGAGGCCATCTATGTCAAAACTGAACAGCCCTCTCTCAACAGAGGGGGAGGGATCTGATATCATCTATCTCCAGTCTGCAGCACAGTCCTTTCAATAGTTCCAAGAAGACTTCACATCCATTTGCACTACTCAAGTGACCCTGAAGACACAGATAAGCTTCCAGATAGCATTAACAACTTGCTAAAAGAATGCAAATGAACAACTGTCTGCAGGAGTATAAATCTTTCCATTCCCCACCATCCAGTCAGAGCTGAAGAAGCTTCTTGGATGAGAAGTGAAACATCTTCAAAGAAAAACAAGGAAGTCCAGTTGTCTCATGAAAAAAAGCACCTTTGGGATAACTATGACCTGGATGACTGAGAATGTCATTTTCCTATTTATTCTGTGGATATAGCTTTCTATTTAAATCTGTTCTATTTATCAAGACTGGCCATGAATTTATTAAGGTGCAGCCTGATTGCACCCCCACTTTATCAGGAAAAAATTCTTGGCCATGTGCATTAAGTCATCTGCCCTTTAGGTCAAGTGGTAGAACTTTATCTACTGTAAAATGTCTGTGAGAAATGAATTTATCAGTATGGTACCATCATAGAAAGGGCCATCCACTGAACTTATAAAGCTGAAAAACATCAAATCAGCAGAAGGGCAAGTTTGCATGACAACACACTCGTGGACCTCCTGGAGCTCAGTATAAACTACAATGCTGTGCCTCCTAGAATGCATTGCTGTACGGTACAGCACAATTTTGCAGGATATTGCAGAAAAAAGCAAGGCAAAAGATATACCATAGCCTGCTGTGGCTGGCAGAATTTCTGTTATTTTTGAGAAAGGTGTTGAAGGAAAAGTCTTCATCAGGGTCCAGTCCATGCCGGGAATAACCAACATGATGACTGCTTTAGAAAGAAGGTTGTAGTTTATTGAAGAGGAGAGCTAGACAGAAAGATGGCTCTGGAAGAAAAATAAAGAGCATGTGTAGTAGGGAATGGGTTTTATATCCTCTTGGACTTTTGTTTGGAGCTGTTTCCTGTGTCATGTACTTTGACCTGAATCTGAGTGTGCCCTTTGGCATCTCTGGGTTAGTCCTATTATGTCCTGTCTTAGAGTTTGGGTGGGGTATCTAGATTTTAGGAGTCTTTGTCTTCCTAAGCATCTAGCTGGAGGGTTCCAACCTTCCTGAATGGATTAAAACATCTGCATTTCTACAGAGCTGGTTTCTGCTTGGAGGAGGGAGACTTGGGGCTATTAAGAAAAACTGGGCATGCTTTTCTGTCTCATTAAGATCCTTTGAGGAAATATAATATTCTGCCCTTTTAATATTTCCTTCTGGGGGGGCTGGCTTCCCACAAAGGCAACGCAAAATATATTAAGACTGGCCTATTAATAAGATGGTATATTCCCTCTCTGAGGAAACTCGACGGTTCAAAACTGAAAATTAAAATAAATGTTCCTAATGGCCTAAGAGGGAGAGAAATTCATATTTTAAATTGCATGATAATTAGTAAGACCAAGGTGGCTGTGAGAGAAGAATGTCTCCTATACAGAATTGAACGCTTAGGAGTAGGAGGGTGTATTTTTGTTTCAGTTTCATCGAAAGTCAAATGGTTTCATGGCAGAATCTAAAAGCAACCTTCGATTGAACACGCATTCACATACCGCTCAAAAACATGGTTTAAGCCAAAGGATAAACGTTGACACTGAACACTGCTCACTGCAAATGTCATCGATTACTTTTTTTTTTAAAAAAAAAATGTAAATTTCACAAATCCACAAGAAATTATTTCCGGCAATCTATCACGTGTAGAGAATAACATCTTCCTCAAGTTACGGAGAAAAATGAACAGGATTCCGAATTGCTTATTACGACTTCCCCGGCGACTCTTTTTGCGCCTGCGCAGTTCCGGGCGCAGTTCCGTTTTCCTGTGACGAAGCGTTTCAGGGCCAGATACCCGCTGTCGAGTCGTGGGAGCGGTGCGCGTGCGCGGAGGTTTGGGCCGCGGGCGTAACCGTGACCACCTTGGCAGATTCCCTTTGCCACGTACGGCAGCGGTGGTGGCGGCGGCGGTGAGTATCGGGGACCTTAGGCCGGGTTTGGCCGCCTGCGTGGCTGAGGGAGGCGCTGGTCATGACCTTGTGCTAGAAGAGCCAAAATCGTGGCGGCCGGGGAGCCGTGGCCTTGTTTTGAATGGGCGCGGCCGAGCTGCTCTGTAGGTGTCTGTGTGGGGCGGCGGGATTGGGTAACCGGCCAGAGGGGAAGAAGAGGGAGACCCGGTCGAGACTTCGCCCTTCCATTTTTCTTGTGGGAAGGAAGGAGTTAGCTGAGCCCCGGTTAGCTGCTGCCACTTCCTGCGTCCGCTTCACTTTCCCTTTAGCGTTTGTGGCCCAAAGGCGGGTAGCCTCTTTGGCCTATTGCAACCAAACAGTGGAAACTTCTGGGGCACAGTGCATTATTCTGGGGAGTCAGGACAGATCTTTAGGGGAGGAAGATCTTTGCTTGGAAAGCTGCTTTTGGGGGAGGGCATCCCTCCACCCCCCACGTTTGATGCTGGAAATTACAATGAGCAGTTTGTACCTCTGTATATTAAGTTCCCAGAGGCAGGGCTTTGACAAATGTGGTTCTCCCAGTGATCCCTGATTTAAAAAGCTACAAAGGATCATTGCTTGAAAGAAGGGGACATAATGGCCAAGGTCATTCAAGCTAGATCTCCACGATATAAAAAAAAGAGGTTGAGACTCTAGATTCTAGAGTGCAGAGAAGAGTAACAAAGATGATTAGGGGACTGAAGGCTAAAAAGGTGCGAAGAACGGTTGAAGAAATTGGGTATGTCCATTGTCATGAAAAGAAGGACTAGGGGGTGTTCCAATATCTCAGGGGCTGCCACAAAGAAGAAGGGGGTCAACCTATTCTCCAAAGCACCTGAAGGCAGAACAAGAAGCAATGGATGAAAACTATTCAAGAAGAGATTCAATATAGAACTAAGGAGAAACTTCCTGACAACAATTAACCAGTGGAACAACCTGCCTCCAGAAGTGGTGAATGCGCCAATACTGGAAGTTTTTAAGAAGAAACTGGACAGCCATTTGTCCGAAATGGTATAGGGTTTCCTTCCTGAGCAGGGGGTTGGACTAGATGACCTTCAAGGTTCCTTCCAGCTTTATCATTATTATTATTATTATTAATCAGTGGAACGACTTGAGTCCACAAATTGTGGGTGCTCCAATCCTGGAGTTTTTAAAGATGAGATTTTGTCTGAAATGGTATCGGGTTTCCTGCTTGAGCAGAGGGTTGGACTAGAACACCTCCAAGGTCTCTTCCAGCTCTGTTACTCTGTTATTGTTAGAGGGATGGTTTTGCTTTAAAATCTGACTTTTGAAATGAATGGATTTATTCCACATTTATGATTTGGAAACTTGTCTTATTTGAAAATTCTCAAGAATCCAAGCTCTCGTCAATTTCTTTATATCAGGACCTCTTTATTTCCTCAATAATGTAGGTATTCTGCCTCCTATTTGATTCTAATACTTAATCACTACTCAAAGTGGAGCAGTCTACTGATAAGTGTTCAATTTTAAATCTTTTAAAGTTGTTATGTGATTATGTTACTTTATTGGAATTGAACTTGATGGTTTCTGGTGTAGGCTTATAAAATGCATTGGTGCTTTTTGTATGCTTAAAATAAAACTGTAAGTTATGCTAAATATACTCAGATGCAAGACTTTGGGGTGTTTTTTTCATATGAAAGTATTCTTAAAATATCTTTAGAGTCTGCCAGGAATGAGGCAGGCTGTGTAAACATTGTGAAATATTAAAATAATATATTTAAATAAGCTCTCCTTCTTAGACCACAACTTAAGGAAGCTTTTATTAAAATAATAGCTTTGTAATGCTTCAAACTGAACCAGAGGTATCTAATACAGGTAGTCCTTGACTTAGGACCACAGATGAGCCCAAACTTTCTATTGCTAAATGAGTTTTGTCCCATTTTACAACTTTTCTTGCCACAGTTGTTGAATCACTGCAGTTAAGTTAGTAACATGGCTGTTGAGTGAATCTGGCTTCCCCATTGGCTTTGCTAGTCAGAAGGTCACAAAAGTTTATTACATGATCCTGGGACACTACAACTGTCATATGTATGAACCAGTTGCCAAGTATTCTGATTTTGATCATGTGACCATGAGGCTGCTGCAGTGGTCGTAAGTCACTTTTTTCAATGGTGTTGAAACTTTGAACAGTCACTGAATGAATGGTGGCAAGTTAAGGGCTACCTGTAAAGCATTCCACACTTAAGCTATAATTACAGGTAGTCCTTTACGTAGAACCATTCATTTATTTACCATTCATTTACTTACATGAGCAATGAAAAATGTGACTGACAACCAGTCCTCACGCTTACAGCTAAGATAGCATCCCCACGGTCACATAATCAGAATTCAGGCACTTGGTAACCATCACGTATTTTACAATGGCTGCAGCATCCTGAGGGTCACGTGATCGCCTTTTATGACCTTTCTAGCCAGCTCCTGGCAAGCAAAATCAGTGGGAAGAGCCAGATTTGCTTAATGACCACATGATTCACTTGACAACTGCAGTCAAAAAAGTCGTAAAATCAGGCACAATTCACTTAACCTCCTTGCAACAATGGAAATTCTGGTCTCAGTTGTCGTAAATCAAGGACTACCTGTAATTCCTTAACATATGCGCAGTACAATTCTTATATGTCTCGAAATAGACAGTTGTTGAGTTCAGTGAGACTTATTCTTACCGGTAGATAAGTGAATATAGAATTTTAGCCAAGATATAGTTCCAAATTGTCTGCCTTTAATGAAAATTGGACGGAAAACTTCATGTATATCCAAAACAAGTTCACTTGTAAGATTTTGGCTGTCTCTTGATTACAAATTAAATTGAAAAGATGACTTCTAGAGTGGTACAGGTAGTCCTCGACTTACAACAGTTCATTTAGTGACAGTTTGAAGTTACAGTAGCACTGAAAAAAAGTGACTTATGACAGATTTTTCACACAGCTGTTGGAGTTGATCGTGTAATCAAAATTCAGGTACTTGCAACTGACTCATTTTTATGACGGTTGCCGTGCCCTGGGATCAGGTGACACCTTTTGCAACCTTCTGACCAGCAAAGTCAATGGGGAAGCCAGATTCACTTAATAACCGTGTAACTAACTAAAACAACTGCAGTGATTCACTTAACAACTGTAGCAAGGAAGATTGTAAAATGAGGCAAAATTCAGTTAACAACTTTTCTCAATTAGCAACAGGACTATCTGTAGTATAAAGTTCCAGAGCATTAGTTAATTTGATGCAGCAGAGATGGTAAGCTTTATGGCATCTTAAATATTGGTAGGATTCGTGTGGAATATCTTTTAGTGCTGATTCTGAAATGGATATTGGTTTTTAACATTACTGTATGCCACTATAGATTAATTCCTTTATACTTTCCTGTTCTACAATATAATCATTAAATTACAAACAAAAAGTTAAAGCAGAAGAAATGTAAACAAATAATATAGTATTTAAAAACACTTTGGGGAGAACTTCATTTCAAAATGTTTATGTTTGGATCTTGACAATAGTAAGAATAAATTGGTATTTCTATTTCTCTGATATCCAAAATCAGAGATTGTTCTTAGGGCTGTAACATTGCATCACAGTTCTTGCTGCAACTTAAAATATGTACATTTCATTAAAAATTAAGGCTGAATTCTCAATTAAATTTAAAATTATTATTAGATGATAGCCTCTTTCCTGTTTGCGTCAAACAATTTTGCTGAATTATGCTTGTCACTGCATGATACAATATTTATTTTGTAATGCATATTGAGCCCATCAAGCAGCTGGTCTCGTTGTTGCCAGAGGAAAGAGGGTTTATTGTTTTGTGTACTGGGTTTTATCTTTGTAAGCCACCTGGAATCACCGAGAGTGAGTTGGGCAGCCATGTTCGTAATAAATAAATAGTAATTATTGAAACAAATTGTTTATACTTTCTCTCCCCCTTTTCTCCCTCCTGGTATATATAAGACTTTTATTTAATCAAATACTAGTTCAAGATAATGCAATACAACATATTCAACAGCACTTGGATTAATTGTTCCTCATAATGTATGTTACCTATTGAATGAGATCTCTCCTTTCTCTTCTCCGACATAGGTGAAATTCATTCAGAATTTTGTTCATATGACTGGAGTTTTTAGTACTGGAAGGAAAGAAATACTGTATATCTAATAGAAAATTAGGGAAAGTTTTTCTGTATGCTTTGGGTGGGAGGCTGTCAATATGCTGTTATACGTGTTATTTGAATTTGGTTTTGATTTGATAAACTGAAATGTATAAAAAGCATCTCATGGTTTTTGACACTATTATTAAATATTAAAATATAGGTTTTACATGGGAACAATCTAAAATATAGGGACTATAACTTTTTAGACATTCATTTTCGGGTATTCTTTCCAACCTTCGATCCTCCTAGCAAGATTCATTTTTTTTTTGACTCTAGAATTACAGAAGTGAATGTTTTATAGTTTTGAACTACGTGTAACCTTTTGGCCACCAAATATCATGATCACTGAGATGTGTTTGAATATTAGTAGCTTGGGTTGGTAGTTGGGCTGTTGGTTTGATCTCCGAGCAATTGAGTTACATGGTTTGCAGTCCTAACTTATTCTTAATGGAATACTTAAAAGCAGGATATTTTTGCAATAATACAAATCAAGAACTAGTGGAATCAGTGTAGATTCAGGGTTACATCTTGAGAATGTAAACATTTATATGTAAATTTGCTTATGAACAATATTGGTCTCTTGAAAAATGGAAACTAAATCTAACTTAATGTTCTGTGCAGGTATTGTGCACTACTGCCTGTTTTGCTAATTACCACTGTATGGCGGGGCATTTGACATCCAGCTGAAAGTTAAAAAAAAATTATTATTTTGGAAACCAGTGCAAAACAGGTAATTTACACATTTGATATTTTTATATAATTTATCAAAGTATAAAGTATCATGGAGTTAGAGTGATAACTGTTTTTTTATTATTTTATGATGATATGTCATTAGTAAATTGGGCTCCAACTGTTTAAAATAGCCAATTTTATCAAAAGTAATTGAAACATTGTTTTCATCACCTCCACAAAAAATCACCCAAAATCTCATGATCCTTCATGAGAATCAACACAAAAATTGTGGGATTTCACATTATGACTCCAGAAATCGTGCAAGATTTTGGCAAAAGATTTCTTAATCTTTTTAAATCTATTTTTTTAAATGGGAACTTTAAATACTGACAATGAATATCTTGATGCCTGTGTCACTCTTTTAGTCAATAATGTACTGTGCTTATGCTATGTATGGTTGACAAAGTTGCAATTGTCCTTTATAATTTCTTACTTTTCCCTGTGTCTACATTTTTGGATTTATGTTTTAAAAGATTTGTTTATTTCTTAGCATACAGTGAGGGGAAAAATTATTTGATCCCCTGCTGATTTTGTATGTTTGCCTACTGACAAAGAAATGATCAGTCAATAATTTTAATGGTAGGTTTATTTTAACAGTGAGAGACAGAACAACAACAAAAAACCCCAGAAAAACACATTTCAAAAAAGTTATAAATTGATTTGCATTTTAATGAGTGAAATAAGTATTTGATCCCCTATCAATCAGCAAGATTTCTGGCTCCCAGGTGTTTTTTATACAGGTAATAAGCTGAGATTAGGAGCACTCTCTTAAAACTTGTTACCTGTATAAAAGACACCTGCCGACAGAAACGATCAGATTCCAAACGCTCCACCATGGCCAAGATCAAAGAGCTGTCCAAGGATGTCAGGGACAAGATTGTAGACCTACACAAGGCTGGAATGGGCTACAAGACTATCGCCAAGCAGCTTGATGAGAAGGTTACAACAATTGGTGTGATTATTTGCAAATGGAAGAAACAAAAAATAACTCAATTTCCCTTGATCTGGGGCTTCATGCAAGATCTCACCTTATGGAGTTTCAGTGATCATGAGAACGGTAAGGAATCAGCCCAGAACTACATGGGAGGATGTTGTCAATGATCTCAAGGCAGCTGGGACCATAGTCACCAGGAAAACAATTGGTAACACATTACTCCATGAAGGACTGAAATCCTGCAGCACCCGCAAGGCCCCCCTGCTCAAGAAAGCATATGTACAGGCCTGTCTGAAGTTTGCCTATGAACATCTGAATGATTCAGAGGAGAACTGGGTGAAAGTGTTGTGGTCAGATGAGACCAAATCAAGCTCTTTGGCATCAACTCAACTCGCTGTGTTTGGAGGAGGAGGAATGCTGCCTATGACCCCAAGAATACCATCCTCACCATCAAACATGGAGGTGGAAACATTATGCTTTGGGGATGTTTTTCTACTAAGGGAACAGGACAACTTCACTGCATCAAAGGGACGATGGATGGGGCCATGTATTATAAAATCTTGGGTGAGAACCTTCCTTCAGTCAGGGCATTGAAAATGGATCATGGATGGGTATTCCAGCATGACAATGAACCAAAACACATGGCCAAGGCAACAAAGGAGTGGCTCAAGAAGAAGCACATTAAGGTCCTGTAGTGGCCTAGCCAGTCTCCAGACCTTAATCCTGTAGGAAGTCTGTGGAGGGAGCTGAAGGTTCGAGCTGCCAAACGTCAACCTCAATGACTTGGAGAGGATCTGCAAAGAGGAATGGGACAAAATCCCTCCTGAGATGTGTGCAAACCTGGTGACCAACTACAAGAAACATCTGATCTCTGTGATTACCAACAAGGATTTTGCCACCAAGTACTAAGTCATGTTTTGCGAAGGGGTCAAATACTTATTTCTCTCATTAAAATGCAAAGCAATTTATAACTTTTTTGAAATACATTTTTCTGGATTTTTTGTTGTTATTCTGTCTCTCACTGTTAAAATAAACTTACCATTAAAATTATAGACTGATCATTTCTTTGTCAGTGGGCAAATATACAAAATCAGCAGGGGATCACATAATTTTTTCCCTCAATGTACCAAATACATAAGTATTTTTTAAGGATGACAGTTCTTCAAAATTAAAATTGCAAATTCAGTTTGGGTCACTTTGAAAGGAATCTAACTTTCCTTCAGAATTTTACAAAGCTACTGAAAAGCCAGGGCATGAGATATTCCTATTAATAATGCCCTGCCATTTATTTACGCACATATAAGAACACACACACACACACACACACACACACACACACACACACACGGGGGGGAGAGGAGAATTTTGTTCCTTTTCCCCCACCATGAGCCTACTTTGTCTTTTGATTAAATTGATAGGTATTCATGTTACTAACCCATTTTTATATTTCTATAAGAAGACTTGTAACTATGAATGGCCAACTGGATTTGAGTGGAAAGCTTATAATTAAAGCTCAGCTGGGTGATGATATTAGGAGAATTCCAATTCACAATGAGGATATCACCTATGATGAGTTGGTGCTCATGATGCAGAGAGTTTTCAGGGGAAAACTGCTGAGCAACGATGAAGTTACCATAAAATATAAAGATGAAGGTAGGATTTTTTACCTTCCATTTTCTAATTGTTATTTAACAATGAAAAATCTTAATGGAAGTCTTCAGCTTTTGCTTTGGAACATGTTTTTTTCTAGCACATGCAAAGCTTATGAAATTACAAAACACAAAATAATACAGTGTAATTAGATCTTTCTGGGTTACATTGAATCTTACATTGTATAGTTACTATATGATTGTGTCATTAAATTGCAACAGATTTTCTGTAGGAAGTAACGTTTTGTACAATAACATTTGTATAAGTATCTCCTTTGTTTTATCTTCTTCTGTGTTGGGCCATTGGCCACATGTTTGAAACCAATCTAAAATGGCTGCTTGCCTTAAAATGATACAAGTGTGGGGTAACTTTTATAGTAAAATATGAAGAGTGCAGACCTAAGATTTAGGAACCAGTGACATACAAAAGGATTTATAATATGAAATTTATCCACTGGAGTGGACTTATATAGGAGAGGCAGGTGGATGAAAGAAACAGCTTGGAAAGATAACCTGTCCTTGATGAATCTGTTGGGCACTGATGAAGACACCTACAGTATTCTCAGTGAGAGATTTATATAGGGCAGACATTTTTTGAATCCCTGGAGAGACAATAGTTAATGCAGTAAATATAAATTCTGACCTATATGTATAAAGTTTACATAATTTTCAATTTGAATGGAAAGCCTCAGATAGTACTTCTCAGGTATATATTATCCAAACTTTGTCTTTTGTTTAACACTAACCGGAAATTTTTTTTCCTGGTTTTTGTTGGAACACTAATAGAGCTTACACATTTCATAAATGATTCAGAAGTGCATTACAGCTCTTGTAAATGAAGTATTTTTAATAATTAAAACAGACATTTGTTTATATGTTTCCATATGAGTATTTGAAAAAAGCAGCTGTTTCCATGGAATAATTAAAGCATTGCATTTTTAAAGTGACTAATAGAGTAGCTACATCCTTTTTCAGAATTCGCATAGAATCCTGAAAAACTATATACTTAAAATAAATGGCAAAGAGATATTCTGTTTGTACTAGAGCCCAAACATTCTTTCAAAACATTTTCAACCTATTCACAGCTTGATTAAATGGCATAAGCTGAGTGGTTGCATTTTGTAATTGTTGCACCTTGGATAAGCTTAGTGGCATTTCTTGTTAATTATTGACTGGCAATAATTGCATCTTGGAGCATTATTATATGAAAAATACTATGAATGGTTATAACATAGCTTTATGTATTATATACCCAAGGTACCTATTAGAAAATTTGCTGTGGACATTTTTAATTATCTCCACTTGAAAATTTAATGCTAATTTTGCACTAAAAATTAATTTCAATGATATCTATGCTTAATGTCTTGGTAACATCCCTGCCAGCTGCCATAAGATATAGTCATTTTATGTTTGGACTACTGTAACAGTTCTACATGGGGCTATCTTTGAAGAGTATTCAGAAGCTGGTGCAGAGTGCAGTGGTGCTGGAAGTTTTTTGGGCCCCAAGAGTGGACTATGAAACATCAATTCTCCGCGAGCTGTACTGGGTGCAATTCAAGGTGTTGGCAATCACCTTTAAAGCCCCTCATGGCATGGGTCCAGGTTACTTGAGGGACCATCTCATCTCAGTGGGATTGGTCCACCTCACCCGTGCTAGCAGAGGAGGCAGGCTGCGGGCCCCATTTTTAATTTATATATCATAAAGAATATGATATCAAAGCTGCCCTACTGTTACTTGCAGATTATAGAGCAAAGCCTTGGAACAGGTTTTGACAGCACTTCAACTCTGCCTGTACTGTCAGGTTTTATTTGATTCCTGCCCTCTCCCAACTGCTTGCTATCTTTTGGAAGTAGATTTTTAAATGACTGACACTGATATGTGGGAGGTTTTTTTGGAAGTTGTATCTGATTCCTCATTCTCCTTAATTAACAGATGGAGATCTTATAACAATCTTTGATAGTTCAGATCTTTCCTTTGCAATTCAGTGCAGTAGAATCCTGAAACTGACACTATTTGGTAAGTAAAAATATTGTTTAAAATTGCTTGATACTTTTTTATTTTATTTTACTTGGTAATAATTTTCCTTAATTCCCATGAAATCATGTAACATAGATGGTACATATTATTTGTTTCGAAGAAGTTCATACAAGTTATAAGGTCTTAAGACTATTTTGTCTTGTCTTGTGAAAACTTACTAGTGTAATATCTGTTTTATAGTCAATGGGCAGCCAAGACCGCTAGAGTCAAATCAGGTAAAATACCTTCGCCGAGAACTGATAGAGCTTCGCAACAAAGTGAATCGTTTATTGGATTGCTTAGAACCTCCTGCTGAGCCAGGACTTTCTAGTCTGGCTGAAAATGGTAAGTTGATAACTGTTACTTAAAAATAGATTGATGTGGACGTCTCTTCTCATAAACTATGCTTGCCTATAAATGTGCAAACATTCCAGGGTGGAAATGCTCTGTTCCCTAAACATCCTGTTCCAGCCTCACTTGCCATTTAGTTTATTTAAAATATTTATATGGCTGCCCATTTTAAAATGAGAGCTCTGAGTGCATCATAATCATAACAAATCAATAACGAAGTAAAAAGTAAAAACAGAAAAAAAACACAGCCCCATAAACTCTCCAATGTAGCCTATAATACTCTCCTCCATTTAGTTTTATTTTATGCTGTCTTTATGATTTCTTTTATAAGTAACTCAAGATGGCAAATATACATGACTCCTCCTATTCTTACAACAGCACTGTGAGGTGGGTTGGGCTGCAGGGTAGTAAATGGCCAAGATCACTTAGATGGCTTTTGGGCCTGAGGTGGGACTAGAATTCACAGTCTCCTGGTTTTTAGGCCAGCACATTAAGCACTGCATCAAGTGGCCTTTCCTTTCTTAACAGAAATATTCTGACTGCAAAATTGGTTTGAGTGAGGTGTTTTAGATGAGGACTAAATGTTTTTTTACAATAAGGAATCATTTCTGATAAGGTCCAATTGAAATATTTTGGGTTTGGAGTTTTCACCTTGAAACTTTTTGTGGCTTGCTATAATTGCTTTAAATCTGTAAAGTCTGGGCTTGGTACTTAACAGTGTTAAGTACTACTATCATTTTTGTAATCTCAGGTCTCTGAAAATTTCCATCTCTGTTTCAGATGTTGCAGAGGGTAGGGAAGACAAGCCTACTACTGCCGATTCAACTGTCAAGCCGTCTACTCAAGTTATAGCAGCAAGTATGTCTGCTTTTGATCCATTAAAAAATCAAGATGAAATCAACAAAAATGTCTTGTCAGCATTTGGGCTGACAGATGATCAGGTGTCGGGTAAGAATATATATTTTATTGAAACTGTTGCTGAAGTTTGCTCTTTCAGAATTGGCCAGGCATACAGCAATTTTATAGATAGTATAGGTCAGACATGTCAGACACAAGGCCCGGGGGCTGGATGTGGCCCGTGAAGTGGTTTCATGTGGCCCGCGAAGCCATCCTGGAAACAGGGAATGGACCCCGCTGCCTTGGCCCTGGCCCAGGCTGGCCGGGAGCCAATGTACAATTTTGTGGTGGCCATCTATGTTGAAACGTAGTCAGTCTTAGCTCCACAAGTCTGTCTGGAAACAGTGAGGAATCAGCCTCTGCTGCGTTGCCCCCGCCCCCTGGGTGCATGCTGGAGAGGTGTCACCCTTTGTGAGGAATGAAGAAATGCACCATTGCCTGGAAGTGGCCAGCAAATGGCCCTGGCCTACTTCACATATCCGGCTTGATGGACTCCGGGGGAGGGGTTTCGGCAGGCAGCAGGGCGCTCTCCTCACAGCGCCAAGAGGCTGTGCCCCCACAGGCACCCTTGACGCAAACGATGTAGAGCTAGCCATGTCCACCCAGTAGGCCGCACCCACCCTGGCCACACACACCCCGCGCCCCCCCTTGAGGGTAACCACAGTGCTGATGCGGCCTTCAATGAAATTGAGTTTGACACTCCTGGTATAGGTAGCTCTCATTTAAGGGCTAGGTGCTTACCAACCATTCAGTTTAAAGGCAGCTCTTGTAAAGTACTTCTGACCATCACAAAACTCTCTCTCTGTCTCTCTCTATCTCTCTCTGTCTCTTTCTCTCTCCCTCTCCCTCCCTCTCCCCTCCCCTCCCCTCTCCTCTCTCTTATACCCACACACACCATGGTCATGTGAGAAGGCATGAAGAGAAATGGAGATAAGGATTTTAGCTCCATGTGTTTGCTTAACAACTGCAACCAGGAGTGCTGAAATTGGGGTCGCTGAGTGCAGCATTCATGTGACATCTTGCTTAACAATTGCTTCATTTAATAACCAAGATTCCGTCTCAGTTGTGGTTGTTAAGTGACAACTACCTGTATGTGAAGAACTTCAAATTTGAAATTTTTGCATGAATTATTTTTACCTCCCCCAATGGAGCTGAAACTCCATATTCTCTTTCTTGTTTCCCCCTTTGGTGTCTGTTATCTATACTTCTTTCCAATTTGAATTCAGTACAAATCTGTAGCTCTTGAGACCACCAAGTATACATTTGAACTATCACACAGATAGTCCTCAACTTAATCACCATTCATTTAGTGACTGTTCAATGTTGCAATGCCACTAAAAAAGTGACTGTTTTTCACACTTAACAACTCTTGCAGCATCCCCATGATCACATCAAAATTTAGCTGTTTTGCAACTGGCATGTATTTATGACATATGCAGTGTCCCAGGGTCATGTGACCATTTTTTGCAAACTTCTGACAAGAAAAGTCAAGGGGGGAAGCCAGATTCCCTTAACTGTGTTGCTACCTAACTGCAGTGATTCACTTAACAATCGTGGCAAGAAAGATTGTAAAATGGGACAAAACTCAGCAACTGTCTTGTTTAGCAACAAATTTTGGTCTCGGTTGTAGTCATAAGTCGAGGACTACCTATGATCAGATGTTGAACTTAAACTGGAGACACCCAGGTTCAAGTTCCCACCTTGCTTACTCCGTGATTTTGAGTCCATTTTCCTCTCTCACAGCCTAAATCACATCAGAAGATAGTTGTCGAAATATAACCGAGAAGATTACAATATAAGACATCTTGATATTTCAGTGAAAATTTGAGCTATAAATGCAATAAAAACAAACTTGGCTGTCGATTTATTGTTGTATTAGTTTACTAGGGGCATAACTAGGCCTGGGCAGATTAAGCATTTATCCGTTCACATAGATTGAATTTTAAGCAATGGAAAGTGACGTTTCAGTAGCCAGTCCCAATCAATTCATAACAGCTGTTAATAACATCCTCAGAAATTACCTTGGTTTACATAAATCTGAATTTCAAAATCTGGGAGATCTGTATACTAGGGAATATATGTATACTGAATTTCTGAACAGCAACAGTGACAATATATTAATCTCACACCTGAAGATTAATAGTTAAAAAAAAACACAAGGAATAAAAGAAATGGAGAATCCAGTCTGTAGAGGAAAATCCCATCTTAATTTTTTTTGCATGTTATCTATTAGCACAAGTGTTTTTGAAATGACAGAATTGCTATTGCATACTAGATACACATGACAATTGCAGAAATATCCATGAAAGTTAGTGGAACGATAAAGCTGCGATATTGATTTAATGGATTGGATTCATAGCGGTTTGCTGTGTGCTGTGAAGTGGATTGTATTCAACTTAATTAGCTTGGAATAGGCTGTTAAAAATAAGTTGCAGTTAACTTCAGTACCAATTAAATCTTTTAGTATGATTAATATCTGAATATGATGAAGTTTAGAATCTGCTTCTTTGGATGCACTCCAGAATCTGTCTGTAATGGTAATTAATTTAGCATTGTAAGGTACATTATAGAAAGTTAATGTCAATTGGAGTTGGTATAACTCTGAATAATTGTGAAACTCATCATAGTTTTTTTTGCCTAAGTCAGGGGTCTTCAAACTTGGCCCTTTTATGATTTGTGGAGTTCAACTCCCAGAATCCCTCAGTTAGGCACGCTGGCTGAGGAATTCTCGGAGTTGAAGTCCACAAGTCATAAAAGGGCCAAGTTTGAAGACAACCCCCCCCCCCCGCCTAAGTTAATGGTCAAAACAGCTGAGAAAATTTGGTCAGTATAAAATCAGTAACTACTACTGTTTGCGATTCAAAAAGTAATACAAGCAAACAGCAGATGGCAGCACTTTAAAGCGGATAGAAAATGGCACCACTTAAATTTAAAAATGTGGTTCAGAGCACACAGCTGTCCTGCCTTAGCTGTTCCACAGAAATTCCTAATTTGGAATCTAATAGCATATTTGCATAGTATTTGAGAGATACTATGGAACCAACTGCCTCCTGAAGTCTGCGTTTCTCCCACTCTCCTGGCCTTCCGAAAAAAATCTCAAAACTTATCTTTGCCGGCAGGCCTGGGGATGATTGTGGATTGACTGATGAATATGAGTGAGAGTGAGTGGGGTTTTATTTTATTTTTAAATATTTCTTGTTTGGGTTTATATTGTATTTGTTGTTTTATATATATGTTGTTCGCCGCTCCGAGTCTTCGGAGAGGAGCGGCATATAAGCCTAAACAAATAAATAAATAAATATTTGCCTTATTTAATATAATATTTCTGTAAGTAGTGAAATATGTATTATGTTCCCAATTTTATGACCTTTCTTGTGGCAGTCATTAAATGAAAATTACATCATTAAGCGATCATGATTGTTAGGCAAACCAATTGTTCACGATGTAGCATTTTTTTCTGAAAATGAAGTAAATGCTTGGTTTTTGGCAAAAATGTCACAAAACACATTTACATGACCTGAAACCTTGGCTATGACTTCCAGAAATCCTCCAAAAGTAGTCACAAGGTGGTGATTTCTAAGTGAGAGAAGGAAAAGCTACATAGGAAGTGTTGTATCTAGCCCCTCTCAGCTCAGTAAAATCCACATAAATATGTCTTTAAGAGTTTTATTTAACACATTTCAAAAAGATTCACTTCAAAGCAAGCTGCTGGCATTTTGCTGGCCGGAACGGCCAATTCTGAGTTATTTACATTTAGATTAAACATGCTCTCCTCCCACCTTCCAATTAACTCACTCTTTATCAATCACATTGTCCAAGACCTCATTATTCTTCCGTAGATTTCAAAAAAACATCAGAAAACTGAGTTTAAACAAACGCGCTGCTCAAGGTATCAGGCTACTCCTTGATTAACGTTGCTCGTGACAAAGGCGTAGTCTCTCTTTCCCCTTCTAATATAGTTTCCGATACGTCATTTCCCCCATTACTTCCTTTTCCCACTTAACTGACACCTTCGCTTATCAAACCTTCTGAATCTCGGATCAAGCCATCTAACTTCTTGTTCCAAATCTGACTCATCACTTTGAGAGTCTGACTCAGAATGCATACAAAGCTCCTCATTGTCTAGCTCGGCTGCCGGGAGGGGAAAATACCCAGAGGGGCCTGGTTCTGCTTCGTCATCCTCTGATATGTCCCCAGCTGGTCTAGAAACACCCACAACAGGAAGTAATATTTATGAGATTATATTTATGAGCCGTGGTGGCACAGTGGCTAGAATGCAGTATTGCAGACTAATTTTGCTGTCCGCCAGGGGTTCAATCCTCACGGGCTCAAGGTTGACTCAGCCTTGAGGTCAGTAAAATAAGGACCCAGATTGTTGGGGGCAATATGCTGACTCTGTAAACTGTTTAGAGGGTTGTAAAGCACTTTGGAGTGGTACATAAGTTTAAGTGCTATTGCTATTACCTAATATTTAATTAATTTGATTTAAAGGTGATTAAAGTTATGTGAAATTGAATTTTATTTCATTGGTTTTATTGTGGCTCCTATCCCTTTTTTGAAGTACGAATCCAGTCATCCATTCGAAGATTAACTGGACAGTTATGCATTTCTGACACAGGGGAATTAATTGTGTTAAAGTTATGCAGCTATCTTACTGTATGCTGTTTATTTGCATCCTGCCTTTATTATGAAAGTAAGAATATTGTATTCCAGAAGACATTGCAGATTATTGTTCATTATTTTTGTTTCAAAATATTTTCTTTTCTAGGACCACCCAGTGCCCCTATGGAAGAACGTTCAGGAACACCTGATAGCATCACTTCTGCATCCTCCGCAGCCCATCCACCATGTGTTCAACCACAGCAACCGTCATATGGAGGATCTCAGCCCCAAACTGGTCAAATAGATGGTAAGCAATTCATTCATGCTTATCCTAGTTCCAGTGAACATATTTACCCTTTCCTTTCTCCAGCATGATGAATGGAGAATCCACAGATGGGTTGATCTTGCCTTTCTGCCCTAGAGACTAAGTCAGTCAACCTTTGCCACGCCTCTCTTCCTCTGGCTAGGAATCTCCAGTCACGACTTAGTCTTAGCCCAAGAGAGACGTGGTGAAGATTGGCTCTTGTTTCTAGCAGAAAGACAAAACTGTGGATTTTCCCGGGTTGTACCCTTCCCTTCTCTGCGCTGATATCAGCGCTGCTTTTCAAACTGCTGAGTGTTAAAGCGATTTTGTAGGCTTCGGCTGAAGCCTTAAGCTATAGCTTCCAGGCAGGGCAGAAGTGTAGCCGTCGCCATTTTGAGCGCCGCTTTTATTGTTCCTGAGGGGGGGGACCCTCTCTTCCAGCGAGGGCCGTTTAGACTCAAATAGAGTCAGTTTTGGCCAGAATTCATTCAGCAGTCTTATTAGTCAGCCATAGAAGCAGCTGCCCCATTTATTAATTTGGACATAATGACGGAGCAGGAGGTCGCTTACTAGCGGCCGCCATCTTGAAAGCCTTACAAACTCAGGACATTCAGGAGGCCAGAATTAAGGAGCAGCATTTGGAGGGTGCTGCTTCTCCAATTCCAGGCCCCTTGGCAGCTCGCTGCATACCAAGACTATTACAATTAGAGGCAACAACAGCCTCCTTCATTGTGTCTGGACGCAATTTCCAAAGATTTCAGGGTGTGACTAAGTGTCCGCTTTAACTGCTGTCATTTTCAGTGCCTCTTCCCACCACTGATTTCGCTGCTTATAAGTGTGCTGGCTATCCCATTAAGTTGGTCTTGTCACCACTAACAGGATCATAAGTGTGCTGACTACCCCATTAAGTTGGTTTTGCCGCCACTACCAGGATTGTGAGTGTGCCGGCTATCCCATTAGGTTGGTTGCGCCGCCACCACTTCGAGCCACAAGTTGGCTCCTTGCTACTGGGATCACCTCTCTGTTGCAAACACATTGAGATTGCCATTTCTGTAATATCTATGATTTTGCAATGGCAGATAAAATCACAGAAGCTCAGATATCTCAAGGTGCCTCCAACAGTTCCTCCAGGCACAAGAAATCCAGATCAGCCAAGCAGGAGGCTGCTAGGAAACTCAAATCCAAAGCTATCTCTGGTAAAAGGTCTCCCAAAGCTGGTGAGAAAGAAGCAAGCAGGAGGCACCAGGCATTGGAAAAACAATTCTCAAAAGCTGCAAGGCGAAAGAATGATGCAAAGGTTGGTCAGATTATTGTGTTCCCATGGAAGCATCATTTTTTGGCCCTCAACAAGCTCCTTCAACCTCTGCTGCTCCAAGTGCCTGATCTCCAGAAGGGGAAACAGGTCAGTTCATTTTTCCCATGGCACAACAGGTGAAGATGGTTCCCCATTCCAGTGAGGGATTTGGCCTTCATATCCCTGCTCCTCCAGGTACAGCTAGACCTCTGGGGCCAGAGCCACATTCACTCCTACAGCGGCAGGGCTTCACCCTCTAGAGGCTCAGGAGTCAGCACTATCAGAACGAATGCAGCTTTTGATTTCTCAGGCTATTGGCCAAGGTGTAGCTTCGACCCTACACCAGAGAGCTTATGCCCGCAAGCAGTCCTTTCACTCAACCGACACGGTCGGAATTCACCCATTACTCCTGTCCTTATTCTCCCAGACCAGAATGTCAATTCGACAGATTTGGTAACAGGGACAGACCCAGACAGCAATTACAGGCCAAACGGCCCTTTTGAGGTGCAGGAGGCCATCCTTTCAGAAGGTTGAAGTGACACCAAAGGTGCCTATCCCACAGGGGGCAGGTTGGCTCTCTTTGCACACAGATGGGAGAACACCACTACAGATATCTGGGTCCTCAACACAGCCTGACTCTAGAGTTTAACTCCACTCCCCCGAGGCATTTTATCTCTTGCCCATCATCCAAAAATCTGGTCAAAAGAAGGCTCATGAAAGAGGCCATTCGACATCTGGAGATCCAGGCCATAGAATGGCAGGGCAGAAGGGACAGGGGTTTTATTATATTCTGTTCATCGTTCTGAAGGCCTCAGGAGGGTGGAGGGCAATCCTAGATTTAAAGAAGTTAAATATATATTTGGCACACAAGTTCGAGATGCCAACGCTTTAATCCATAGTAGCAGGCATCAAAACGGGGGACCTCCTGACGTCCATCGACCTGACCGAGGCCTACCTACACATTCCCATCCTTCCCGGACACCGGAAATTCCTCAGGTTCTGCTACGCAGGCCACCATTTTCAGTACAGAGCTCTACCATTTGGCCTGTCATCGGCCCCCAGAGCATTCACAAAGGTCCTGGCGGCGCTGGTCGGGCATCTCAGGACCATTCCGGTGCATGTCAAGTGTTATCTGGATTACATCCTCGTTCAATTCTCCTCAGTCCAATTGGCTCAGTCAGAACTGGCATTCACCATCAAGACCCTCCAGGACCATGGGTTTTCAATAAATTTTAAGAAAAGCCAGATAGTTCCCTCCATCTGCCTCCTTCACCTGGGCACGGTGATAGGTACAAGGAAATGCGAGATTTACCTGTCTCAGGAACGTTGGGACAGTATCTGATCCCTAGTCACCCAGATTCAAAGGGAGCGAATAGTCACCCTAGCAATCCTTTCTCAACTGCTCAGAAAGATGGTTTCCTGCATAGCAGTAGTTCCTTGGGCTCGGCTTCATAACCCTCCAATGGTTCTTGCTCCCGTTCCAAAGACTAGGCACCAATTCCTCCAATCACAAGGTATGGATCCCATCATAGACCCTGAAATCCCTCCAATGGTGGGTCTCCCCAGCGATGGCCAGGGGAACCTTATTCAAAGAGCCCAACTGACTCATCCTAACATCGGATGCCAGCTTGTTCGGCTGGGGAGCGCACCTGCAATTCCAGTTGGCTCAGGGTTGGTGGTCCCGGTCAGATCTGAAGCACAACATAAATTGGTTGGAGCTCAGAGCTATACATCTGGCTCTTTCACAACACAGTGGCAAGGCAACACGTTCTAGTCCTCACGGACAATGTGGCGGCAAAAGCCCATATCAACAGGCAAGGGGATACCCACTCCAGGTCCCTCATGACCAAGGCTCAATTATTAGGAACCTGGGCAGAGACCAAACTCTCGTCCCTCAAGGCAGACCACATCTCGGGAGAGACGAACCGGCAAGTGGATTTCTTGAGCAGGGCCACAGTGTACCACTCCGAGTGGCGCCTGTACCCGGATCTCTTCAGGGAGATATCAGAGAGGTTTGGTCATCCAGTGCTGGACTTGTTCGCTATCCTGGCAAATTCCCAGCTCCTGAGATTCTTCTCACGGTTCCTGTCTCCAGGGGCGGAAAGGGTAGATGCCCTACATAGCCCATGGCCCAGAGAGCTCCTATATGTGTTCCCTCCTCTCCCTCTGATCCAGGCAGTTATCCGGAAGATACTGCAGGAACGGGCAGAGATGATACTTGTTGCTCCCTACTGGCCAAGACGGCCGTGGTATGCTGACCTTGTAGGTCTCTCGATCTCTCTTCCGTGGAGGATACCCCAAGATCGAATCTCCCTCAGCCAGGGGGTTCTACAACACCCAGAGCCTCAATGGTTCCAGCTAACCACTTGGCTTTTGAAAGGAGACTCTTAACAAAAGAGACATACTCATCAGACGTGATTACCATGATTCAGGCTTCAAGAAGGCCTGCAACTAATAGAATCTATGATTACACATGGAAGAATTTCTGTAACTGGTGTGGGAGACAACAATTAAATCCAGCTACAATTCCTATTCCAAGAATTTTGGACTATTTACTGGAGGGACTTAAGGGTTTAGCACCCAATACAATCCATAGACAAGTTGCTGCCCTGTCCACGGTGCTCACATATGGCAACTCAGAGCCCTTGGCTCAACACCCCATGGTACGTTCCTTTGTCAGGGGAGCAATCAACAGCAAACCGCCTGTGGTTCACAGATATCCCTCTTGGGACCTGTCCAAGGTCTTACAGGCTCTCACTTTACATCCATTTGAGCCCATCAGAACCTCCATTCTACGGTTCTTGACACTCAAGGTTGCCTTCCTAGTAGCCGTCAAATCGGCTATGTGCATCTCGGAATTGGCAGCACTCTCAATTAGAGATGACTCACGTATTTTTCATAACGACAGGTCGCCCCACGCTTAGACCCCTCCTTTGTCCCCAAAATCAACTCATTGTTTCACAGGGCGCAGGAACTTGTGCTGCCAGATTTTTGTCCTGAGCCGTCCCACGATTTGGAACGTAAATGGCACACCTTGGACGTTTGTAGAGCCTTGCATCACTATATTAAGCAAATTGCTACTTTTTGCAAATCTGAAGCCCTATTTGTTTTATTCCACCCCTCTTCAATGGGTCAGAAGGTGACTGCCTCTACTATCGGCAGATGGATTAGGGCTTGCATAGCAGCGGCGTACCAGACGCACTCCTTGCCAGTTCCAAGACGAATCACCGCACACTCCACTCGCAGTGTGGCAACTTCAGCGGCGTGGGTGACACGAGTCAATCGAAGGGATATGCAAGGCAGTGACTTGGTTGTCTCCTTCCCCATTTGTGAGGCATTATAAGTTAGATAAGTTCACCTCAGCAGACGCTTCATTTGGCAGGAGAGTTCTCCAAAGGGTAGTAACAGATAGTGGGACACAGGCCCAGACTTCTTCTCCCCATAGGGACAGTGAGGCTTTGGTATGTCCCATCTGTGGATTCTCCATTCGTCATGCTGGAGAAGGGGCGTTGCCTTACCTGAATGTCTTTTCTCAGCATGACGATGGAGAATCCACTCCTCCCTCCTAGGGTCCATCTGGTCCTGTTTCAGGGAATTTGAGCCACCACCATCTTGAAATATCATCAACTGCTGAGCCTTCGTTGTGACTGGGGATTCCTAGCCGGAGGAAGAGAGGCGTGGCACAGATTGATTGACTTAGTCTCTAGGGCAGAAAGGCAAGATCAACCCATCTGTGGATTCTCCATCATCATGCTGAGAAAGGTGTTCGGGTAAGACAACGCCCCATCTCACAATATGATACAATTTATGATATTTGCTCCTATAGTTCCATACCACTTTTTGGCTGTTTGCAGTTTTGTTTCTCAACTGTCCCAGGTCTTGCCGCCCTTACTTTCATGACTATGTGCTTCACCTTTAGATTTCTCTCAGACATTTATATCTTCTGATATATTTGACTTGCTTCTTTGGCCGCATTTGTTCACATTCACTTCTGGCTATGTTTTTGTTTAGTCACTGCTGCTTCATTTTTTTCACTGTCAAAATGTAATTCGGTTTCTTAGAACTGGGGATTTTGTTGTATACAAAAGTGCTTCATATGGGCACAGATAGTTTTTAGATGTTTTAATTAATCAAATACAAGAAACATGCATAATTTCTGATTTAAAAATGTTATTTTGATTGACCTAGCACTAGGTGGTGCACTAATGCTGAGTCATAACAAAGAATTCTCTAAAATGAAAAGCGTAAAGGCTATTTGAAGGATTAGCATAGTGGCTTAAAAGTGAAGCATTCTTACTAGAAGTACTAGCTAAATTTTCTAAATAAATAGTTAGAAATATTTTTTAAATATCTGGTTCGTTTCATAGACATTAGATACATATGATAGAAAATCCCAATATTATTTCTGGCCGAAAGGTATGCACACACAAAACTGGCTTTCCAAAGCAGTGTGTGTTTATGCAGGGTCTTCTGTGATTGTTGTTATCTTCGTCTTGGTAGGTGTTCTTCCCAGAGGCAGTTAGTGATAATGCGGACTCACAGAGAAGAAAGTGTGTTCCTTTGTTGATAAAGTAAAAGTTTTCTTCCAAAGTGTTTTGCATATAATAAATCACTATCATTCTCTAAATCAATTTCTATTTACTGCCAAAAGGCAACTATATTCTGATAACATATTCACATCTGTATGTTCTCATTGGGATAAATGGTTTGGAGGAGAAAATATAAAGTATATTCTTGCTACTTATGTCCCTAGAAAATAATCAGTTACAGGTAGTTCTTGATTTACAAGCACAATAAGGACCATAATTTCTATTGCTAAGCAAGGCTGTTAAGTGAGTTGCACCCAATTTTACAAACTTCTTTCCCATGGTTGTTAAATGAATCAATGTAGTTAAGTAAATGAGGTGGTTGTTGGAGTGAATCAGGCTTCCCCGATTTGGAGGAAGCTGGCTGGTAAGGTCACAAATGGCAATCACATGTCCCCATGACACTGTAACCATCATATATACATGTTGATTGCCAAGCACTCAGATTTTGATCATGTGATCATCGGGAAGCTGCAACAGTTGTAAATGCAAGGATCAGTTGTAAGTCCATTTTTCAGTGCCGTTGTAACTTTGAACAATTGCTACACGAAGCTGAGAATTATTTGTAAATTAATTCTATGTTTGTTTTTAAACTCTTATTTTAAGACACGGGTGTCAAACTCGCCGCTTCACATGACTTATCGCGATGTAGCGTGACTTTTTTCACATTTACGAAGCTGGGGTGGGTGCGGCCTCTGCATGATGCAACCGGCCACGCGGGGCGGCAGTTTGACACCCCTGTTTTAAGAGAACAATATATGAGAAAGATAAGGCTAAGCAAGCAATATTCTAAAGTTGTAAAATTTTTAAATTTTAAATTGATAGGCCAAATGTATCAACAGTATCCACAACAGGCTGGATATCCTTCTCAACAGCCACAAGCTCAACCTCAGCAACAATATGGTGTACAATATCAAGGTAAGCAGGTGGAAGATACTTCAGCATTGCTACATAGTTTTTGTAACCTGTTTGGAATACTTTTTTATAGTTTAGTTCTCAAAGTAAAAATAAAACAGGATGGGATATATTATTAACACACAAGTGCTTTTAAAGCTCTTCTGAGTTAGGTACTTTTAGATACAGTTTAGAGCTGTTTTGGAGAGATAATATATGTATTCCTAAGTAGCAACTGAATGCTACCGTTGCTCAGAGTTGATTGCTTTAATAGTTTATATATAAAATATATATGATGCATATTTCAGTGTTCTCATTTTTAAAAGGGATATTGTACAACTGTTGAAAAAAAACAGATGGAATACATTATTATGAAAAATGAGTTTAACATAAAAATACAATCAATAGAAAATGCCCAATGGTTATGTTTTACTTGGTCATTCTCCGCTCTGCAGATTGCCTCTAGAAAAAAAATCTAGAATCCTTCAGTTACAGTGAAACTAGTCAAATAATTTCAAATGCCCAATAAGTAATATGACTTCTAGAAGAAAAGTTGCATCTGAATGGTTACATTTCTCTTGAACGTTTTGTTTAGGATGAATCTTTGCCAAAACAACATCTGAGGCCCAACTTCTACAAACACACAAAATAAATGCCTCCTGAGTTTTAGCAGCTGTTAATATAGTTACCAACAGCTGTTAATATAGTTACCAACAGTTCTTTCTGGGTATGGAAGTTAGTTTTGTGATGCCTTACAGAGAAGCTATTCAATTTTCTACATGATATTCATGTATGGTTTTTTAAAAAAAAGTTTTAGAAGGCTTTACACTGTGTACATTACAGATGATAGTTTTTACTTCTTAGTATCATCACTAGGTCACTTAGTTAATCCAAAACTATGTTATAGTGCTCTTGATTGTTTCAAAGTAAATTTTGAGCCCAAATTCAGGTGAGTTCAAAAGTGTATTTTAGTCATTGCTTTCTTGTAAGGATCCTGTGTTTTTAATAGTTATTATGTATCTGGTATTTAATGCTAACAGGATTCCAGTCATTGGAGAGGTTTCATTGCAAGTAGCTTCAGGTGTGTTTTATGCAAGAAATAAATGGAGTTCTTAGTCCCCCATCCCCATCCAGATTTTTGTTTCACATTACCTGTGAATTTGTCTTTGAAAGTTATTTGTAATATAACTGAATGCATAACATTAAAAATATATGCACTCCTATCTATATTTTTGTATTTGTGAAAATGATATCTGGAAATAATCTTTTGCATTCAGATGTGTATTGATTGTTTCAAACGGATCTACATGTACACATACACATACTGATACTTATGGAGGTACTAAGCATTTTGAACTTTTCTAAAATTTTTGGCTTGAAACTTGGCCATTTTGAGCTCAGATGTTTTCAGCAATCTGGTTTTAGAAACAATGTTGAAACAGGCACTTTTCACTTTTTAATGGATTATTAGTGTTCTGAATGCAGAACAAAAATATGTTTCTAAAATAGCATTTTGTGGTTGGAACAAAACACTCAAGTCATTTATAGGTTTTGTTCTGATGGAGCATAATCATTGGCCACTCCTATGGAACATTTTGAGTGGGACTATTTTGTTGCAGGCTTGAAACAAAATATGTTTCCCATTTTGTCCACACTTCTTTAAAATGTGCATTTATTCTAAAGAAACCTTTTATATATCAAAATATATGAAACAGAATATATTATGTTTATATACTATTTATATTATGCATAAATAATACAAATTCGTATAGTTTCACCTTTTCTACCACCTTGTCACTTTTTTAAACAGTTTATATTGATTTTTTTTCCACACGTATGTTTTGTTGAATTGTGTGATCTGTACTTTGATGGTGCTAGATACTAAAAAACTGTATTTTGCTCACCTACACAAATCAATCTTTACAATACAGCTATGTGAAATTGTTCCTCCATGCGTAAAGAATATATGTATTCAGGGCTGTAGAACTCTGAATTCATTTTTTCAACAGCTGTACTTAAATTTTATAGCATTCCAGAATATGCATATGCATATGTACACACACGCACACACACGTATTAGAAATTATTAATTTTGTATGTGGTAATAGATACAATGGCATGCACAAAGATGGCAGAGTATTGAAATTCCCACAGTGGAGGAACGAATCATAAAATTGTTAGAATTGGCAAAAATGTGAAACTGCCCTGTTTAGTCAGGGAGAAGAAAAATACTTTTCTAAAAGGCTGGGCATTTTGCTAAAAAAAAAAAGAAAAGAAAAAAAATGAAACAATGATTTATAGATTTTATTATAGAAAAATATGGGGCTAAAGAGATTTCTGGAAGAGATAAAAGGGACGGGAGGTGATAGGTTGTCAGTATCTGTTGAAGAAAAGATTGGAAGTTGTTATATTTTATAACTTTAGTCTTTTTTGGTTTTTTCTTGCACTTTTTTCTTTTCTTTTTATATTTGTCTTTAACTTCATATACAACTCAGTATAAATAAATAATGCCAATATAAAGAAGCAAGTTCTACTTTCACCTAAATCTGTTGTTTTACTTGGATCTCTTAGCAGGCTACAGCCAACAGCCTGCTCCTCAGCAAGCACAGCAGTTCCAAGGGTACAACCAGCAAGCCTCCCAGGCTCCAGCTCCTGGCTTTCCTGGCCCAGCTCCACAGCTGCCAGCTCAGCCTCCTCAGCAGTATCAAACAGGCACTTATACTCCACAAAATTATACAACTCAGGCTTCCCAGTCTGCTAATTATAATGTAACTCCAGCATCGCAACCTGGAATGGCTCCTAGCCAGCCCAGCACCTTCCAGCCAAGACCTGGTTTCACCCCACCTCCTGGAACTACTCCTCCTCCAAGCGGCCCTAATCCTTACGCACGCAGTCGTCCTCCATTTGGCCAGGGCTATACTCAGCCAGGTCCGGGTTATCGATAAGGAAACTATACTGTTATAAGAGCCCCAGGTAAACCCAAGCAGTGCTGATGCTGTTCCACCTTACAGACAAGAAGATTCCTTAATTGATATTTTAAAAAATAACAAAAGGCAAAATATTGTATGGTATCACCATTGCTCGTTAATTTTCTGGGATAAATGACCAAATGAATTTTGTTTCCTGCTTTAAACTGTATTGGCTTTCTAGTTTAATATTTGTCCTATTGGAAACACTACCTAAACATATGTAAAGCAGATGACATTCTAGCTTGCCATATTAACCTGCTAGGTGAAAATCTAGCTGACTTACTTGAATTGGTTTTACTAATAAAATGAAGTACTAAATTAGATCCACTTGTTAAAAATTAGATATATATATATAAATTGTAACCTTCACAATACAATTGAATAAAAACATTCAAATCATTATTCAATCAGTTGCAGAAAAGTCTGTTTAGTAAACATTATACCGGTACCTATCTTTCTACAGAAAACTAGTTTCCAACTCCCCAGATTTTGTTGAAATATTTTTCATATAAGCAACACATTCAAAGCAATTTCTGTTATTGTAGCAGCTGAAAAATGCTGTAGTAAACATTGTGTAAATTTGTTATTTTTCTTGCATAAATCAATAAAAATGACAGGTATTTGAGTGATGATAATAGCTGAGTGCTTGGCAGAAAAACTCAAATGAATTAAGTAAATTAAATGCCTTTCATAACATATTAATAACAATCTAGTACTCTCAGCATTCAGCGAGCAGTACAATTCTTGTACTGGAAATAGAAGGCTGCTAGTTATGTGTGGTTTTAACATTTTGATTAGTTAATAAATAGCTTATTTTTAATTGATGTTTATAATTCAAGGTGATGTTACCATGGCATGGTTAGTGAATTACATCAGAATATTGGTAAGGCAAAATCATGGGTTGTTCAGAAGGGCGTGTTGGTTTTTTGCTTAGAGCATTATGCACATAACATTTTTTCTTGAATTCTATTCAGATGTCCCTGTTCAACACTTTTTCTAAATCAAGCCCATAACATTGTTAGGACTACAATGGTTTATTAAAAGCTGTATTATTTTTAATCTGTTATATAAAAGTACATGAACTTAATGGAGACCAATCTTAAAATTAGATCTAAAATATTGAAGGGAAGAAAAACTATATGGTAACTAAAAAAGTATGCAACTAATTCATACTGTCTTTAGCATCTATCTTTTAGTAAACATATTTTTAAAAGTTTATTTTCACAACGCTGAATATGTTTGTCAATTACAGCATACCCCAGAATTTCAGCATAAGTCCTTGGTAAATTTCCCCCACTCTGCCCTAGAACTACTTTTTAGTATCAGTGTTTATTCCATTTTATCTTGTGTCTGCTTCTTGCACTTTGATTTGGCATGTGAGAGATCCAGGTTTTGTATGCATGTAATGATTTTTACCTATGTATTGTATTCTTTTCCACCATACCTATTTTGAATCTTAACAATCAGCTCTTCTTTCCACGAACCATAACAATTACTTAAATATATCTTGTTTAAAGAAAGTTTACTTATTGATTTATTTAAAAGATTTCTGTGGCCATGCAAATTAGAGTACAACTCTGGGAGGCTTATAACAATACCAAAAAGATGAAAACAATAAGAAAAAACTAAAATACTTGATTCCTCAATCATCATCCCAAGGTATCCAACAACTACCCTATGGCTCCCACTTTTTGGTAAAGGGGCAAGTCTTGACCTGGAGAGCTAAAAGGGTTGGGGCCTGCTGGAATACCTGGGGGAGGGTGTTCCATAAAGCAGTAACAGGTTTGGAAAATGATAAATTCATAGATCCTACTTCATAGATCCTAGTAGATGGCAGACGTGGAATATGCCCATCCTATTCAGTCTAATAGGACAGGCAGGTATTATCAAGTAAGAGGCAGTTCTGCAAATAAGCTAATCCTGTGCCTTTAAAACTTTAGGTAAGCATACCATTTTGAATTGCACTGGGAAGAAAACTGGTAGCCAGTGCAACTGACACAATAGAATATAGTATGACATTTAATATAACATTTAACTTTAAAATTTCTGATCTGGTTTTGAGAGAAGCTTTAAGCATGTCAGCCCTCCCAGTTAAACCAGAACAGGAAACATAACCAGATCAGCTAATTCTACTTTATTGTAAGGCTACATTAACAAATATTCTAATTATTAAAATGCAAATCTGCTGCCATTTCTTTCAAAGTCTGAGAAGATGAAGGCCCCTTCTGAGTCTTATTCTTCACCCATTAAGCAGATGTACTATAATGTGATGCTTCCCCAGGCAGCATCTGTCCCGTCTCTCAAGATGTTTCTTACATATCGTTACATGTATTGCACACATTTTATATTGAACATGGATCACAACAATCCTATCCCTAGCTTGAATGAAGCTGCTAGAAGATGCTCAGAACCACTCAGGGCATGTTGGTGTCAATTTCACACTTATTTCTTCAGGGATATATACTCCTTGGTCTTAGAAGTTGCCAGTCCATAGTGTCTACCTTGTCAAGTGTCTGCTTCATATAATCGAACTGAATCAACAAGCTAATTGGATCTGACTTCCCCACAATAAACAGAACCAATCTACTCCCCCCTTTTCAGGTTAAGCTCTCACTGTATAATGTTTTTTTACAGTGGTTATGCTAATAATATCCTGATTATTTCTTTTTTCCTACTTGATGCCAAAATATCATGGAATTTACAACTGGTTATCAGTTTCTAAAAATTGAACATGGGTTAACAAATTGAGTCTCAATTCAAATAACATAAGAGACTTTGTTGCCAATAGAGAAGCCACCACAGGACTTTTCAGTGGAATTCGTTCTGGATAAAAATTTACAACTTGCACATACTGTACTCTAATAGCCCAATTTCAGAGAATTGGAGTGCTTTTACCTAGTTTTAACTAGTCGTGCTTTAAATTAGATGTATCATGATGCTGTCCTTGAAAGATGTTTAGGACTTTCAGATAGCACTAAATGCAGTTGCTAAATTAGTGTCCTTTATAGGCTACAGCAGCGGTTCTCAACCTTGGGGTCGTGACCCCATTTGGGGTCGCACGACCATTTCACGGGGGTCGCCGGACACCGCAGGCTGCCATTTTGTTTTTTTAATTTTTATTTATTTTTATTTATTTTATTTATTATTTTTTTTGGCGTGCGCGCGCTGTGCATGTGCAGATCCGCCCATCGCGCCGAAAAAATAAAAAAAATTTAAAAAAATTTAAAAAAATAAAAAAACAAAATGGCCGCGACGGGTGGATCCACGCATGCCTGCGCGTGTGATGGGCCGATCCACGCATGCGCGGATCCGCCCATCGCGGCCGCCATTTTTGGGGGGTTTATTTATTTATTTTTATTGTTCGGCGCACACGCGCACGCCCGGGTCGGGGTCGCGGCACGCATGGGCGGGGCAAGTGGGGTCTCAACCTGAGAAAGGTTGAGAACCACTGGGCTACAGTTTTCTTCATTATATTGATTTTTGGATGTGTTGTAAATAAAAGGAATTAATGATAATTAGTATCTGATATGACTTTTTACCAAGGCAAACTGATAACAAACAAGTTTCAGAATCAAAAAAATGAACTAAAATGTTGCCCATAAGCATTCCTACAAGAATCATTTGGACACTTTTTTTGATAACTCCAAATACCTGTGTTCTGTCTCTTATAACTACACACAATTCACATACTCCTCCAGCTTTCAGTGTACATATTCTATATACAGGGAATTTTTTCCCAATGGCACTTATTATATAATACATAATTGTCAAGCCCTTCAATTATCTGTGGATAAGCTTGTGAAATTTTGAAACCCTTCTAAATGACCTTTGAGATGGGATCTCAATATAATAGTTTATATGTTAAAAAGCTCATGAAGTAGGGTTTTATATGTTTTGATTTTGTCATCAGATAATTTAAAGCAATATTGTCCCACGTGTCTGCATTATTTCAAAATGATCTAAAGGACACTGAAAAGCCTTCTAATGGATTCTTTTTTTTAAAAAAATGGGAGTATAGATTATCTTCAAAATAATTCCCACTGTCACCTTTTTTCAAAGGATAAATCTTACATTTCAAATTAGATAATTTTAGCTTTGTGTAGGCTGAATATATCAATAATAAATACTAATGATTAAAAATATTTTATTTATTAAGAGTACAATGTACCTGCAGTGTACTATTTTCTGTAAACAACCAAACCAATATTCCTTGTGTTTCTTACATTTTCATACATTAAAACTTACATCTCTTTATAATGTTTAAATGTTTAAGTCATACAAATATAGCATTTTATGTAGGGAATAGCTAAATTATTTTCAAAAACAGTCTTCATTTTCCATTTCATAAAGCAGATCACATTACTTTTCAGTTTTATATGAAACGAAACATTTTTTAAATACATGTACTTTGGATATCCTTTGACAGTCTTCTATACAACACACTAGGCCACATTTTTCCATGTTTATTTGAAATAAAACTGCCTGATTACATTCTTGATATGATTTACACCGTCAATCTGAATATACACATTTCCCACAAAGCAGCTTCAAGAAGTAAATGATTGAATCTGCTGTATACTGAAAGAAGAAAAATCTGTTCTCTGAAATACTTAATGTAGCCTTTTTAAATGGCATGTGTACTTTGTATTCAGATATATATACCAGAGTACACAGTATTTTTGAGAAATATTCTAACATTAACAACAGCAAAAAATAGGGAGGCTTTTGCTCTTTATTTCACCGTAGCAATATATTTTCCCCCTGTAAATAGGTTGTGTGTGCATGTGTGTATGTTTACCATGAATTAGTTCAATTTCTGGTGGGAGACAAAAATAGAAAAGCCATTACAGTATTATTTATACACATACCAGTAAATTCTATCAAAACCAATAACTTTCTGACATACAACCAATTTTAATGCCATTTTATAAATGTTTGTTGCTATAATCCAATGTGTACTGGGAATACAGAATAAAAGTGTGTACCATTGAACTGAAATCTCCCTTGCATTGATTGAGGAGCTCTTGCACAATTTTAAAGATTGGTCATATATTTAGGATAGTAGAATGGTTACTGGTATGGGTTCAGTTAACATTCTTTTTTCCTGAATGATATTTTAATTGAAGAAATCTGAGGTGGTGTCAATTTTATCTAATGTTCGAATAAAATCTGCAACTTTTCAAATGGATTTGATTTTTTTATAAAGTAGCAAAAATGTCCAGAAATTAACTGAGAGAATAATTTAAATGAGTTTGAAAAGTAGTAGAATGTGACCATTGGCAATGTACATTAATACAATTCAGAAGATTTTTTTAAATCAGCTTTTCAGTAAAGGTGCCTCAAAATATCACAACAATAGTAAAAAATAAACTACACCTTTTACAATAAGTAGATAATATAAGAGACTATTAGGGAGCCAGCTTCCCAAGACATCACTTTATGATATTTCTTTCTGCAACATCTGTAAATCTGAACATTTATAATTAAGCAGCCAATGCAATTGAAAGTTAACGCGGTATTCTTGTTAGATTTCAGTTTGTAATATCACAACATACTTTTCTCTTGAGCATGGAGCATCAGTTTGTTTCTTGTTCTACCATTTTCCAGGTATTGTAGTTCCACACTCATACCAATTAACATAAGTACTGTGCGTTCCAGCTCCTATTTTTCCAAAATGAACAGGCTCTTGACGAACAGCTCTAAAATAACCTAATTGAAAAAGAAATTAAACGTTTAGTAAAAATTAAAAATGGGGAAAATGACACATGTATGTATAATTAAGTATCTACACTTCTAAAGTATTCTTGAACATATGAAGTCTAAGCAAAATTTAACTACAGGTGTGTATTACATATGATCATTGTAACACATACCTAATTGTTATGAAACCAACCTTTTAAATGGCTTCCTGTACAGTATAGTTTTCAGGTTTGTACACAATTATACCATAGCAACATTATTTTGTCAAGTATTTCTGGGAAAGTCCTAAGGGTGAATGCCGTTTTTATTTTATTTTCATCAAGATGCAAAATGTAAGTAAATACAATAGATAAATAAATAATATATATCTACACAAGTAGATCTGGAGAGACCAGAATTTAAGCCAAGCACAATAAGTTGATTAGGAGGTAATATTAAAATCAATACGAGACTTTTTTTGCTTAGTAATAATTGAAATAGTACCGTAATAATAGTAATACTTTGCTTAGTAATAATGGAATTGAAAATCTGTATATCAGTATGAATGAAGACCTCTATAGCTGTGTGTTTCTAATCTAATTTTATCTATTCTTAATAAATCACTAGAAATCAATTTGGCAAATGAAAGTTATCAAGCAGACTGAGTTGGCAAAATACAGTTTTATGTATGCTTTCCTTCTAAGAGGACATTCTGCCAACAATGTTAATTTTATAATCTTTGGGATGGTCATTTCTGACATTGCTGAAATACTCATGCACATTGTGTTCATTTCCTATTTTGCAAATGGAGAGATGAATAATCTGATGGAGCACTGTAAAGCTTTGTAGAGGAACTGCCTTTGAAGTTAGTTCAGGAATTTAGGCTTCAGAACTACCTGCTGCCAAGGGTATCTGCCTGTTCCACACATTCCACTAGGAAGGGCATACTTATGGTCCCTTCATCAAAACAATGTGATTGTTCGGGATCTAGGAGGCACAGCCTCTGGACTGCCTGCCCTTTTGGACAATTTCCCCCTCTTATGCAGTTGGTACCAATTCTATAGGCAGTTAAGACCAGGTTTTTTCTTTCGAGCTTTGAAGTCATGAATTGAGTCTCCAGTGAATAAATGAGAAGTTTTCAGTTCTGTTTGCTATGTTGTTGCTTTTTTAAAAAAGGTGTTTTAATAAGTTTAATGAGTTTGTATTAATTATAATTTTATTTTTGTATGCTGTGCAGAGCCACAGGATTTGAATTGGGTAGCCATATAATTGGATAAATAAACATGGTTATGAATGAATGCTTGGTTGTCAGGTATGTAATATATCAAAGTTGACTCTTGTTCTACTTTTATCACAAAGATGACAATTCTGTATTATATTTAAAGGTCGGAAATAAACTTAAGAGCTCATTCATTATCCTTGGTTTGGAACATACCATCTTTGGTAGGCAGTTGATCTGATGGAAGCATTTGCCCTGTCTTTCCATCAAAATATGAATCCACAAATTGACAATGATCTTCTCCATGTCCTCTCTGATCTCCTATATTATAAAATGTGCCTAGAAAATATTATAAGCACTTTTAAAATACGATTAAAATTCAATCAACCAAAGCACAAATAGGTTACAATGGTAATTGGAAGCTGAATTTCCATCACTAATGATGTACCGGTAGTTGTAAGATAGCAATAGCAACAGCAACAGCAATAGCAATAGCACTTAGAGTTATATACCATCACCACATTGTTTTTTTAGCGCCTGAATCCCAGCAGTACTTGTTGCCATAATTAACCAGGTTCCACCAATCTTTAGGCAAAGACTAAGTCGTTCCTGGCGTGGTCCCTCCGACATTTACACAAGTATAAACACTATGCTAAACTAGGGAAAATGATCAATACATGGATATATACTGCATATAAAGCAATGTAAGTTCTGAGGCATTCAAAAGCTTGTCTTCAGTTTGGAGAATATCAGTCTCCCAGTTGACATTAATCTGTTATATGTTTATATAACCACACTGCTCTATAAAGAACATGTTAGACTCTTCAATAGCACATTCCCACAAGAATCCTATATTGTATAGAATAATATATACTGAAACTCAATGGTTGCCAGCATGAAAAAGAGGATCCATTTTATTTATTTATTATTTTATTTTATTTTATTTGGATTTGTATGCCGCTCCTCTCTGAGGACTCGGAGCGGCTCACAGCATATATATAAAACAATTTCGACTAAATCCGAACAAAAAACATTAAAAATAAAACCCCATACATACTCATCAGTCACACCACAATCAACAATCATCCCCAGGCCTGCCGGCAGAGGTAGGTTTTTATGATGTTTCATGATGTTTCGTTGTGCCCTCCATACTAATTATCCATGACATTTCGTGTTGCCTCATACTGATGGAGCTGCCTTGGTGATGGCACGAACTTTTTGATCTCATACATCATAAACTTTCCTAGAGTAATCAGTCAAGCTTACAAATATCCAATGCTATTCTACAAGTTGCTGTGTCTGAAATCTTATATTCAGACTGCATATAATACTGAACCTAGCGATGTCCTGTGCTGGCCACATAAATAGCCATCCTATATGCTTACTTGTTAATAGTCAATTAAGAGAGTTTTGATTTTATACCTGTAAGTGTGTCACTGAGGTAAATTTTATATCGAAGGGAGTTACACAATTGAACCCCCACAAACTTCTTGTACCAAGTCCTCTTGACATACTGTTTTCCCTTACATTCAGAATAGTCATCAGAATTAAAGCTCACTTCGGTCCAAATCGCATCTTTCCCCACTGCAAGAAAATAATAAATGAGATCTTGGTTATAATATATGCAAAATATACATCTGACATAAGTGAGTGAAAAAGCAATGCAAAAGAATATTAGCATTATTATATTTTCCCCTTATCATAAATGTAAATAAAACATATACTGTAGTAAATAGCAATAACAATAGCATGTAGACTTATATACTGCTTCACAGTGCTTTAAAGCACTCTCTAAGTGGTTTACAGAGACAGCGTATTGCTCCCAACAATCTGGGTCCTCATTTTATCAACCTCGAAAGGATGGAAACCTGAGTCAACCATAAGCCAGTCAGGATCAAAGGAATCGAACTCCTGGTGATGTGAGCGGAGCCTGTAATACTGCATTCTAACCACTGCACCATCATGCAAGTATACAAGTAAACGCAAGTAAATACAAAATATAAGTACAAGACTAGGTGCAAAAAATAACAAATAATAAGGAAATTACTAAAATAGGAAAGAACTGATACCAAGACAAAAGATTATTGTGAATTCTCATATTATTTCTTTTTATTTCTGTTTTATTATGTTATTCATGCAATAGTCAATCATATGATTTTAATATATTTTATTGCTAACTACCCTATAGACTATTCAGTGTCAAAAAGGCTCATTCCAACTTCAATGAATGAACAAGTAAGATAATCATATAGCCTGGCATCTAAAGGAAAACAAAATTGGGGCTAAATAAATATATATGAGAATAATGTTGCTTAATTTTACTATATTTGATAGCACAGTATCAGCAGTAGACTCCCTTGGGTTTGTGGTTTCTATAATATTCCAGGGTTTGAAATGGATACCTAACATTAGAACCATAATTTAAAAAGCACAACAAAGAATGTTCTTCCTGGGTCAACTTAGAAAGTTGAGACTGCCCCAGGAGCTTTTGATACAGTTCTACAGAGAAATTTTTGAGTCTGTCATCTGTTCTTTGTGGTTTGGTACAGCAACTAAACAGGACAAATACAATCTCCAACAGATAGTTAGAGCTGTAGAAAGAAACAATTGCAACCAGCCTGCCTTCTACTGAAGATTTGTATATTATGTGGGTCAGAATGAGGACTAAGAAAACATCTATAGACCCTCACATCCTGGACATAAACTGTTTTACTCCTCCCCTCAGGATGCCACAACTAGACACGGACAGTTTTTTTTCCCTTGTGCCATTCACTCTACTGAACATCTAATCCTCAGTATTGTTTTATATCTAAGTATATTTACCCATGTTGTATGGCTGTAGAATTATTATCCTGCTCATCTTTTCAACTAACCCCTATTATTGGTAACATTATGATTATTCTTACTCCGTTGCTTTGTATATACATTGAGAACTTCTACATGGAAACCAATTTCTTGGGTGTTTAATCATAATTGGCCAAATATTCTATTCTGTTCTGTTCTGTTCTGTTCTGTTCTGTTCTGTTCTACTCTACTCTACTCTACTCTACTCTACTCTACTCTACTCTACTCTACTCTACTCTACTCTACTCTACTCTACTCTACTCTACTCTACTCTACTCTACTCTATTCATTATTGGTTTTGACAAAAGAAACAGTTCTCCAATAGCTGGCTGCCATATTTCCAAATGACATAGACCATAAAAAAATATGCAAAATACCTTTCCCCTCTAAACCTTTTTTGTCTTATAACAGCACATTATGCAATCTCAGAAATGGTCTCCAATAAGCATGCTACTTGTAAAGAAGACTTACTTGAAATAGATTCTGTCACTCTTGGGTCAGCTGTGAAGAAAGTGAAAGAGAGAGCAGACAGAAAGAGAAAAAACATGTATAAAGATTAACCTTCAAGAAACAAACCAACCTTCCCCAAACCTTCTACCTAAAATTTTATACATATCGTAAGGAAATTATAAAATAAACTTTTAAAAAAGAAAATAAATGTAATTAGCATGAACTTTTAGAAATAGAAAGTTGTTTGACATTAGAATCAATTCTGTCTGAACACTGAATACTTGAGTTCAAACTACTGAAAGATAACATATTAGAAAGTATTTATCTAATGCTTCTTATTTGTAAATTATTTGTAATAATTTAGGTAAGGGAACAAATCTGGCAACAGTTTGGGATGCTTGTAAGGCTGTGATACGAGGTCATTTTATATAATACAATATAATACAGCAATTAAGAGAAAGATTGGACAAAAAAAATCCAAAATGTGCTACAAGAAATTAAACTGAAGGAGAAGGAACTCCAGAATTCACCAGAAGATCCTAACATATAATCAACTAAAATTATTGCAACAACAAATTTCTTTGTTGACACTTTCAGATATTGAAAAGAAACTTAAATATACAAAACATCACTTTTTGAACATGCAATTAAACCAGGGGGATGGTTGGCATACAAACTTAGAAAATGGGAAAAGAAGATGATAATCAAGCTTTAAGAGGTGAATAAGACTTATATGGATAACAAAAACATTCAAAGACTTCTTTGGAATTATATCAATTTATACTAAGAACAAGAAATCTCTTTAGATACTATAGAGGAGTATATAACAACTAAAAATCTTCCTAAACTATCGGAAAACTACAAGCAAATTTTGAATAGTTCAATAACAACATTTGAAATAATAGAAGCAATTAAAAGAGCAAACACTTCATGGAATTTTTAAACATATTTTAATCAGTGGTTGATATTTTAGTTGTTTAAAGAAATTTTACATTAACCCAATACTGGTTTTTACTAATAATTGAAATGTTAATTGCTCATTATGAATTCCAGTTTAAAACAAATATTATTGTGAAAGTTTGTTCAGATGCTATAACTTTTTTTATCTAAACATAATTATAACTTTGTTTTGTTTTTCTCTATAAAATTGTAAAGAATTAAAGGAGAGTTATATCTAATTGATGTAGTTAATGAAATTCTTACCTGATTCCGTTCTAAATGGTTTTGATTCACTACTTGGACCTTCCCCAAGAGGGTTGCTAGGTATCACAACAAATTCATAACTAGGAAGGAAATAAGCAAAACAAAGTGCATTTATAATTTACAATGTGATATGAAATAAATAGGAAACGTATTTGACATGTGTAATTAAGGCAACTTTAATATTTAAAATCTCAATATGGTTTGGCAATTTTCTAAAATTTAGGCAACATACGTTGTTACAAACATGTTTAAGGAAATGATAATATCCTAAGCAGCCTTTTGTCTGGATAATTGATAGACAAAAAGTTGTTAAAACGGATAGTTTAAAAACCCTTAAAACAGTTTAAAAAGATTTTTTATCCTGCTTTTATTGTTATTTTTAAATAACTCAAGATAGCAAATACACCTAATACCCCTTCTTCCTCCTTTTGCCCCATAACAATTTGTGAGTTGAGTTGGGCTGAGAGAGAGTGACTGCCACAAAGTGAACCAATCAGATTTTCATTCCCAATTTTCCATCTAATTTTCTGGTTCAAAGTGAAATGTACTGTATTCTTAAACTTCTCAGTGAAATCCCAATTTAACAGGCTCAAACTGCCATGCTTCAGACACATTACAGGTAGTTCTCAAGTTATGTTGACACTGAGGTTGAGATTACCATTGCTAAATGATGCTATTGCAAAGTGTGATATTGTATGTCTAGTTTAATGAAGAGAAGGATGAGGGGTGACATGATAGCAATGTTCCAATATCTCAGGGAATGCCACACAGTGGTGGGATTCAGTCAGTTTGCATCACTTTGGCAGAACCAGTAGCTATTTTTTTGTTGCCCAGGCCCAAAATGAACTTCCAGAAGCGGAATCCATACAGAGAACTGGTTGTTCACATATTTGAATCCCACCACTGCTGCCATATAGAAGAGGGAGTCAAGCTATTCTCCAAAGCACCTGAAAGCAGGACATGAAACAATGGATGGAAACTAATCAAGGAGAGAAGCAACTTAGAACTAAGGAGAAATTTCCTGACAGCTAGAACAATTAATCAGTGGAACAACCTGCCTCCAGAAGTTGTGAATGCTCCAACACTGGAAGTTTTTAAGAAGAGACTGATAGCCATTTGTCTGAAATGGTATAGGGTTTCCTGCCTGAGCAGGGAGTTGGACTAGATGACCTCCAAGGTCCCTTCCAACTTTATTGTTATTATTATTATTATTATGACTTCATTGCTTAGTGGCTGATATCTCAGCAGTCCCAGTTAGTGTTGTAACCACAGGACCAAATAAGTTAAGAAGCAAGGACCTCACATGGAATTGATGTGGGAAGAGCTAGGAGTGCCATGTAAACAGGACAGTGGATGAGACCTAAGGGCAGGTATTATAGGTGGGCACTAGGAACTGTGAGACTTGTCATGGCATGGGGGCTTGAAGTAGCACTCCTCAGTTGTGGCAGCTTTAAGAAGTCTTAACCCACAGCCACTGCCCTGAGGCTTCTGCTTCAGGTCCAGTGCCAGGCAGACTTCCAAGTCCCAGCAGCATTGCCCAGCTGCAAGAACCAGCTAACCCCATGCCACAGCAAGGCCTGTGTTGCCTTAAACCCCATGCTCCCTGGTGCCTGCCTGGTTTCTTGGGACTTCTGCCTTTTCCCAAAAGTCAGGTGAGGTGGTGGCAGGGGGAGGCCAGCCATAAATGCCACTCCAAATTTTTATCACATGCCCTGAGGATGCTGAAGTTTGACAACTGGTAATAAATCAATTTCTTCAGCGCCATTGTAACTTTGAATAGTTGCTGAACAAATGGATGCAAAGGAGAAGGCTGTAATATTGTGAAAGTGGAAGGAAAGAGAAGAAAAGAACAACCGGCAGCAAAATGACTGCATACAGTTACAGTGGCAATGGGTGCACCTTGGAAAACCAGAAGAACCAAGTTAGAGACAAATATTCCTGGGGAAAATCTATGTGGTCACAAGGAGTTAACACTGACTTCATAGTACATATAATCAATTAAACAATCCTTAACCCTTCTCCATCTTATGCTGCTTTAACTCTAAACTGGTTTAAGAAAAATCTGCTCTGAATATGTATGTATGTGTGTATGTGTACATGCATGCATAAACATATAAAAATAAAGTAAAATGCATATTTAAGTATTTATTTATATCCCACCTTTATTATTTTTATATTTACATTTTACAAATACCTCAAGTCAGCGAACATATCCAATACACCTTCTTCTTCCTATTTTCCCCACTACAACCCTGTGAGTTGGATTGGACTGAGAGAGATGACTGGCCCAAGGTCAATCAGTTGGTTTTCATGGCTATGGCGGGACTAGAACCCATGGTCTCCTGGATTCTAGCCTGCTGGATATACAAGATATACAATCTCTCTGTCTCTCTCTTTCTCTCTGCCTGCATGTATGTGGCTGTGTATAATCAGCTTTAAAATAAAATCCTTTTTTTCATTTTCCCATTTTTTTCCCTCATGGTCATTCTAGTTATAACAATTGCTTGATTCAAAATCTGCTACATTTCAAAGCTGGGACATTCTGCCTATCGACCCTCATAAACAGTATGCCACTGACAAAGACTACATGTTATATGCTGCAGCTGCCACAGACTTACTTGAAGAACAGCTGGGAAAATGAGATGGAGGTGGTTTCTATTGTGCAGTGGGCTTCAGTAGGCAAGGAGCAGATCAGCATAGTTATAACGTTATTTATTGACTCAAACTAAAACTGAAGAACTTCAGGCAATTGCCTGTAATTTATACTTAACCAATCACAATACTTGAAAAACCCACCCAAATATGAATGTTCAAAGTTTCCCTCCAAAACAGTTGGAGTTAACAGTCAGGGTCATCTAAAGGTTAGTTTTATTTTAGCTTCACAAGCAGTTGGAGTTAAGTTAGTTTCACTTCAGCAGGGATTAACACAACTTTATATATATTCAATACGTAACAGTTTCTACCTCTGTATGGGAGCCAAAGTGCAGGAGTTTGGCTAGAATGAAGTGTGGTGCAGCAGATAAATGCAAGCCAACACAAAATGGAAAACATTATTTTTAATATGAAGCAGAAATGGTTGGAGGCTGCATTTGTTGGGGATAGAGATCAGAGGAAGACGATGTCCATTTCTTCCAGAAATTATTGGTGGCTTATACTCGGGACAAGGCAATCGGACACTGCAGATATGGCCAAACATTAAACAGAATAGGTATTCAGCTCTGAATATAAAAAACCTATATATTTCAGTGGCTTACAAAAATCTTTCTAAATAATATTAATAATGAATACACTTGAACATTGGCCATGAGACAGACCAGGTAATGATGTTGACTTGTTTTCTTCTACTCCTCAGGAAGGGCAGCTTATAAGGGCACTGACCTTTACTTGGACCAATTCTCTTTGTAATGGCTAATAGTTTCTCTGTTTCCTCTTAGGGGGTGGAAAGAGAGAATGGCCACCTCTAAAATAGCTCTGTTGAAATAATGGAGTAACAATGTGGAGAAATCTTAACCAATGGTTCCAACTAGTGAATTATTATGCTTGCTGCTAGGCCTGGAATCCATGGTAGCATAATAAGTCAATGATAAATGAGTTCCTATATTACCTGAATGAAACTATGCCTGAACATTCAGCCATATTGTCCAGCATGGCTTATTCTGCAAAGGGTTCATTTCAACAAAGACTCAAGAATGTCTATACGTTGGATTGCAGCCAAAGTATAAAACTAGTCACGGGTAATTGGTGGTGCATGACATTAATTATTAATCCAACTATTATTTTAAGTTGGCTAACCATATCTTAGTCTTTGTGAAGATTTTATGTATTGTTTGTTAAGTGCTTCACATTCCCAGATGAAAGCAACTGCTGAAAGATTAAGTCATCTGAGTATGAAAATCCACAACATGTAATATTGTTTTTGAACATTTGTCAAGACAAACTGACTAATTCCAACAGTATTTAATAATCTGAAAAAAACTGAGTGAATCAAATTACGGGCAAAATGTTTTGTATTTTCCAGGTTCTTGTACTTTGTTAAATCTTAAGATGTATTTTTCCTTACTTTTCAGTACTGAAAACATTATTTCTGGTAGCTTTCCAAGTTTGAAAGCCAAAATACACCTCACCCAAAGGGAAAAAAAGAAACAGAGCAGTGATACAGATTGATTATTGGTTTCTGTTGCCATGAGAGAATGGAACACCTGCATCAGGACAGTGTCTTTAACAAGCTTATGGAATTTTGCAGCAAACCAGATGTCCAAAAAACAAAATAAAGCTAAAAGCTCTATTCCAAACCCCCAAATTGAACAACAATAAGCTGCTAGAGATTTAAAGAAGTAACATACAAAATAAATGTCCCATAAACTTTAACATTTAAAGTATGGGTATACAACACTTATTTATAATGTCTGTTGACAACTGACAAGGAGCTATTGGCATAGGAAAAAAAAATATTTGGTGCTCTTAGAAACCCAAAGTCAGAACTTGGAACATGTTTTACAGCACTCAGTTTTACAGTTGATGAATATTCTATCAGTGTTTTAGCTGTCAAAGAAAATAAATTATCGTTAATTATCATTAATATCAAGCTTAGGTATATAATCATTCTTACCCTTTATTTCCCTAAATTACTGTATTTCCTTCTGCATTTTTCTCTAAAGAATCTGCCACTTATCTTTTGGACTCATAATTATGTGCATTTTCTTGGAGAAGTTTATAACTGATTTGTTTGTTCATAACATATATATGATATATGCTTAATATGATATTTGTTCCAACATCCATATATGAAAAGATGTACCTAAACAGATAAACCTCAGAGTTTAGCAAGAAGTGGCTCTAAGTAAAGGGTGCAATGAAATTAGTTCCTATCCTAGCTATAGATCATATGCATCTTTCTTTAACTTTTAGCATAAACTGCTATTCACTTTTGACAAAAGTTAAGATAAAGTCATTTTTACTGTAATTTTTTCTTGTTCTCTTCCTCTAGTCTATCTGAAAAGGCTCATGATTAATGAGAATTGTATTATGTGAGAATAACTCCAATTATGTTCATATTATGTTCATATGAACAGGATAGCAACTGAAGAAGAAGGGATATTTCAGCAGACAACTGAAAAAAATATGATTAGGTTTAGGGTCTCTCAAATGAGTCCTTTCCTGAGTTACCTTCCATTCTTTTGTCATACATTTTTGTTATAAAATGTAAGCTAATTGATCAATATCCTCAAATCCTGGATGCACAGGCTAGTGGGAGAGGTACTAAATTCAGATACTAACACAATCATTGTCAGTTCACTCAGACTTTCTTATTTAGGAAGTTGTGTTTTAAACACATGAATCATAATATTGCCCTCATCATCTTCATAATGGATTATTGTAATGGGACTGCCTTTCAAGATTACTCAGAAGCTTCAATTGTTATTGAATGCAGCAACCTATTTGCTTATCTAAGTTCATGGCCACTGCTGGCTGGCCATGCATATATTTACTAGTTTAATTTAAAATGCTATTTTTTATTTTGAGTCCAGGGCACTTTTGGAACTGTCCTTTCTGAGTAGATTAAGTCTAATCTGTATGAACAAGATGGAAGAAATACTGTAGATCCCCATGTCCTGATATTACAGTGGCAGGAACAAGGAAGCATTCTGTGTGGCTTCCATGCCTGGTTAGAAATGCTTTTCTTCCCCAACTACAGATTGTACCTTTATGTTAGTAATGTGGGAAAACTGCTCTTTTGCTACATATTTGAGGCCTAATATATTTTTCCTGGCACAATCTTACCTGCTTTTATTATTGAAGTTAGTTACATTTTAATGTATTATGTTTAGAATGCTAAATTTATTCACATTCCCAAAACTGACTGAATGGAATAATATACAATTTTTTCCAGTGTATAAATAAATGCAAACTTAAATTCATTATTATAATAAAATTCCTTTTAACATCATCACCTTGTATTAGGTTTCAGGTTTTCCACTGTAGAATGGGTTTGATTTGTGGTTATAATGGACTTATCTTTTCCAACTGTGCCTCCATTTTCTGTTGATACAACTTTATATTCTGAAAATAAGAAGATCATGTTCAATTACTTACATCATTTCAGTTTTGTAAAACCTCTTTATCTGGTGTCTATTTTTCTCCTTCATGCTCCCACTGTAATCAAAATATAGTTCAAAGTGGATTTATTTTAAAAATTAAGACTTTTTATCACTGAGTTTAATAAAAAAATCCCTTTAGTTGTATAGTTAATGTAGATTAATTCTGGAATAATATATCAAAACCTTATTTCCAAATAATCTTATTTAATGTCTCATAATTTTTTTAAATTGCCAAGGTAGAAATAAGTGATGAAAACAGAATGTCTCAACTTACTTAGCCTACAATACTGGTTTAATTATAATCAAAATGGACATAATTGATAATATCTTCAATCAGGGCTTTTGGACGAGGAATGGTAGACTGAAGATGTCTCCGGGAAAGTGGAGCCAAGAACTGCAGGAAAGAACAACGACCAGTAATTAGAGTGGCTCTTCAGAATGTTTCAGGAGAAGAGGAGACAGGGGATCACCCACATGTACTCTAAATAGTGATCCTCATGAGGAGAATGCAGGATAGTTGTCTCCCTTGGGGTTGAATACTGGGAAACAATAGGAGTAGCCATCTTGCTAGCAACCATAGTTGGTGCCTTTTAGAATTCTAAACTTGCCTTAGGCATGACAGCTAGTTGGGTGATTTTGGGCCAATCACTCTTTCTTAGCCTAACCCAACTCACAGAATTGTGGAAAAAATTAGGAGAAAGGAGTATGAGGTATATTTGGTTCCTTGAATTATTTATAAAAATAATAAAGGTGGGATAATATTTTTTTTTGAAATAAAAAGACATTAAGTTCACTAACTACTTGTTCGTGGACTTTCAGATATTGCTCATTAACTATTAGAGATCTTTAGAATGACAAGTTTGAAAACACACTTTTCCTTCAATTCTGAATTATTATTTTTTTGACCATAGCTTATGCATTTACAAAATCTGAAGTAAACAGCAGAAAGCTAATGATCTTTCTAAAAGACATTGGGCTTTAAAATATGAGAACTGAAATCTTGAATTACAAGTAATCCTTGACTCACAATCACAATTGAGTCTGAAATTTCTGTTACTAATTTTACAATCTTTCTTCCCACAGTTGTTAAGTGAATCATGCAGTTATTAAATTAGTAACATAGCTGTTAAATGCATCGGGCTTCCCCATTGACTTTGCTTCTTAGAAGGTTAAAAAAGGTGATTACATGATCTCAGGACACTGAACTGTAATGAATATGAACCAGTTGCCAAGCATCCAAATTTTGATCACGTGATAATGGGGATGTTGCAACGATCATATGAAAAATGGTCATAAGTTACTTTTTTCAGTGCTGTTCTAACTTTGAATGATAATTAAATGAACTGTTGTAAGTCGAGGATTACCTGTATTCTATTCTGAAAAAATCATTAGCTGCACCTTATTTAAATTTTTTAGTGAATTCAGAATACATAGAAGAATTACCTGACAATTCTGACATAGCTACCATGGACAGAGAATGCCATCTGTCATGGCCCCATCAGAGCCTGGTTTGGAGGAGGAGAAGGAGGAGGAGGAAAAGTTGGAACCAATGGGGTTGACATGTCTCCCTTGGAATGTTTGGCCAGGAATTGAGGATGCTGCTGTCCCAGGTCCCTCGGGCATTGGGGAGGTGGTCAAGCAGATGGAGAGCTACCTGCCCTCACAGATACAGGGAAGGATTGGCTGCAGTTGGGTAGTGGTGCTGAAAGGCAGCAGCTTCTCTCTAAGGAACAGTTGCCTCCCCCACTCGATCCAAGGGCATGGAGAGTAGAGCAAAGGGAAGCTCAAATGGAGCTGTGAGGCTACTTGGGAGAAGATCGCCCTGACCCTCCTCACAAAGAACACCTGGCAGGGGATGATTTAAGGAGAAGCCAGGGGAAATTTATCTTTGTTAGGAACAATTGTTTGCTTGGCTTACACTCCCCCAGCTTTGACTTATGCTCTTACCTGTGCCTTGCCTTTGCTTTGTGGCCTGCCTTTGGCCTTGTGGACTTGCCTTACCCTGTGGACAGGCCTTGCCCATTGTATCTTGATTCTGAATCTTGCCCCATGAGTTTGCATCTTCTCTTTGGACTTTGTTGCTTATTAGCCTTTGTTTGGGGGACTAAGGGTGGCTGCCTTTTGGGTAGTGTAGGGTGGAGCCGTACCAGTGTTGTAGGGACATTTGTTATGACATTTAATTAGAGCAATGAAGGACTCTATCGATGCCTGCCTCTGCCTGGGCAACCTGGATCATAACACCATCTAAAGATCATCTGTTAATTAATTAGGGCATAATTTTTAGTTAGAATGGAAATCAGAGATCTAGAAAAATTAGGAATTTTAATAAATAGACTGAAGAATGCTAATACATCCTCAACTTTTCAAAATAGCTTGAAAGAAGTGTATATGTTAACACAATGCCTAGACAAGACAAAAATCTAGCTAACCTGTTACAGTTTCATTTTCTGGTTTTTTCCAATCCAGTACCACAAAAGATGGACATCCCTCAACAGTCACCACTGTGAGATTCGTAGGAGGTTTTTTGGGGGCACTAGTAGCCATGTCTCTGTTGTCCTCCATATCAGATGGAAAGTGTTGCATAGTATCTGTGATAGAACAAGGTTCGTCCTCTTTTTTTTTCAGGTATTTCACATGATCACCTAAAAAGATAAGAAATTAAAAGTATGTTATTTTAAATGGCAATATATTACTTCAGTGACTTGTTCACAGAGAGAATTGCTTTCCACAAAATATTTTCATTATAAGCTTTGTAATCAGGGAAGATTAGAATCCTTTCTGCCCTCTGATGTCTACTTAGAAAAGAACATGTCATAGACTCATAGTGCTTTATATCATTCTCTAAGTGGTTTACATTGTCAGCATATTACCCCAAACAATCTGGACCCTCATTTAACCTTGAAAGGATGGAATTCTGATTTAATCCTTGAGCCAATCAGGGCTGAACTCCTGGCAGTGGGCAGAATTAGCCTGCAATACTGCATTCTAACTACTTCTCCACCACAACTCTCGGCCCTGCTACTCTGAATCCTTGAGGAAGGCTGATCTATACTGCAGTACAGTATTTGGCTATTCCTGTCACCAAGTAATGTGGTCATTTACATATTTTAGTTTCCTACCTATTATATGTCTCTTGCTTGAATAGTTGCCCAGCTAAAACAAGACAGTGGAACAACAGTAGTACTGTTTATAAAACCTTAATAAGACCAACATGGAATACAGTTTTGGTAATCACATGAGAAAAAAGAAGTTGAGATTTTGGAAGAAGTGAAAAGAGCAACTAAGATGATTAAAGGCCTGGACACTACAACATATGAGGAACAGTCGCAGAATTTGGGTTTGGCTACTCTAGAGAAAAGAAGGACTAGGGGTGACATGATAACAGTATTCCAGTATTTGCAAGGTTGCCACAAAGAGAAGGGGCTCAACTTATTTACCAAAGCACCAGAAGGCAGGACAAGAAACAATGGATGGAAACTAATCAAGGAGAGAAAGCAACCTGGAACTAAGGAGAAACTTAGTGAGGAAAATTAACCAGTGCAACCAGTGCTGTCAGAAATTGTAGGTGCTTCATCACTGGAGGTTTTTAAGAAGAGACTGGACAGTCACTTGTCTGAAATGGTATAGGGTCTCCTACTTGAGCAGGGGTTGAACTAGAAGACCTCTAAGGACCCTTCATCTCTATTCTGATTGAAAATAAAAGAAAAGGCTTCATAACATATCTAATAATCTTGAAATGAGAACACATGAAAATGAATGTCAGCTCAAAAGGAAATGAAGTTTTATTAAATAAAAATATTTTAATAAAATGGAAGATAAAAATGATAGCATATATTGCTTAATAGTTTTTTTCTTATGAGATAATTTTAAACATACCTGTATACCTTGGTGTGCCTGCAATATCAGTATCTGATGTAGGGATAGAACTGAACATTGGATTATCTAAGCACAGAAAAATAGCATAACATTAATGAAAGCCCTAGTTTTCTACCTTGTAAAAACATTTTCTTTCAAAAGCTCTCATTTTAATCATACCTCAGTTTTAAAGCCTCTCCTTAGATCATGCTTGGAATCATGTTCACATTTTCTTAGGAAATGTGACATTATAAAAAAATAATGTTTCTTTGAATTGCTGGAACTTTGATGATCTTAATCCAAGCAATCAAATTAGTAAATTAATTAGTAACTTCATGATGTTATAACTCTTTACAATTCCAAAAAGAGGACTTTTGTTTTTTTTTATTTTTGTGGAAAGGTATTTCAATAATCTAATTGTTTGGTTGCTGAAAATAAACTGATCTAATTCTTTATTTTAAATCATGCTATTTATCTTAATAGCTAGGGAAATATATAAACAAATATTCTGCTAGCAGAAAAGAATGTCAAATAAAATTAGTGTAAATTGAGTTCACATTATACATTATATCTTTATATTGGTCTGAAATCATTAGTTCAATATACAGGTCCTTTTGAAATAGCATGGAATTTTATAACATGCTTCTAGAACTGATTGAAGCAATATGAGATACCATTCAGAAATGAAGCATTCAAATTCTTTTAGCATGAATATATTAAACTATTTTAGGTTTATAAAATTGGGTCACATTTAATATTTGTGAAAAAGTCCATTGATGTTTTTCACAATGCTTTATGGTTTTTTTAAAATAAATATTTTATTAATTTTCTATATTTACAAACAAGTGCTTAATAGACAACGTGTTGACTGGGTCCATTAATAATTCCATGGTACATATAAGCTTCTTCAAACTAAATCCAATATTACACCATCCAATATCTCCTCTCTTTTTACGGTAATAAACATTTTTCCACATTAAGCAAATACAGTTCTTATTGTTATTAATAGATATACCGTTAAATATCAGCATTTATTACAGTTTTCTAATAATATCAACGATATCAGTTTAAAATATCTTTTCTAACCAAAACATATCTTAATTGCATTTGCACTCAATATACATTTATTCAGTAGTATGCTATTTTTGCTTTTTTTTCAGTTTTAATTTCCCATCCATATTCAAAATATCCCAATAATTTATAGTTTCAAAACAAGTTATATTTGGGTAACCAAAAGCTTCCCTTATTCAAACTTCTTAGTATTTTCTTATTTTCCTTTTCATGCCAAAATATGATATTCTGATTACCTATCTATTCTTAACCATATTCATATTTTAGTTTTATAAAATTGAGTCACATTTAATATTTGTTTTCATAGTTTGAAAAAGTCCATTGATGTTCTTCACAATGTTTTATGGTTTTAACCATCCTACATACTTTGATAAACTTGGGCGCTTTACTGTTCCCCTCTAATGCCAAAGAATTTATGAAAATTCATTAATATTAACATGGCAAGTAAGTGCTCCAGCAGGACCTTGCACGTTATAGCCCTTGTCAGTGAAAAATGACAATTTTTATTATGTTCTGTTCCTGTTCTCTGGTTAGTTATTTATTAAAATTTCAACAAAATCGTATTTGTCTTGTATGTCATATTTGTCTTTCTTAGGTATATCTCAGGATCAAATATTTCAGGACCAACTACAAATGGTTGTAACTGCAACATTAAACCTGTTTCAGCTCCCAACTTTCCTAGACTCAACTTGTTAGGACTCCTGTTATAGCTACTTCTAAGGTTTGCAGAGATAAAGTATGGTATTCAACAGAATAATATGAGAAAAATGTGCACTGATATTTGGAATAGTATCATAACTAGTGGAACTACTATTTATGTATTAAGCTACAAGACTGAGATTAATAAAAACATAAAGAAAACTTGGAACTTGCTATTCCATTCTTACTGTAATCTGGAGAAGCTGCTGCTGTAGGTAGCTTTTTAGGTGAATTTGTTTTCACAAGGGAACTTGGCCAAGTGGGTTTTGCTATAGACGTTGTGAGAATTGAAGATGCTCGTGGCATCAAGACATTTCCTATTTGGAAGAAAAGAGAATTTGAATCTAATTGGAATTTACATAGGGTTGATTTTAAAATAAACATGTCATAATGATAAAAGACATTCATTAATCAAAAGGATTATTTATAAATGTTCTCTTTGAGTAAGGTTTTTACACAAAGAGGGGCAGATATAAGTGAATATAAGTGTTCAATATATAGGTGTATTTATTAAGATGTTCTAGTACTCTAGTACTGGGATTCAAATATGTGAACAACCGGTTCTCTGTGTGGATGCCGCTTCCGGAAGTCCATTCTGGGCCTGGGCAACAAAAAATTAGCTACCGGTTCTGCCAAAGTGGTGCGAACTGGCTGAATCCCACCACTGACTCCATATCTATACAATTTGTAGTTTATTTTCTATTAATTAGCACATGGTACAGTATGCAATTAAATGCCTAAACAAGTAAACTTAATTCAGCTGATCTATACAAAATATTTTATTCCCATTATAAAGAAAACTCTGAAAATTTTCTCCAAATGCACTTTACAGCGCACAACTCTGTATTGTTATTGTTTGCCCACATTTAACATTTGACTGAAATGTTCCTTCTTATCACACACTTGAATTTACCCCTTTCTAAAGGATTTAGTAATATATAAATATTTCTGTAAAATCTCTCACTGGGTTCCTGTTTGCCCCTTTAATACACATTTATTGTGGCTACACCCGCAATATTTCTTTTACCAAATATCAAATATCAACTACTCCATAGTACACTACTTGAATAACTACTCACAAGTGGGTATGCATATTCTACAGGAAAAAGGATGTTGGTAAAAAATGTATATGTGGGAGGGGAGAGGACATAGAAGAATTATACATGCAGGGGATGTTTCTTCACGGCTCATCACTCCCATGAATAATATAGGATCAATAAATATTTTGCCAGGAAGCACTACAGGATGTTTGCAAAAGATTGTGATAGTTCAAATGAATGTTTGGATGACTGATCACATGACTATCAATTGCATTTAATAAACAAAAGACTTTATTTATTTATTTATTATTTGTTTGCCACAAGGCAACACTTGTTTTCTAGTTATACTGAATATAAGTACCCCTTGAACATATATAAAGAGAGCTGTATCTATTATGACAATGAATGTAAGAAAAAAGCCCTGTTGATTAGGAGGATGACATACCTGAACGGCCAGGTTTACCAGTCACATTGTTGGGTGGCAATGGTTTTCTTCGTATTGGTGTAGGTCTGGCAGGAGCTAAAGGAGGTCGTGGAGAACCAGGTAATGTAGCTACTGTATAATGTTACAAGACACCAGTGTTAAGGGAGGAACCGCACACCATGTAATCAGAAAGAGAAAAATGGCTAATAGCTACACTTCTCAAGCACATTTCTAAGGCATGAGCATCAGTGATAAAAGCTGCAAAAGAACACAAAACATAGAAAGGAAAGTGCTGAAAGGCATTATTTTTAGGCATTAAATTTCTTGCAGTAAAAATGCATGCTTCTGACATCAGACTAAGCAAGAGTACAGCAAGCAACTAAACTAATTTGTTAGAATGTATGCTTCTTGTTCAGTTAAGAATATTACAGACTGTTGCTTTGTACTATATTAGTAGGTAACAGAATAGGTTGTCATCACAAAGGAAGTTAAGTCAGTGTGAAACACAATGCCCATTTTTCTCCCTAAAAATATGACCACTGCTTATGCTGCAAAGATCTATGGACTGGAGCAATAGTGCAGCAGTAGTGTTAGTTTGCGGAAGTGAACACAACCTGCATGCTCTCTTACAAAATCAAAACTGGGGAAAATATTACTTAGCAAACTGCTCAGTGAAGATCTTTTGTTAAAGGATGTTCACTGCATTCTTGCAGTGGCAAGTAAGGGCAAGAGGCTCTCCTCAAGATCCTTCTCCGGGTAGCTTATCCTCCTTGAGTAAGGTGTATGGTTTGAGATAAACTGAGATAGAACTAAATAGCAGTATGAAACACTTTGTATCTGAGTAGTCAGATGCTTCAGATCTTACTATGTACATAAATATTTGTCTTTGTTATTTGTTTAAAATCCAATAGAACTAAACTGTAATATTTAATTTATAAATATTACAATTGTTTTGTTTAAATGTTTATTGTAACTGCTGTAGTAAGTCTGGTTATATTAATGTAAATTAATTTCTCTGTCATTAATAAGCATAATTTTTTAAAAAAAATTAAAGCCATTGTTTCCATGCATTCCTTCCAAACTTTAATAACTAGAGTGAATTCAACAGTAGTTTTCCAAAAATAAGTGAGTGAGTCAGTCATTTTCTCTCTCTCTCTCTCTCCTGTCATCTGTCATCTATCTATATATCCTTGCTCTTTCACAACTAAATCAGCAGTTTGATTTTCCAGGGAGCCAAAAGCAAGACAATTAAGAGACTGTTAGCTCATTTTTTTCACCCATGGCAAGATTCAGCAAGATCCTGCTTGGAAGAAGAATTTGAATACAGCCAATTTTTTTTATTATTTTATCTATTATTCTATGATTATTTATTAAATGCAATATAATGAATCTGATAAGAATGACACTGGATACAGATCAGGGAAATATTGTATAATGCATAGTGAATACATTTTACCTGGATCTGGTTTTTTTCTTACAACTGTGGAATCTATTGGTATACTAGACTTAGTACTAGAGCTTGGATGGAGAGGCTTTGCAACATCTTCATTTGTTAATTTCTCACCTTAGAATTAAAAATAAGGATAAAAGTATTATCAGCTAATAGCCATGACAGCTATATGTTATCTCAATAATCAGAGGCAAACTGTTGAGAAAATGAGCACTGTTCTCCTTGTATCTTAAATGTTGGGTTCTTATAGGCCAGTGGTGGTGAACCTTTTAGAGACCGAGTGCCCAAACTGCAACCCAAATCACACTTATGTATCACCGGGTGCCGGGTGGGCGTAGCTATGGTGGAAATGGCAGGCTGGGTGGGCAGATTGTGAAAGGAATGGCGGGTGAAATGCTATGTAACTTTTGAGATAATTTTTGGAGAACAGAGATTTACTTATCTCACTTAGTTTAGCAATCCATTATAATGTATTTCAATCAGTTATAAGAATTCCAGAAACAAAATATAAAATTAAAAAATGAGGAAAAAATAACAGTAATGTTAAACATGTTAAGACTGTCACAAAATCAATAGAAACATAATCAAAGTAAATCCTATCCATAAACATATCATTTTACTATAACTGAACCTACATCATTTTCAATAATTGTAACATGCAGTACCAGCATGGTGACAGAAAACAGCTGGCAGCCTTTTTTGTCATCATGGAATACTGGTCTAAAAATAGGATGAGGATTCTTTCCACCCTTCTTGTTTTGGAGGAGTTAGTAGCCCATGCACATATCAGAATAAAAGAGGCAGCACAATAACACATTGCCTCTGCTCAGTTTCACTAATTGTACAAAAACAGATGCATTCAGCTTTGAAGATATTATCATACTTTATTTCAAAAGAGCTAAGTGAAGCAAACTAAGAAAAGCTTTTGTATGCAGCACATATGTACGATTGTATCTTGCAGTATGAAGATCATATCGTGTGTGGTTCTGGCTCTCAGGAACATAGCTTGAACATTTTTCACCAAGTGGAAATTTTTATGCATATATATTTATAGTCAACAACATTTGTCCTAGTTTAGCACTGTATGGCATAACTTGCAGTGTAGAAAATAGACATCTTCTAATATCTATACACTGCTCAAAACTGTTTATACAGTTCTTGAAATGATAAGTCATGCAATGTGTTTCACTTATTTAGGTGATGTGATTTGGAAAATATTTTAATTAATCTTTCTCTAAATTAGGCTTCATGTTGAGTAATTTAGTATAACCCTGGAATTCCAAATATGGAGTGCTAATGCACTCACAGATGCTTCTGTTGGCACCCATCAGGTTCTCATCCACATTTGATCATTTTAAAAAAATTACAAAAAATAAGGTGCTGGTTTCCAGCACTATCTCATTTCTAAAAATGTGACTGAGTGTTAAATCAGTTGGGAAGACCCTCAAAGAGTCCCATATACCCTCATCACTTCACAACTGGATTATTGCAATGCATTCTGTATGACATTGCCTTTGAAGATCACCTGGAAACTACAGCTAGTTCAAATGCAGTGATAGGCACCTCTCGGTATGCCCATGTGACACAGCTGCTACACGAATTGCATTACAGGTAGTTCCAAATGCAGTTCAAGGGCTGATTATTTCTTATAAAGCCCTATTTGACATAAAGCCTGTATATTTGACAGAGCTCTTATCTTCAAATGTTTCTGTCCATTCAGTATATTCCAGCTAAGTGGGTGTGCCCCAGGTTCCCTCCATTAAACATGCCATCTTGTGGGATCTAAGAAGCATGCCTTCTCTGTTGTAGCCCCTATCCTCTAGCATCCCTGCAGAGATAAGAATGGTACTTTCTCTCCTAGGGCTCCAGAAAGCTTTAAAAACCTGGCTTTGGTGCCAAGCCAAGTTTGAAGTTTGTTATTTGATTAATGGCCCTTTGCTCTTTTTTTTGGTTGCTTATTAGGGCAGTATGGTCAGGACTGTCTGATTTAATATTTTTAGCTGTTTACATGGTTTTTTTTTCTAGGTTTGTATGCTGCCCATAATCCACTGGCTGGCCAATACTGTATAAATAAGTAAATAAGCTTTTTTTAAAAAAATAATAAAAATTCTGGGGACTACAACTTACATTGTTTCAATTTGTGTATATCTATTCCAAACATTCTTCAGTTTTGTAGATGGTTATGGTTCCTAGGGCAGCTATTTGGTGAAATTCCCGCTCAACAATTTTGCAAGACAATCCACCGCTTATTTTAAAATTCCAAATACCAGTGCAAAAAAAAATAATGGAAATGTTTTGTCTGACAATTGAAAAATGATCTAAAATGGAAAACCTTACACAGAAAAGCTTTCATTGCCATAGATATATCACCAACTAACAACTTTCAGCTATTCTCGGAGTCTGAGGTCCCTGGCAGAGTCCATTGTTGGTGCTGCCTCAAACTTCCCTTAGTTTATTTTCTGAGAAGTTGTATTTGGTCATGGATATTTGGCACATTAAAATGTCCAATCAAATCATCTACTGCTGCTTGAAGTGTGGACATTACAGCCAGGTAAACAATTAGACTGATTTGACAGATGAGAGTCCATGCCCAAAGATACTTTGCCCAAGTTCCCATTAACTTGGAATTGGCTCTCTTCATTAGTCAAGAATGTATTTCTCAACAAGAACAAATGTCAGACAAAATGCCATAAAGGTAAATTTCTCAAGTAATAGCTGCATCATCTAGAACAGAGGTCACCAACCTTTTCATGCTGGAAGCCCAGAGAGAAAGAAAGCAGCTGGAAAATGTGTGCACGCGCACACGAAAACAGAGCAGTGCACACCCACACAACACTAGTGACCCCATTTGTGCAGGAGTGCAGGCACTAGTGGTCGCTGCTAGCCCCATGCGCATGTGCAAACGGGCCATGCAAACCCTCCTCCACGCTAGTGGCCCTGTTTGCGCATGCGCACAGGGACTAGCCACCGCCGCTAGCCCCGCAAACAGGTCCATGGGTGCTAGTGCAAGGGGGGTAAGTGCGTGCACTGGCCAACCAGTAGGCCATGGCCTGGTAGTGGGCCGCGGCCCATAGATAGGGGACCCCTGATCTAGAAGAAAAAGGTCTGGATATTCCTCTAGGGATATATTTTTATAGAAAATGTGATAATACAGGGGAATACACCTGATTCATCCACAACAATGGGCAAAAAAGCATAAAAATAGAGAAATAGAGTTCACTAGATAATACACAATCCAATGTTTTATTTCTCCTATTTACATTTTAAATATAAATTAGGATGCTATATATGAATACTACATAATTTTATCTTTTTGATCAATAAACTAAGTATGATATTCTCCAGCATGTGGATTACGAATCCACAGAGGATGGGTAGTTATCTCAGCTTCACTGCCCATAGACTAGGACCAAATTTCTTAGCTCCGCCTCCAACCGGGGCTTCCTGTCCTCCAACCGGACTTCCTGTCTCCCGTTTTTTCCTAGTCTTCAGCCCGTCAACAGCTCCTTGAGCTAGGCTCCAGAATAGGATTGAATTTAATTGCCTTTCGGATTGATTTTCAGCAAAGTTAGGTTAGAGTTTCTTCAATTTGGAAGGTAAAGTTAGATTAGAAAGCCAGTCAGCAGAAGGAGGATTCAAAGGAGCCGGTCCAGGGGACCTCCCCCGGTCTTACGGGACCACGCGGTGGGAGCGGCAGAGAGTATCGCTCCTGCACAGACCCGCGGCCTGAATCCTCTCCACAAAGGAAGATTTCCCCCTCGAGAGGCACCCCAGCCCCAGCGGAGACGAAGACTCCAGCGGAGGACGAGCGCAGCGACGGACGAGGCTTCCATCGCATCTGAAGCGCAAGTGGGGTTTGCTGTGGGGGGGGGGGAGGAAAGCGCCGCTGAGCCATCAGGCCGGCATTTGGCGCAGAGCCCCAGGGCGGCCGTGAGGGCAGCGAATCGGGGCTCTTCGGCGGCCATCAAGGACCGCGTGGAAGGAGGCGGCCGCCATCTTGGGCCGTCGGCCTCCGGGTTTTTTGGCGCGAGGGGCCATCTTGGAAAGGGGCGGTTCCCTCCAAGGGCGGCAGAGTCGGCCATTTTTACACAGGCCCGAGTCACCGGGACAGGCCGGAGAGCCGAGCAAGGTGGGGGGGCTTTAGATGTCGCAATTTATTGCAGAACGGAAAGCCGGTGGGGACAGCAGTTGCAGCCTTAGGCAACCGCAAGCCCAGCCACCTTAGAGCCTGCTGAGTCAGGCCGAGAAAGGGAGTTTTGGAAGTGTGTGTGAGATCTTGGGGGTTTTTCCTTTAAACCCCAGGAATAATCAGCCCCGCAGACCTACCCAGAGAGAGTCTGCCTGCCTGTCTCCGCCAGTGCATCTGTGCAGAAGAGGGCCTAGCCCCACCTGCCTGCGGAGCTAAGCCTCCTACCCACTCCCGCTTGTCTGGAGATTTTCTGTAGTCTCCCAGACGCACGATGGCAGACAGCGCGTCGCCTCAGGTGTACCAAGGCTCAAGCCCCCCCCTCCCTCCCCAAAACGCAAGGCCATGGACCCGGAACTGGGGGGGGCAAGAAGAAGGCAAAGACGAAGCACCTAAACAAAGAGCCATCGAAGGCAGCCGAGTGACAGGTCTTAAGACGGCACCAGGTGCTAGAGAGAGAATGTGCCAAGGCCCAGAGACTTCAGGCCAGAGAGACCGAACAGACTGATTTTTCCCAATCCACACCTTCCACACCAGAGCATGCTGATCCCACAGACACGCAAACGGAACAGGAAACCCCAGACCTACCAAGAGGGTGGTCTGAACAATTACAGACATTTATGCAGAAAGCATTTGATAAGTTTATGGCTACTAAACTTTCTTCTTCTCCCCAGGAGCACAGCAAACAGCCAGCGCACCCGCCTCGCAGGGGTGGCGCGTCCACCCAAACCTCCGAGGAATCTGAGACCTCCTCACAGATTACAGAGGAGGAACCGGAGGACTGGGAAACATCGGGACGCCAGCTGTCAGAGGATGAGGATGAGACCCCGGAACAGGCCCCAGTCTCAGGACTGTTCAATTCAGCTAATTTCCGTTCGCTCATGCTCAAAATCTGTGCCACCCTGTGCCTGTCAGCAAGACCAAAGGTGACAAAACCTGCCTCCCCTGAGGAGGAGGAGGAAGGCAAGGTTCATCCGGTGCTACACCCACCTGCACCGGAGGAAATAAAGGTACCGTGTCCGTTAGTATTCCGCACCGCGCTGGAATCACAATGGGCCTCATTGGCAACCACACCGTCTCCAAGCAGCACGGATAAAAAGATATTAAATGTTTGCAATGCTTTAGCTTCCCTCATAGAGGTGCCAAAGGTGGATGAACCACTAATATCTCTCTTTGCCTCATCCGCCATTCCAGGAGATATGGCGGAATCCATGAAGGCCGAGGACAAGAAATTCGAGTTTGCGCTTCGCAAGACGCACAGCTCTTCAGCCTGGGCAATTAGATCCGCGCTCTCAGCCTCGCTGTCGGCCAGAGCTTCAATCCTGTGGCTTCAGGATCTGCAGGCAAGTTTATCACCAGACCAGGTACGTGCGCACCAAACATTAAACAAGCTGCTGATGGCGGCAGAGTACATGGCAGACACCACCCTGTCCGCCTCCAAGTATTCGGCCAGGGCCATAGGGTCAACAGTAGCCTCCAGAAGGCTCCTCTGGCTCAAAACATGGAAGACGGACCTTAAGTCTAAGTGGCGCCTGGCCACCGATAAATACTCAGGGTCTAAGCTGTTTGGGGCCATCCTAGACCCGTATGTTATTGAGGACAAGAACAAGAGAAAGATACTCGCCCACCCATCCAAGGGAACAGATAGGCGACAGGAGTTCCGCAGGCAGGGGTCCCGTCAAAGCGGGACCGGGGAATGGAGGCAGCCCTTTCGCGGGGGGCAGTCCTGGGATTGGCCCAGAAACCAGCGCCCCTCCTCATCGAGTCAGGAGCGCTTCCAGGACCGCCCAGCCGCAGGTAGGGGCCAGTTCCCAAAACGCAATGCCAGAGGTGGGGCGGGACGACCTTACAGGCGCTCCAAGTGACGCCTGGGACAGCCCCATAGGGGGTCGCCTGGCGCTGTTCAAGGAAGTGTGGCAGTCCACCACAACAGACGCCTGGGTAAGGGACACCGTGACTCACGGCCTAGCCTTAGAGTTCTACGCTCCCCCCCCGAGCCAATTCAGACGTTGCCCGGAGTCACGAAACCCCTCAAAAGCAAAACTTCTGAGAAGGGCCATAGAGCATCTGATAGAGATAAGAGCCATAGAACCGGTTCCGGCAGAACAGGAAGGACAGGGGTTCTACTCCATCCTGTTCGTCGTACCCAAGACATCGGGGGGATGGAGGGCAATTCTGGATCTCAAGAGGCTAAACCACTTCATAACATACAAAAAGTTCAAAATGCAGTCCCTCAAATCCATCTTGGCCAGCATTCGGAAAGGGGATCAGTTATCATCCATAGACCTCACAGAGGCATACTTACACATACCAATAAGGCAGGAAGATCGACGCTTCCTACGTTTCTGTCACAAAGACAGACACTATCAATACAGGGCCTTACCCTTCGGCCTCTCGTCGGCACCCAGGGTATTCACAAAGGTGCTGGCAGTGTTAGCAGCACACCTGCGCACTCTACCGGTGCGCGTCTTATGTTACCTGGACGACATACTGATCCTGTCAAGGTCCCTACAAGCAGCCCACTCAGACTTGAGGGCCACACTAAGCACACTACAGGAACACGGCTTTTCCGTAAACTACAAGAAAAGCCATCTCACACCATCCACACGCCTACTACATCTAGGGGCGGTCATAGACTCAGAAACAGGGTTAGTACACCTCTCACAGGACAGACGGGACAGCGTTCGAAAGCTCGCACGCCTCGTCCAGGGGAAGGGGTCAGCCACAATAGTACAACTATCTCAACTCCTAGGGAAAATGATATCCTGCCTGGGTATCGTTCCATGGGCCTGACTCCACTCCAGAAGGCTCCAATGGTTCCTTCTCCCCTACCAAAGAAAAAATCAGGGCGCATCCCTCCGAAGGGTCATACTTCCCCCTCAGGTCCTGTCATCCCTCCGATGGTGGACCTCAACCACCACGGCCAGGGGAACGCTGTACAGGGAACCAGACAGACTAATGGTCACCACCGACGCCAGCCAGTTCGGATGGGGAGCTCACTTCCAGGATCAGATAGCTCAGGGCAGATGGACACCCAGGGACCGGGGTCACAGCATCAACTGGCTCGAACTAAGAGCGATCCACTTAGCCCTCCTACAATTCTCCCCCCACCTGGCGGGCAGACACGTGCTAGTTCTAACGGACAACGTGACTGCCAAAGCACATGTGAACAAGCAGGGAGGAACAAAATCCGCAGTTCTCATGCAGGAGGCGCGAGAACTGGGACTTTGGGCAGAGTCTCACCTAGGGTCAATAAAAGCAGAGCACATATCGGGGGAGGCAAACAGCCAAGCGGATTCACTGAGCAGAGCCACGGTGAATCACGCAGAGTGGAAACTGGACCCGACCCTGTTCGAGGCTATCTCGAACAGGTTCGGGCGACCACTAGTAGACCTGTTCGCGTCCCCCAAGAACAAGCAGCTCCCTCACTTCATGTCCAGGTTCCCGGCCTGGGGGGCAGAGGGGACGGATGCCCTCAGGTGCAGGTGGCCCCCGGGGCTGATGTACGCATTCCCTCCGCCCCCGTTGATACAAGCAGTCATCCGCAAGGTCATCCTGGAAAGAGCGGAGGTGATCCTGATCGCCCCACACTGGCCACGTCGGCCTTGGTTCGCAGACCTCGTGGACCTGTCAATCTCACCAGCCTGGATAATACCTCCCCACCAGGTGTCGCTCAGCCAAGGGAACCTGCAACACCCAGACCCACAGTGGCTACAACTAGCCGCTTGGCACTTGAGAGGGAGGGACTAGCCAGACAGTCCTTTTCGAAGGACGCCATAGAGATCATCCAAGCTGCCCGCCGGCCTTCCACTAACAGAGTGTATGAGGCCACGTGGAAGAGTTTTGTCAACTGGTGCGGCAAGCAGAGGATAGACCCCTTAACGGCGACCATCCCCGTCGTCATAGATTACCTCGTAGAAGGGGTTAAGAAGGGCCTGGCCCTTAACACTATTCGCAGGCAGGTGGCAGCCATACAGACGGTGGTCTCCTGCGACAGCAGGGAGCCACTATCACAGCACCCGGCCGTAAAGGCCTTCATGAAAGGGTTAGCCGCAGTACGGCCTCCGGTGGTTCATCGCTACCCGTCTTGGGATCTTCCCAAGGTGCTCCAGGCCTTAACTTCCACTCCGTTCGAACCCCTGAGACTCTGCTCACTCCGTCATCTGACATGGAAGGTAGCCTTCCTGGTGGCCATCACATCGGCTAGGCGGATTTCGGAGTTGGGGGCTCTCTCGGTTCGAGCGGATCTGATGATCTTCTCAGAGGACACAGTCACATTACGTCTAGATCCATCCTTCATCCCGAAGGTTAATTCCTGGTTTCACAGAGCTCAGGAAATAGTATTACCAAACTTCTGTCCAAATCCTTCTGATCCACGGGAACGGCGATGGCACACCTTAGATGTGCGCAGGGCCTTACTTACTTACATTGAAAGGACATCTGTCTTCCGGAAATCGGAAACGTTATTTGTCTCGTTCCAAACTGCGACCATGGGTCACAAGGTTTCTTCCTCGACCATTGGCAGGTGGATCAGGGCATGCATAGCAGAGGCTTACGGGGCACAGTCACTACAGGTCCCAACAGGAATAACGGCACACTCCACCAGGAGTGCGGCTACATCAGCGGCCTGGCACACGCAGGCACCGGTGGAGGAGATTTGTAGGGCGGCGACATGGGCGTCTCCGGTTTCCTTCATTAAAAGTTACAGGATAGACCGTTTCGCTGCGGCAGGGGCCTCCTTCGGGAGGCGATCGCTGCAGCAAGTCATTTCTTCAAATGAGACTTCAGCCTAGACTCCCACCCGGGGGACATGGGAGGGCTTGGGTATGTCCCATCCTCTGTGGATTCGTAATCCACATGCTGGAGAAAGGGCGTTGTCTTACCTGAACGCCTCTTCTCAGCATGGGGATGAAGAATCCACACACCCTCCTCTAACAGTCTAGGCAGATATTGTGTTACAGGAATATGAACAGGAGCCACGAGGACCAAACTACGTTGAAGGAGCTTCGCCGGAGAAAAAACTGGGAGACAGGAAGTCCGGTTGGAGGACAGGAAGCCCCGGTTGGAGGCGGAGCTAAGAAATTTGGTCCTAGTCTATGGGCAGTGAAGCTGAGATAACTACCCATCCTCTGTGGATTCTTCATCCCCATGCTGAGAAGAGGCGTTCAGGTAAGACAACGCCCTTTATCTAGCTATCTTTTAAGGCTTGAAAAGGAGATGAAAAATAAAATTATAGTTTTGATTCTTTTTGAAGTTAGTGAACAATCTGCAAGTAATGAGATGAAAAGAAAGATTAGTCCTTAAATATATTCAAATGGTCTTTCACTTTTTTTCAGCTTATTTTGTACATATTTATTCAAGTCATTGTTGACTCCTGACAACTGCCTGAAGAAGTCCCTGCAATTTTCATGACAAGCTTTTGGAAGTGATTTTCCATTGCCTCCTTCCTAGGCTTGAAGGAGAATGACTGGTCCGGGACCACTCAGATGGTTTTGTGCCCAAGAACGGACTAAACTCAGACTCGGTTTCTAGTCTGATGCCTTAACCACTACACTAAATGGTGTCTCTTTTATATTAAATATATAAAATTAACTGTTCTATACAAAGGCACAATATTTGTTGCCTCTTTATTTTTAATATAAAATTTATTTTGATTTAAGGATTAGTAAGGAATGGATGGTTAATGAAAGCCTGTATCAAAATCTAGTATGAAACAGAAACAGTTTTATATTTCAGAGCAAATATAACAAAAAATTTGTTTTTTTTTAAATCCAAACAATTTGTCTTACTTAAATCAATTTATTTTGCTGGTCTTGACAAATATTTTCAATGAGTAAGTGAAAATTTAGAACCACTAGACTTTCTCTTGCCCTCCATCCCAAAATCTATACGGAAATAATTATGGCACATCCAAAAGTTAGGATACTGTATGTTTATGCTTCAATAATTGCAATAAGAATCTGTCATGGTTAAGGGTTAATCATGGTTCAAATTACATCTCTTTTTTATTTGCAGCTATTGCTACTTTATTAATGTGAAATAAGCATTAACAGAACATCAAATACATGTGAACTGAATGGGTTTATTTCTTGGCATTTGGTTGTAGAACTGCAACTAATTTTTTTCACAATTATATTACTGTTTTCTATTTATCTGTCTACATAGATAAGCAAAGAGCCACAAAGTATACCATTAAACAAAATAAAGATGCCACTACTAAACATTTCAACAATATGAGGAATAACATTTAAGTGTTACCTCTTGGTTTTTTATTCCAGGATGGTCGTCCTGGTGTTCTAGTTCTAGGAGGGGCTGGTGTTGTTCTGTGGACAACTGAAAAAAGGAATGTCAAATTTATTAGGAATTGACTGGAGACAATGATATATTTATTTTCACTATGTTTACTAAAGGTAAGGTTCTCCTCATTCAAGTTCATTGGTTTTAACTACTACACCAAATTAGCTCTCCAAAAGTTGCCTAGTTTGATCTAGCACTCATCATATTATTTTCTTTGGTAATGAAATGTCTGCAAGAAAACAATCCAACTCAAAAATCACCAAGGACCGCACAGTTCAATCTTAGGCTACAAATATTCTGTTCTATTAATCTAAAATATGGTTCAGTATTTCAAGGACCAGACAGAGTTATGTTTTTAATTCAAGGTAATAAACTGATCAGCCAAATTATAATTCTGTATTGATTTTAGTAGAGTGGGTTTTCCTATTTTGAGGACTATACCTTTTTTCAGATGTGGAGTTTTGGTGACTGTCACTTTGTTGTTCAGTTTAGATGAACCTAAAACAAAATAATTAAATAGATTAAGTGTACCCAAGTGTTGTTTTTAAATGGAATATTATAATGTTCAAAACAGAAAGTACTAACTAGACCATCAAAGCAATCTTACACATGTTCTAGGATGATTAAATTTTTGACATCAGGAGATTTAGAATTAATAAGCTCTGATACAGAAGTCTGTTTGAGGTAGTATTCCGTATAGTCAGTTTCTATAATTAAGTGGAGAATTTATGTAGTATCTTCACACACATACACACTGATTCATAAGTCTGCATGAAATATAAGTGAATAAATGTTCATTCCAGTTAACTTCGAGGTATAGATAAATAAACCTTTCATAGTATCTTGGAACAATTGGAAACACAATTGTGAAGCTGAATTGATTCTGGATATGCTACAGTTACCGTAGGATACAGGGAACAAAGGAAATGTTACAGTCACAGTTAGATAGTTCTCTGAGCCAGATTTAGAAATAGAATATCAAGCAAGATTATTGCAAGAAAAAAAATCCTAACACACTACCATCTACTCATTGTATTAATATTCACAATTGAATGTATTCCTATTCTGTTTTATTCTGTTCAAAGAACAGTTTATGACAATTTTGGAATGCTCTCTAGAGGTCATTCTTAATTTTCTTTTAGCACAAAATGAAGTCTTGGTTATTAACTCAAATGTTTATGTCTTAATAAGAGTAGTCTTGTCTATGCTTCATTCATATTTATTTGGTTTTCAGTGTGATTTTGACTATATCCCATCATAAACTTTGTATTGCCAGATGACACTGCCTTTGACCAAGTCCCCATCCTTATGCTTTTTAAAGATTTGTATGTTTTATATTGCCGTGTTGTTTTGGCTCTGTGGTATTGCTCTGGCTCCCTTTTTAGCAATTTGAATAGCTAAAACCCAAAAGGAAACAAACCAAAATATATCAGTAAGTAACTGTTAATCCCAATTATTATTAAAATCTTATCTTTCGGACTGCAAAATAAATGCAGATGTGAGGGGTAAACAGTCCTCTCCATCTCTGTTAGTAATAAGCCAAACCAAAGTTAAAAGGACAGATTATATTCAGACATTCCTTATGGGAATTCTTTTTGTAGCTAAAAAGAAATTAAAGTTCCTGCGGCTAGTTCAGAAAGTCCCAAGCTTTGGTAGATGCAATTGTTGGATTATTTGATTGTCTAGATCAGCGGTTCTCAACCTGTGGGTCGCGACCCCATTTGGGGTCGAACGACCATTTCACGGGAGTTGCCAAACAACGCAGTCCGCCATTTCCCCCCCTTTTCCTTAGCTGTGCTACTCCCTCTTATTCTATTGGCTTTTGAAAGCCAATAGAATAGACTCTCTTGAATAGAGTCTAATTCTATTGGCTTTCAAAAGCCAAAAGGAATTGTCCAGGCTGTCTCTGCCCTGCTGAGCCTGCCAAAAGTCCCAGTCTGAAAACGGTGCTGCAAGTTGTCTGCAGCGAAGGCAAGCTGTCTGGAAGTTTCCACCCCTCCCTGCTGAGCAACTACTAAAAATGTAAGTAAAAGAGGGCCAGGGGTGGGAGGTGGGAGGCCGGCGGGCGCAGGGAGGGTTGCTGGCGCGTGTGGGGCCCGGCGGGTGCCTTACCTCCCTTGAGCTGGGCCAGCTGGTGGCCCAGCTGGTGGTCACCCTGCACCGTTGCTGCCCCTTGCCAGCTACGCCTTGCTGGTGCAGGGGGCGGCACCACGCATGCGCGGTGCTCCCGGGCAGGGAAAGTCCTCAACTTACGACCAGTTGGGGGCCCTCAACTTACGACCGGTTGGGTAGTCCTCGACTCACGACCGGTTGGGGGTCGTGGCATTAAAAAGGTTGAGAACCACTGGTCTAGATGTTGTTCACCTCTAATCCTAATAAACCATGATCAATGGTCATATTGATTAGGCTTGATGGGAGTGGTATCCTAGAAAGTCTGCTGTCCTTGCTTTCTAAGAGACATAATATTCTTTGCTGAGCAGTTATCTTTATAAAAATAATATATAAAGAGTCCTGCCAGCCTATCATTTATTATTATTTAGCTTGAGAAAAAGAAATATGAGAGGAATAGAAAGTTATTATTCATTTTTCCTACATCATTTTCTTTTCCTTCCATTATGACTTGGTTGCCCTATTAAATAAAACAGACTATGGACAAATAAAAAATTAAGAAACATAATTCTTTATGCAAATAGAGAGGCCAAACTTTCTTCAGTCACTTTTTCATGAAGCCTTGTACCAAATTTAGAAGACAGCAATTGTGTGTGGTGGTGGTGGTGGTGATGGTGTGTGTGTGTGAGTGAGTGAGAGAGAGAGAGAGAGAAAGAAAGAGTGAAGAAAAAACACCTTGTTCATATCATATTAAAATTTAAAACCCTAATATTACCATTGATAGTGATATAAGAAAGAATTGTATAAGAAAAAATTAACTAGCAAGTAGTATACTCAATAATACTTAACATATTGGCTATTTGAAAAAACCCTTACTTTTCATATAGCTTTGTTATGAGCCATTATGGATTTAATTGAAATAAGTTTATGTCGATGTATTTTAAGATATTGCATCAGTTAGATTTTGAATAGCAGTTTCAAAAAATCTCATTTACATGAATTTTATCAAAATGCAGTTACCAGGTTTAGTCTTGTTTCTTTCTTGTTTGTCTGATGGTTTTGGTTTTGAAGGAAGAAGTTGTGTTTCTTTTGGATCTGAAAAAAAGGAATGAAATATTCATTAGGAATCATGTCTTGTATTTTATTCAAATAAGAATACATGCCTTAAAATCATTAGATTAAAAACAGTGATGATTCCACATGTTTCTTGTAGCTGACTTGAAACAGGACAATGATATATATTAGTATTAAGGAAAAATAGTCAAGCTTTGAGAAATAATATCTTGAATAGGAAAGATAGAAAAAAAGACATTATTTACCAACGTTAGACTCTGACAGACAGTAACAAAACAAAACATCTGTGGAAAAGCCTATACAATATAAATCAATGCATTGCAATAAAAATGATGTCAATTTTGATAATCATGAAGGAATAAATTGTTATTAATTTCACTATGTCATGTTTTGGTGGTATTTGTTCACCCAAGACCTTCTTTACCAGTGGGAATTCACAGAGGTCCTTCTGACCTAGCATACTTGGTGTGAGTATAATCCACATGAAGTGAGCAATGAAAAGAGCAACGAAGACCCAAGTGATAAAGGAATTTAGAAGCTGTAAGCTAGCACCTTAACTTGACCCAGGAGCCTACTGTAACAGCTCCTGTACTGAACATAAATCAACAAGAACAGTTGCATTCTTTGCCTGCTGTAGCTTCTGAGACATTTTCAAGCTAAAGATAACAGTGTAACTGGGATAAGGTAAGGGTATAATCATTATTTTCAGTCATTCTGATCCAAGTAAGTTCAAACCTGGTGATCCGTAGTTAAGAATATCATAGGAAGCCAAGAAATCCAAAAGGTCTAGGAGATCATTCAGACCCCACTGCAAATCATTCACAAAAGAGACCATTGATTGTTATGTCAGTTATTCTGAACATGAAATAGGATTGGTAAAAGATGATATAGAAGTATTGAAAACTATTGCAAGTTTGAGCCTGTGATTATGTTTTTAACTACAAAGATATAAATATCACTATTCCTAATAATTTTGGATGTAATAGTTGTGTGTACTTTTCAAACATGGTCAAAATACTTGTGTGTATGTGAATCTGTACATACACAAATCTTCAAGGCAACTAGTGATAAATCTTGTCCCAAAGAAAAGTTCTACAAATTTAATGTGATATGAAACAAAGTAAGAGCAGAAATCTTTCATCTAGTACTATTGTTGGTACCAATTTCAGTGATTTTAAGTTTTTGTTGTGGATTTCTGCTCTTCTTTCAAAAAGAGTAAAGAAAAAAGTTCATGACTATATAAGCAAATTTTCTGACAAGTTTTTTCTTCTTGGGTTGAGATATTTGTGCTAAATCTGGCAACAGGATAATAATTTTTCACAGAAGACAAGATTTGGAAAAAAAATTCTCTTCTAACTAGGCTCTCGGGTGCAAGCAGGGGGAATTTTGGTTACCTTGCTTTAAAAATACAAAAACTAAAAATATGGATGATAATATGAACATATACAAATGCAACTTGGTTACCAGATTTAGTCTGTAGCATTGTTGGCATGATAATTTGATTTGCTAAGAATTAACTATTCCATGGGGGAAAATGAAATAAGAATCAAATTATACTGTGCAGGAATACATCTGTTTATCAGCTTACAAAAGCTGGTATGAAAGTCATGTGGACAGAAGGTTGAAAAGGAAAGGTAATGTTTTTATTGCATTAATATTTTATCATCATCTTTATCGTTATCATCATCATCTTTGCCTGTAAAGGTTTCTGAATGACAAGTATTACTTGACTTAGTATTTTCATTATGGGAGAATAAAATGCGCAGAACATGTTTGCAATGTAATAGTTATGCTTCTGTAATACAATATTATTTGCATTTTAAAGACCATCTGCTCTCAATGAACTTCTGAGGTCTTTTTGCACAAATTGGTCAAGCAATGAGTGGAACGAGGGGTTCTTCTTAAAGCCTCCCAATTTCCTTAAAAATACTTCTCTGCAAACAGAGAACCTTGATGCTATTTTAATTTCTACTAATAATACTATTCTAAAATAGAAGTAGTTATTGCTACTGTTATTATTGTTTCTTTTTGAGAAAAATAACAAACTGCTTTTTAAAAGCTACTATAAGGGAGAAATGTTACACTAGAACAGGAGTGTCAAACTGGCAGCCCATGGGCTGGATGCATCATGCGCAGGCCACATCCACTCCAGCTTGGCAAAAGCAAAAAATGTTGTGATACATCATGATACATCACTGATGTGATCGAGTTTAACACCCATGAACTAGAATGACATGTCCATATAATATATTGTAAATCAAATATACTGTTTCAACATGTCTATGGAGATTCTCAGTCATCCAGGTCATAGTTATCCCAAAGATGCTTTTTCATGAGGCAACTGGACTTTCTTGTTTTTCTTTGAAGACGTTTAGTTCTCATCCAAGAAACTTCTTCAGCTCTGATTGGATGGTGGGGGAAAATGGAAAGATTTATACTCCTTGCAGACAGCTGGTCATTTGCATTTGTCGTTAGTGCTACTTGGAGGCTTATTTGTGTCTTCAGGGTCACCTGAATAGTGCAATTAGTGCAAATATGTGTGGAGCCTTCTTGTAACTGTTTAAAGGGCTGTTGTAGATTGGAGATAGATGATGTCGGATCCCTCCCCCTCTGCTGAGAGAGGGCTGTTCAGTTTTGACATAGATGGCCTCTTTGACTACTCTTTTAAACCAGTGGTCCTCTCTGTCCAAAATGTGGACTTTGTTGTCTTTGAAAGAGTGGCCTTTGTCTTTTAAATGCAGATGGACTGATGAATCCTGTCCTGATGGGTTTGGTGTCCAATGTTGTGCCTTATGTTTATGAAGTTGTTGTTTTGTTTCCTCAATGTACAGATCTGCACATAGCTCACTGCATTGTACTGCATATACCACTGCATTGTACTGCTTTTTTGATATTCCTACAACATATGGAATGACTACATTGCTTCATTTATTATTTTCTTTGTCTATTATGGAAGAGCTCCTGCTAGGTCTTTTTTGAAATTTGAGAAGGCCCACTTGGAGTAGCCACAAGTTCTGAAACTTTAACTACATATACAGTTTCTGAAAACATTAACCTTTCTTTGGATTTATGGACACTAATTAGTAAGTTAATGGTAATTATCATGGACGGAGTAACAGTAGATATAACATCAATGGCAAAGAAAAATACTTTACATATGCTAAAAGGAATCTTATTTATTATTTTTAAAGTTTCCATAGTAATTTGTCAGACTAAATAATTAGGCTGAGCTGAGCAAATTATAAAATTTAATGTTCATTATGTAGGGATTATTTTAAAGAATGAACAAACCTAAATACAAATTGAAAACATATATAAAAACACCCTAACGTGTATATAGAGAGTGCCAAAAGATCCTGCAAATGAGTCCTGGGACAAACTATATACACAGTGTATGAGAATATTTTAGGTAAGTAAAATGGAAAAAGTGGTTGCAATCTAAAATTATTATATCTAACATTCTGTCCTGTCTGGATTAGCTATATACCCTGATATGTGTGAAGTTTAATGGTGCAGTTTTAGTGAAAGAGACAGTGTGATGTAAAATAACAATTACATATCTACCTGGTTTTGATTGCTGTGTTTTTTGACCAGGAGGACTTTTAGGTTTGGATGGATCATGATGTTTGACATTTAGACCTGAAAAGAACCAACAGACTCAATATGAAATGATGTCATTGTGTGAGAATTATTGATTCAAGAAATAGCTATTACAAAAACTAGTAAATAGAATTCACAAAAGAATTCACAAGACAGAAAAGAAAAACTAGAAGGAAATGGATAAGCGTTTTGCTGCTTTATTTATTGTTTTAAATTTATTTTCTGGATTAACAATTTCTAGTCTAGATTGCAGATCTGACACCAGACTATTTTATTTTTCTTGGAAGAAGGATGATGTCACTTGAATTCATTTTGGATCAGAATTCATTCCTATACTATTTTTTCAGTTGTGTGCAAATTCTGAGAGGATTCATTCTAATTAAATGTGGTGAATACCAGCTAAAGTACTCCATATTAAGAGCAGAGAAAACAATATTTTTTCCATCTAATTTGCAGGACCTTGTCATAGAAGCTCTCTTTGCAATGTATCTTTGGGTATGGCAGAGACCATGTGTGCCTATGACATAATGGCAGCAATTTTCAATTCATCCTTTCAATAGATACATTTCCAGAACTTCAGTTTCCTCAGGAAAATAGAAAATAAGAACAGTTACAATTATTTATTCCTAGCGAGATTGTATTTTGCTGCTTAATCTGATAAAAATGCTGGCATTTGCAACTCATCTGGGTCCTGTGCCTTGATCCTAAGATATCTAAGATATATTTTTTTCTTTTATTTTCCAATAATTCTTTTTAGGGAATATGATTCTGTGAGAATTGTTTCATTAGTTGAAAACAAATAGATAAAGCTTGAAAAAGTTTTTTTAAAATAACTAAATAATCTGAACATTTCAACTTCATTTGAAAAATTCTTACTGGTCAGTTCAAATTATATTAGAAATCTTTTTATATTAATTTAAAGGGGAAAATGGATATTCCCATTCAAATAGAAAACATACAATAGCTAAATTGGTACTGATTTAAATATATAGAATAAAAGGTTAACATTACATCTGTTGTGCAATGTTCTCATGTTAAAGGTATTCTGAGCATAACCCAAGTTCTAAAAATGCTTAAATCAGAAGAAGTTCTTTAGGTTAATAGCAAAGACAACCTCTTGGCTATTTTATAAAACTGGAAATGTCTTTTACATTAGAAGTTATATAAAAAAACCTTGTTTAATAGCCAAAAATGTGGTTAGAAAGGAAAAATGTTATTCTGGTTGCTAAGAATGAATTCATTCTTTTCTTTTTTATTCTGCTGGCATGTCTCTTCTATATTTTAACAGATAAGAAAAGGAATACAGAGTTGCTGCTAATTCTGAGTAAGAAGCTATTTTTATAGAAAAGTAAACTAATTTTGATTTTACAATGTGTTGAAATGCATCTCTCTCTCTCTTCTCTTTCTATCTCTCTCTCATTCTCACACCAATATGAACATAGACACAAAACTATTACAGGTTTTTTTTCAATTTTTAATTTTAGTTATACACAAATATGTGCTTTTTTCGACATTATTTTATGTGATTATGTAAGATGGAACTCTATTAAATATATCTGAAAACAAGATTCCTGAAAGTCGAAATAATGAACTACTCACTGGATTTGGTTGGGGTTATATCAGGATTGGAAGAAGTTTTTGGTCTGGTTGGAACTTGATGTGTTTCCTTAGGAGCTGTAAGAAATTATACTGAGGGGTTGTTGTTGTTTTTACTTTAATATTCCAAACTACAGAGAATTCAGACAAACAGTTCTACAATAAAATTTTATTGTGTGTGTGTGTGTGTGTGTGTGTGTGTGTGTGTATAATAATAATGTGACCAGTAGCATCTATAAGTGCTATAAACATGAGTATTGTTATAAACATCCTGATTGAAAAAAGGTGAAATTCCAAAAAGTAAAATACAATTTTAATTCTCTGAACTAGATGCAATGGGATTTGAGGTCTAGACAAGAGAAACCATCTTCCAGGCTCCTTTCCATTATTTAAATAAAAACAATGGCATGGCCAAGTAAAACAACACAGCTTTGTGAGCTCTTACCCAAGGGAGCCATTTTATCAAGTGACAAGTAAGATAAATAAAACCATTTGAGGTCAAGTGAGGTCTACGAATGTCTGATTGCTTTTCAGATCTTACATGGTCTTCTGACTGAAAGATATACATGTAGATTTGGTAGTAAATACAGATATAGTTTTGAGAGAAAACTATACCTGTATTTAAAAATAATTCTCCTGAGGAGTGTCCTTCACTCCCAGTCAGTAAAAGTCAGTTTAAATCATAGATAGCCTGCTTTATTCTAGTTGCGTATTCCTGATTCTGTCACTAATGTGTGTGTTACAGTTTTTTATTCTGTCAACAAGAGGTTTTACATGGCTGTACATTCTAATCATTTATTACCTGAGGGCACTACATCTGTGTAATTTCAACTACTTCATGGGCAACTTCCAAATGCTGACAGTCACAACCACTTGTTGCTGGCACTGCCATCTTACTGCAGCACTGGTCAAGAGCTCACTTCTAATCCTTCACCCCAACTTGTTTCACCCACATTTTGACTTGTCACCTGAGCTGTTTCTAAATAGAAATATAATACTTCTTTCAGCTGAATGTCAGGCCTGAGTTCTGAAACAGCCTGAGACACAAGTATCATCCAGAACTGAAACCTGTTAGTTAGACAACTTGACAGGAACTTAAGACAGTCACCTACACATAACTATATTTATTCTTACTTATTCACTGTATCTTAAGAAGAGATATTAGTTGTTGGTTTTCTCACTGCAGGTAGAAAAATGAGAGTGGAATCAGGGATTCCATAAACACTTCCATAACTTTTCTTGCATTGAAACAAGTATTATTTGCCAGTCTTGTAAGGCACAATTTTATGCCAGCAGATATTCCCGCAAGCTCATGAACTTGAGATTGCACTTAAACAATTGTCTTATTCCACTAGTGATAAGTACTCTATAGCTACACAATTTAATAATATGAAAAAGGCATTAATAATGAAGAACTTTAAATGAAAAGCTAATAGGATGATAAATGTGATAACATCTCACTAGACATAGAATTCTCATTATTTGAAAAATTTAAAACATATGAAAATTTATAATTAAGTATATTACCTGTTGATGATTTTGCTTGTTCAGTTTTAAAAATAACCTCTTCTATATCTGCACCAACAATATCAATAAATAAAATAAAAAATATTTAGTATTATATTGTAAATAATTTGCAACCTAACAGGAAAAATACATTTCGGTTTCATTCAGCTATAGCATTTAATGAATATGCATATTTTATTTGATCAAGTTTCAGTAATAAGCTGGATCTGGAGCATAAGTATGTCTTCTGAGTATATGAAAAATAAACATTGATTAGACAGTTATTTTACTAATATACAGAGCATTGCACTCAGAGGCAAATAGATAATTTACTCTGTCTGTAACTTTTTAAATCAAATATTTATTTTCCCAGAATTGTGCTGAGAATAAGCAGGCAATGCCAGAAAAACATGCAATTGCTTTAAGGATGAACAGGGGTACTCCACTCCATTCTTTTGCCTTTTTGAATATCAATCAATGTGCAGCTGTAATATATACTGGACTGTTTCTGATGCTCTTACTATGTATTTGCATATGTACGATGATTCCTTATTGTTATGAGCATAAAATGATAGAAATGCATTTGAATGTTTAGAAATATTTTATGAATGATGGGGAATATACAGATTGACTTTATTAGTTAGAATATAATTCTGATTCCATTTTGTATAACATATACTCATCCCGGAGTTAATTCCATTTACCTGAAACATTCTCAGACTGAAATATAGATGCTTGCCTTTTTTTCTACCTACAATTGTAACTTTTTGAAGCTGCGCTATGTGTATATCTAGCTTAATAACCATGGGGTGCAAACATTCATTAAACAAATTAGCACTTCCATCAAAAATTATTGAGAAAGTATTTTCATCACCTGATTCTTGCAGTGAGCAATCATTAACATCCTTTAGTATCTGATTTTTTTCCTATATTATTTTCAGTGTAAAAATAAAACTACTGTACATTTCTTTAAGGGCATAGAATATTTTTCTTGCTGTTTTCAGTTAATGCTAATGAAAACATAATGTGATGCAATGGCAATATACTATAACATACAACACTATTAGGAGAACATATGATGCTGATTATACAGCATAGCTTGGATGTCTTAGATTTCTTTAAGTAGTGAATCATACTCTCAGGAAAAGAATTTCAAGCTATGGCCAAAAAAATAAAACACCAACACGATCAGTGTATTGACACAAGATAAATAGGGATTTACTATGCTAAGGCTGGAGCACTTCAGTGCTGCTCTGAGGTTTACATTCCTGGGCTGTATATACCCTTGGGCTGTATACTGACTGGCATATTTACCATGTGTGAACAAAGTGTATCTCATAGCATTTAAAAGACAAATAAAATTCTTATATAAAATAGTTTAAATCTATGTGCAGATTAAAGGAATGGATTCAATGGCTGACTGTTAATGATGACACTATTCAAACACAAAAGATCTTCCCATGTCTTTTAAGTTGCATTTGTAGTAACTGACAGGGAAGAGGTGGTGGGCTTTCTGTGGAAAGAAAACAACCAAAATCAGAAACCACCAGGACCTACTGTTCCTTCTAGAAAAGCTAAAGCTGCATCTTGTTCCCTGAAATACCATGTCTCCTTTTATGAATCCAAGCTGGCTACATTGATTATCAGAAGAGGCCCTTTTGAGAATCATCTCACTTTCAATAATTCACCTAGTTGGTTCTTTGGAAAGGGTGATAACATCCACACCTCAAGTTATAATGTGCATTTCCAGGAAGCACACTTGGCTTCCCAATCTCCCGGGACTTAGAGAAGTCATGAAAAACCAATTTTCCCACTAAATGTTTCTTAGTTGAACTGATTTAGATTCAAATAAAATTGATATAAAATTAATTGTTTTTTATTTTTATGTTTTAAAATGTGTATTTTTATTCATGGTAAACATTGAATGATGTATAAAAAATGATGTATTTATTTATTAATAAATAAATAGATTTTAATGCATCGAAAAGCTGGGGAAAAAATAAAATAGGCAATGTTTTATTTCGAAGTAATTATTGTGCCTTGGCAAAGATACTAAAATGAGGTTTTCTTACTAGAAATTCATTTGGCATAATTAGAATTAGAAATATTATTGTTATTCATATGAATCTAAATAACTACAAGCAAGAATATTTTTACAAAATAGGACTTTCCTAACTTCCATATTTCCAAAGAAGCTTTTACAAGTTTTTAAGAAGTCACTTATAAAGTCTGAGAATACCCTATTTGATATTCAACACATTGATAGACTTACAGTTTCAGTGATAGATTTGTGGCTCAGATTGTAAATAAAAATGCCTCCATTTCATGCTAGAACACTGTTGGTTACCAGCCATTAGAGAAGAATTCTTTGCATAATTAAATATATATATAACTCTTATCTATTTGGTGGATGGGAATGGTCTAATCCTAAAGTTCTTCTTTGTGGGGGCATCATAGCTCTATGCTATCCCTGCTTCTACATGAAATCTACATGAAATCAAGGGGGAATAGTAAAGCATCATCAGTATTCTGATGACTCACTTAACTGTATAAATCTGTCCCCACTCAAATAAGTGAAAGTTGTTGAGGTTATATCACAGTGTCTGAAGACTATGGGTGTCTGAAGGGAAAAAATAAGTTTAGTTCAGTCCTACCCTGACTGAGTAGCTGTTGCTTTTGGATCCATGAGAAGAGTATGGGCCAGATTTCCTATTATTGATTATTACTGATTGTTGTTTTTTTCTTGGATTACTTTCTCTTATAGGCCTTTCAGAAACAAATTTAATAAAAAAAAACCTCATTGCTAAAAGGACAAAACTAATAAAAATTTATTTCCAAATTATGTAAGTTTTTTTTAATGCAGACATTGACACATGTAGAGAATTTAAATAACAATATAGAATTTTACCAGATTTTGGTAGTAGCAGTGGGTTGATTGTTGTTTTAGTGATGGAAATATGATGCTTGGTCTTTGCATCTGCAAAAGAAAAAAATATCTTCAAAATTATTAAGATGTAAATAAGGTCAGATCGGGCATTTTAAAATTGAAGATGAAGATGAAGGTGAAGGTGAAGAAACATGCTGTGGATATGAAGTGTACAAAATCAGCCACACAAAAGGGTTGAGAAAGAGTAGGCTCAATACATACATAAAATTAGTGATTGATGAACATTTCAGGAGCCAGCTTAAAAAAGAAATGAAAATTACAAACACGTGGGAGTTCACTGCATATAATATGGCCACTTCCAGCTATATTCACATGACTGAATCACTGTGCAAGAAAAGAAAGAAAAAGCAGTACTGTGGAAAAAATAAATAGAATGGTTAAAAGTCTTCCGTGCTAAATGACTAGCAAACCTAGAGAAAGGATGGGATTTAATGAAAAAAAAAAAGATGATGTTAGATGATCTTACAGAAAAGAAAATGTAATGGATTTCTAAACAAGAAAGTAAAATAAGAAAATCAATCAGTGTGCCAGGAAAATACTATTACCTACTATTGGAAGTTCATTGCTAAACGTAATAGGTTCCAAAACTGTACCAGGAAAAAAGGGAACTATTAGAATATGGAAAACCTTTAAGAATGGCTGTAACTACAGAACTAATTTACAAACAGAAAAAATATTGTAGCTTTAAAGACAGAAATTTATACATAATCCTAGAAACTAAAATTGGAAACTGATAAAAATTAATGCATCTGAGCAAACATCTTCCAAAGTTGTGTTCAATCCAGAAAATCTCTATGTCTAAGGAGCTGCCAGGAATGCATAATCTACGTATCTTCTAAGAATCACACTGAAAACAATTTTATTGAATGTATAAACAATATGTAATTATCAGGATTAGTAAATGGAAGTTATGGCATGCTCAAGAGTTTACAAAGATAATTATAAGCCCCAGTTGAAAATAGAAAAAAATAACCAACCCAAAATTAATCCAGTAAATCGAAATTGGACATGGTTATATCTATGTACCCCAAGATGCCTCAGATGTGGTTCATAATTTTAAATATTTTACAAATGTGAATCATAAGTGTTGTATCATAAAATGCATGATCTGAAGATGAAGAAATATATTATCTCAGATGTTTTTATTTTTCTATATGGACTATCATAGGAAGATTTAATGTATAGGTTAGATGTCTTCAGATTATGAAGTTTACCTTTATTCCCATTCTATAAAGGGGACATTCAGGGTGTTGTAGAACATTCAGTATTGAATCACAATATTTAGAATTTATATATTTTATAATTTCAAGGAAGTACTGACTTTATACAACTATTGGATAAGATTATGCGAGATAGGTTCAAGAACTTCTTGTACAGAAAGAAGTAAATGAAAAAAGTCACTCTACCATGTTTCTTGTCTGGTACTTCTGAAAGGATATAGTCAGGTTCTTTAAATTTTGATGGAGCAGGGCTTGATTCATAGGAAGCTGAAAGGAAGTCAATCTAGATTTAAACTACATTCTGACAGGGAGGTACAACTTTCAAAATACCATGTGTTATTAATCATATCATATGAAAGGATTTTGAACTGAAAAAGAAAGATTATCAAAGGGCAATGGGGATTAAACCTTGGGAAAATAAAGATCTAAGTAACATGAACAAAAGTGGATGGTCTGCTAATACCATGCATCAGTATAGCGAAGCTCTTTATATGATCCAAAGAGATGTTTTAAAAAGGTATGTTCAGTTGTATTATGAGACAATAACAAACTGCATTTGATTTTACCTAACATATGAGAAAATATAATTACCAGGTTTGGTAATTGGGAGTTCTGTTCTGGTCAAGATTTTAGGAAGATAATTATCATCCTCAGTTGAAACTGGAAAAAAGAAACAATCCCAAAATAAGTTCACATTGTCCGTGTTGAAGGACATGGCTACACCTATATGTATGTCTAAGAAATCTATCATATTAAAATGGAATTGTTAAGCATGATCGTACTATGAAGAAATATATTGTCTTAGATGGGTTTTAATCCTCATAAAAGAAAATCAATGAAATTTTGGTTTCTAGGATGTGTTTTATTCTGATTTGAAAGTGCAATCCATTTTACTTCCATTTTACTCAATGTTGTGGAACACTCATGGTTGAATAATATATGTAGAACTTATGCATGTAATGATTTCCAGAATGTCTGGATTTCATAAACCCATTGGATAAGGTTATACCAGATAAATGCAAGAACATATCTTGTAAAGGATCAGAACGTAGAACGTAAAAAAAAATCTACTATATATCATGTCTGGTATTTCAGCAATGATGTAGCCAGGAACTTTAAATTTTGGTGGAACAGGGCTTGATTCATAACAAACTGAAAGGAAGTTCAGTACAGAATTAGTCTGCATTCTGACAGGGAGATACAGGGTTCAAAAAATAATGTGATATTAATCTTGATGAAAAAATTTTGAACTGAGAAAGAAAGAATTATCAAAGGGTAATGAGTAATTTCAGGAAAATGAAAATCAAAGGTAGCATGAGAAGAAATATATGGTCTTCTAATACTAAGCATCTGTGTAATGACGTTCCACCTATGATCTGCGAGCATCTCTTTCAAAGTTCTGTTTGGTACAAAACCTGTTTCTAAGCAGCTGCCAGGAGTGCATTTGCTACCAACAATCATTATGTATATAATTTTATCAAACATATGAGAATACATAATTACCAGGTTTGGTAATTGGACATTCTGTTGTGGACAAGATTTTAGGAAGATAATTATAATCTTCAGTTGAAACTGAAAAAAAGCAAATAACCCCAAAATAAGTTCACAGCGTCCATATTGAAAAACATGTTTACACCTATGTACCCCATGTTGCCTACAAGTTCTTCTCTCTTGAAATAGAAATGTTGTATATGGTCCTACAGTTAACTAATATATTGTCGTAGATTAATTTTAATCATCAGTGGAGGACCATAAATTTTGGTGTGCCTGGTCTGATATTTTCAGTTCTATTCCTTTTACACAGTTTTCTACAGTATTTATGATTGAATAAATATATTTAGAACTTAGGCATTTTATAACTTCAAGGAAGTATGGATTTTATGTTCATTTCAAGAAGGAATACACTAGATAAATTCCAGAGGTAGAAAGAAGCATGTTCAAAAAAAGTTACTCTACCATGTTTCCTGTCCGGTACTTCTGGCATCATGTACTCAGGTTCTTTAAACTTTGGCGGAAGCAGGCTTGGTTTATAAGAAGCTGAAAGGAAGTCCAGTCTAGAATTAAACTACATTCTGACAGGGAGGTACAGGATTAAAAATACCATGTGACACTAAGGAATGATTTTGAACTGAAGAAGAAAGAATTCTGAAACTGTAGTACCATGACAAAAAACAGATTACCTGCTAATAATATGCATCTGTGTAGTGAAGCTCTACCTATGATACATCAGAATGTCTTTTAAAGTTCTGTTCAATCCAGAAACTATTTTCTTAAGGAGCCACCATTATCTACCAATAATCATACTGCATACATTTTTATAAAACATGAATACACATGATTACCAGGTTTGGTAATTAGCAGTTCTGGTATGTGGTCAAGACTTTAGGAAGTCAATTATCATTCACAGTGGAAACTGGGAAAAATGTAAAGAACCCAAAATAATTTCAAAAGGTTCATATTGATGGGGATGGTTTCACATATATATTGCAATGTGCCTAAGAGCTCTTCCATTTGAAAATGGAATTTTCAGGTGTGATCCTACTATGAAGAAATATAGAGTCCTAGAATTATTTTAATTTTCCAGAGTTGAGCTTCAATGACAATTTTGGGTGGATTATCCACTGTCTTCTGGTTGAAAAGTGCACTTAGATTCCACTAAGTATGGTAGAGAATTCATGACTGAATTAGAACTGCATATAGTAATTTCCAAAATGCCTGTATTTTGTAAATCCATTTAATAAAAGTACACTAGATAGATGCAAAAATGTATCTCGTAAATGAAAATAAAGTAGTACATAAAAAAATCACTCTACCATATTTTGTATCTGGTACTTCTGGTGTGATATAGCTGGGTTCTTTAAATGTTGATGGAACAGGGCTTGGTTTATAAGAAACTGAAAGGAAGTTCATTATAGAGTTAGTCTGCAATCTGAGAGGAAGATACAGGGTTTTCAATACTGTGTGATATTAGTAATTTCTGATGAAAGAATTTCAAACTGAGAAAGAAAGAATTCTCAAAGGAAAATGGGTAATTTTAAGAAAATGAACATCAAAAGAAGCATGACATGAAACATATGGTTGTCTAATACTATGCATTTGTGTAATGAAGCTCTAGATATGATCTGTGGACATGTCTTTCAAATTCTGTTCAATGCAGACACTCTGCATTTCTAAACAGCCAAGAGTGCATTATATATTAACAATCACTCCAAATATAATTTTATCACATATAATTACCAGGTTTGGTAACTGAACGTTCTGTTGTGGTCAAGATTTTAGGAAGATAATTATCATCTTCAGTTGAAACTGGAAAAAAGAAACAACCGCAAAATAAGTTCACAGTGTCCATATTGGAGGACCTGATTACACCTATACATGTCAAGATACCTAACACCACCTTCATGTTAAAATGGAATTGTTGGGCATGACTGGACTATGAAGTGTATTGTCTTAGATGGTTTTAATCCTCTGTACAGGATGGCCAATGAACATTTTGATTTGTAGGATGTGCTGTATTCTTGTTGGAAAGTGCAATACCCTTCTACTTAGTGGGGTAGAAAATTCATGATTGAATAATATACTTATAACGTATTCAGGTAATGAGTTCCAGAGTGAATGGATTTCATAAATCCATTTCATAAGATTATATGATATAGATTCATAATTTATCTAGTTAAGGATTAGGAAATAGTACATTAAAAAAGTCACTCTACCATGTTTCCTTTCTGGTACTTCTGGCAGGATATAGTCAGGTTCCTTAATGTTGGAAGGAACGGAGGCTGGTTCATAAGAAACTGAAAGGAAGTTATGTCTAGAATTAATCTACATTTTGACAGGGCAGTACATGAACTCAAAATACTGTATGATACTAATTGTAACTTATGAAAGGATTTTGAACTGAAGAAGAAATACTTTCCAAAGTGTAATGGGAGTCCAACCATGGGAAAATAAAGATCTAAAACAGCATGAAAAAAAAGAAGGACTGCATATGATCTGCTGGGATGGCTTTGAAAGTTCTGTCCAATCCAGAAATCCTTCTGTCTAGGTAGCCTTGGGGAATGTATTATTATTTAGCAAACAAGCTAAAAATTTTACCAAACAAATGAGAACTGAGCTTGGCTTATAAGTAACTGAAAGGAAGACCATTTTAGAATTAATCTACATTCTGATAGGGAGAAGAAGGAATTCCCAAGGACTAAATCATAATAAAATGAACCCAAAAAGTAGCATCAGAAAAAATGTAGTCAGCTAATACTATGCATCTATACAATAAAGCTCTGCTAATGATCCTTTCAAATTCTGTTCAGTGCAGAAACTCCTTGTTTCTAAACAGTTGCCATGAGTGCATTATCTATCAATAATCACTCCACATATAATTTTATCAAACATATGACAATGTATAATTACCAGGTTTGGTAATTGGATGTTTTGTTGCAATTAAGACTTTAGGAAGATAATTACCATCTTCAGTTGAAACTGGAAAAAAGAAAACAGCCGCAAAGTAAGTTCACACTGTCCATATTGAAGGACATGGGTTACACCTATGTACCCCAAGTTGCCTATAAGTCCTTGAAATAGAGTAGTCGTACATAGTCCTACAATTAACCAATATATTGTTGTAGATTAATTTTAATCCTTTAATGTAGCATCATCAAAGAAAATTTTGGTATGCCTGGTCTGATTTCAATAAATATTTCTATTCCTTTTTATACATAAATAATTTTATATAGTTTTCTACAGCATTAATGATGGAATGAATATATTTAGAACTTACAAATTTTATGATTTCAAGGAAGTCTGGATTTTGTCTTCATTTCAGAAAGGAACAGAGTAAAGTAATACTAGGTGGTAGAAAGAAGCATGTAAAAATAGTCACTCTACCATGTTTCCTGTCTGGTACTTCTGGCACGATGTACTCGGGTTCTTTAAACTTTGGCAGAACTGGGCTTGGTTTATAAGAAGCTGAAAGGAAGTCCAGTCTAGAATTAAACTACATTCTGACAGGGAGGTACAGGATTAAAAATACCATGTGACACTAAGGAATGATTTTGAACTGAAGAAGAAAGAATTCTGAAACTGTAGTACCATGACAAAAAACAGATTACCTGCTAATAATATGCATCAGTGTAGTGAAGCTCTACCTATGATATATCAGAATGTCTTTTAAAGTTCTGTTCAATCCAGAAACTATTTTCTTAAGGAGCCACCTAGAGTGCATTATCTACCAATAATCATACTGCATACATTTTTATAAAACATATGAGAACACATGATTACCAGGTTTGGTAATTAGCAGTTCTGGTATGTGGTCAAGACTTTAGGAAGTCAATTATCATTCACAGTGGAAACTGGGAAAATTGTAAAGAACCCAAAATAATTTCAAAAGGTTCATATTGATGGGGATGGTTTCACATATATATTGCAATGTGCCTAAGAGCTCTTCCATTTGAAAATGGAATTTTCAGGTGTGATCCTACTATGAAGAAATATAGAGTCCTAGAATTATTTTAATTTTCCAGAGTTGAGCTTCAATGACAATTTTGGGTGGATTATCCACTGTCTTCTGGTTGAAAAGTGCACTTAGATTCCACTAAGTATGGTAGAGAATTCATGACTGAATTAGAACTGCATATAGTAATTTCCAAAATGCCTGTATTTTGTAAACCCATTTAATAAAAGTACACTAGATAGATGCAAAAATGTATCTTGTAAATGAAAATAAAGTAGTACATAAAAAATCACTCTACCATATTTTGTATCTGGTACTTCTGGTGTGATATAGCTGGGTTCTTTAAATGTTGATGGAACAGGGCTTGGTTTATAAGAAACTGAAAGGAAGTTCATTATAGAGTTAGTCTGCAATCTGAGAGGAAGATACAGGGTTTTCAATACTGTGTGATATTAGTAATTTCTGATGAAAGAATTTCAAACTGAGAAAGAAAGAATTCTCAAAGGAAAATGGGTAATTTTAAGAAAATGAACATCAAAAGAAGCATGACATGAAACATATGGTTGTCTAATACTATGCATTTGTGTAATGAAGCTCTAGATATGATCTGTGGACATGTCTTTCAAATTCTGTTCAATGCAGACACTCTGCATTTCTAAACAGCCAAGAGTGCATTATATATTAACAATCACTCCAAATATAATTTTATCACATATAATTACCAGGTTTGGTAACTGAACGTTCTGTTGTGGTCAAGATTTTAGGAAGATAATTATCATCTTCAGTTGAAACTGGAAAAAAGAAACAACCGCAAAATAAGTTCACAGTGTCCATATTGGAGGACCTGATTACACCTATACATGTCAAGATACCTAACACCACCTTCATGTTAAAATGGAATTGTTGGGCATGACTGGACTATGAAGTGTATTGTCTTAGATGGTTTTAATCCTCTGTACAGGATGGCCAATGAACATTTTGATTTGTAGGATGTGCTGTATTCTTGTTGGAAAGTGCAATACCCTTCTATTTAGTGGGGTAGAAAATTCATGATTGAATAATATACTTATAACGTATTCAGGTAATGAGTTCCAGAGTGAATGGATTTCATAAATCCATTTCATAAGATTATATGATATAGATTCATAATTTATCTAGTTAAGGATTAGGAAATAGTACATTAAAAAAGTCACTCTACCATGTTTCCTTTCTGGTACTTCTGGCAGGATATAGTCAGGTTCCTTAATGTTGGAAGGAACGGAGGCTGGTTCATAAGAAACTGAAAGGAAGTTATGTCTAGAATTAATCTACATTTTGACAGGGCAGTACATGAACTCAAAATACTGTATGATACTAATTGTAACTTATGAAAGGATTTTGAACTGAAGAAGAAATACTTTCCAAAGTGTAATGGGAGTCCAACCATGGGAAAATAAAGATCTAAAACAGCATGAAAAAAAAGAAGGACTGCATATGATCTGCTGGGATGGCTTTGAAAGTTCTGTCCAATCCAGAAATCCTTCTGTCTAGGTAGCCTTGGGGAATGTATTATTATTTAGCAAACAAGCTAAAAATTTTACCAAACAAATGAGAACTGAGCTTGGCTTATAAGTAACTGAAAGGAAGACCATTTTAGAATTAATCTACATTCTGATAGGGAGAAGAAGGAATTCCCAAGGACTAAATCATAATAAAATGAACCCAAAAAGTAGCATCAGAAAAAATGTAGTCAGCTAATACTATGCATCTATACAATAAAGCTCTGCTAATGATCCTTTCAAATTCTGTTCAGTGCAGAAACTCCTTGTTTCTAAACAGTTGCCATGAGTGCATTATCTATCAATAATCACTCCACATATAATTTTATCAAACATATGACAATGTATAATTACCAGGTTTGGTAATTGGATGTTTTGTTGCAATTAAGACTTTAGGAAGATAATTACCATCTTCAGTTGAAACTGGAAAAAAGAAAACAGCCGCAAAGTAAGTTCACACTGTCCATATTGAAGGACATGGGTTACACCTATGTACCCCAAGTTGCCTATAAGTCCTTGAAATAGAGTAGTCGTACATAGTCCTACAATTAACCAATATATTGTTGTAGATTAATTTTAATCCTTTAATGTAGCATCATCAAAGAAAATTTTGGTATGCCTGGTCTGATTTCAATAAATATTTCTATTCCTTTTTATACATAAATAATTTTATATAGTTTTCTACAGCATTAATGATGGAATGAATATATTTACAACTTACAAATTTTATGATTTCAAGGAAGTCTGGATTTTGTCTTCATTTCAGAAAGGAACAGAGTAAAGTAATACTAGGTGGTAGAAAGAAGCATGTAAAAATAGTCACTCTACCATGTTTCCTGTCTGGTACTTCTGGCACGATGTACTCGGGTTCTTTAAACTTTGGCAGAACTGGGCTTGGTTTATAAGAAGCTGAAAGGAAGTCCAGTCTAGAATTAAACTACATTCTGACAGGGAGGTACAGGATTAAAAATACCATGTGACACTAAGGAATGATTTTGAACTGAAGAAGAAAGAATTCTGAAACTGTAGTACCATGACAAAAAACAGATTACCTGCTAATAATATGCATCAGTGTAGTGAAGCTCTACCTATGATATATCAGAATGTCTTTTAAAGTTCTGTTCAATCCAGAAACTATTTTCTTAAGGAGCCACCTAGAGTGCATTATCTACCAATAATCATACTGCATACATTTTTATAAAACATATGAGAACACATGATTACCAGGTTTGGTAATTAGCAGTTCTGGTATGTGGTCAAGACTTTAGGAAGTCAATTATCATTCACAGTGGAAACTGGGAAAATTGTAAAGAACCCAAAATAATTTCAAAAGGTTCATATTGATGGGGATGGTTTCACATATATATTGCAATGTGCCTAAGAGCTCTTCCATTTGAAAATGGAATTTTCAGGTGTGATCCTACTATGAAGAAATATAGAGTCCTAGAATTATTTTAATTTTCCAGAGTTGAGCTTCAATGACAATTTTGGGTGGATTATCCACTGTCTTCTGGTTGAAAAGTGCACTTAGATTCCACTAAGTATGGTAGAGAATTCATGACTGAATTAGAACTGCATATAGTAATTTCCAAAATGCCTGTATTTTGTAAACCCATTTAATAAAAGTACACTAGATAGATGCAAAAATGTATCTTGTAAATGAAAATAAAGTAGTACATAAAAAATCACTCTACCATATTTTGTATCTGGTACTTCTGGTGTGATATAGCTGGGTTCTTTAAATGTTGATGGAACAGGGCTTGGTTTATAAGAAACTGAAAGGAAGTTCATTATAGAGTTAGTCTGCAATCTGAGAGGAAGATACAGGGTTTTCAATACTGTGTGATATTAGTAATTTCTGATGAAAGAATTTCAAACTGAGAAAGAAAGAATTCTCAAAGGAAAATGGGTAATTTTAAGAAAATGAACATCAAAAGAAGCATGACATGAAACATATGGTTGTCTAATACTATGCATTTGTGTAATGAAGCTCTAGATATGATCTGTGGACATGTCTTTCAAATTCTGTTCAATGCAGACACTCTGCATTTCTAAACAGCCAAGAGTGCATTATATATTAACAATCACTCCAAATATAATTTTATCACATATAATTACCAGGTTTGGTAACTGAACGTTCTGTTGTGGTCAAGATTTTAGGAAGATAATTATCATCTTCAGTTGAAACTGGAAAAAAGAAACAACCGCAAAATAAGTTCACAGTGTCCATATTGGAGGACCTGATTACACCTATACATGTCAAGATACCTAACACCACCTTCATGTTAAAATGGAATTGTTGGGCATGACTGGACTATGAAGTGTATTGTCTTAGATGGTTTTAATCCTCTGTACAGGATGGCCAATGAACATTTTGATTTGTAGGATGTGCTGTATTCTTGTTGGAAAGTGCAATACCCTTCTACTTAGTGGGGTAGAAAATTCATGATTGAATAATATACTTATAACGTATTCAGGTAATGAGTTCCAGAGTGAATGGATTTCATAAATCCATTTCATAAGATTATATGATATAGATTCATAATTTATCTAGTTAAGGATTAGGAAATAGTACATTAAAAAAGTCACTCTACCATGTTTCCTTTCTGGTACTTCTGGCAGGATATAGTCAGGTTCCTTAATGTTGGAAGGAACGGAGGCTGGTTCATAAGAAACTGAAAGGAAGTTATGTCTAGAATTAATCTACATTTTGACAGGGCAGTACATGAACTCAAAATACTGTATGATACTAATTGTAACTTATGAAAGGATTTTGAACTGAAGAAGAAATACTTTCCAAAGTGTAATGGGAGTCCAACCATGGGAAAATAAAGATCTAAAACAGCATGAAAAAGAAGAAGGACTGCATATGATCTGCTGGGATGGCTTTGAAAGTTCTGTCCAATCCAGAAATCCTTCTGTCTAGGTAGCCTTGGGGAATGTATTATTATTTAGCAAACAAGCTAAAAATTTTACCAAACAAATGAGAACTGAGCTTGGCTTATAAGTAACTGAAAGGAAGACCATTTTAGAATTAATCTACATTCTGATAGGGAGAAGAAGGAATTCCCAAGGACTAAATCATAATAAAATGAACCCAAAAAGTAGCATCAGAAAAAATGTAGTCAGCTAATACTATGCATCTATACAATAAAGTTCTGCTAATGATCCTTTCAAATTCTGTTCAGTGCAGAAACTCCTTGTTTCTAAACAGTTGCCATGAGTGCATTATCTATCAATAATCACTCCACATATAATTTTATCAAACATATGACAATGTATAATTACCAGGTTTGGTAATTGGATGTTTTGTTGCAATTAAGACTTTAGGAAGATAATTACCATCTTCAGTTGAAATTGGAAAAAAGAAAACAGCCGCAAAGTAAGTTCACACTGTCCATATTGAAGGACATGGGTTACACCTATGTACCCCAAGTTGCCTATAAGTCCTTGAAATAGAGTAGTCGTACATAGTCCTACAATTAACCAATATATTGTTGTAGATTAATTTTAATCCTTTAATGTAGCATCATCAAAGAAAATTTTGGTATGCCTGGTCTGATTTCAATAAATATTTCTATTCCTTTTTATACATAAATAATTTTATATAGTTTTCTACAGCATTAATGATGGAATGAATATATTTAGAACTTACAAATTTTATGATTTCAAGGAAGTCTGGATTTTGTCTTCATTTCAGAAAGGAACAGAGTAAAGTAATACTAGGTGGTAGAAAGAAGCATGTAAAAATAGTCACTCTACCATGTTTCCTGTCTGGTACTTCTGGCACGATGTACTCGAGTTCTTTAAACTTTGGCAGAACTGGGCTTGGTTTATAAGAAGCTGAAAGGAAGTCCAGTCTAGAATTAAACTACATTCTGACAGGGAGGTACAGGATTAAAAATACCATGTGACACTAGTCATATTTTAAGAAAGGATTTTGAATTGAAGATGAAAGAATTTTCAAAAATTAAATCTCAATAAAATGAACACTAAAAGTACCATGACAAAAAACAGATTACCTGCTAATAATATGTATCAGTGTAGTGAAGCTCTACTTATGATACATCAGAATGTCATTCAAAGTCATTCAATCCAGAAACTATTTTCCTAAGGAGCCACCAAGAGTGCATTATCTACCAATAAGCATACTGTATATATTTTTATCAAACATATGAGAACACATGATTACCAGATTCGGTAATTGGTAGTTCTGGCGTGGTGAAGACTTTAGGAAGATAATTATCATCCTCAGTTGAAACTAGAAAAAAACAAAGAACCCAAAATAATTTCAAAAGGTTCATATTGATGGGGATGGTTTCACATATATATTGCAATGTGCCTAAGAGCTCTTCCATCTGAAAATGGAATTTTCAGGTATGATCTTACTATGAAGAAATATAGAGTCTTAGAAGTATTTTAGTTTTCCATAGTTGATCTTCAAGGACAATTTTGTGTGGATGATCCACGGTCTTCTGGTTGAAAAGTGTACTTTGATTCCACTATATGTTGTAGAGAATTCATGAGTGAATAATGTACTTAGAACTGCATATAGTAATTTCCAAAATATCTGTATTTCATAAACCCATTGGATAAAGGTACACTAGATAGATGCAAAAACTTATCTTGTAAACGAAAATCAAGTAGTACTTTAAAAAAATCACTCTACCATGTTTTGTGTCTGGTACTTCTGGTGGGATGTAGCTGGGTTCTTTAAATGTTGATGGAAGAGGGCTTGGTTTATAAGAAACTGAAAGGAAGTTCAGTATAGAATTAGTCTGCAATCTGACAGGGAGATACAGGGTTCTCAATATTGTGTGATATTAGTCATTCCTGACAAAAGAATTTCAAACTGAGGAAGAAAGAATTCTCAAAGTAAAATGGGTAATTTTAGGAAAATGAACATCAAAAGAATCATGACAAGAAACATATGGTTGTCTAATACTATGCATTTATGCAATGAAGCTCTAGATATGATCTGTGGACATGTCTTTCAAATTCTGTTCAGTGCAGAAACTCTGCATTTCTCAGTAGGTGCCAGGAGTGCATTATCTACCAACAATCACTCCACATATAATTTTATCACTCCGAGTCTTCCGAGAGGAGCGGCATACAAATCCGAATAAATAAATAAATAAATAATTACCAGGTTTGGTAATTGGACGTTCTGTTGTGGTCAAGACTTTAGGAAGATAATTATCATCTTCAGTTGAAACTGCAAAAAAGAATTAACCCCAAAATAAGTTCACAGTGTCCACATTGAAGGACATGGTTACACCTATACATTTCAAGGTATGTAACACCTCTTTCATGTTGAAATGGAATTGTTGGGCATGACTGCACTATGAAGTGAATTGTCTTAGATAATTTCAATCTTCTGTACAGGATGGCCAAAGGAAATTTTGATTTGTAGGGTGTGCTGTATTCTTGTTGGAAAGTGCAATACCCTTCTACTCAGTGGGGTAGAAAATTCATGATTGAATAATATACTTATAACGTATTCAGGTAATGAGTTCCAGAGTGAATGGATTTCATAAATCCATTTCATAAGATTATACGATATAGATTCATAATTTATCTAGTTAAGGATTAGGAAATTTAAGGTTAAAAAAAAGTCACTCTACCATGTTTCCTTTCTGGTACTTCTGGCAGGATATAGTCAGGTTCCTTAACGATGGAAGGAATGGAGGTTGGTTGATAAGAAACTGAAAGGAAGTTATGTCTAGAATTAATCTACATTTTGACTGGTAGATATAGGATTCAAATTCTTTGTAATACTAATATTTATATGAAAGGATTTTGAACTGAAGAAGAAAGACTTCTCAAAGTGTAATGACAGTCAAAATAAAAGTAGCATGAAAAAAGTAGATGTTCTCCAAATACTATCCATCTCTATAGCAAAACTCTGTGTATGATCTGGAGGCATGTCTTTTGAACTTATTTTCAATCTAGAAACTTCTTTTTTCTAAGTAGCCACTGGAAGTGCATTATCTTTCAACAATCACACTTTAAACATTTTTTTCAACATATGAGAACACATGATTGTCAGGTTTGGAAATTGGGAGTTCTGATTTTTTAAACACTTTAGGAAGATAATTATCATCTTCATTTGAAACTGGAACAAAGCAAAGAACCTCAAAATAATTTCACAATGTCCATACTGAAGCACATGGTTCCATCTTTATATGTCAAGTTGACTAACACCTCTTTTCATCTTAGCATAGAATTGTTAGGCATGATCCTGCTATGAAAAACAAAATGACTTACAAGGATTTTAATTTTCCATTCTGAGGATCAAGAGAAATTTTGGGTTGTAAGGAGTGCCTTTTTCTGGCTGGAAAGTGCACATATTCTATTCTATTCTATTCATTCATGATTAAATAATATACTTTGAATTTATGCATGTAATGATTTCAAGAATGTTTGGGTTTTGTAAGTTCATTGGATAAGATTACATGCTATAGATGTAAGAACTTATCTTGTAATGGATCAGAAAGTAGTACATAAAAAAAGTCACTCTACCATGTTTCCTGTCTGGTAGTTCTGGCAGGATGTAGTCAGGTTCCTTAATATTGGAAGGAATGGAGGTTGGTTCATAAGAAACTGAAAGGAAGTCAGATCTAGAATTAATCTACAATTTGGCAGGGCAGTACATGAACTCAAAATACTGTATGCTACTAATTGTAACTTATGAAAAGATTTTGAACTGAAGAAGAACTACTTTCCAAAGTGTAATGGGAGTCCAACCATGGGAAAATAAAGATCTAAAACAGCATGAAAAAAAGAAGGACTGCATATGATCTGCTGGGATGGCTTTGAAAGTTCTGTCCAATCCAGAAATCCTTCTGTCTAGGTAGCCTTGGGGAATGTATTATTAGTTAGAAAACAAGCTAAAAATTTTACCAAACAAATGAGAACTGAGCTTGGCTTATAAGTAACTGAAAGGAAGACCATTTTAGAATTAATCTACATTCTGATAGGGAGAAGAAGGAATTCCCAAGGACTAAATCATAATAAAATGAACCCAAAAAGTAGCATCAGAAAAAATGTAGTCAGCTAATACTATGCATCTATGCAATAAAGCTCTGCTAATGATCCTTTCAAATTCTGTTCAGTGCAGAAACTCCTTGTTTCTAAACAGTTGCCATGAGTGCATTATCTATCAATAATCACTCCACATATAATTTTATCAAACATATGACAATGTATAATTACCAGGTTTGGTAATTGGATGTTTTGTTGTAGTTAAGACTTTAGGAAGATAATTACCATCTTCAGTTGAAACTGGAAAAAAGAAAACGACCCCAAAGTAAGTTCACACTGTCCATATTGAAGGACATGGGTTACACCTATGTACCCCAAGTTGCCTATAAGTCCTTGAAATAGAGTAGTCGTACATAGTCCTACAATTAACCAATATATTGTTGTAGATGAATTTTAATTCTTTAATGTAACACCATCAAAGAAAAATTAGGTATGCCTGGTCTGATCTGAATAAATACTTCTATTCCTTTTTAAAATTACATGAATAATTTTATATAGTTTTCTACAGTATTAATGATGGAATGAATATATTTTGAACCTATGAATTTTACAATTTCATCAGTGTAGTAAAGCTCTACTTATGATACATCAGAATGTCATTCAAAGTTCTATTCAATCCAGAAACTATTTTCCTAAGGAGCCACCAAGAGTGCATTATTGAGCAATAATCATACTATATATATTTTTATCAAACATATGAGAACACATGATTACCAGATTTGGCAATTATCAGTTCTGGTGTGGTCAAGACTTTAGGAAGATAATTTTCATCCTCAGTTGAAACTAAAAAAAAACAAAGAACCCAAAATAATTTCAAATGGTTCATATTGAAGGGCATGGTTTCACATATATATTGCAATTTGCCTAAGAGCTCTTCCATCTGAAAATGCAATTTTGAGGCATGATTCTACTATGAAGCAATATAGAGTCTTAGAAGTATTTTAATTTTCCATAGTTGATCTTCAAGGACAAACTTTGGTGGACCATCTGCAGTCTTCTGGTTGAAAAGTGCACTTCGATCCCACTAAATGTTGAAGTGAATTCATGATTGAATAATGTACTTAGAACTGCATATAGTAATTTCCAAAATATCTCTATTTCGTAAACCCATTGGATAAAAGTACACTAGAAAGATGCAAAAATTTATCTTGCAAACGAAAATAAAGTAGTACATAAAAAAATCACTCTACCATGTTTTGTGTCTGGTACTTCTGGTGGGATGTAGCTGGGTTCTTTAAATGTTGATGGAACAGGGCTTGGTTTATAAGAAACTGAAAGGAAGTTCAGTATAGAATTAGTCTGCAATCTGACAGGGAGATACAGGGTTCTCAATATTGTGTGATATTAACCATATCTGGTAATCATAATTTCAGGAAAATGAACATCAAAGAAGCATGACAAGAAACATATGTATATATAGTCCTACAGTAATATACTGTCTTAGATGAATTTTAAATCTCAGTAGAGGACCATCAAGGAAACTTTTGGTGTATCTGGTCCGATATCTTCAAGTTTGAATGTGTACTTTGGTTCCTTTTCAAACAGTTTTGTACAATATTCATGATTGAAAGAACTTATTTGGAACTTACACATCTTATAACTTCAAGGAAGTCTGGAATTAATATTCATTTCAGAAAGGAACAGAGTAGAATAATACTAGGTGGTAGAAAGAAGATGAAAAAAAAGTCACTCTACCATGTTTCCTGTCTACTACTTCTGGCATGATGGACTCGAATTCTTTAAACTTTGGCAGAACCGGGCTTGGTTTATAAGAAGCTGAAAGGAAGTCCAGTCTAAAATTAATCTACATTTGAAAGGGTGATATAGGATTCAATACACAGTGTGATAGTAAACTTATGAAAAGATTTTCAGCTGAAGAAGAAATAGTTCTCAAAGCCTAAGGGGACTTAAACCTTTGGAAAATATAGATCTAAAGTAGCATGAAAAAATGAAGATGTTCCATGAATACTATGCATGTCTAAAACTCTGCATATGGTTTGGGCATGTCTTTAGAAGTTATGCTCAATCAGAAACTCCATGTTTCTAAATAGCCACCAAGAGTGCATTATCTACCAACAATCACACTGTATACATTTTTGTCAAATATAATAGAACACATAAATACCGGGTTTGGTAATTGGAAGTTCTGTTGTGGTCAAGACATTATGAAGATAATTATCATCTTCAGTTGAAACTGGAAAAAAGCAAACACCTCCAAAATAAGTTCACAGTTTCCATGTTGAAGGACATGGTTACACCTATGTACCCCATGTTGCCTACATGTCCTTCTATCTTGAAATAGAAATGTTGTGCAAAATCCTACAATTAACTATTATACTGTCTTAGATGAATTTTAAATCTCAGTAGAGGACCATCAAGGACACTTTTGGTGTTTCTGGTCTGATGTCGTCAAGTTTGAATGTGTAATTTGGTTCCTTTTTATACAGTTTTGTGCAACATTCATTATTTAATGTATTTATTTGGAACTTTCACATTTTATAACTTCAAGGAAGTCTGGATTTCATATTCATTTCAGAAAGGAACAGAGTAGAATAATACAAGATGGTGGAAAGAAGCATGTAAAAAAAATGTCACTCTACCATGTTTCCTGTCTGGTACTTCTGGCATGATGGACTCGAATTCTTTAAACTTTGGCGAAACTGGGCTTGGTTTATAAGAAGCTGAAAGGAAGTCCAGTGTAGAATTAAACTACATTCTGACAGGGAGGTAGAGGATTAAAAATACCATATGACACTAGTCATATCTCAAGAAATGATTTTGAATGGAAGATGAAATATTTCTCAAACAGTAAATCTCAACAAAATGAACACTAAAAGTACCATGACAAAAAACACATTACCTGCTAATAATATTCATCAGTGTAGTAAAGCTCTACTTATGATACATCAGAATGTCATTCAAAGTTCTATTCAATCCAGAGACTATTTTCCTAAGGAGCCACCAAGAGTGCATTATTGAGCAATAATCATACTATATATATTTTTATCAAACATATGAGAACACATGATTACCAGATTCGGTAATTATCAGTTCTGGTGTGGTCAAGACTTTAGGAAGATAATTTTCATCCTCAGTTGAAACTAAAAAAAAACAAAGAACCCAAAATAATTTCAAATGGTTCATATTGAAGGGCATGGTTTCACATATATATTGCAATTTGCCTAAGAGCTCTTCCATCTGAAAATGCAATTTTGAGGCATGATCCTTACTATGAAGCAATATAGAGTCTTAGAAGTATTTTAATTTTCCATAGTTGATCTTCAAGGACAAACTTTGGTGGACCATCTGCAGTCTTCTGGTTGAAAAGTGCACTTCGATTCCACTAAATGTTGTAGTGAATTCATGATTGAATAATGTACTTAGAACTGCATATAGTAATTTCCAAAATATCTCTATTTCGTAAACCCATTGGATAAAAGTACACTAGAAAGATGCAAAAATTTATCTTGCAAACGAAAATAAAGTAGTACATAAAAAAATCACTCTACCATGTTTTGTGTCTGGTACTTCTGGTGGGATGTAGCTGGGTTCTTTAAATGTTGATGGAACAGGGCTTGGTTTATAAGAAACTGAAAGGAAGTTCAGTATAGAATTAGTCTGCAATCTGACAGAGAGATACAGGGTTCTCAATATTGTGTGATATTAACCATATCTGGTAATCATAATTTCAGGAAAATGAACATCAAAAAAGCATGACAAGAAACATATGTATATATAGTCCTACACTAATATACTGTCTTAGATGAATTTTAAATCTCAGTAGAGGACCATCAAGGAAACTTTTGGTGTATCTGGTCCGATATCTTCAAGTTTGAATGTGTACTTTGGTTCCTTTTCAAACAGTTTGTACAATATTCATGATTGAAAGAACTTATTTGGAACTTACACATCTTATAACTTCAAGGAAGTCTGGAATTAATATTCATTTCAGAAAGGAACAGAGTAGAATAATACTAGGTGGTAGAAAGAAGATGAAAAAAAGTCACTCTACCATGTTTCCTGTCTGCTACTTCTGGCATGATGGACTCGAATTCTTTAAACTTTGGCAGAACCGGGCTTGGTTTATAAGAAGCTGAAAGGAAGTCCAGTCTAAAATTAATCTACATTTGAAAGGGTGATATAGGATTCAAGACACAGTGTGATAGTAAACTTATGAAAAGATTTTCAGCTGAAGAAGAAATAGTTCTCAAAGCCTAAGGGGACTTAAACCTTTGGAAAATATAGATCTAAAGTAGCATGAAAAAATGAGGATGTTCCATGAATACTATGCATGTCTAAAACTCTGCATATGGTTTGGGCATGTCTTTAGAAGTTATGCTCAATCAGAAACTCCATGTTTCTAAATAGCCACCAAGAGTGCATTATCTATCAACAATCACACTGTATACATTTTTGTCAAATATAATAGAACACATAAATACCGGGTTTGGTAATTGGAAGTTCTGTTGTGGTCAAGACATTATGAAGATAATTATCATCTTCAGTTGAAACTGGAAAAAAGCAAACACCCCCAAAATAAGTTCACAGTTTCCATGTTGAAGGACATGGTTACACCTATGTACCCCATGTTGCCTACATGTCCTTCTATCTTGAAATAGAAATGTTGTGCAAAATCCTACAATTAACTATTATACTGTCTTAGATGAATTTTAAATCTCAGTAGAGAACCATCAAGGAAACTTTTGGTGTTTCTGGTCTGATGTCGTCAAGTTTGAATGTGTAATTTGGTTCCTTTTTATACAGTTTTGTGCAACATTCATGATTTAATGTATTTATTTGGAACTTTCACATTTTATAACTTCAAGGAAGTCTGGATTTCATATTCATTTCAGAAAGGAACAGAGTAGAATAATACAAGATGGTGGAAAGAAGCATGTAAAAAAAATGTCACTTTACCATGTTTCCTGTCTGGTACTTCTGGCATGATGTACTCGGGTTCTTTAAACTTTGGCGAAACTGGGCTTGGTTTATAAGAAGCTGAAAGGAAGTCCAGTGTAGAATTAAACTACATTCTGACAGGGAGGTAGAGGATTAAAAATACCATATGACACTAGTCATATCTCAAGAAATGATTTTTTGAAATATTTCTCAAACAGTAAATCTCAACAAAATGAGCACTAAAAGTACCATGACAAAAACACATTACCTGCTAATAATATTCATCAGTGTAGTAAAGCTCTACTTATGATACATCAGAATGTCATTCAAAGTTCTATTCAATCCAGAAACTATTTTCCTAAGGAGCCACCAAGAGTGCATTATTGAGCAATAATCATACTATATATATATTTTATCAAACATATGAGAACACACGATTACCAGATTCGGTAATTATCAGTTCTGGTGTGGTCAAGACTTTAGGAAGATAATAATAATAATAATAATCACTCCACATATAATTTTATCAAACATATGACAATGTATAATTACCAGGTTTGGTAATTGGATGTTTTGTTGTAGTTAAGACTTTAGGAAGATAATTACCATCTTCAGTTGAAACTGGAAAAAAGAAAACGACCCCAAAGTAAGTTCACACTGTCCATATTGAAGGACATGGGTTACACCTATGTACCCCAAGTTGCCTATAAGTCCTTGAAATAGAGTAGTCGTACATAGTCCTACAATTAACCAATATATTGTTGTAGATGAATTTTAATTCTTTAATGTAACACCATCAAAGAAAAATTAGGTATGCCTGGTCTGATCTGAATAAATACTTCTATTCCTTTTTAAAATTACATGAATAATTTTATATAGTTTTCTACAGTATTAATGATGGAATGAATATATTTTGAACCTATGAATTTTACAATTTCATCAGTGTAGTAAAGCTCTACTTATGATACATCAGAATGTCATTCAAAGTTCTATTCAATCCAGAAACTATTTTCCTAAGGAGCCACCAAGAGTGCATTATTGAGCAATAATCATACTATATATATTTTTATCAAACATATGAGAACACATGATTACCAGATTTGGCAATTATCAGTTCTGGTGTGGTCAAGACTTTAGGAAGATAATTTTCATCCTCAGTTGAAACTAAAAAAAAACAAAGAACCCAAAATAATTTCAAATGGTTCATATTGAAGGGCATGGTTTCACATATATATTGCAATTTGCCTAAGAGCTCTTCCATCTGAAAATGCAATTTTGAGGCATGATTCTACTATGAAGCAATATAGAGTCTTAGAAGTATTTTAATTTTCCATAGTTGATCTTCAAGGACAAACTTTGGTGGACCATCTGCAGTCTTCTGGTTGAAAAGTGCACTTCGATCCCACTAAATGTTGAAGTGAATTCATGATTGAATAATGTACTTAGAACTGCATATAGTAATTTCCAAAATATCTCTATTTCGTAAACCCATTGGATAAAAGTACACTAGAAAGATGCAAAAATTTATCTTGCAAACGAAAATAAAGTACCGGTAGTACATAAAAAAATCACTCTACCATGTTTTGTGTCTGGTACTTCTGGTGGGATGTAGCTGGGTTCTTTAAATGTTGATGGAACAGGGCTTGGTTTATAAGAAACTGAAAGGAAGTTCAGTATAGAATTAGTCTGCAATCTGACAGGGAGATACAGGGTTCTCAATATTGTGGGATATTAACCATATCTGGTAATCATAATTTCAGGAAAATGAACATCAAAGAAGCATGACAAGAAACATATGTATATAGTCCTACACTTAACTAATATACTGTCTTAGATGAATTTTAAATCTCAGTAGAGGACCATCAAGGAAACTTTTGGTGTATCTGGTCCGATATCTTCAAGTTTGAATGTGTACTTTGGTTCCTTTTCAAACAGTTTTGTACAACATTCATGATTGAATGAATTTATTTGGAACTTACACATCTTATAACTTCAAGGAAGTCTGGATTTCATATTCATTTCAGAAAGGAACAGAGTAGAATAATACTAGGTGGTAGAAAAAAGATGAAAAAAAAGTCACTCTACCATGTTTCCTGTCTGGTACTTCTGGCATGATGTATTCGGGTTCTTTAAACTTTGGCGGAACCGGGCTTGGTTTATAAGAAGCTGAAAGGAAGTCCAGTCTAGAATTAATCTACATTTGACAGGGTGATATAGGATTCAAGATACAGTGTGATACTAAACCTATGAAAGATTTTCAACTGAAAAAGAAATAATTCTCAAAGCCTAAGGGGACTTAAACCATGGGAAAATATAGATCTAAAGTAGCATGAAAAAATGTGGATGTTCCCCAAATACTATGCATGTCTAAAGCTCTGCATATGGTGTGGGGCATGTCTTTAGAAGTTATGTTCAATCAGAAGTTCCATGTTTCTAAGTAGCCACCAAGAGTGCAATTTCTACCAACAATCACACTGTATACATTTTTATCAAATATACGAGAACACATAAATACCAGGTTTGGTAATTGGAAGTTCTGTTGTAGTCAAGACATTAGGAAGATAATTATCATCTTCAGTTGAAACTGGAAAAAAGCAAACAACCCCAAAATAAGTTCAGTGTCCATATTGAAGGACATGGTTACACCTATGTACCCCAGGTTGCCTATATGTCCTTCTATCTTGAAATAGAAATGTTGTATATAGTCCTACACTTAACTAATATACTGTCTTAGATGAATTTTAAATCTCAGTAGAGGACCATCAAGGCAAACTTTGGTGTGTCTGGTCCGATATCTTCAAGTTTGAATGTGTACTTTGGTTCCTTTTTATACAGTTTTGTACAACATTCATGATTGAATGAATTTATTTGGAACTTACACACTTTATAACTTCAAGGAAATCTGGATTTCATATTTATTTCAAAAGGAACAGAGTAGAATAATACAAGGTGGTGGAAAGAAGCATGTAAAAAAAGTCACCCTACCATGTTTCCTGTCTGGTACTTCTGGCATGGTGTACTCGGGTTCTTTAAACTTTGGCAGAACTGGGCTTGGTTTATAAGAAGCTGAAAGGAAGTCCAGTCTAGAATTAAACTACATTCTGACAGGGAGGTACAGTATTAAAAATACCATGTGACACTAGTCATATCTTAAGAAAGGATTTTGAATGGAAGATGAAAGAATTTTCAAACAGTAAATCTCAACAAAATGAACACTAAAAGTAGCATGACAAAAAACAGATTGCCTGCTAATAATATTCATCTGTGTAGGGAAGCTCTACCTATGATACATCAGAATGTCATTCAAAGTTCTGTTCAATCCAGAAATTATTTTCTTAAGGAGCCACTAAGAGTGCATTATCTACCAATAAGCATACTGTATATATTTTTATCAAACATATGAGAACACATGATTACCAGATTCTGTAATTAGCAGTTCTGGTGTGGTCAAGACTTTAGGAACATAATTGTCATCTTCAGTTGAAAATGGAAAAAAAGCAAACAATCCCAAAATAAGTTCACAGTGTCCATGTTGAAGGACATGGTCACACCTATATATGCCAAGTTGCCTACACATCCTTATGTCTTGAAATAGAAATGTACATAGTCCTACACTTAACTAATATACTGTCTTAGATGAATTTTAAATCTCAGTAGAGGATCATCAAGGAAACTTTTGGTGTTTCTGGTCTGATGTCTTCAAGTTTGAATGTGTACTTTGGTTCCTTTTTACACAGTTTTGTACAACATTCATGATTGAATGAATTTATTTGGAACTTACACATCTTATAACTTCAAGGAAGTCTTGATTTCATATTCATTTCAGAAAGGAACAGAGTAGAATAATACTAGGTTGTAGAAAGAAGCATGAAAAAAAAGTCACTCTACCATTTTTCCTGTCTGGTACTTCTGGCATGATGTATTCGGGTTCTTTAAACTTTGGCGGAACCGGGCTTGGTTTATAAGAAGCTGAAAGGAAGTCCAGTCTAGAATTAATCTACATTTGACAGGGTGATATAGGATTCAAGATACAGTGTGATACTAAACCTATGAAAGGATTTTCAACTGAAAAAGAAATAATTCTCAAAGCCTAAGGGGACTTAAACCATGGGATAATATAGATCTAAAGTAGTATGAAAAATGTGGATGTTCCCCAAATACTATGCATGTCTAAAGCTCTGCATATGGTGTGGGACATGTCTTTAGAAGTTATGCTCAATCAGAAACTCCATGTTTCTAAATAGCCACCAAGAGTGCAATTTCTAACAACAATCACACTGTATATATTTTTGTCAAATATACGAAAACACATAAATACCGGGTTTGGTAATTGGAAGTTCTGTTGTGGTCAAGACATTAGGAAGATAATTATCATCTTCAGTTGAAACTGGAAAAAAGCAAACAACCCCAAAATAAGTTCACAGTGTCCATATTGAAGGACATGGTTACATCTATGTTCCCCAGGTTGCCTATATGTCCTTCTATCTTGAAATAGAAATGTTGTATATAGTCCTACACTTAACTAATATACTGTCTTAGATGAATTTTAAATCCCAGTAGAGGACCATCAAGGCAAACTTTGGTGTGTCTGGTCCAATATCTCCAAGTTTGAATGTGTAATTTGGTTCCTTTTTATACAGTTTTGTACAACATTCATGATTGAATGAATTTATTTGAAACTTACACACTTTATAACTTCAAGGAAATCTGTATTTCATATTCATTTCAGAAAGGAACAGAGTAGAATAATACTAGATGGTGGAAAGAAGCATGTAAAAAAAGTCACTCTACCATGTTTCCTGTCTGGTACTTCTGGCATGATGGACTCGAATTCTTTAAACTTTGGTGGAACCGGGCTTGGTTTATAAGAAGCTGAAAGGAAGTCCAGTCTAGAATTAAACTACATTCTGACAGGGAGGTACAGTATTAAAAATACCATGTGACACTAGTCATATCTTAAGAAAGGATTTTGAATGGAAGATGAAAGAATTTTCAAACAGTAAATCTCAACAAAATGAACACTAAAAGTAGGATGACAAAAAACAGATTGCCTGCTAATAATATGCATCTGTGTAGTGAAGCTCTACCTATGATACATCAGAATGTCATTCAAAGTCATTCAATCCAGAAACTATTTTCCTAAGGAGCCACCAAGAGTGCATTATCTACCAATAAGCATACTGTATATATTTTTATGAAACCTATGAGAACACATGATTGCCAGATTCGGTAATTAGCAGTTCTGGCGTGGTCAAGACTTTAGGAAGATAATTATCATCTTCAGTTAAAACTGGAAAAAAGCAAACAATCCCAAAATAAAATAAAAATGTTCACATTGAAGGTCATGGTTTCACCTATATATATCAATTTGCTCTTTCATCTGAAAATGGAACTTTCAGGAGTGATCCTACTATGAAAAAATATAGAGTTTTAGAAGTATTTTAATATTCCATAGTTGAGTTTCAAGGACAATTTGGGGTGGATGTCTCACTGTCTTCTAGTTGGAAAGTGCAGTTCGATTCCACTAAATATTGTAGAGAATTCATGACTGAATAATGCACAAAGCAATTTCCAAAATGTCTGGATTTCATAAACCCACTGAATAAAAATATACTGGGTAGATGCAAAAATGTATCTTGTAAATGAGAAGAAAGTAGTACATAACAAATTCACTCTACCATGTTTTGTGTCTTGTACATCTGGTGGGATGTAGCTAGGTTCTTGAAATGTTGATGGAACAGAGCTTGGTTTATAAAAAGCTGAAAAGAAGTTCAGTATAGAGTTATTCTGAAATCTGACAGGGAGATACAGGGTTCTCAATACTGTGTGATATTAGTCGTATCTGATGAAAGAATTTTGAACAGAGGAAAAAAGAATTCTCAAAGGGAAATGTTAATGTCAAGAAACCTATGGTCTTCTGATACTATGTTTCTGTTTAATGATGCTCTAGATATGATCTGCGTACATGTCTTTCAAATTCAGTGCAGAAACTCTGCATTTCTAAGTAGCTGCCAGGAGTGCATTATCTACCAACAATCACTCCACATATAATTTTATCAAACATAATTACCAGGTTTGGTAATTGGATGTTCTGTTGTGGTCAAGACTTTAGGAAGATAATTATCATCTTCAGTTGAAACTGGAAAAAAGAAACAACCACAAAATAAGTTCACAGTGTCCATATTAGAGGGCCTGGTTACACCTATACATGTCAAGATACCTAACACCACCTTCATGTTAAAATGGAATTATTGGGCATGACTGGACTATGAAGTGTATTGTCTTAGATGGTTTTAATCCTCTGTACAGGATGGCCAAAGAAAATTTTGATTTGTAGGATGTGCTGTATTCTTGTTGGAAAGTGCAATACCCTTCTACTCAGTGGGGTAGAAAATTCATGATTGAATAATATACTTATAACGTATTCAGGTAATGAGTTCCAGAGTGAATGGATTTCATAAATCCATTTCATAAGATTATATGATATAGATTCATAATTTATCTAGTTAAGAATCAGGAAATAGTACATTAAAAAAAGTCACTCTACCATGTTTCCTTTCTGGTACTTCTGGCAGGATATAGTCAGGTTCCTTAATGTTGGAAGGAACGGAGGTTGGTTCATAAGAAACTGAAAGGAAGTTATGTCTAGAATTAATCTACATTTTGACAGGGCAGTACATGAATTCAAAATACTGTATGATACTAATTGTAACTTATGAAAGGATTTTGAACTGAAGAAGAAATACTTTCCAAAGTGTAATGGGAGTCCAACCATGGGAAAATAAAGATCTAAAACAGCATGAAAAAAAGAAGGACTGCATATGATCTGCTGGGATGTCTTTGAAAGTTCTGTCCAATCCAGAAATCCTTCTGTCTAGGTAGCCTTGGGGAATGTATTATTAGTCAGCATACAAGCTAAAAATTTTATTAAATAAATGCAAACTGAGCTTGGCTTATAAGAAAATGAAAGGAAGACCAGTGTAGAATTAATCTATATTCAGATAGGGAGAAGAAAGAATTCCCAAGGAGTAAATCATAATAAAAGTGGCATCAGAAAAAATGTAGTCTGCTAATACTATGAATCTGTGCAATAAAGCTCTGCTAATGATTTCAAGGAAGTATGGATTTCATATTCATTTCAGAAAGGAGCAGATTAGAATAATACTAGATGGCAGAAAGAAGCATGAAAAAAAAAGTCACTCTACCATGTTTCCTGTCTGGTACTTCTGGCATGATGTATTCGGGTTCTTTAAACTTTGGCGGAACCGAGCTTGGTTTATAAGAAGCTGAAAGGAAGTCCAGTCTAGAATTAATCTACATTATCACAGGGAGGTACAGGATTAAAAGTACCATGTGACACTAGTCATATCTTAAGAAAGGAAAGGAAAGAATTCTCAAACAGTAAATCTCATTAAAATGAGCACTAAAAGTAGCATGACAAAAAACAGATTGCCTGCTAATAATGTGTTCTACCTATGATACATCAGAATGTCATTCAAAGTTCTGTTCAATCCAGAAACTATTTTCCTAAGTAGCCACTTATCTACCAATAATCATACTGTACACATTTTTGTCAAAGATATGAGAACACATGATTACCAGGTTTGGTAATTAGCAGTTCTGGCGTGGTCAAGACTTTAGGAACAACATAGTTATCATCTTCAGTTGAAACTGGAAAAAAGCAAACATCATTTTGTTGTACATCATTCACAAATGATTAATGTACTTAGAATTTATGCATGTAATATTTTCCAGGATGTCTAGATTTTGTAAATTAATTGAAGATTACACCAGATAGAATCAAGAAGTTATTTTGTAAAGGATCAGAGAGTAGTTTATAAAAAAGTCACTCTACCATGTATCCTGTCTGGTACTTCTGGCATGGGTAATGTGTAATTTCAAGAAAATGAACATCAAAGATAGCATGGGAAGAAATATGTGGCCTTCTAATATTATGTGGCCTTCTAATATTATGCATCTGTGTAATGATCTGAAAGCATGTCTTTCAAAGTTCTGTTCGGGACAGAACATCCTTGTTTCTAAGCAGCCGCCAAGAGTGCAATTTCTAACAACAATCACACTGTATATATTTTTGTCAAAAATACGAAAACACATAAATACCGGGTTTGGTAATTGGAAGTTCTGTTGTGGTCAAGACATTAGGAAGATAATTATCATCTTCAGTTGAAACTGTAAAAAAGCAAACAATCCCAAAATAAGTTCACCGTGTTCATATTGAAGGACATGGTTACACCTATAGATGTCAAGTTGCCTAAGAGCTGTTTCATCTTAAAATACTTATTATTATTATTATTATTATTATTATTATTATTATTATTATTATTATTATTATTATTATTATTATTATTATTATTATTATTATTATTATTATTATTATGGATCATTGCACAGTCAGCCAGATTTGGCATTTTGTCTACTTATCGAGTCCTTACTGGGATAGGCAGATGTGCATGTTTGATGGTATTACAGATATCGTCACAAGATGGAAGCAGTTCCTAGTAAGTCCGCCTTTTGCAATTGACTAATGGCAAATTTGTTAATTTCAGGGGTTGCCACAAAGAAGAGGGAGTCAAGCTAGTTTCCAAAACACGTGAAGGCAGGATAAGAAGCAATGGATGGAAACTAATCAAAAGTCCCTTCCAGATATAATAATAATAATAATAATAATAATAATAATAATAATAATAATAATAATAATAATAATAATAATAATTTGCCATTATTATTATTATTATAGCTGGAAGGGACCTTTGATTAGTTTCCATCCATTGCTTCTTATCCTGCCTTCACGTGCTTTGGAAACTAGCTTGACTCCCTCTTCTTTGTGGCGACCCCTGAGATATTGAAACACTATTATTATGTCACCCCTAGTCCTTCTCTTCATTAAACTAGACATACCCAATTTCAACAATCGTTCTTTATATCTTTTAGCCTCCAGTCCCCTAATCATCTTTGTTGCTCTTCTCTGTACTCTTTCTAGAGTGTCAACATCTTTTTTACATCGTGGTGACCAAAACAGGATGCTGTATTCCAAATGGGGCCTTACCAAGGCATTATAAAGTGGTATTAACACTTCACATGATCTTGATTCTATCCCTCTGTTAATGCAGCCTAGCACTGTGTTGGCGCTTTTGGCAGCTGCAGCACACTGCTGGCTCATATTTAAGTGATAATCTTCCAAGATCCCTCTCACAGTTATTACTATTGAGCAAGATACCACCTATATTGTACCTGTGCATTTGGGTTTTCTTGCCTAAATGTAGAACCTTACTTTTTTCACCACTGAATTTCATTTTGTTAGATAGCACCCAATGTTCAAATCTGTCAAGTCGGTATCTTAAGCCTATCTTCTGGAGTGTTGGCTATTCCTGCCAGCTTTGTGTCATCTGCAAATTTGATGAGTTCCACATCTATCCCTTCATCCAAATAATTGATGAAGATGTTGAACAGCACATGGCCCAGAACAGAGCCCTGAGGCACCTCACTACACACTTCCCTCCATGTAGATGCAGTTCCATTGAGGACCACATGCTGAGTATGGCTGTTCAGCCAGCTACAAATCTATTAGGTGTCTTAGTGAAGTCTGGTGATATTGTCTTAGAAGGGTTTTAATTTTCTATAGATGAGGATCAATGGAAATTTTTAATTGCTTGGTGCACTGTTTTCTAGTTGGAAAGTGCTCTATCAATTCTCATTAGTGTTGCGGAGCATTCATGATTGAATAATGTACTTAGAATTTATGCATGTAATAATTTCCAGAATGTCTGGATTTTGTAAACCTATTGAAATATATCACGCAAGATATATACAAGAACTTATCTTGCAAACTATCAGAAAGTAGTACCTAAGAAAAGTCACTCTACCATGAATACTATATGGTACTTCTAGCATGAGTAATGGGTAATTTCAGGAAAATGAACATCAAAAGCAGCATGAGAAGAAATATATGGTCTTCTGGGTAATGGCATTCTACCTATGATCTGCGAGCATGTCTTTTAAAGTTCTGTTCAGTTCAGAACATCCTTGTTGCTGAGCATCTGCCAGGACTGCATTATCTATACACAATCACATTATATACATTTTTATCAACCGCATGACAACACATAATTACCAGATTTGGTAATAGGAAGTTCTGGCATGGTCAAGACTTTAGGCAGATAGTTATCATCCTCAGTTGAAACTAGAAAAAAAGCAAACAATCTCAAAATAAGTTCACATTGTCCATGTTGAAAGACATGGTTACACCTATATAAGCCTAAGAGCTGTTTCATCTGAAAATGGAATTGTCAGGCATGGCCCTATTATGAAGAAATATATTGTCTTAGAGGATTTTCATCTTCCATATAGAAGGATCAAGGGAAATTTTGGGTTTCACAGTGAGCGTCTTCTTGTTGGAAAGTGCACTTCTATTCTATTCTGTGTTGTAGAGCATTCGTGATTCAATAATATACTTAGAACCTATACATATAGTAATTTCCAGAATATCTGGTTTTGTAAACTATTTGGATAAGATTACACCAAATAGATGCAAGAATGTATCTTGTAAAGGATCAGAAAGTAGTACATAAATAAAGTGACTCTGCCAGGTTTCCTGTCTGGTACTTCTGACATGATGTAGCTGTGTTCTTTAAATTTTAATGGAACAGAGCTTTGTTTATAAGAAGCTGAAAGAATGTCCATATAGAATTAGTCTGCAATCTGATAGAGTGATACAGGATTCAAAACACTGTGTTATAATAATCATATGTGATGAAAGTATTTGAACTGAAGAAGGAAAAAGTCTCAAAGGGTAGTGGGTAATTTCAGAAAATGAACATCAAAATGACAAGAAATATATGGTCTATCCATGTGTGTAATGAAGCTCTACCTAAGATCTGCGGGCATGTCTTTCAAATTCTGTTCAATGCAGAAATTCCATGTGTCTAATTAGCTGCCAGGAGTGTATTATCTATCAATGATCACTCATGCATATAATTTTATCAAATATAGGAGAACACATAATAGGTTTGGAAATTGGAAGTCCTGGCATGGTCAAGATTTTTGGAAGATAATTATCATCTTCAGCTGAAACTGGAAAAAAGCAAACAATCCCAAAATAAGTTTACATTGTCCATATTGAAGGACATGGTTATACCTATGTACTCTATGTTGTCCACAAGACATGTCCTTTTATTTTGAAATAGAGTTATTGTATATAGTCCTACAATTAACTAATATATTGTTGTAGATAAATTTTAATCCTCAGTGGAGCACCATCAAAGAAAATTTTGATGTGCCTTGTCTGATTTGAATGTGTACTTCTATTCCTTTTGATTCAGGAATATTTTTATACAATTTTCTACAGCATTAATGATGGAATGACTATATTTAGAACTTACGCATTTTATAATTGTTGTACATAGTCCTATAATCTTGGATGAATTTTAATTGTCAGTGGAGGACCATCAAAGAAAACTTTTGTGTGCCTGGTCTGATGTCTTCTGGTTTGAATTGTACTTCGGTTCCTTTTTATAAAGTTTTGTACAGCAATCATGATTGAATGAATTTATTTCGAGCTTATAACTTCAGGGCAATCTGGATTTCATGTTCATTTCAGAAACGAACACATTAGACTAATACTAGATGGTAAGAAGAAGCATGTAAAAAAAAAGTCACTCTACCATGTATCCTGTCTGGTACTTCCTGCATGGATAAAGGATAATTTCAGGAAAATGAACACCAAAAGTAGCATGAGAAGCAATATGTGGTCTTCTAATAGTATGTATCTGTGTAAAGGCGCTCCACCTATGATCTGCGAGTATTTCTTTCAAAGTTCTGTTCGATACAGAGCCTCTTTATTTCTAAGAAGCCACAAGGAGTGCATTAGTTACCAATGATAACTATGCATATAAATTTATCAAAAATATGAGAACACGTAATTACCATGTTTGGTAATTGGAAATTTTGTTGTGGTCAAGAATTTAGGAAGATAATTATCATCTTCAGTTGAAACTAGAAAAAAGCAAACAACCAAAAAATAAGTTCATTGTATAGGTTACACCTATGTACCCCAGGATGCCTACAAGTCCTGTATCTTGAAATAGAATTTTTGTAAATAGTCCTACAATTAATATATTGTCGTAGATGAATTTTAATTGTCCGTGGAAGACTATCAGTTTTTGTTTGCCTGGTCTGATGTGTTCAGATTTAAATGTGTACTTCTATTCCTTTTTATACAGTTTTGTACAGCATTCATAACTGAATGAATATATTTAGAACTTATGCATTTTATATATTCAAGGAAGTCTGGAATTCATATTCATTTCAGAAAGGAATACACAAGATAAATTCCAGAGGTAGAAAGAAGCATGCAAAAAAAGTCACACTACCATGTTTCCTGTCTGGTACTTCTGGCATGCCATAGTCAGGTTCTTTAAACTTTGGGGGAATCAAGCTTGGTTTATAAGAAGCTGAAAGGAAGTCCAGTTTAAAATTAATGTACGTTTGACAGTAAAGCAGAGGATTCAAAATACTGTGTTACACTAATCATAATTTATGAAATAATTTTCAACTGAAGAAGAAAGAATTCTCAAATGGGTATGGAATTATGCCTTGGGAAAATAAGATCTAAAGTAGCATGAAATAAAATGGATATTCTCCAAATACTATGCATCTCTATAGCAAAGCTCTGCACATGAACTGTGAGTATGTCTTTCAAACTTATTTTCAATACAAAATTCCTTGTTTATAATTAGCCACTAGCAGTGCATTATCTACCAACAATCACACTGTATACATTTTTTAAAAATATATGAGAACTCATAATTATCATGTTTGGTAATTGGGATTTCTGATGTGGTCAAGACGAAGATAATCATTCTTAGTTGAAACTGGAAATAAGTACAGTACCCCATAATAATTTCACAATATCCATATTGAAGGTCATGATTCGTCTATAGATGTCAAGTTGCCCAAGAACTGTTTCATCTTAAAATAGAATGGTCGGGCATATTTCTGTCTATAAAGAAATATATTGTCTTAGAAGGGCTTTAATTCTCTATACATGAAGATCAAGGGAAATTTTGAATTGTTTGCTGCTCTGTCTTCTAGTTGGAAAGTGCTCTTCCACTCTCATTAGTGTTGCAGAGCATTCATGATTGAATAATGTACTTAGAACTTATGCATATAATAATTTCCAGAATGTCTGGATTTTGTAAACCCTTTGGAAAAGACTACACTAAATACATGGCAATAACGTATTTTGCAAAGGATCAGAAAGCAGTAAGTAAAAAAAAGTCACTTTACCCTGTATCCTGTCTGGTACTTCTGGCATGGGTAATGGGCAATTTCAGGAAAATGAACATCAAAAGTAGCATTAGAAGAAATAATATATAATTTTTTAATACTATGCATCTATGTAATGACACTCAACCTATGATCTGCGAGCATGACTTTCAAAGTTCTGTTCAGTATAGAACTTCCTTGTTTCTTAGTATCTACCAGGAGCATATTATCTAGCAATGATCACTACATATACAGTTTTATCAAAAATATGAAAACACATAATTACCAGATTTAGTAATTGGAAGTTCTGTTATGGTCAAGACTTTAGGAAGATAATTATCATCCTCAGCTGAAACTGGAAAAAAGCTAACAAACCTAAAATAGGTTCACATTGTCCATGTAGAAGGACATGGTTACACCTATATAAGCTTAAGAGCTGTTTCATCTTAAAATAGAATTGTCAGGCATGGCCCTATTATGAAGAAATACATTGCCTTAGAAGGACTTTCATCTTCCATACAGAGGGATAAAGAGAAAGTTTGGGTTTTACGGTGCGCTGTCTACTGGATGGATAGTGCACTTCCATTCTACTCTGTGTTGTGCAGCATTTGTGAATCAGTAATATACTTAGAACCTATACCTATAGTAATTTCCAGAATATCTGGATTTTGTAAACCCTTTGGATAAGAGTATACCAAATAGATGCAAGAACATATCTTGTAAAGTATCAGAAGTAGTACATTAACAAAGTCACTCTACCAGCTTTCCTGTCTGGTTCTTCTAGCATGATGTAGCCGGGTTCTTTAAATTTTGATGGAACAGAGCTTTCTTCATAAGAAGCTGAAAGGAAGTCCGGTATAGAATTAGTCTGCAATCTGATAGAGTGATACAGGATTCAAAACACTGTGTTATAATAACCATATGTGATTGAAGGATTTTAAATTGAAGAAGGAAGAATTCTCACAGGGTAATAGTTAATTTCAGCAAAAGGAATATTAAAAATAGCATGACTATTATCCATTACTGTGTAATGAAGCTCTATATAAGATTTACAGGCATATCTTTCAAATTCTGTTCAGTGTAGAACCTCCTTGTTCCTAAGCAGCTGCTGGCTCTGCATTATCTACCAATGATCACAACACATATAATTTTATCAAATATATGAGAACACATAAATACCAGGTTTGGTAATTGGACGTTCTGTTGTGGTCAAGACTTTAGGAAGATAATTTTCATCTTCAGTTGAAACTGGAAAAAAGCAAATAACCCCAAAATAATTTCACGGTGTCGATCTTGAGGGACATGGTTATATCTATGTAGTTCAAGTTGCCTACAAGTCCTTTTATATTGAAATAGAATTGTCATACATAGTCCTGCAATTAACTAATATATGGTGGTAGATTAATCTTAATTATCAGTGGAGGACCATCAATTTTGGTGTGCCTGGTTTGGAGTTTTCAGTTTTGAATTTGTACTTCTATTCCTTTTATACATTTATGATTTAATAAATATATTTAGAACTTATGCGTTTTATAATTTCAAGGAAGTATGGATTTTATGTTCATTTCAGGAAGGAATACACTAGATAAATTCCAGAGGAAGAAAGAAGCATGAAAAAAAAAGTCACTCTACCATGTTTTCTGTCTGGTACTTCTGGCATGATGTACTCAGGTTCTTTAAACTTTGGCGGAACCGGGCTTGGTTTATAAGAAGCTGAAAGGAAGTCCAGTCTAGAATTAATCTACATTTGACAGGGAAGTACAGGATTGAAGATGCAGTGTTTTACTAGTCATAATTTATGAAAGGATTTTGAACTGAAGAAGAAATAATTCTCAAAGGCTAAGGGGCTTAAATCTTGGGAAAATAAAGATCTAAAGTAGTACGAAAGAATGTGGATGTTCCCCCAATATTATGCATGTCTAAAGTTCTGCATATGGTTTGGGGCATGTCTTTAGAATTTATGCTCAATCAGAAACTTCATGTTTCTAAGTAGCCACCAAGAGTGCATTATCTACCAACAATCACACATACATTTTTATTAAAAATATGAGAACACATAATTACCATGTTTGGTAATTTGGAGTTCTGGAGTGGTGAAGACTTTAAGAAGGCAATTATCATAGTCAGTTGAAACTGGAAAAAATAAACAACCCCAAAAAAGTTCACACTATCTATGTTGAAGGAAATGGTTATAAGCCTAAGAACTGTTTCTTCTTAAAATGGAATTGTCAGGCATATTTCTTTCTATGAAGAAATATATTGTCTTAGAAGGATTTTTATCTTCCATAGAAAGGAGTCAAGAGAAATTTTGAGTTTTAACGCTTCGCTGTCTTCTGATTGGAAAGTGCACTTCTATTCTATTCTGTGCTCTAGAGCATTCATGAGTCAATAATATACTTAGAAGTTATACATATATTAATTTCCAGAATATCTGGATTTTGTAAAATTATGTGGATTACACCAAAGAGATGCAATAAGTTATTTTGTAAAGGATAAAAAATATTATGTAAAAAAAATCACTCTACCAGGTTTCTTGTCTGGTACTTCTGCCAAGATGTAGCCGGGTTCTTTAAATTTTGATAGAACAGGGCTTGATTCATAAGAAACTGAAAGGAAGTCCGATATAGAGTTAGTCTGCAATCTGATAGGGAGGTAGAGGATTCAAAAGACTGTGTGATATACAATGGAAGGATTTTGAACTGAGAAATATATTCTCAAAGGGTAATTGGTAATTTCAGGAAAATGAACATTAAAATTAGCATGAGAAGAAATATTTGGAGTTTTACTACTATCCATCTGTGCAATGAAACTCTACATATGATCTTTCTAATTTTGTTCAGTGCATAAACTTCTTGTTTCTGAACAGTCACCAGGACTGCATTATTTATCAACAATCACACACATTTTTATCAACCATATCATGACACATAATTACCAGATTTGGTAATAGGAAGTTCTGGCGTGGTCAAGACTTTAGGAAGATAATGATCATCCTCAGTTGAAACTAGAAAAAAGCCAACAACCCCAAAATAAGTTCACATTACCCATGTTGAAGGACATGGTTACATCTATATAAGCCTAAGAGCTGTTTCATCTTAAAATGGAATTTTCAGGGATGTCCCTACTATGAAGAAATATATTGTCTTAGAAGAATTTTTATCTTCCATATAAAGAGATCAAGAGAAATCTTGAGTTTTACGGTGCACTGTCTTCTGGTTATAAACTATACTTCCATTCAATAATATACTTAGAACTTGTGCATATAGTAATTTCCAGAAAACTAGATTTTGTAAACCCATTGGATAAGATTACACTAGATAGATACAAGAACACATCTTGTAATAGATCAGAAAGTAGTACGTAAAAAAAGTCACTCTACCATGTTTCCTGTCTGGTACTTCTGGCATGATGTACTCAGGTTCTTTAAACCTTGGTGGAACTGGGCTTGGTTTATAAGAAGCTGAAAGGAAGTCCGGTATAGAATTAATATACATTTGACAGGGAACTACAGGATTCAAAATACCATGTTATACAAATTATGAAAGGATTTTGAACTGAAGAAGTAAGTATTCTCAAAGAGTAAAGGGAGTTATATCTTGAGAAAATGAATATTAAAAATCATATGATACAATAAGGATGGTCTCCTAATACTATCCATCTGTGTAATGAAACTTGTAGAGTATCATCCACGAGTATTTCTTTCAAAGTTCTGGATAGTGCTGAAACTCCTTGTGTCTACATAGCCATGGGAATTCATTATCAGGTAGCAAAAAAACCCTATATACAATGTTACCAAACCCATGATTACCAGGTTTGGTAATTGAGGGTTCTGGTGTAGTCAAAACTTTAGGAAGGTAATTATCATCTTCAGCTGAAGCTGAAAAAAGCAAACAATCCCAAAACAATGCCTTCAGTATGGCAATGCCTATATTAAAGAATGTGGTTAGGGTTAGGGTTATGTACCCCATGTTTCTTACAAGGGATTCTGTGTTAAAATGGAATCATTATGCATGGTTCTCTTATGAAGTAATATATTGTCTTAGATTAATTTTAATCCTCAATAGAGGACTATTAAAAAAATGGTGTGTATGGTGTGACGTCTTCATATTTGAATGTGTATTTTTATTCCTTTTTATGCAGTTTTGTATGCATTCATGATTGAATGAATATATTTAGATTTTATGTATCTTATAATGGATGTCTCCAACCCCAGGTCCATGGACCAGCACCAATCCACGGCATGTCAGAAACCAGGCTGTGCAAACAAGCGAAGCTCCATTCACTGGATGCAGGCAGCACATAAAACAACACTTCCTTTGGTCTGTGGAAAAACCTCTCTCCACGGAACTGGTCCCTAGTGCCCAAAAGGTTGGGGGCCTCTGTCTTATAATTTCAAGGAAGCCTAGATTTCAAGTTCATTTTACAAAGGAATACGCTAAACAAATTCCAGAAGTAAGAAGAAGTGTGTAAAAAAGTCATTCTATAATAATAATAATAATAATAATAACAACAACAAAGTTGGAAGGGACCTTGGAGGTCATCTAGTCCAACTCCCTGCTCAGGCAGGAAACCCTATACCATTTCGGACAAATGGCTGTCCAGTCTCTTCTTAGAGACTTCCAGTGTTGGAGCATTCACCGTTTCTGGAGGCAAGTTGTTCCACTGGTTAATTTTTCTAACTGTCAGGAAGTTTCTTCTTAGTTTAGGTTGCTTCTCTCCTTGATTAGTTTCCATCCGTTGCTTCTTGTCCTGCCTTCAGCCGCTTTGGAAAATAGCTTGACTCCCTCTTCTTTGTGGCAGCCCTGAGATATTAGAACACTGCTATCTTGTCCCCCCTTGTCCTTCTCTTCATGAAACTAGATATACCCAATTCCAGCAGCCGTTCCTTGTATGCTTTAGCCTCCAGTCCCCAAATCATCTTTGTTGCTCTTCTCTGTACTCTTTCTAGAGTCTCAACATCTTTTTTACATCGCGGTGACTAAAACTGGATGCAATATTCCAAGTGTGGCCTTACCAAGGCATTGTAAAGTGGTATTAACACTTCACGTGATCTTGATTCTATCCCTCTGTTAATGCAACCTAGCACTGTGGTGGCTTTTTTGGCAGCTGCAGCACACTGCTGGCTCATATTTAAGTGATTGTCCACTAGGATTCCGAGGTCCCTCTCACAGTTACTACTACCGGTATTGAGCAAGGCACCCCCTATACTATACCTGTGCATTTGGTTTTTCTTACCTAAATGTAGAACCTCGCTATCATATTTCCTATTTGGTACTTCTAGCATTATATATTCAGGTTCTTTAAATTTTGATGGAATTAGGCTTGCTCCATAAGAAACTAAAAGGAAGTCCACTGTAGAATGAATCTACATTCAGACAGGGAGGTACATAATTGAAATGACTATCTGATAGTAATCATATCTTATGAAAGGATTGTGAATTGAAGAATAAAAAATTCTGAGAAAGGTATGGGTATGTATGTGTGAAACCTCATGAAAAAAGAAATATTTATAATTGGGGTCTTCCAATATCGTGGTTATATGTAGTAAAGCTCTGCATGTGATCAACAAGCATGTCTGTCAAAGTTTTTTTCAGTCTTGAAACTACTTGTTTCTAAATAGTCATGAAGAATGCATTATCTAACTAACAATTACAATGTACAAGATTTTATCAAATATAGGAACACGTAATTTCCAGGTTTGGTAATTGGGAATTCTGGCATAGTCAAGATTTTAGGAAGATAATTATCATCCTCAGCTGAAACTGGAAAAAAATGAACAACCCCAAAAATATGGATTTCATATTCATGTTGTATAAGAATATAGTAGACATATTCAAGTAGTTATCTTGTAAAGTAGTAGCAAGAAATATTTTATACCAAGTTTCCTGTCTGGTTCTTCTGGCTTGGTATAGTCGAATTCTTTAGACTTTGATGGAACAGGGTTTATTTCTTTTGAAGCTGAAAAGAAATCCAGTTGAGAATTAATTAATACAGTATCTTGAAAGGACAGTAAATGGACTCTCCATTTGGTGGGATCATATTAATATCTTATCAAATGTTTTCAAACTACTTCTTAAATAACCATAGTTTGAACCTGTAAGGGAATTTACTTCTAAAATACTCTCCAGAAAGAAAAAGTCAGTTAAGTGAAAGAACAATATTGAATATAATTTTTAAAAAGAGACATTTGAATTGTTTAATATGAGTTACATATTATTATTTCAAGGACAATTAATTTGTCTAAGTTCTGAATTTGCTGAGGACAATGATCTTTTGATGTCTAACATGTTTATATTGTGTGAATTTATAAATAAATTTTCCTGCATTGGCTCTCAAAATTTGAAGTTCACAACTTACTCTGACATTGTAATTAATTATATTAACTTTGTTTTCATTCAACATGGAAAAAATAAATCCCTTTCTTTTTTAATCAAGTTTTGCTTGTTTAAATATTGTCTTCCATGTGTTTTATTGCTGGACATGAGTTAAAGAAAACTTGATTCAAAGGTATATGCATATAAATACATTAATGGCCACATCAATGCACTCACAATTAATCACATGACATAAAATTTCAGGAAAAATTGAAAAACACATTATTATTATTGAGCATTATTATGCTCAATAAATTTGAGTTTGGATATGGATAATTTAGAAGCGTAAGCTTGAAAAAAAACAAAGTATATTAGGACTGAATGGTATATTTACATCCAATCTCTCAAAACTAGATCATATGCTTTCAGTTATTGAATGTGATCATGGCTGTTATTTATTAAGATGTATTGCATAAAATATTTATTTTGCAATATGTTGCATAAGAACGAATTTCCAAAAATTGGAATGAGGCTGGAATAAGCAAAAAGTTAAGACTCCTGATATTGTATTTCATTAATGGTTTTCCAGAATTTTATAAAATTTTAATGAAGTCTGATTCTCATATTCGGGTCTTTGAAACAGTATATAATTCAAGTTCAAGAGAATATTTCATATATAATGTTATAAATTTAAAAGAATAGATTGGTGAAAAATGAGCTAAATAATCAATTATAAATTGATCATGGAAATTCCTCTGTTTTGCATATTACTATTTTTGTGTAGTAAGGCTGACTACCACAACTTTACCACTTAATTGTGACATGTAATGCAATCCTATAAAACATTAATTCCATTTTCATATAAAGTGATAAATAATCTACCCTCTATAAAAATGGAAAGTTTAATTATTTTATAATTCCACATATTATAGTTAGGACTAGCTAGGCGTGTATCGAGGAAACCTTGCTTTAAATCAGTAGATTTTGAATTCCAGAAACTCTCACATTGCTAGCTGTTATTAATGTACTTTGTACAATTAAAACCACCCAAAGTTTTATGAGATATCTAAAGACATAATTACCAGATTTAGTAAGTAAGATTCTGATGTTATAGATAGCTTAGAACAAAATTGTCTGCTATGGTAAAAGCTGGGGGAGGGAAGAACACAAATAATTGAAGCATTTCATGATGAAATGAAAGGTTTGTAATGTTTACAAGCCTCAAATTTGTCTAGAAATGTTAGTGATATGATGTACATGGTTTTTTAAAACATATCTCTTACAGTGAAGTTGGATTCAGTAAAGGGTAGAGGATCCTGACTACAAATGTATGTCTGACTGATAATACTGATGTTTTAGGGTAATGTTTATCAGGTGAAGTGCAAAACTTTTTATCTCAAAATGTTTTTGTTTATATGAATTAACATAGTCATTCTCAAATATTAGTACTTGAAAACATAATCTCAAACTTTTAGAAATTCAATTTTGTTTGAATAATCAATTGATTTACTTATTTGCAACATTCTACCCTAGTTAAGGAAGGCTGCTGTATTCTGAAGCATTTTTCTGAACTGAGATTAACAGTAAATGATAGTTATTTAAGAAAATAAAAATAATCTAGCAGGTCATTTTGGAGCTATTAAATTATGATTTACCAGGTTTGATTGGTAGAGTCTTTGAAAATATAAAATTGATGAAGAGATTATAGTAACTATTGGAATGTAGATGCTAATTAGAAACAACTAATGCAATTATTCACAGATTTATTGTAAAGTTCTGTCTAGTAACACATTCAACTTTTTTCTAGTAATCTGATTTCAATTATTCCCTTCTCAATTGTAGTTGGGTAACTGGTTTCAATGCAACGATGGCCCAATTAGAGGCAAATTTTACAACAGATTAAGAGTTCCAAGTGCCCATTATGCCTTCGTGTGGTTTTCTTCTTACTTTACTAAGTCTACTTATTCAAGAGGTTAACAATAAGCCTAATTCTGTCAGACATGAATCATGGTCTCTATTACTTTCATCCTGTCACATCATATCACATTTGATATTTTTAGTTTAGAAGTCCACAATTTTACCCAGTTTTGGTACAATTCAATAGAATGCAACAGTTTATATTCATATTTTATAAACTTTAGGGAATCAAATACCTCTTTTAATCATTATATAAGGAATACACAGTATTTAAATAACTAATAAAATGTTAATGATAAATAAATGCATGAATAAAACATATGATTAATTAAAAAAATGGATGCACATGAGTATGAGAAGAAAGTAATATAAGAATTAGGTATTCTTGAAGTAAAAGATTTTACCCATTGTTGCCACTGGATGTCCATCAGTGACAGATATCTTTGTTGCAGCAGGAAGTGGAATCAATTTGTTGGTAACTGCTGGAGTATAAAAGATATCATACTGAAACAGACGAAAGAAATCTAAGGGTTCAGTATTTTAAGTCTGGTATTCTTCATGGGATATTTTAATGGCATATTATTTGTGAAAGACAACTAAAATATCATCAGCTGATTAGTATTGTATATGGTTCTGGATTTCATATAAGTTGAAAAGCTTGCTCAAGAATCAATACATTGAAAAGGTAGTATTTAGCATATTCATTTATTTACTCAATGCATTTACTATCTTAATCCAGAATTCTAGATGGCGCACAATAATATTACCATATAACTTATAACATATAGCAAATAATAAATAACATTCAGCACACAACATATAACACATATCATATAATATCACAAATACATGACATGACATAACCAATTTCCACACCCATGGCTTCACAATAATCATTCCCCAAAGGTTTTCCCAAAAAACCTAAATGCTACAAGGGTCTTGAAGGTCATTATAGTGGAATGTTATTGCATTTATAATTAATTTATAATTAAATATTACAATTTGTGGGTGGTCTTAAAGAAAAACATCATGTAGAGTAAATTATAATAGTCCAGTTACAATATAACAAGAGCATGAAAGACTATCCTCAGGACATCATCTTCCAGGTAATAATTGGCACATCAGCTGAAGCTGGGTAAAGGTCCTCCTGACCTAATTTTCATCTGCTCTTTGAACAGGACCACTGAGTCTAGAGGATCTGCTCTCTTTGGAGAGAGAGAGATACAATTGGCAATAATCTGGACTCAGGCTTCCAAATAGCTGCTTTATCTTGCTTTATTGAGATAGAAACCAATTTTATATCAATGTTGGGTCTGTCGAGGAATGGACAGATCAGAGACTCTTTCAAAGCTGATGGGATCTCTCCTTTCTTCAGAGACATTGACTACTATCTGCATCAAATTTCCCATTTCATTCTTGGCCACTCTATCCAATCATTATGTGACAGAGCTAATATTACAGAGCAGGGGTCCCCAACCCCCGGGCTGCAGCCCACTACGGGATAGTGGCCTATTTGGAAACGGGCTGTGTGAGATGAATGCGCATGCACCTTGGCCTGCCACTTGCGCAGCCAGTTCCCCTCTCCCCCCACCAGCCAGGCCGCCAAGCTTCAAAGATTGGGGACCACTGTTATAGAGAATTCTGAACTTTCCTTAAATATTAAAAACTTAACCTTACATGTTGTAATAATTTATTACAATATACATTTGTTGAGCAAGTTGAAAAAAATAAGCTAGTATTTTTTAAAAAGCAAAATACTAGAATTTACTCTCTAGAATAATGAAGTGCATGCATAACTGCTGACATTTTCTTTGGTTTAGGTGGTTTTATTTGTTAGATTCTTTATTGTCCCTTTCTTCTAGGAGCCCAGAGCAACTTCTAGGAGCCCAGTCTTCATTTTATCACCACCACAACAACCCAATTAGATACAATAGGTTAGTCTGAGAGAGAATATGGCTAGACTAGGTGACTAAATTATAAAGCAAACAAAGATGCAAAGAAAATATCTTTTATAAATGAAACAATAGAGCCTATTCTTGAAAATCAAATACAGGCAATATTAGAAAAATGAACTTGCACAAGTGCATATCTTTAAAACAGTTGAGGCCAAAATTGCTATGATCTTTTTAAAACAAATTTCAAACATTTTTAAAGAAGGAAATAAACCAACTTTGTAGGATGCTGCTTAAAATAGAAAAAAAAAACCGAATGAGAGTTGTTAAAAACAGATAATCCTCATCTTATGACCACAATTGTGCCAAAATTTATGTTGCTAAGTGAGAAATTTGTTAAGTGAGTTTTTCCCATATTACAACTTTTCTTGCCCACATTTGCTAAGCGAATCACTGCAGTTGTTAAATTAGTAACATGGTTGTTAAATGAATCTGGTTTCCCCATTGACTTTGCTTGTCAGAAAGTTAGAAAAGTGATCACAGGACACTTCAGCCATCCTAAATGTGAGTCAGATGTCAAGCATCCGATTATAAATCATGTGGCCATGGGGATGCTTCAACAGTCATAAGTATGAAAAATGGTCATGCTTATAAGTCACTTTTTCAATGCATTTAACTTTAAACGGTCACTAGTGAACTGTTTTAAGTCGAGGACTATCTGTATAAATGATTAAAGAAAATAAATACAAAGGAATTGTGTACTAGCACATTGTCCAATTGTTTTTTATTTACTGAAGTTAATGTTTCAAATTAAACATGCCAGATAGCTGCTATTTTAAGGATCACATTTTGGGGATACATCAAGTATCACAAATTCCATTTTTCTCATCACAACCAAAGATTAAACCCATGGCATATCTTTAGACAAAATCTATCTTCTTATTAATATGTTCAGGTTTTCATGTTGATCTCATAAATTCTATATATCTTTTCCAATTCTAATACTGTTAAAAATGGGTTTTAGAGCAAAATTCACATCAATTGCTTCTCATTTACCTGGATTATTTTTATATAAGGATACTTGAGGCATTATGTTATATGGAAGAATTGTAACAAACTATGCACAGATGTATAACTCCTCATTTTATGTCTATTTGTTAGGTATCTATTACAAAATTTCTCATAAAGTCTATCAGATTTCACGGTACCAATTATCTATTCAGGAGAGAAGTAGAGCCTATATCCAGGCTTGCTTTTTTACTTTCTTGTGCAAATATAAATTAATTGTAGCAAAGTTCTCAATGTTCTTCCTGAAAAGAATTATGTGTATATGGGATCCTAGGGTTTTGGACTCAATAATGAACAACTCTCTCCAACCACATAAACAATTCTAGTTTTGTTTCAGATTTATCTTCACATATTTCTGTCCTGATAGAAACATGTTGAGGATAGCTTTTATACGCATAGGTAATCCTGTCCCTTATTCCAATATTGAAAATGGTATGCAGCTTGTGCTATTTCAAGCAATGACTTAATCCATATTTAAGAGGTAATGTCCATCTTCAGCTAGAGAGATAATAGAGAGGTAACTTTCTAGTTAAAGTTCTTGGAGGAGGATATTAGAGACACTGAATTAAAGGAAATTGATGAGTCAAAACCTTCCAGACTGAAACAGAGGTTTTTGATATTCAGTTCCAACAACTTATTAAATGAACAAATCACTTATGTTTTAACATACCTTGCATATACAGATATTAATATTAATACCAGAATATTTTTAGTTAATGAAAATAGACTTGATGAAGCCACTACAAATTTGATGTAATTTTTATTATGTTTATGAGTATTTTTAAATGCTTTCAGAATTGTAACCTTATTATCAACTACTGATATTTGTGATTGATGTTTAACCAAATTATTGTCCAATTACATTAATTCATTTCTGTGCTTTATTTCATAAAATGATAGCACAAAAGATGTTATATGATTTATTTATTTTCCGAATTCATTATATGATAATGAAATCTTACTGGATTTCTAGACAAATCAAAAGAACCTTTATAATTAGTATATTTTATTTCATGTTGCAAAGTTATATAATAAAAACAACATGAGATGTTCTGTTATGAAATATTTGTCCAAAACAATAAAAAGGAAAGCTTGATCCACGCTGTGGAACAAAACAGTTATAGGAAACTACATAGCAATTACCCAGTGTAATCTTTGGCTCTTCCAGATGGGGAAGGAGTTGGGGCTTGGAAACAGGGAATTTTTGTCCCCTGGGAACTGAAGGATAAAAAGGAGAAATGATAGGGTTTTTTTAAAAAAAAAAAAAAGCACTGGCACTCAGAAATGCTTCGTTAGAGCACTTTTGAACTGGATGAGAATTCTTCCATAACAGAATTTTGTGCACATCTAAATCCAAAATTGCGTAAAATCATCCCATATGGTTAATAAATAGGAATGCATATGTTAGTTTAATTTGTTTTTTTAAGATTTGACTTCCCTCTTTTTCCATTTGGCAGATTCTTAACAACTGTTGCAACAAAAGGACATGAGATTGCTGTTTGAATAAAGTAATTAATGCAATGCAATCTTATTAAATTGTTTAGAAACAAGTTTAATTGATTTTAAAGAGCTTTACTTTACAGGTATATATGTATAACATTTGGCTCACTGGTTTAGCCTTAATTGATTTTTGGAACCTGATCAATACCTAAAACTATGTACACTATCCATTCTGATATTTTTAGAAAGAAAAAAGCCAACCAAACTAGTTGTATTTACTTGTTTGTGCTACATTTTTGTTTTTAAAATAGTTCATTTATTTCTTTTAATATACTGCTGTGATTTTATAGAAGTTATTTTGTGCAAATAAAATATTTCTTTAAATAATAATAATACATTTGCTTTAAATTACAGTAGTCTAATCATTTACTTTCACAGCAACAAAGCCCCCACCCAAACAGAACACTCCCCCAGCCAATCAGAACACAGCCAACCCCCCAGCCAATCAGAGCACAGCCAAGCCCCTAACCAATCAGAACATAGCCAAGCTCCGAGCCAATCAGTTCAAACCCCCACTGGCAGTTAAAAGGAAAAAACAGCTTAGACCACACATTGCTCCTAGAAGCAGAAGCCAAAAGCACCAGCCTGAAGATGATGAATGAGACTTCATCGAAACGTTGCCAAGACACTTCAAATTCTACGTGGGAGAAAACCCGAAGAACCAAAGACCTACATACAAACACCCGCGAAAACCTCAGAAAACATATATATATATATATATATATATATATATATATATATATGTTTTCTGAGGTTTTCGTGGGTGTTTGTATGTAGGTCTTTGGTTGTTCGGGTTTTCTCCCGCGTAGAATCTGAGGTGTCTTGGTGACGTTTCCACGAAGTCCCATTCGTCATCTTCAGGCTGGCCGAAAGCACCAGCCTGAAGATGACGAATGGGACTTCATGGAAACGTCGCCAAGACACCTCAGATTCTACGCGGGAGAAAACCCGTAACAACCAAAGACCTACATATACATATACATATACATATACATATGCATATGCATATGCATATGCATATGCATATGCATATGCATATGCATATGCATATACATACACACACACACACACATATATATATGCAGTAAAAAACAAATAAATACAAACACCAGTATAATATCAAACTAGAAATCGTTTAATAAAATGCTGAGCTTTTATCGACCAGCACTACCGACATCATCAGAGCATAAGAGCAGGTCAATGGGAGTCCCCTTTTTATGATACCGGGCAGTTTTGCACACGGCTCCTGGACCTGGTTATCGGTCCAGCCAACGTCCTTGATTGTTTTACTCCGAGGAGGCACACATTGGCTGTTCCCTTGGTGTTTTTCAAGGCTGCTATTCCATTATCCACTTTTCTTCCTCCAATCCCTCTCCTTGTACATACACTGCTGTCTGTTATCCCACCGATTTCTAAAGCTGCTGTTCTCCCTTCCCCCTTCTTTTTGCCGATCGCTTTCTTTGTGTGTGTCCAATTATCTGCTTCCACCCCATTGAGTCTCGAGCTTGCTGCTCTCTTCTCCCTTTTTTTCTTTCGATCATTTTCCTCATGTATCTGCAGTCATCCGCTGTATCTCCATTAGTTTTTAAAGTTGCTGCTCTCTTCTCCCCTTTTTTTCTTTTGATCATTTTCCTCATGTATCTGCGGTCATCCGCTGTATCTCCATTAGTTTTTAAAGTTGCTGCTCTCTCCTCCCCCTTTCTCTCAGTATTTGCTTTGTTTGTATGCCTCCAACTATCACATTGTGCTAAATGTTCTGGCTCATTCCCTCTCCTCATCCCCATCCCAGAGCATATCCGTTCTGTGTATCTAACCCGGTCCTCTTGCTCTTTCACCCTGTTGTTCCTGCATGTATGTGGGCGTTTCCAGAGTAATCTGCCGAGCGTATTTGAATGTCTGTCCGGCAGATATGTTCTTGTATTTGCTCCTCTACTGGGGAGCATTGCCCCACTCTGGGGGTACTCCAGGGTATTTTGGGAACCTCCTTCCTGCTGTTCACTCTGATCTTCCTTTCTCTTGTCCATCGTTCGTAGTCCTCGCACCTGCACCGCCAATCCATCTGCAAGATGCACATTGGATTCTGCTCCCCCATTTAATAACTCTCTTGCTTTTTTTGCTCATGTGCAAGCTCCCAAAGAGGGGTCTTCTGCCTGTCATTCACAGGTACCCATTGCAGGGTTGTCAGTGAGCTGTGGCACTATTTTCATCCCATCCTCTCCTAACTTCATGGGGTAGGTTAAGTTGTGTATACCTAAGACATTTACAGGGTGCATTTTTTTGTCCCCCTTTCTCTATTCCCCTTATGGTATACACTGTTGATCTGTTGTTACTTCGACAGGTTGTTCTCTCTATTGCCATATTTCTCTGGCCTTGTGATGGGTGAGTGGATTGCTTTCGTTGGGATTCATGCGTTGTTTATCCCATGCTCTCAGCGTTTGATGTGCTGAGCAGAGTTCTATGTGGTGGTTTACAGAGTTCTCATCTGAAAGCCAAGCTCAGCATTTTATTAAATGATTTCTAGTTTGATATTATCCTGATGTTTGTATTTATTTGTTTTTTTATATGAAAGAATATATATATATATATAGCAAATGAAAGAATATTTTTCTTAGGCAAGTCTATTTTTGTTGATTTCCATTTTGATGCTAAAACATGAATAACTTAATATATTAATAACTTAATATAATATATATAGAAAATGAAAGAATATTTTTCTTAGGCAAATCTATTTTTGTTGATTTCCATTTTGATGCTAAAACATGAATAACTTATTCTGATCTTATTAAATGTAAAAGTAAAGTATTATGTTAAATTGGATGGGCTTCTATTAAAAGGGCATGGCCTGTTTAACATATTTTTACACAATAAAATAGGGCCCAGTTTGCTGTTATGAATTTTCTACTGTGTCCCCCAAAAATAACTAGCACAGTAAATTTGGTCAGTATCAATCAACTCTTTAAACATATGAGTCTGATGGCAAATGATTTTTTTTTCTTTCTTATGATAATGAAAAGAGGAAATACTTCTTTTTCTGCCCCCTAAATTCCAAACATTGATTAAGAGCTAAATAACCAACCTGATATTTTTGTGCTTGAGGCCCAGTCCAGTATTTAAATCCACACTCAAAATCACAGGTCCTGAGTGGCTATTCAATCTAATAAATATACATATGTAAAACTACATTTCTATAAGCTTTGTCTTTACCAAAGTTCAAATAGAAAGGGTGGAATTGCTAGCACCAAATTGAGATATCTTGAAAGTTTTAGTTTTACTAGTGGGCTATGAAGCATTTCTATGAAAAAAAGAAAGTGGGGAAAAAAAGACAAAATACCCTATCTATTTTATTTGTCTCGGTAGAAGCTAGCATACACTCATTACCAGTGGTGGGATTCAAATAATTTAACAAACGGTTCTCTGCCCTATGATTGTTTTAAGTATAAAAAAAATGATATACCGAAAGGCATTTAATACTTAAATAAGAACAATAAAAGAGACACAAAAAACTAGATTATATTATAAGAAAGAAAAACTAGATTATATTATAAGAAAGAGTTTTAAAATATTAATGAAAAAAATATTAAATAATACCTGACAAAAAACAGTCGAATAATGTATAGGACAAACATGTTTGTCACAGGAAAGTTGTGAGCATTCTTTCATAGCTTCCGAAATGGGCGATAAGATAACCCTTAAAATCTATATTTCTATTGGTTCATTGTTCATTGTGTCCTACCATGGCCAGACAAAGAGACTACCCAGCAATATTATGCACATAGTCCACTTATTTAATATTTTAAAACACATGCAAATTATAGTTTCCTGCAATTTTATGGAAACATAATTCATCTTTACCCATTGTTGTTCTTGGCAATTCTGGGGTTTTAAAAATGCTAGATGCAGTGGTTTTCTCTTGTGATTCTTTTTCTGCTAATGAAAAAAATAGAAAAACATCATTTGGGAATTAGACACTTTCGCATAAAACATTATTCTAATATTTTTGATAGAAGCTGATCTTTGTTGCAATTTTGGCTACTTGGCATCTGCTATAAAAGCAACTTATCTCTTCATCTTCCACTTCTTCTGCAACGCCCCCTGGTCTGCATTTCATCATCAGAGACCTTCAGGAAATGCCTCTGAAGCTGAGAATGGAGGTCCGGATTATCCCCAGCCAGCATCTTGCCCTCAGAGGCCTTCCAGAAGGCATCTGCATCAATCCATAGCTCGGTTCTCAGCTGCAGAGACTTTTCCCGAGGGACTCTGACCATGAAATGATGGCTGGAGGGCATGCACACGTCAATCCGGAGTTCCATTCTCAGCTGCAAAGGCATTTCCTTCGGTTGCAGAAGTGGGCCAGCTGGGCAGGGCTGTGGTGCCGCCGCCACAAGGTGAGACCATGGAAAAGACACCCCCCCAAAATAAACCAGGTGCCTCTTTTGGAGGCAAAAAAAAAAAAGACCCAGTCTTATTTTCGGGGAAACACGTAACCATATTGCAAATATATGCTGGATCATATGCTCAGAAATATCAAAAGCATATCTATATGTGTAAGAAAGTTGATTATGTTGATCCTAACAAATTGTGGAGACCCTTAGAAGACCTGGGAATGCCAAGACATCTGCTCAAGTTGTGCAGTCACTGTATACAAATCAGAAAGGCACTATGAGAACAATATATGAGGACACTGTTTAGTTCAAAATAGAGAAAGAAATGTGGTAAGGTTCCATTCTTTCACCTTTGTTTTTCAACACACATGGCAAAGCAATCATGTGAAATCTGGATCTTGAAGAATTAAAAAAATACAGTAAATATTATAGGAAAGAACATCAACAATTTTCAATATGTTGATGACAAAAGTCTCCTCTCAGAAACCAAAGAAGGCTGGAAACATGATCAAAAAGATTAAAGATAGAGAGAGAGATTTGGCCTTTTCCTAAAGATCAAAAAGACCAAGCATAGGAGTAGAAAAGTCAAAATAACAATTGATAGGTAAGAGATCAAATTATTACAAAAATTCACTTTCCTAGTATTGCAGTTTGATCAAAGCAATGAATGCAGTTCAGAAATAAAGGGTCAAATTGCACTGGGTCACACAGCAATGATGAACGTGAATAAACACAAATCAAAAGCAGGAACATCAGTCTGGCAATTAAATACAAATTATGCCACGCTGTTGTTTTCCAAATAATTACCTACAACTGCAAAAATTGAATCATGAAAAAACTAGACAAGAGGAAAATTGACTTGTTTTAGGTGTGGTGTTGGAAAAGGCTCTTGTACATTCCTTGGACAGCAAGGGTGACAAATAAGTAAGTATTAGAGCTAATAAAACTAGACATATTGCTGGATGGAAAAATCATAAAATTCTGTCGTATTTATTTAAGCCATGTCATGCAATTGAACTCACTGGAAAAGGCAGCTATGCTTCCAATGATCAGTGGTAAAAGGAAATTAGGCTGCCAAAGACACAATGGCTTGAGTCCATCAAAGCTGATACCAGCCAGAGCATAAATCAACTGAAAGAAGCCATACACAATTGAAAAAATGTAAAGAGAGCTGACTCATAGAATCACAGGGAATCAGACACTATTGAGCAGATAGTATTATCATCACACAATCTATTACATGCCACTCTAAGTTCTTTATCTGAATGTATCCAAAGGTAAACACCAATGTTATAATGCTTGTCTATAAATTATTTCAATATCTAGATAGCCAACTAGGAGAATGAGAATGGAAATCTCATATGATTTAAAGCTAATTAAAAACAGTTGTTCTGACTGTTCATGTTGATAAATACCATATTTAGCAGGGTATAATTTTATTCCTTTTGCTATGATCTTTTTTAAAAAGGTGAAATATTTTTTCTAAAATCATGAGATAGGTCTGTATTTTGACAGATACAATGTTAAATCAACTAATGCTTTTTTACTTGTTTTCTTACAAATACTCATGAAGTTGTGAAAGGACAGTTCTTCATTTTTCATAATTCAGATCAGTGAATGCATTCTGTTTTAAACAAATGTGTTTTCTCTAATGGTTAATACTGTATCTGTAAACTGATTAATACATTTGAATGTTCCTTCTGTATGCATTCAGGTTTTTATTGTGCAATCATCTTGTTTCATTCATGGAATCTGTAAGATCATCCAGAAGTCATTGTTTTCTGTTGTAGCCCTTTCTCACTTTCTCCAACTTTCTTCCTACCACAAAATCACATGTGGGAAGGATGCTCAGAACAGCTTCTCAAGGTCTACTCTTTCTGAAAACATCATTGTTTTATTATTTGCCATTGTGAAAAAGGAAGGTTTGTTACAAATTTCATAAGAAAAATATGGTTGAAAACTTCTTAATCTCATAACATTTAAACCAAACCAAGCATAGTTACAACTGGAAAATTGTGAGCATCCTTGACCAAAGGATGCTAGGGAATTCTGGGAACCTTGGTATTCAGACAAATCAGCCATAAAAATACACATAGAGATAAACCACAATTATATATCGTTCAAAAGCAATAATAAAAAAGCTAAGAAAGAAACAAAAAGGCCAGAACACATATTCTCCAATAGCCAGTAGCCAGCTAACCAGGGATTAACACTGAACAATCATGTAGAAATCCTAATCACGGTATTATCAAGGAGAAAATTACTCCCACCAACACTGGCAGGGCAAGCTACTTTATATATGAAGAAGGGCTGCAGGATTTGGGTTTGGCTAGTCTAAAGAAAAAAAGAAATAGAGCAGACATGATAGCAGTATTACAGTATTTGAGGGGCTGCCACAAAGAAGAGGGTGTCATGTTATTTTCCAAAGCACCAGAAAGCAGGACATGAAACAATGGTTGGAAACTGATCAAAGAGAGAAGCAACCTGGAATTAAGCAACACTGGAATCAACCAGTGGAACAGCTTGCCAGAAATCATGGGCGCTCCATCACGGGAGATTTTTAAGAGGGGGCTGGACAGTCACTTGTCTGTGAGATGGTATAGGTTTTCTTGCTTGAGCAGGGGGCTGGAGTAGAAGGACTCCAATGTCCTTCCAACTCTACTCTACTTACTCCACTCTACTCTATACTCTACTCTACTCTAATTCTGGTACCTAGTTGGGTAATGAAAAGTGTGCAAGCAAACATCCAAGGCCAGACATACCAAGGACTCCACAGATATAACCCTGGGCTACATATATTCTGTTCTATTGAAAAATATAGTTAGAACTATATAACTTGTCAATAGATTTTTGTTACCTGAAGATGCTTTTAATTTTTCAGTGATCCTAGATGTTTTAGGTATGTTTTGCTTCACAGATGGTAGAGTAGAGACTAAGAAAAAATAAAATAATTCAAACACTATACAGGAAAAATAAATTTCATTCCTGATACCAAAAGCAAATATTACCTATTTATCCTATTTATTTATTTTTAATATCTGAATTGAAAGTAAAATCATCATGCACATACAAATATGTCCATATCTACACAGTCAGTTTTATACACAAATGCACACACACACATACAAACACACACATACGTACATACCCTATAAGACAGAGGTTTGATAATTTACCAAAGAGCCAGTCAATCAAAACTTTTTTGCATAATACCAAACTGACATTTAAGCTTTTCCTTTTCAACATAAGCACAAAAAGACAGGATAAACCCACATGCTTTCTTCAAGTAATTGTACAAGATGTAAAAATGCAATATGGCTTGAAATTCCTTTTCATATACAAGATAAAATCAACATAAAATAATTTATATTCTTCAAATACTAAAAATAAAAATTATTCAAAGTTAGTATACTAATTATGAGGTTATGTATAATGACTTTTTGGTCATATTCAAATTCAATGAAGCAAAAATATAAATTCATATTATAGTGATTCATAAACAAATTAATATACATAAATACATGCTTAAAGGTGTTTAATAACCAGGTTTCTCATGCCATTTTTCTGGGGTGGCAGAAACCTTCCATTTCAATGTAATAAATGGGATTTCATGTGGTGCTGAAAAGAGGATCAACTTTATATTTAAAATTGTTCATGATTTATAAACATCTCACATAAAAACGCACATGCAAGGATCTCGTAATGATGAAGAAATTCAATTTGAAATGGACCAACAACAAGCTGATGAAGATGATAGAGATGTAATAGATGTTTTACAGTACTCAATTGAAAATCTCAATGTTCCCACAAGTGAGTAATCAGAAGGCAATCTACTCACACAGACGTTTCTAGATAAAAATGATAAATAATAATAAAAAAGAAATTCATGCATATCTAAAGTACAAAATTCAACAATGCACCACAATTTTCAAAGCATTTTTAGATGATTTAAAGAAGAAGAAATTAGAGAAAGGTTAGTATGGAAGGAATAGTTATTGTATTCTCGAACAAATTAATTCACACGGAATGAAAATGTTTCTGATGAAATAGAAAACTCGGTATAATCATTTCCAGTGAAAAAAAATAACTTTACCCAGAGTTGCCCTTGGCCAGTCAAGAGTTTTAGATGTTTTGGATGGGAAAGATTCCAAAGTGGGTTCATTTGTTACTGCTAGGGGAAAAAAATGAAGGTATAAAAGATGGTGAGAGAAAAGCAATCTTAAAAAAAACAAGGTTTTGCCTGTGGAAAAATATTTTTGGTTATAGAGGTTGAAGCGTTTTCATAGTTAATCTTTATTGCTTTTAATTCACCAATTTATTAGTTGTTATAAATGAAACACTCAGTTTAAATCTGACACTGGTAAGAATTCTGTTCATGAAAATGTAGCTGAATTTGAACAAATGCTGGTATACTGACTGCTTTTATCAGAATCAATGCTACACACTACATTTTAGAGATTTCTAACCATTCTACTAAATCATATGGTTGGAAGGAATTTTAAAGGCCCTCTACTCCCATCTTTGCTCTGTGCAGGATTTCTGACACAAGGTCATTCACTTTTTTCTGAACATCTCTAGTAAAGTTATGTTATGCAAATAAAGTGGCACAGAATTACAGGATTGTAATGAAGAGATCAAACATTTGCTCATAGAAGATCTAAAATACAATTATATGTATTAATTACAAAATCTCAGTTTTTGCAGAGAATCAAAAAAGGATAACTTCCTTTTGAAAAATAAGAGCAACCTCCTTCATTTATTGAATAGAATATTTGGGAACTTTCTTTTTTCTTCCAACTAAAACTGATATATTTCTATTTCTCAGTGTTTTCAAAAGTCTGGAGTATCTTCTACCACAGAATAGGTTGGTAAATTGAAAAATATCAGGGAGAGTTTTTAGTTCACCAAATCTTCTAACCTAACTACCACTTTTAAAGGTTTTGAAAAAGAGGCAAGAAATCTTTTCATTCAGCTAAGAAACTCTTCTCATTTTCATAATGCAATTATTTGGATTCCCCCATATTATGCATTTCAGCAAAACAATGTGATTCTCAATTGCTTTTCGTTATCAATGCCTTATCTACTTGTAAAATAAAAAAACAAAGAAAACTAGGAATTATTCAGAGGTGGAATAGTAGATGTCTCTACTAAAACCTAAAAATAAAACTAAATATGTTTAACAATTATAACAAAATTTAAATGAGTTACTCAGTGGCATATTTTAATGATGAAAAGAGAGAATCAAGTTATTTCCAAGTATTTAATATGTAGGCAGCTTACTTTTTGTATTTAGCTCTGGTGTTAAAACCGAAATATCTACTATTAAGCCATAAGTAAATACAGGCTGGAATCCAATTAATATGTTCTAGGAGATTGAGGTACTGGTGAAATTTTTGACTTATCTTGAACCACAAACTCTTTCACTTTCAAAATCAGATTGTGATTGGCTAGCAGGAAATGTAATTCAAGATGTTTCTTTGGGAATCAGTTATAGTTTTTATTGACTTCTAACCCAGCCTATACTGAGTGGTCAAATTATATGACCTCCGAAGTTGCCGGGAAATGCTGATGGGTACATTACATCCTCTGGACTAGGTTTCCATGTTTGTCATTTATGGGCCTTAGAACTTGCCTCTGCCTGGAAAGGGGCAGGATACCAATATTTTGGCTCAATGCCTTTTAAGGAAAATAATACATACTTATTAAAGTAATTTTTCATGTTTGAGAAAAAATAATGTGTTTTTATTTTCTATAGCTTCCATTTTATTGCATTGGCATAATTAAAGTGAAAGTCACTGATAAAAGCTTTTAATTTGCCCAAAGTTGTTATTAATTTCTATAATTAATCAATTTTTTCTAAATCTTAAAATATATTGACTAAATTTTAGCATCCCAGTCAATTGTTTAATTATTAATGTGCTCCAAAGCCATGTAAGCATTTTCACATTTTTTCCAATTGATTTTTCTATTTCACATAAATGTTTTGGAATCAGTGGTGGCCTTATTACAATCAATACTTAGGGTAGAAGTAATACATACAAAATCTGCACTATAAAATCATGCAAAAAAAAGGACAACAAAAACTTTCTTTGTTATCTCCAAACTAAAAAGTTCAATTTGAGGACAATGTGGGAAGTAATGTATTAATGGAATGCATAACTAGTGCTTAGAACCAGAGGAGAAAAACATCCTATAAATAGGTTTCAGTGCTTGAAACTGAAGGAAAAAATTGGGCAGGAGTTTATTATCTAATTTATTATTAAAATTTAAATGGCAAGCAACATCTACCTCAATAATAGATTATATTTCTGAACAGTTAAGTTTTGAGTTTCATCAACAAAGGTTTGTGTCAAAATTAGTGATAATACTTGTCTATGCTGCACTGATCAGAAAGCACCTGGAATGCTATTTCTAGTTGCCACAATACAAAGATAGTGCTAAGGAATTATAAAGAGTACCAAGAAGAGAGAAAAGTTGGTTAAAGAGTGGTTAAATGAACTTGATATGTTTAGTCTACAGAAGAAAAGGCTAAGAGGAGGCATGACAGCAATCTTCCAGTACATGATACAATGCTACAGGACAGAAGGTGTGGCTTACTCTCCAAAGTGCCTGAAGGTAAGACAAGAACCAGATCCTAAATTGAGAAAAGAAGTTTTCCAACTATGAGAGCTCTTAAGCATACGATCAACCTCCTGAAATTGTGGAAATCAGTGGAAATCAGTGGAAGTTTTCAAGAAAATATTGGACGGATATTTGTCTGGGATAGTACGTGGATTCCTTCATTGGGCAAGACATTAGATTAGTAGATCTCCAAGATCCCTTCCAGCCCTGCGATTCATATTTTTCATATGCATCTTTTTGTCCCTCTTATTTCTTATATTGTGAGTGCCAAATCCAGTCTAAATATCTGGCTAACTGAGTGCCAAATCCAGCCTAAATATCTGGCTAACTCTATAATATTATAATATTATTTGGAGGAAAAAGTGTCAAAAATAGGGAAATCTTAAAAAAATGTTAGACGAACTAAAATGTTTCCTGATGTATGCACAAAACATATTTGATTTATGCTGCTAATTAATCCGTTTACAAACATGCTAACTTAGAAAAATGGTTTTTTGCCAACAGAAAGGACATAACCTAAGAGTTTTTATTAGCAAAAATGGCATGAATCATAGTTTTTGGCGGAAGGAATTGCATGTATCCTATTTGCAGATAGATTCAGGTTATACATTTAGAACTATTTGTGTGGTGATAAATATAATACCCATTTTAACAAAGAAGCCTTTTACAGAAACATTAAACTCATAAGTAGGCCACCCAAATAGTTTCCTATAGAAAAAACAAACATTTTTATAACATTTTTATTTCATACAACTAAAACACTTAAATATATTGTTTGGACATATTTATTGAAGTGTCTCAAGAAAATTTACTTGAAATAAGTAACATGCTAAGCAGTAAAATCTGACAGGCTTTCTTTGTAATATCAATTCGTTAATGGATCAAAAGGAGTTAAGAAAAATTGAGAGAAAAAACACCTTTAAAACTTTAAATTTATGATGACAATTTTTAAAATGTTTTTATCCAATAAAATAGTTTTATGGTTAGCTATCCATAAGTTAACTAGAGATTCTTGTGGAATAATTTTTTTGTCTTTGACAATATTGTTCAGCTGACAGTGTCTGAAACATACCCGTGTTTCCCCTAAAGCAAGACAGCGTCACAATTTCTTTTTATCCCCAAAAGCCCCACTATGTCTTACTTTCGGGGTACGGCTTATATTGATTGGAAAACAATTGTCAGTTTTATTTTAAGTATTTTAAGTATTTTAAGTATTTAAGTATTTTAAGTATTTAAGTATTTTAAGCAGGAGGCGGAAGTGGGCAGGAGTAATATGTCTTACTTTCGTGGTACGGCTTATATTAGCCGACCCCCTGAAAACCCCGATACGTCTTACAATCGGGGAAACACGGTATTATCTGAGTTTAAAAGATCCTCTCTCTATCAATGTTCTCATAAAACTTGACCTTTCTGAAAGTTGCTGTTTGTGCAGGAGAAAAAGTACAGTTTTTAGTTTAATATTCATTTTGTTCAAAACTAACATCATAGCCCTCATCCTTTTAGAGGAGGCCCATTTATAATAAGACCAATATATTATTAAAATACATTTAATAAATTACAACCCACTCTCTTTTACAAAAAACCCCTCACACTATACAATGTCTTAATCTTGTCTGATACATTCAGTTACAAATACCTTCCCAAAAAGACCTTCTCTAAGAAGGCCTCTTTCATTTCAGCTCCAACTTCCTGCTGCTTAAACCTAAATACGAATTTTGTGTCTCATGCAAAATAATAAACCATAACGTGAATTTTTCCTTTTGTCACAGCGTGATGTAGAGACTCTCCCATTATGATTTAGTATTACCGGTATGTGTGTGAACTATGCCATTATGGCTTAGGGTATTTTTGTATATCCACATACTCTGAATATTGTCTTGGAATCAAATAGGATAGCTTTGTTATATTTAGGAATATATTTCATTTCCGTACCTGATGAATGGGGCATTTTCATTTCTACTCCCCAATTTTTCAGAGACAATGTGAAAATGATCTACAATAGTCTTTAAACTTTCCAAGCTTGAACATAGAGAATGATGAGGTTTTACTGTAATTTTAGCTATACTGGAACTGAATCAGAAATAGAGTCATCATAATGGAAGTGCCTTTAGCTAAATATTCTTTGAACATATACAAAACAGCTTTATTTCTAAATTGCATTATTTGAATGTAATATTGGAGAAAAAATATTACCTGCTTTTGTCTGTATAGTTTTTAGAACAGGTGTTTCGGATTCTGAAGGAACTGGCTGCATTTTCTTTAAAACTAAAGTAAAAGAAATGGTCATTTTTTAACAAAAACATTGGCACAAATTTATATTGCAAAATTATGACTGTTCTACAGTAAGTCTTCAGGGACATATTTAATGCTAATTGAAGGATTTATGATATAAGGACTAAATCTATTCTTAAGATTAAAGAAAAAATTAAATATTATCAAGATGGGGTTTTAGGACTTTAATCCAAGAATGCTAATCCTTTTGAAGAATTTTAAAGCAAAACTAATTAAAATAATATTTAAAAAGTCATCTTTACCCGATGATTCTGTGGGCATGAGAGGTGTAGGAGATGGTCTTGCTTTTGGAATTCCTAGAAACTTGTGCAGATCTAAATATTAAAAGACAAAAAGAAAAAAAAAGAAATGCCACTATATGATTTTATAAATCTTAAATAATACTTATGATATAATGACATAATACATTGGACATAATCTTATATTTTACATACTCTCTACTTATATAATGAGGATATAAACATTTTTACTAAATCAGACCAAGGGAAACAGACTTATGATCACAATTAGGACCAGAATTTCCATCGCTAAGTGATGCGGTTGTAAAGCAAAATGCCATGTTATTGCATCTTGCTTAGTGACTGCAATCCTGGAAGTCCCAGTTGTCCTTGTTAACCAAGAATTATACTTGTTAAGTGAGTATCAATCCCAATTCAAACCATTCCAGGCTTGGTGTCTCAATAAAGTAAGCAACTGCCTACAACTCCCTCACCCTATCTGTCCCAACTCATTGAAGAATGCAGCAACATCCATAACTTGAGGCATGGGTCATACTGTAAGTCCCTTTGTATAGTAACTTTGTAACTTTGAGCATTCACTATACAAACAATTGTAAGTTGAGGACTATTTGTCTAAGCATCTGCACAGGATGCTAGAGAGGGTAATATGCATGGTTAGGCAAAGACACCAATGGCTAATAAAAACACATATGTGACTGGATGTGAAGGACCCTGTTGCTCACAAACTTGTAAAAGTTTGTATTTTGAGAATTTTAACATTTTGTTTTGTTAAAATGCAATTGAAAAATATATTGACTACAATCCAATAGAGTGATTAATCATGGTGAAGATTTATTTCAGTAAGATTAATCATATTTAATGTCTGTTGGATTGTGGCCATTCCTTTACGAAAATAAAGCTAATCCTTTTTATAACCAAACTGGATGATGAGTAAAATTACCATAAATAGAAAACAAGAGTAAACTCTGCTAGTGGTTTTTCAATGGCATTCTTAAAGCCACAACATTGTACACTGTTAATTAGTTTAATAGCAAAGATGGCTTAGGAAAACCATGAAGTTTTTTTTTTTAAAGTGAGATAAATGAAGTACTAGTAGTATTAGTTGTAAAGACTGAAAGGCAAAAGATTCAAATTCCAAGCTAGGTTAATTTTCATGGTGATACTTTTAACTTTTTTTTTAAAGTTATCATGAAACATGAATTCTGGGGGGGATATATGGTATACTGAAGATATCTTCACAAAATCAGAGCCAACAATGATGGCAAAGACCATGGAATCTCAAGACACAAGTGATCAGGCTCAAATTATTTTATTTTAGACATATTATTTGAAGATCTAGATCTCCATAATTCTGGGAAAGGTGGAAGAAAAAAAGAAGAGATGACTAGTAACAAGATAGATGGACTCAGTTACAATGGTGGAGAGTGCATTGCTAAAATACCTAAAAGATCAGATTAAGGGTAGATGGTGAAGAAAAAATTCTATCTATGTAGTTTTTAGGAATAAAAAAGACTATATCAATAATCAAAAATCAAAAGATATATTAATGCAAGATATTTAATTGATTTAAATATCATGTTTGTATTATACATATTAGCACTATTCAGTAGCTTTGCAATGATAATTGTGTAAACAAAGTATTACCCAATGTGATAGGTGGCATTTCAGTCATGGGAGTTTTGCTAGGTGTTGAAGATTCCAGTTCACTTTCAGTGTGAGCTAAAATGAATCCAAAGTAATACCTTTTCTTTAGTTAGGAATTATACTGTGACCACATATATGGCATACTTCAAGCAAAGCAGAGATTCACACAGTACTTTGTGTTTTCATTTCATTGCTCCAAATGCTATGTTGCAGTTGATAAAGGAAATGGAAATATTTCAGTGAGCAATTAATAAAGAAACATTAGATGACAGAATATTTTTCAAAATCTTACTATTGAAATATCCCTGAAAAAGACACAGGAAATATGTTTTCCTAGGGAATAAGTCACTTTGAATAAAGTGTGTTTTACCTTTCAATAAACAAACATTGGATTGCCCTACTGGGAAGTGTTACACACTCCTCTGTTAAAGATAGGTTTCCTTATTATATTTTGTTCTTCAAAATTAAAGTGAAACGTCATTAATCTTGGAAAATCTATTTCACCTGCTACTATCATCACTTCTTTTTCTAGTTCAAAAATTCTTTTCCTTTGCTCTTTTTATTCTTTAAATTTCTGAAGAAATGGAATAGTCACTTTTTTGTTAAATAACTTTTTTTATATAAGCAGGTTTACTTAATATCTAAATTCATCTATATTCATAACTCTGTTCATTGACAGGAGACATCTCCTTTTGCCAAGTCCTTCCATCAACACCCCCAAACTCCCTTCTCTTTGGAATATAAACTGGGAAGGGCTTTGATTAGCAGTCTTTATAATTGTTTGAACTATATTTGAATAAATGTAAATTATTCATAAACTTATTATATGATTCATTTCTGGTCTTTGAAGATTTAATTTCATTTCCGAAGCTTTAAAAAAATGTAAGGCTATTTTTATAAGAACTATTTTTTTCATTAGCCATTCACAACCAGATGTTTTCCAGATATGCCAGAACTACAGGCCTCAGAACTTAGAGCCAATAGAACTTTTGCCCATGAATTACATATACTTCCAGCTTATATAAAGTGAACCAGACTGAAAAACCTTTCCTTACTTTCTGTCAACGTAGCCCCTGCAGTTATGTTCTTAAAATACCAAAAATTAAAACTGAATAATGTTATACAACGTACTGTTTTTATGTGCCATTACTATGCACTTTTCTATGCAGCTATTTTGGGCACAATCTCACAATTATTCAAAAAGTTGACAAATGCTTTAATTAGAAATTCATTTCTGAATAGCACCTCATAGCCTGAAAAAAAAAGCAGTGCATCATTGTGGCACAGTTTCAGTTCAGTGCATGTTAATTTTTAATTCCAAACAGCAAAATAAAGCATGGAAATAATATGTTACCTTGATTGACAGTAGAATCTTTTGAGACACCAGCAGCTGTAGGTTTACTCTTTTCCAAATCTTGTTCAACCATAGTTTTATGAAGAAGGAGAAAGGGAAGGAGAGACACAGAGAGAAAAACTATTAGTGTAAATCAAGTTTAGCCTTATCAGTAAGCTAAATTATGGTTTAAACCTAGGAAAGACATGCTCCTCTTAATAAAATACATTAGATTGTACTTGGGCTTAGAAGCTAAGCTAGTTAGTACTTGGGTAGAATATCACCAACATATTCCCTGGTTTGTAAACTAGATTAAGAAACTGAATAACATTTCAAAAGCACTGACAAACTATTTTATTGCTGTTGCTAAGAAATGAACACTTTATGTCCCATTTAGCTATCAAATGTTAAGCTCGATTCCAAGGTGTTTTTTCTATATGATTAAGGTTGCAGCAAACAAGTCAGTTCTACTCTCTGAAATCAAATAATTCTGAATTCTTGAAAATGGAGCACAAAAATGCTGAAATAGCAGTCTTATTTATTTGTAAAGTTTGTGGCACTATAAAAATGAGAAAAATGAACTGCTAAAACAAGAAACTAAATTCTGAACCTGCACTCTGATAGCAAGTCAGGTGTGATATAAAATACTATATGTGGCCTTAAAAGCACACAGCACAATATATTACAAGCCCATACTCTTCAAGCATTCTGATAAATAATGTATAAAGGACAGACTGTGACTATAGTACCTTCACACTTAATAAAAAAGCAAAAATGAGTCATCCTCTGCAAGAACCAAAAGCTCTAACACTCATTAAGGGCTTTTTACTAAACCAGGGGATTCAAGTGCAAATTGATATTTGGCCTAGATTTGATAGTTCACCTCATTTTCCCTCTTACAATCCAATTCTAAACCAGAAATATGCATTAGAAAAATAGTTGTTTGTTCAAATGGCAGCTTTATTTTTTCCAATGCAAAATTTACTGGAATTGAGTCTGAAGTGAGCTTGATCTCATATAAACATCCAGTCAGGTTCTGAAAGAATATTTACTCAAAGGGAAACTGTATGATTAAGATCATTCCTAGGTTGGCCTTCAAGAAAGAAATAATCAAATAAGTTACACGGCCCACAACCTTGTATATCATCTGTATGATTTATCATATAAGGCTTCAGAAGGAGTCAGACCCTTGTATTTTTTTCATTAGCTGAGTGTTACCCTAAATCTTCACACCCATCTGTAATTCATCAGCTGTCTTAACTTCTCAGAGTTGCCTTGATCTTAGTCTCTAAATTCATTTTCGAAAGGGAATATGTACAGCTGTTTAGGTTTACTGTTGTAGTAGATTCAGATACTCTTGTCTCATTCATCTATGTTTGTTTCAGTAGCTCACTCATCATCAGTTTCTCTTTGTTCCCCAGCATCTAATAAAGTCCTAGTTTATATTACTCTTATATTTGAGCTAGGCAGATAAAGCATTAGGGAGTCTTTGCCCCAGGAACTCTACTGGCAAGGTAGGTACCATCTGGGATTCAAACTATTGTCTCCTGTATTAAAGGTCACACTCTAACTACTATACTATCCAGCCACTATATGAACAAGTACTGTAATAACATATTGGAGAAAGAGAAGACAAACACCACCAGTGCCAAGTGGCTATAGGACATGAGAACAAACCACAGTAATTTCCCAGAACCACAATATTCCAGAATTCATAATAGCAGGCATCCAACAGTAGGTCAGGAATATGAAGAGCTGGGTAGCATCTGGCCCACACACGATCCCCACCTACTCGTTAAAGAAACTGAAAACAGTGCATGGATGTTTACAGTACACTACTGCCTCAGTAATGCCTGATCAGTGGGACTGGGTGAATACTATTTCTGACATGTGTCCAGTATCCTTGTCCACCAATGGACAAAAATGCATTTTATGCTGCACTGTCTAATCCATGGAGAAAGAAGGCAGGTTTATTGAAAAGAGAAGAAAACAGTTTGGTCTGCTGTTATCAGGTCTCCAGCTTTTGGATAATCAGAAAAATGGCATCACTCTTTCTTATCTCCACTCACTGCATTTCTTGCCAACTTGAGGGAACCTGCTTCTCTCCACAGTGTGAGAAGCGAAAAACTGGTTCTCTTGTCATACATCTTTAACTGCTACCTTCTTAATTAAAACTTCATAAAATTGCACAAGATTGCACAAAACACAGATTAATGTATGTTCAGTGATTCTCTGGAAGTCACTGAATAAAAAAGCAATAAAAATCAGGAAAATGTATGTCTCTCAATATATTTTGCTAAATAATGTGATGTGATTAGTGTAAGATAATTTTAGTGCAATATAAATAAATAAAAATTCTTGTCAAATCACTATGTAGAAAGAAAGAGCAAAATAATCACCAGTCTGGGATTTGGGGGTGATTTCTTTGACTTCTGATATCTTTGATTCTGGGAGCCATTCTTGAGTTTTGTTCTTAGCTGCATAAAGCAAGAATGCAATTCTTAGTTTAAAAGGAAAGATATTTCACCTAGATCTGAAAATAAGGTTAAGTACTTGTAGTCAGGCTGTCTGAATCAGAATACATTGATTCAGTTTACTGTTTAAATCATTAATGCTATATTTTGGTTTACCATATGTACAATCTAAATAAAAGTGCATGTATCTTTATTTTCAACTTTCATTAATATAAAAACTTTACCATATTGCCTGAAAATCTATTGTTTTAATGCAAATTTCCCAGGCAAAAAAATTATTTTATATACTTTCAAAGGCTTTTCTACATACATTTTCTGATGCAAGCTTTAAAAAAAATTAAAGTGTGTTTAAATGCTTTTTGAAAATCTATGTTTTTGCTCAATATATCTATCACAGGCAAATGCTTTCTTTGTGTACATATTTGAAAATAGAAAGACAAATGATAACTAACTCCATTCAGCCTATGTTCTGGTGGAAATTGTTTATATAACAACAACAATAACAATAATAATAAAGTTGGAAGGGACTTTGGAGGTCATCTAGTCCACCCCCCTGCTCAGGCAGGAAACCCTATACCAGCGGTTCTCAACCTGTGGGTCATGACCCCATTTGGGGTTGAACGACCGTTTCATGGGGGTCGTCAAACACCGCAGTCCGCCATTTCCCCCCCCATTTTTCCCCCATTTCTCCTTGGCTGTCGCGCGCGTGCCGCGCATGCACGATTCGGGCCTTCGTGCCGCGCATGTGCGGTTCGGGCTGTAGCGCCACGCATGTGCGGTTCGGGCCGTCGCATGTGTGCCATGCATGCACGATTCAGCCCTTCGCGCCGTGCATGCACGGTTCGGGACATCACGTGTGCGCCGTGCATGCGCGGTTAGGCCCATCGCGCCACGCATGCGCAGTTAGGCCCATCGCGCGCACGCCATGCATGCGCGATTCCAAGTGTGGCCTTACCACGGCATTGTAAAGTGGTATTAATACTTCATGTGATCTTGATTGTATCCCTCTGTTAATGCAGCCCAGCACTGTGTTGGCCTTTTTGGCAACTGCAACACACTGCTGGCTCATATTTAAGTGATTGTCCACTAGGACTCCGAGGTCCCTCTCACAGTTACTACTATTGAGCAAGGTACCCCCTATACTATAACTGTACATTTGGTTTTTCTTGCTTAAATTTAGAACCTTACTTTTTTCACCATTGAATTTCATTTTGTTAGATAGCGCCTAGTGTTCAAGTCTATCCAGGTCCTCCTGTATCCTAAGCCTGTCTTCTGGAATGTTGGCTATTCCTGCCAGCTTGGTGTCATCTGAAAATTTGATGATTTCCCCATCTATCCCCTCGTCCAAATCGTTGATGAAGATGTTTAAGAGAACTGGGCACAGATCAGAGCCCTGGGGCACTCCACTACACACTTCCCTCCATGTAAGACTACACGCTTTATTTTGCTACATTTTGCTGAGTTTGCCCAGGATAACAGTATCCATAGTAAATGAACTAAACATCAAATAAATAATATATCTAGACAAAATTATAGTAATTTGAGACAAACATTGTAGGAGAAATAAACTATAACACAAAACCATATCAAAACTTTATGTACATTCCCATTTATGAGTCTTAGTTTAGTTTAGTTTTTTTTTTAAAGTCTACACTGATTCCTTAAATATAATGATAGGGAAACAATTGAATTAGTTTCTGAAGCACATCATGACCTAAGCAATTTATTTCAGCACATTTATTACATCGAAAAATTGAGCAAATAGACTTTGGAACTTTTACAGGTAATAATCAGAAACATTCAGTTCATGGGATTCTTAAATGGAAAAAGTCATTAGCAGCAAATAAGACTTGGAACATCAGAAACAATCATAAACTGCACTCAGTTGGACTTTATCTACAAAGACTTACTTTTAAAGACCTCATTAAATAGCAATTTGTACTGTCTGGAGGTTAATTAATTCTGGAGTCATAGCAGAAGTTAGTCTTCCCCCTTATTGTCATAATATAATTCTACAATACAGAGTAATGAAACAAGGCTATTTGGGCATAGATCTAGCTGCTGTATATTTAGAGTTTTATCTTTATCCTTTTTTTCTTCTTCTAGCCAATGTCTCAAACACTGCCTGTATAAGTCCCAGCAATATTTTTGCCAAGTTTTTCAGAAGTGGTTTGCCATTACCTTCTTCCTATAAATGGAAGAAAGTGATGGGTCCAATGTCTGTCTTCTGACTTAGGTCAGCATAAATTGTGGTTAGTTAACCAGGTAAGTAAGGTGGCCTTTTGGTAGCTGAGTATATACATTGAACAGCTTGTTTGCCATTTCACATCACAGGCATGGTTAAACATATGCCACTCTTATGTACATGAGAGAAAAATTCTATTCACCTAAGATTTTCTACTTACCTAGAATTTGTTTTGGTTTTTTAAATATATCGAACCTTGAGGAAGATGGAGGTTTCTGTTTTGTTGCATTGAAATCAGGAACAATAAGGTGCACTACACATATGGATAAATGAATCAGTTAATTATTTAGAAAAGTTTCTAAGTTTCCAGTTCTGTAAAGATTAGTATCAGCAGTAGGAAGAGTCAGCTGGAGGAATAGAGGCAGGAAAAGGATTATAGCTTCAACTTATAAGTATATAAAATGATGTATTTATTTTTCAATAACTGCCAATAATAGACATTCTTTACCACCCCAGAGAGGCTTTATGAAGTTACAATACATCAGCTTTTTAAAATCCCTTTACCTATTTTCTGGATATAGCAGAATCCCAAAACAAAATTTTGATATCATTCAAGTTGTGATAATGCTAACAAAATAAAACATCATTATTACCAGCAAAGTTGGCACTACCAATTACTGAAAACCCTAACAATCTATTTTTAATTTCTTTTTCATACAGCTCCATGATCAAATGCAGTACAAGCTAATTAGAACTGGGTTAGCTATTAAATCCATTTAGAGCCTCCCAAAAATAAGTTGTGAAAGTAAGCCTATAAAAATAATGACCATCTTAATTACCTAATATTGGTCCTGATAAAGGAGGCCTCTGTAAAATTTCAGACTGTGTCCGATGTGTAATATTTTGAAGAACTGTGGAAATAATAAGAATGAATCTGTTAGAAATCTATATACTTGTTCTAATATAATAAACCTGACACACTATGGTTGATATGAAAGATTCTGAATGGTTCTTATAAGCTACAATGTTTTTGATTAAGTTATACATATATGTGTGTGTGTGTGTGTGTGTGTGTGTATGTATGTATGTATGTTTTCTGATGTTTTCGTGGGTGTTTGTAGGTCTCTGGTAATTCGGGTTTTCTCCCGCGTAAAATTTGAAGTGTCTTGCCAATGTTTCGACAAAGTCCCATTCGTCATCTTCAGGCTGGAGCCGAAAGCACCAGCCTGAAGATGATGAATGGGATTTCGTCGAAACGTTGCCAAGACACCTCAGATTCTACACGGGAGAAATATATATATATATATATATTGAAGGTGAAAAACTACTAGTCAAGGAAACTTCGGAAACTGCAGATAGGGCACTAAAAAATCAAGGTGATTTTAATGAAAAAGATTTGGCAGATTTACACCAGGTCCAAAGTATGTTTGAAGAGCTTGGAGATAATACAAAATGTACATGTTAGCTTATGTTGCAAATGAAATTTCTAAAAATGAAGGGGAAAACTATTTTTGAGAAACACCTATGTGAAAGGGGAACTAATCACTTGGTTATGGAGTAATTATGGATTATTTCTTTAAATTGGTATGCAATCCTTAAAACCAACCTTTTTCAACACAGCTTCTATCATCAAATATAATGAATAGGAAAATTGCATCAAGGAAATATATTGACAGGCTAAAAGAATGTATAAGGATGCCAGCTCATCAAAAGACAAATGGGATAGATTTCTATTCCTAAAGGATCCTGATACTTTATGTATGTAACAATATGGTATGTGTTGTTTCTAGTTAAATTTGAGCATACATAAAATATTCACCATTAATATCAGATGTCTGGGTTCCTGATATAATGACCATACACAAAATTGGAGTACATCTCACCATCTCATCATCTCATCTTCCAAGCTTTCAAAAAGCTTTTGACCTGTCTAATTGTTAAATATAAGTGTGGCTATATAAATATTTTAAATTAAATAAATTAAATTAAATTTAAAAATGTTGTATTTCTGTATACCATTTTTGCTGAGTGGAAAACTGGGGGGAAGGAGTTGGTTGGGAAAGAAACCTACCAAATTATACCACTCATAAAATGTGTCTAGAATGTTTTTAATAACCTACTTGATAAAGAGCACAGCACCTTGTGAATAGTTAAAGTAAATAAGTTGATATCAATACAGTTTTATTTGCAAAAAGCTTATGATAGTTATTCTGTATAAACTTTCTTGATTCATTCTTCTTTTTAAGGCTACATAAGGAGGGATTCTTGCTTTGTTGCCAAACCGCTGGGGGGAGGGGAGAGAGAGAGGATGAACTCAATCCAGATTTTGTTTAATTTTCTGCAAGGATGACAAACTCTGCTATATAACATGACAAATGCAAGATTTCTCTCACTCTAAGGGGAATTGTCTGAAACAACTGAATTTGCTGAAAGAGTTGGCATTTTAGAATATGTCCAGCATACTTAAGTTAAGCATATGTGTTTTTGCTTCAATTGCATACAAGCAACACTCTTTTTTTCATGCACATTCTTTCTATTCTATAAATATAAGCACACAAAATCCCACAATACCTTGTTTGATTACTTTAACTGGAACAAGAGTTTTTGAATCTGGTATAAACTGAAGAAAAGTTAAAAAAAATAATGGATACATGAAATATCATTATATTTATTTTTAAATATACAAATATTGTTCTTTCCTTATAAATTTGGTTTTCTCAATAGTGCATGTAACTTTCATATGCACAGCAAGTGCATCAGATCACAGTTTAATTAAAATATTTTGTTTATTTCATAGTAAATGTTTTATGAAGTGTTTTAAACATGTCATAAATATCCATTCCAGCTGCTGAAGGGCACTGGAGAATAAAAATGGTGCAAGGATATTGTAATCTAAGCATTGAAACAGTTGTTGCCAAACTTTAAAGATTCTTAAAGGCCTTGGTCAGAATGTTCATTTGAAAAGAAATTCCACATCTATTCCCCTCACAATCCTATAACAGAAAAAAAATATTTTTCCATTATTTTTTGTCCAGTGCTGATAATCCAGAGCAGTGTTCTCTGGGGAATTCTGGGAATTGAAGTCCACACATTTGCCAAGGTTGAGAAAAACCTCTTTTTTTTCTTCAATGGCTAAGTTATATTTTGGATGGAGCTGTCCTCCAGGTGTGCAGTTTGGAATTTGTTATCACCCTTTAAAGAGGCCCCAGAAACAAAACTTTCAATGTATACTTCATAGTTAAATAACAACTCATATTTTAGTCTAATAAATGAATGATTTTTTGGATTCATTCCCACAACATTCAAATTTTAAATTTTTTGGCCTGCATTAAACTGATATTGTATGAACAAAAAATTCCTATGGATCCTTAAGGACTAACCTAACCTAATTGCCAGGATATTTTATACCCAAAATAAAAATCCATCACAAGTAAGGATATAGCCTTTAAAATTCATTTTTTAATTATATGTCAGGAACAAACAATATACTTTGAGAAAAATGCAATGGAAGATGAAACTAATTAATAAAAACTAAATTAATTCTTTTTTTTTTAAAAAAAGTCAACATTCTCATTGCAATCCTTTTAATAAGTACTCATACAATTCTCACAATTTATATAATTTGCATACAATAAGGGAAGGTCATTTTAGCTATTTATTGAACAAGCCATGTACAAACCCGAATCAATGTTACATTTAAGTAAAATAATAATGGCTAGATCAAACTGATTGATTATCTATGAACTGTTTCACTAAACTATCCCCTCTCATCCCTACTCTCCCGAATAATTAAATGAATGAACAGGTTGTTGAGTGGAGCATAGAGTGCCTCAACAGTGGGTGAAAACTGGGAGGCCTAGTGCAGCATCAGCCCACCTGCTTCAGACCTCCCAAGATCCCCTCCACCCCCTGGATAGCCCATGTTTTGCTTCCTACCCTTGTGGGATTGTGCCATGTGACCATTGGAGAGGCCTGTTCTTCCCTATCTGCAGTCTGGAGAAGTTAACTGAGCAATTGGTGACTGAGGTGGGGAGGAATGTGTGGAACCCAGTGGGGTGGCAAAGAAGGCAAAGTGCCTGTAGGACCCAATGGGGCAAGATGGGAGGGAAAAATAGGTGAGGGATTGTGCTGCAGTGTCTCTGTGGTTGATCACAAGAACTGTGGGAGTGCTATAGAAGCTGTAACTTGAAACCGAGTTGTAAATAGCTTTGGGGTGTGTGTCTGTCATAACTCCATTCATATGGTTGCTACAGTAAGTGACCTTTGTAAGTCGAGGACTACGTGTATTTTTTTCCTCACTTGATCTGCAAACACTTAGCAAACATTAATGGAATATTGAAATGAGTAATAGGCTGGGAATGTCAGATTCTGGATTCAGACAAGAGAATATATTAGCCAAGCTAGAATGTATATCTCAGCAAACTGCAATTTCCAGATATCATTTGCCAACAAAAGTTGACTATTGTACAGTATAATGCTTGAAATGAGTGGTCATATTATGCTAAGCCCCAAATCAAACAATCTTTGATATGACATTGTGTATAAATTTGGTTATAAGTGAAGGTAGTGATAGATCTATAGTTGAACCTATTGACAAAATTGACAATAAAGAAACTATCAGAACAGATGCTGTCCATTCAATTTGCACTCAAACCGGTCAAATGTGAAATTGATGTACTTTTAACAAAAATATGTACATACTGATACTGCATAAAACTACTTTAATAGAATATAGTAGGTGATGAGCTAGGACTGGGAACATCAGGTGTGAGTGTCCAGCCCAGTATAAAGTTCATTAGGTAATTAGGTAAACCAACCAAAATTTCTCATTACAACCTACTTTGCAATTCAGACTAACTAAAATCTATCTTTAGTTATTCTTGTAATATTGCTAGTCTATGCATTAAAAGGAGAAAAAGAACAAACAAGCTAATTCTGTCTCATTCTCCGGACCCAAGAATCCTATCTTCAATAGCCGTGCCTTTTTTTCATAGAACATGATTGTCAGTAGAAAAATACTTCTTGAATCTATAGTACTTAACAATTCTTAACTGCACAAAGAGCTTTCATAATTATAAAAACTTATCTATCAACAGATCCTTTTCATAAAGGAAAAACTGAATGACAGCTAAGAGAGAATGAAGGTAGCATGCTTATTCTTGCTCTTTCTCTGCAAGTAGAAGCTACACCCATTGCTAACAACTAAAAAGAGCTTCTGCTCTTACATATGAAATATTTGGGGTGGAGGGGAAGAAAGATTTAAACACAGATACAATTTTCAGACACCAGTGTTCTAACTCTAAATATGCCAAGCCCATCATGAGATGAAAATCTGGACTATTCATATATAATATATTTAAATTCGAAGTGTATCGCCAATATAAGGGGAGGGGGTTTATTGGTTTCTGTCTTGTTCTATCCTATTATCTTTGTACGCTGCCTCAAGTCACCAAGAGTAAGTTGGATGGCCATATAAATTTTCTTAATAAACAAATTAATTAGGATATAGTAGCATGTAAATTAACTATCCTGTAAATTAACTAGGATATTATAAATTAAATGAATCACTGTATTACAGCCAGTGTGAAGGAATTCAGCTTCTGATATTAAAAAGATGATGACCCATGGTAGGAAATTTCCTTAAACTCTAGCGAAAGAAAGAAAGAAAATCCATATAGTAGCCCTCAAAATATCTAAATAAATGGAACTCTCTTATCAGTTTAGTTAGAATTTCCCATTTAGGAGATTTTGGATAGCTTCATATTAACTTTTATGATGTGATCTATTTGTCTCCTTGAGAAGATGCCAATGACCATAACTGAGCCGTATATCTACTTGGGCTGTTTAAAAGCAACTTCCACTTATCTGGAAATCATATGTTCGAAACAACCCACCAATCTCAGATCTGTGTTCCTGTGTTCATGCTTCCTGTTCTGCTCCTTAACTTGTGGGTCCTTGACTTGTGTCAGCTGACTAATTTTTCTGGGATTTGATTCCCGGAGTGTAGTGGATCCTTCTCTGTCACGGCTATGCTCCACTTCCCTGAATCTATGCTCTGTTTGTCTCCTATGGCTTGACTTGGGGCTAAAGTCTAAACTACATTTTCCAAGGCATATATGCCTGTATATAATGTACAATAGCTGCTTTTGTAATTAACTGGAATACTATTGTCAATGAACCACTTGTAAATAGAGTTGGTGTGTTTGAACCAGAACACTGAAGATCAGACATTTCCAAGGTGGTATTTTCAATGGTCCAACAGCATTAAATACATAATAATCTAAAAGTAAATGTTGAAGTCTATAAGTGATACTTATAGATTAATATTGCCTACATGTCTGCATATTAAAATATTGTAATGGTATAACTTAATTATGATACCAATTAAAATTAAAATAAGTATGTTAAAAAAGTAATTTATTGATAAATTAAAATAGATAACTAGTCCATACTCAGAAAAATAAAAATAAGTGAAGAAAAATATCATAATCTTATATATATCAAAGGTAAAATAATTAGAATGTTTCAGTTCTAAAAATCTTTTTGAATAATTCATATAATCAAAAATGTATTCAATATAAAATACAAACAAGCCAATTAAATCCAATTTATCTTCACCTTGATCTATAATTGGATAGAATATAGTTTTGATGTGAAAAATGAGTTATATTTATAGATTCCCTAAACAAGATTTAATACCAGTATTTGCATATATTATTAAATTTTATATGGAAAAGGAAAAAATTCAGATTCATATTTGATATGTGGCATACAGGTAGTACTTGAGATGTGACTGGTCATTTAACAACGATTTGAAGTTCATTTAACATTTGTCCCAACTTTCAGCCACAATGGGCAGGCAATTTACCTGTATAGATAATATGCTAAATAATAAAGATAAAAATAATTTTCATTGCATACCTTTGTATGGATTTTAGGGAATTTGTAGTTGTTCTGGAGCTGTCCATTTTCTTTGTTTTTACCTGATATAAATATATATGTATGTATGTTAAACCCTCCAATTATCATATAAAGGTACATATACACATTAATTTTGTAATTCCAAATGTAATGTGATCTCATACAACTTCCCATTGTTTATGTCACAGTTAATGATAATTTTAATGAATGTATTGTAATGAATGTATTGCCCTGTTCCTCAACCTATGTTTAAACTCCAGCTGATTTCTGCAGTTAAGTTAGTGATATCCTAACTAAACTGGATAATATTTATGAGTAAGTACTCTTATTTTACTTCTTTATTACATTCATAGCCCATCATTTCTCTACAGACAATGCTATAAGCATATACAAATAGTAACTAATTCAAAAAGTAAAATAATCAAAAACACACAAATTAAAAAATATAATAATAATTTCATAAAACTAATGTCAATTGCATATAAAGTTGCCAAAAGCTATTGGCATAAAAACGCTATTGTTTGGCTGTCCTGTAGTCCTATAACAGTATGTTTCAAAATCTAGGCTCAGTCATTGTATGAAGATCCTCTCTCATTTTCTTGCTGAACGTATTTCTGGGTACTAGCACAATGGAAAGGAATTCCCAAAGATTGTAACTTGAATAGGCCCATATGAAAAAATCCAAAAATTCAAGTGACCTTGGTTTAGATTTTATGCAACTTTATAAGCCATAACTAGCATCTATACATATATATGCTCAGAAATAGGCTATTATTAACTGAAGAAACAGGAAGGATATCTCTCTCTCATGCTTTCAAAATCAATTGCCTGGGTTCTCTAAACTAAAACATTTAAGAGTTTTCATAGTCAGCCCTTTCAATAACGTGTTATATTATCCTAAAACATGGGATGCAACAAGATTTTATATAAACAGGAATGAGCATATTTGGCATAGTAGGTTTAGTTATACTAATGAATTGTGTATTTCACTAATTTCACTTTATTTCTTCTTTCTTTTATTTTATTAGCCACGGTTTTCTTGAAGAGCTGTAGGAAAGACCAGAAGTAGATGGGTTTATGAATACATCCTGGGATAGGGGAAAAATAGAACAGAATGGATGAAAAAAGAAAAGAGAGAAACAGATAGATAAGCAATGAAAAGAGCACTTTCATTGTCTTAAACACTGTAGGTAACTTATTCTTTCATAGAAATAAACAATATTTAATCTGACTAGTTAAAATGTTGTTGGCAACAGCTTATACATTTGAAAAATGTAAGAGCAGGTAGTCTTTGACTTATAACCATTTGTTTAGTGACCATTCTAAGTTACAGTGGCACTGAAAAGGTGAATTATGACTGTTTTTCACACTTATAACTGTTGCAGCATCCCCTTGGCCACATGATTAAAAGCTTGATAACTGGCATGTATTTATGACAATTGCAGTGTCTGGGGTCATGTGATCATCTTTTGCGACCTTCTGACAAGCAATATGACCATTTTTCATACTTAGAATTGTTGCAGCATCCCCATGGTCATGTGATGACATCTGACTCACCTTTATGACAGTTGCAGTGTCCTGGGGTCATGTGGTCATCTTTTGCAACCTTCTGACAAGCAAAGTCAATGGGGAAGCCAGTAACAACCGTGTTACTAACTTAATAACTGCAGTGACTCGCTCAAGAATTGTGGCAAGAAGGTTGTAAAATGGGGCAAAGCTCACATAACAACTGTCTTGATTAGCAACAGAAATTTTGGGCTCATTTGTGGTTGAAAATTGACAAAATCGAAGACTACCTGTACCTTTATCATGTTATGTACAAGGGAATAAATTTCTCTACAGCTTTCTTATTTAAAGGCAGGAATGTGCAACCTGAAGACTCATCCCTCCCATAATTGCCTCACTTCCAAAAATATTGTCTTCCAAAAATGTAATTATGTAAGCCACCAAATATTGCTTACCTTAAGTTATTCAACAGTGGTATTTCTGCTCCAAAAACAAATAGAGTCTCTTGTTATGAACCTTAGCTTTGCCTAGAGAATGTGTGGATGCATTGATTATTATAAGTCCATGTGCTTAAGTTGGCTGTATAATATTACAAATAAAAAAAATTAAAAAGCAGAGCAGCCATCAGAATCTTTGCAATAGCCTTCATAGGTAGAGGGAAAAGTGACACTATAAAAAATATACTAGAAGCACTTAAGAGGTTATTAATTATGATTCTCACTGCTTTCATAATAGGAAGATAAATTGGGTGTGTCATATCTCCATCTGTGGAATATCTTGTTCTCATTTTATTTGGTTTCCAAACACCTGAGTCATTAGAAATGCCTCTGAAGATATGAAGACTTACTGGCCTGATGGGATAGTTACGTGACGGTTTTAACATTAGAAAAAGTGATACTGTCTTTTATTGTTCCCTTGCTAGAATATTAAAATTTGGTGGGGGGGAACCAACTCATAAAATATTGCATGTAAAGATTTGGCTGCAAAAGATGAAATTCAAATAAAAAAGCTAGCATGAAAATAATCTGTAAAAATATGGAATCTCTCAGAATGTAAATTCATAAAGGTCAAGTCGACTGCCTTGAAGAGTAAAAATCTTCAAAGCAATAGGGCAAAGTGAAACAGAGTAAATGAATGAGAGGTGGTTGTATTCCACTCTCATATGGATTTTATTTTATGTAAAGAAGAGATCCACTAATCATAGCTTTTACTGTATGTGATGAGAATGATACATGAGATTTCCATGTCAGTAATTTACAGCATCCCTAGCCATTGCTGAGGTGATATAAATCCACATTTATATGAATCTCCTTAGGTATAAAATGTACATCCTCCACCAATAGTATGTATGTGTACATATATGCATGTATTACCTAGCTATCATCTATCTTTATCATTTGTATGCTATCTGGGCAACTCACTAGTAAAAACATTTTTAAAAGATAAAATCAGTAGTAAAATATAAGGAATAAAAATAAGGAATAAAAGATAGCAAGGCGACAGAAACCCAACTGGAACAGGAAAAAAAAGAATAGAATAGAATAGAGCTGGAAGGGATCTTGGACATCTTCTAGCCCAGCCCCCTGCTCAAGCAGGAGAACCTATATCATCTCAGAAAAGTGACTGTCCTATTTCTTTTAAAAAACCTCCAGTGATGGAGCACCCACGATTTCTAAAGGCAAGCTGTTGCACTGGTTAATTGTCCTCACTGTTAGGAAGTTTCTCCTTAATTCCAGGTTGCTTCTTTCTTTCATTAGTTTCCAACCATTGTTTCTTGTTCTGCCCTCTGGTGCTTTGGAGAATAATTTGACCCCCTCTTCTTTGTGGCAGCCCCTCAAATACTGGAATACTGCTATTATGTCACCCCTTTTTTTCTTTTCTTTAGACTGGCCAAACCCAAGTCCTGCAGCCGTTCTTCATAAGTTTTAGTCTCCAGGCCTTTGATTATTTTTGATTATTAGTTGCTCTTCTCTGAACTTTTTCCAAAATCTCAACATCTTTTTTGTAGCATGGTGACCAAAATTGGTTACAGTATTCCATGTGTGGTCTTACTAGGGTTTTATAAAGTGGTACTAATAGTTCATGTGAAGAATCCAAGAGTATTTCATTCAGCTCTTCATAGCTCTTCTAACAACAGCAAGGTGATGGCTATCCACATCTTGAGGTAACCTCACTCTAGAAGGCACACTTCCAGGATCCCAATGTATGACATTGCTTAAGTGAAAGACTCTAGAGCATGCTAACCCTGCCAGATTGAAATGGACAGGCAGATACTATGAGGATAGTTTATCTAGTCTGGGTATTATTTATGTGTGGTTATGTTATATGGTTATGTTCCTCTTTTAAATTAAATTAAATTTTAAATTTTAAAAATCATTACCAACATAGATTCTCTTTGGAATCAGGGAGCTTAAAATCCAATAAATAAATAAACAGTAAAAGTTTGAAACTGTTACAAATTACTTACCAGGAATAACCATTTCATGAATGAAACTCTTACTCCAGATCCCATCATCTATATTGTCTTTCACTCCAAATTCATAAATAGTGTTGGGTTTCAAATTATCCACCACTGTTTCTGTAGATGGACAAAGCTGCAGGATCCACTTCTTACTCTTGTCCTTTTCTCTGTAGCGCACTGTATAAAATCTAGTCAATAACAGTAAACATAAACTTTCAATCTGAAGAAAATGCAGAATACAAAAGCAAAATACAAATTTATTGTGTGTTAAGGCAAATTTTATGTGTGCACTCCATTTTCTTTTTAGTTCAGACATTCTTTATTGTAGGAATAGGAACCTGAGATGGTGAGATTTGAGTTATTAGATAGAGTAATTTCATTGCCTAAATTGAGTTAAGTGCCTTGAATCAGTTCAATTCAACTATCCAGGCTCAGGCAAATCTGATCAGTGCTCCCTCAAGGTTTTCTTAGCAACCTTGATAAATTAGCTGACCTACATTATGCTCTATGGCAGAAGTCTCCAAACATTTCAGTCTGAAGGCCAATTGGACATTTTGCAAATATTCAAGGCCCTGGGGGAAAAAAAATCAGTGAATAAATGAGTGAATAAAATTTAACGGAATGAATTGTTTTAATTTGCTCAGTATGATATGATTCACAATAGCAGCAAAAGAAATGGGATAGCTACAAAAAAAGCAATACCGTGCTTGTACGTACAAATGATATAAGAAAAATGTCAAACATTAGAAAATACTTGAAGAAATAATAAATTAATAAGTGCATCCCAGAAATGAAGGCTGTTCTTTTTTTAAATACAATACATTTACACAAATGTATTTTAATACAATACTTTTTTAATACATTTGCAGAAATTTCACAAATCAACGGAAAAAGAGAATGTAGCACAGATCACTTCCGCCCACACTAACAAGCAAAGTAAGCAACCCTCCAGCTGGCTTAAAGCCGGCACAAATTTTAAAGAGGAAGATGCTTCTCCTTCCTCATCCAGGAATCCTCCAGCTGGCTCACAACCCTTCCCACCAGAGAAATCAAGAGAACCCTATCTTCCTTTCTAAAGAGTGGTGAATTTTATTGTACAATCATTTTATTGTAAATATCTTTGCAAATACAGAGCTTTTTAAATTTCCCATAAAAACATAATCTAGTTTTCTCATCTGCCAGTGTTATTTCTCTGTATAACATGAGTAATCAAGATATATTTAATAACAGAACCTTTTTTGCAAACTTAATTTTAGGAACTTGGCTGTGGCATAAAAATATTAAAATATATAACGTTTCCTCATAATTTATGATAATTCCTCTGTTTAATCTAGCAGCTTTTATTTAATCCCAACATGATAAAAATCAGCCTCAAAGCATCATAGAAATTATATGAATAAATATGTTGAAATAGCACTATATCTACATCAGAATACAAACCGCAGGCTTATTAGTAACTTAGGTAGGGGCCACATGATAAATAGCTGAATTATTGTCAGTTGCAGGTTTGCTGTGTGAATGACTCTCAAATTATTGTGCTGTTACAATATTCTTTCATTTTAAAAAAATATATAGCATATTCATTAGTACTGATTAGATTCTCTAAAAAATATCTTCCCAACTATTTACTTTTTTTACTGTTTGTAATTTGTTTTTATTCACTTCCTGTGAGAATCTTATTATTCTTCATCCATTCATTTAGCAGTAGAGAAAATATGAATCTGTTTACAAGTTTATTCAATTTATTGCATCAAAGATAGCTGAATGATAACATTTGTAATTGTATAAGGCACCAGGGATTATAGGACTAAATGATATTGTGGATATATGAGGTCTAGGTCTAAAATGGAATGAATGTAGTTTAGAAAAGGATAATAGTGAAATAATTTTACTTAGTTATTTTGTTATATAAATAGTGTGTGGTCACAGTGATTTATGTGGATTTCTTATTGTTCTTTTCCTCATCAACAAGCTGAGAGTTTGGGCTGAGAGGATGTGATTGTCCAAAGTCACCTAGTGAGTTTTTGTGGTTGACGATGGATATGAAGCTGGTCCTGCACAAGTCATAGTCTGAAACCTTAACCATTATACCATATTATCTTTTAAATATATTTAATATGTGGCAAAGTTGCTCAGAGTAAAGACATTTTTACCTTCACAAAAAGAAACATAGCAAGAACTTAATTATTATAGTGCGGACCTATTCAAACAGTAATGTCATGAATGTAGCACATTTTTTGCATATAAAACAGATGCATTATGGGAAAAAATTGTGGTATCAGTCCATTCCATTACCTGTCATTTGGACAGTTATTCATTGTGGTCCAGTCATGCTTTGGATTGACTAATATGCCCCAGGATAGGAAGACAGATGTTGGAGTTAAAGTGCCTATTACCAGTTGAAGGGGTTTGGGTTTCTTTGTTTTACCTACATAAGAAATACAAAATTGCATAGTGTTTTATATTCATATATATATTAAGATACTGTATATAAGAAGGCTTCTAAATTTATCATATAACATTTATACGGTCTGTATACTATGAACCATTAGAATGCAATATACCTCTTTTATCATTGCTAAAATTAGATATTGATGAAGAAGGTCCAAATCCATAGTTGATGAGCTATATTCAATTTAGAATCACTTAGTTTAAAAATGGGAAGATTACATATCGTGTATTTCAAAATGATACAGTCAAAGGCAGGTATTTATTGCCAAAATGTGTATAATAGAACATGTTGATAATCAAAACCAAATCATGTTGTTTATTCTGCATAATCAATTATTCATAATTCTTTCACTAGAGACTGGACTGTCAGCTTCTGTTTGAGGAGTGGGTGGCAGCTGTGGTCAGAAAGCCTTATGTACAGATATAGCTTGTTGCCAGTTGTGCTCATTCCTAATGGGAGACTCTGTCCATGCAGTGATTATTTGATGATTAAACTATTGCAATGAACTCTACAGGGGGCTACCCTTAATGACAGTTAGTCCAGCATATGGTAGAAGCAATAATGTAACATCTCTGCTGCTTGAGCTCCACTGGTTACCAGTTGGATTCCAGGTGAAATTAGAGTTACCTACTGTATAAGCCTAAATGTCATAACAAATAGTTAGCTGGAAGACTGTCTCTCTCTCTCTCTCTCTCCCCCACAGTATCTGCCCATTGTATGTTTTCTGACAAGGTTGGCTTTAGTGAGACCCAGGAGACAAGCTTTCTTTGCCTTTTGGAACAATATCCTCCTGGTGAGCCAGATGACTCCCACTTTGCCAATTTTCCACTTGCCTTTAAAAATGTGACTTTTCCCGCAAGCCTTGAGTTAAATTGATGAACGGCCTGTAGGAATTAAGAGGAAATTAGAAAAGTGTTTTTTTTGCATAGACTTTAATGCATAGAATTTATTGCTGAAGATATTTTGTATTTATTGTATTGCTTTTAATTTTGTAAACAGCAAAGGTCATTTAGTTAGAGAGACCTACAAAATCAATAAATGCAATTCAGCTCAGTAAACTTGTCTGACCTACTTGTCTGGCTTCATATGCAGGAAACATGCTAATTCAAGATTGGCAGTGGTCCCTTGTCCTCAGATCATTGGATTTGCAGGTAAAACAGAGTTTTCAAAGATTTTTTTTTTTCCCTAGAAAACAGATAGTTGACCATCTTGTCCTATTTCCAAGCTCCTGCTTTTCTCCCTTCCCTTCAGCAGCTAAGGTAAAAAAAAGCACCTTTCTTTCATCTTTTACAGTTGCTCTGCGGGCAGCTTCATTGACTGTCCTGTACAAAAGCCAGGGGTTTTTTTGTTTTGTTTTAGTTTGCTCTTGGCATAAATAGCAAACATAGAGAATTAGGATAGTAGCATATTTGCAGCTCCATGGAAGATAGCACTCAGCAGTTCCAGCACTTATACCAACGTGAAACTCTGCTGAAATAAGATTTTTTTTTTGTAGTTTGTTGTCAGAATTGATTGTCATACATTTGAATAATTGTGTTAATTATTTCCCACTGTTTATGAGCCTAAGTGAAAACATGGGCTAATTTGTCTCTAAATTAACAGCAGAAAATGCTATTACTCAGATTTGTGAAACAACAGAGCAAATGGATGCATGTCATATGTCAATGGAATGATGCTTCTTTTGGTGCATTTCCAAATATTCAGTTACATCTAAGAAAAAGGAAGTTGCTAACATAGGTTTGATTTTATGAAGATGAAAAATATATAATTCTTCAAAATATTACTAAGTTTGCTAACATTGGTTTCTTTTTTAAAAAAGGTTGAATAGGTTGGTTCATGTCTTGAAATTGAACATATTTTATGATATAATAAATGTATATTTATTATTTTTTATTTGTCAAATTTATATTTTGCTTAATTCTCGATTGAAATATGGGTCTCCTGAGTTTTTATGAAAAAAATTGTTTAACCTTTTGAAATACCTGAGCAGGATTTCTTGTTATTAGGAACGGGTGCTGGTCTCACTGCAATCAAGTATCTTGGCTCTGCATCTGGAAAATATAAGTTATGACTGTTCGAAAAATCAGGCAAACAGGAAATACTTGAATAATCAAAACCATATCATGTATCATACTATTTTTCCCACTGTATTGCTAGTGTTTCATTAGCACTACATTTAGGTTATTCAAGTCCATTTTCAAAATACATAGAGTATAATAGCATGCAAGTTTTGACTTTAAGATATCTCAAATCAGTGGAATGCTTTAGTGATGCTTATAATAAGCATAGCAGCACTGAATTGCCTAATAACTTCCTATTTCAGTAAAACAATATTTTTAAAATTCATGACCCATCACCTTTTCATTGTAAGAATCTCTTTCCCTAAATAGAATCACATGAATATGAAAGTTTAGCTGTAGAGCTTGTATTTTCCATCAGGAAGAAAGAATGAATCTGGGATAAAAGTTGTGAGCTGGAATAAAACAATGAAATAAATGGTGCTACTTAGAAACGTAGAATCTTTCCTTTTGATAGATGATGAACAAAAAGTAATGAACCAGTAATTCTCAAGTAAATTTTTTCCTTTGGAGTTTCAACACTGATAACATTTTCATTTCCATTTACAACACAGTAGGTTGTAAATCTTAACAGATTCCTGTCCTTTTATTTGCCCCAATTCTGATACTTCCCAGGCCAGTTTTTGCAACAGAAGCAATTACACAACTCTAGTTTAGTTCAATGTCATGTGAATGTATATCATAAATGTCCTTTTCTCTTGCAGGAAAAAAATTCATCTGATTGAAACTATAAAAACTTTTCCAACCAAACATGGAAACATAAAACAAGATTCACAACAAAATTAAGTTATATAAGCACCATTTCCATAAAGAGAAACCAGTCAATCAAATAATTATTAATTTTTTAAAAGGTGAACTATTTTGGATTACAAGAAAAAGTTAAATATATGCTTATTGCCTTGACATAATAGCAGTCATGTGCATACATGATTTTTCTTTCTAAAACTAACTGCAATTTTTTGGAATAAATTCCCTTTTGACTGAGAACCAGTTTTCAAATTCTTTGGAAATCATGGGTTTTTTTGGGAAACAAAGCCAAATGTGCTGATATTTTTACTCACAAGCTAACAAATTCTTAATGGATTTTCTATTTTCTGGAGAAACACATGGCAAGAGGCCATACATTCATTTAAGGTTTCTAGTCAAAAGCAGTTAAGTCATCCAAAGCTTAATCAAAATAAAAACTGATTAAAACAATATTTAGAGAGAGAAATGAGTTTTTGTATAGTAATGTGTGTGTAAATATATATAATTTCTCAATGGATAAAGGCAAAGTTTTATTAAAATATTTTAAAAAGTTAACCAAAATATTTACCTTAAACTCCATACTTATTCATGTTATATTGGGCAACAATGGTAAAATGAAATACCTTCAACAATGATTTAATTAAGAAAATAAAAATTACTTGGAATTAGAACTTTAAAACAGTATATTGTATACTCAGAATACAGGAATTTCAGGTCAGGTGTAAGTCCTTCCAGGTAGACTAATCAACTTCCTGAGAAAGTAGAAACTATTTTTATTGAAATTGTCTATAATAATATGTCTTTCCTCACTTATAGTTCAGTGAATTAGGGACATTACTCCAAGCTCCCTTCCAACTCTGTTATTCTATTCTATTCTATTCTATTCTATTCTATTCTATTCTATTCTATTCTATTCTATTCTATTCTATTCTATTCTATTCTATTCTATTCTATTCTACTTTTAAATTTTGTTTTATATTGTAGACTGAAAATATGTTTTACTACATGGCAAGGAATTTTACATCCCTCTGACAAAGTTATCTTTCCTACTTTCTACAGCAGGTATGGAAGGAACTGTTTAAACATTGGCTATGTTTAAGAATTGGATATGTTTCCTCTGAAAGCTCAGGGCAGATTAATCAGAGCCTTATCTCAGATTCTAGGATCTAGGATGAGTACTGATACATTTATTTACCTCATCCTTTTCTTCCTTTCCATCCTAATGTAACTTCTGTTAACATTACAGAAACTCTATGCTTATAGGCCAGTAGTGGATCAACTTATATAGGGAGAGTTTAATTTCCAGATCATAATCACATTATAATGTTAACTAGAAAGATATATAAAGAGGAAGATGTGTAGTTCCAAAATGTGTATTTCTTCACTAATACACTTTTTTTTCATTTTTTTGTGAAATACACAAGAACTTTATCAAAATTATTAACATCGGGAATCACAGACTTGCTTCACATTATGCACAAGATCTTAACGGTTTATCATTTAGCTACATTTTAGGCTTCACATCAAGATTCAGTGGTAAATCTCACCTCTTCAGAACCTTAGCCCTTATTTAGAAGTTGCTTAATTTGTATGAACACTGTGTTTATTGCCAACAGGAATGAAGATTTATACATTAACATAACAGACAACTTGCTGTGCTGTAGTGCAAAGAAATACAAACCTATATATAATTCTATGCTCCAGAGTTTAAAAGTCTTTTTCCTTCCATCATTCCAGTTTAATGGATACTTGATCATTTACCTGATAGTCTTGGGAATAATTTTACACAATGTATGTTTACATGAAAGTTATTTCTAGACAGGCAGAGGTATATTTAATTATTTTTTGATTAAGCATGCCTGTAATATTGCTTTGTTGCTCAGTTTCCTTGAATTGTTTGCATATCTTGTAATTCTTGCAGTCTTATTGGAATATCTTATTTTCTATATGTTTCATTAAGTAAGAGAAAAACATACTGCTGATTCTAGTACTTTGGCCTGATCAATAGAAAAGATGCAACATTCGGAAAACCTTACCATCTTCAGCCGTTGCAAGTATATCAAACATGATCCATTCTTCTTTTTGTAAAGAATAGCTTGTTTTACATAACAATCTTGGAAAGCAATATGGAGTTTTGTCCAAAACTGACATAAATCACATTTTTCCATCTGTATGTGGAAACTCACTGAACTCTAGTGATGTTGATGCTTGGCAAGAAATATCATGTAATTATTTCACTATGTCCTTTAAACTACTACATTTTATTCTGTAAGATGTCTTCACTTTTTCAAACTCACTTTTAAGGGGCATTAACCCATAGTGAAGAAACAAGTAAGGGTTTCATAGAGAGAGGGTTCACTGAACATATTAAACGAAATTCTTGACTTCATTAGGAGACAGTCACATTGGAGCTTAAGAAAACTAGAACTGAAGCAACAAAACATACAAGATATATATTCAGAAACGGCAAAGTAGAATTAGGGAAAAAAGGAGCAGAAGTGCCATAACAGACCCTTAAATGGAATGATTTTATTGACTACATATTTTACTACCTACATATTCACTGCTTTCAGTAAAAATAAATTTCATTTGGTTTGACTGAAGAGTTATTAATTTTTTTTAAAGAAATGTATTGATATTTCTACCCTAGAATTTCTGATCAAATTTACAATTCCAATCAAGGGATCGGGTTTTCCTGTCTATATTTTACATACCATTCAGTATAGATCTGATAATCCTTGCGGTTATTCAACTAATATTGTATATATTCAGCTATGTATGTATGTATGTATGTATGCATGTATGCATGTATGCATGTATGTATAAAAGAGCTCTTAGAGCTCTTTTGTTCTATCTTCTTTTAATAGCTTGCTGATCCCTCTGTACTGAGAAAGATAAAGACTTTCTTGACTCCAGCCTAGATCCTCATAATGATATAAAGTTTTCTTGGCCATAATATGGACACATTTTGTTAGAGTCTTCTCCAGGATAATTTTTTTAAATTTATTGGTGCCAGCTTAGACTGGTCTAGCTTAATTTTTTGAAATCAGTTAGGGTCACATAAATACTGTACTTCTGTAGCCCCTTCAGGTCCATTATAACCACACAATTCTTGAATGTTTCTTTATGAACATGGCTTTTCCTCATTAGAAATCGTTTAAAAACAATGTTTTCTGATTGCGTTTTCATTTATTAAATTCTGATTCTATTGTGTCATTTGAAAGCTGATGCCAGAATATTGCCCAATTATTTAAATTGGGCTCTGTTCTCTCTGCATGGGGTATTTTATAATCATGCAATTATTGAGCATTCTGTCCTGTCATTTTCATAACTGGACTATTTTTAAATTTTATTTTCCTTTTGCAAATAACATAACAATGTGTACATGTGATGATACAAAGCAGAGGTCTAGCTCTATACAATGGAAATATATTCAAAGTGTTTTATACAGGTTTACATTTAATGAAATTTTATCCAGAAGTTAACACAGAAATTAACTAAGATGATTAATGGCCTGGAGACAAAAAACATATGACCAATAGTTGCAGGAATTGGGTATGGCCAGTCTAGAGAAAAGGACTAGGAGTGACATGAAAGCAGTATTCCAATATTTGAGGGGCTGCCACAAAGAAGAGAAGGTCAACTTATTTTCCAAAGCACCAGAAGGCAAGGCAAGAAACAATGGATGGAAACTAATCAAGGAGAGAAGTAACCTAGAACTAAGGAGAAACTTCCTAACAGTGAGGACAATTAACCAATGGAACAGCTTGCCTTCAGAAGTTGTGAGTGCTTCATCACTGCAGATAGAGCCACCTATCTGAAAGGGTATAGGATCTCCTGCTTGAGCAGGGGTTATAGAAGACCTTCAAGTCCCATCCAGCTCTATTCTGATTGATTGATCTTTACATACCACAAAGGAAGTAGTCTATAGGAATTGTATCTCACTGATGAAAAGTGCTAGTCAGTAGTCTGCTATCTTTGGGTCTTCTGCTGAAAATAAGCGGCCAGGAGAAAGTAGCAGTTATGATAATAAACAGTCTATCTGACTGGCCAACAGCCTTCCTCCCTGAGCTACCCTTGATGCTCAGTCTAAGGCCTGGGATTGCAGTAGTCAGTCTTTTGTTTGAAGAATTCCTTTATTCATACTGAAATAATTCAGGAGATTTGTGTAGCTAGTTCCAAGATGTTGTTTTAAGATTCAGATACAATGAACACACAATTAGGGCAAATACTAGAAAAAAATATTTTGTATTTTAAACTAAATCTTGCAGAATAAGTGCAATATAAAGAGAATATTCTTACATGCTGGCTAGGAACCCCCAGATATTACAGTAGGTGGATTTGTGGGCCCTCTGTGCATGTGGCCTTCTTCTGGAACCTTGGTTTACACTGAAACTTATTGTCTAAGAGTTTTTTTAGAGAAGTATACACTTCTATAATTGCATTGTAGATATCATTCTTGTTAGGGATCAGACTATACTCACAAAGGTAATTCAGTTAGCAATAGCAGAAGCACTTAGACTTATATACTACTTGATAGTGCTTTACAGCACTCTCTAATCACATTGCCCCCAACAATCTGGGTTCTCAGAAAGATGGAAGGCTGAGTCAACCTAGAGCTGTTCAGGATCAAATTCCTGGCAGTGGGCAGAATCAGCCTGCCATACTGCATTCTAACCACTACCCTACCCTGGCTCAATCCTGTCAAAACAAGCTAAGATAGTACTCCAAGGCACCATCATCCTAACCTGCTTTTTCTATGTGGCTGGTTAGCTAATGACATTTTAAACATTTTATATTTTATAATTTCTTTGAGAAGAATTGATGCTCTAATAGTAGAGAACTTATAATAAACCTGTCTGTGTCTTCAGAGATCAGTTGTGTCATTACAGTACACATGAGGAGCAGTGCTTATGTTACCATGTACATTTTGTCATTTGGATGAAATTTTGACTTATGGCCATCACTGCATATACTTTTGTTTTAACCACATGAAGGGTTGTATTCTGTTTAGCATCACCCACATTTTCAATATATGATTTTATCTGCAGATTTTATAAAATGTTGCTAATATAAGGGGTGTGTAAAATCTGCCACTATTGTACATTTTGCAGTAAATGTACTGAAAACAAGCCTTATTTTCGAAGACTATAATCATTCTTCCCAAATTATCTCAAATTTTCAATGCAGTTTGAGCATTATTTTGGACTGAATTGTACCTGAAAGATTAGCATAGTTCTTTCTGGTATCACTCTCAGACCTGTTGCAATCCATAATGTGTACATTTGCTATTCTATTTTTATATTGTAAGGACAATTTTTTTTCTTTTGTTTTACAATTCTGCATACTGGGTATAATTATAGGGTTTTCTTCCTGAAAAGAGGGTTGGACTAAAAAAACCTCCAAGGATCCCTTCCAACTCTGTTATTCTGTTAATTTTTCATTTTTCTGTTTTAATTTGCTAACATAAAACTATATTTATTGCAAAAAGTTGATGCATTTGTAAATTACAGTTGGGTATAATATTGTAGATTTTATAAAGGTGGTGAGGTGCTACTGAATACTACCTGCTCAACTGTGCAGTGCTGAGCTGAACACAGAGTCCAGGCAATAATCTGGTTGGGTGAGGGTTCTTTTTTTCTTCTTTTTTTTGCAACCAATGGATCTATAGCTATATCCATCAAACAGTTCTAAATTATTGTGAATTTATTTTCTTTATTATTATATGGAACCCCCTGGCAAGTGTTTAATTTGATTTTATATGTTAGATTAGTTTAATTCTAGGGGAAAATATTTAAATGGTTTCCAAGTGTCTGGGATTATAAAGAAAAATGTATTTAATTACAAAGTATGTATTGAATATATTTGCTCTAAAAGAAGGAAAAGCCTTGTGCACTACAGTGCTAAGTACTTACAAGGGTCTGCAAACTTAGAAATCCATCTCAGGAAAACATAGATTTAAACTTGCCAAAAATATCCAGAAGACATTTAAAAGTTCCAGCTCCTTTTCATTCTGAACATTTGTCTAACACAGCTAACTCCAAAACACGCACTTTGAGGTAAAATTTGCCCTGATGTTTGCCAGCAGTTGCTTTGAGGATCTCCAAAGTTTCATCAATTTTACTCATCAAGTGCATTAAAGTTCTTAAAGTTCTTACATGTAATAATCTGCCTTAAGAAGAAATTGATATTGTATTGCAAAAAGGGCAGCAAAGAAGGTTTCTAGTAGTTATCTAGAGTTTTTTTGCAGCCCAAATCTGTTAGTTCTGATTTAATATTAAGTCTAAATCTAAATTTGCTTCTGGTGATTAGGGTTACATCTTGCAACATTAGTTACAGATCAACAAATTATTGACCAACATGCAACATATCTTGAAAAAAAAAGCTGTGCCCTTAACTTAACATTTGCAATAATGTCAAATTAGCCTGTTTCCTTTACATATTCAGATATTTTGAAAAATATCAGTAATTGAAAACATGCAAACAAACAAACAAACAAACATCTTCCAGAATATAAAAACAACTTTTTGGTAATGTATATTGTTTCTTTTCCTTTCAAAGCCTCTCATGTATCTTCTAGTCCAAATTAGAAGAAAATATGTATTCAATTTGAGCAATCATTGTTTTAAAAAAGCAATCTGTGAATTGTAAATAGCCTTACCAACTTCAGTTATGTACATTTTTCCATTAGATGGTAGGGGAATATACTGGTTAGAGAAGAAGCTGCTTCCATACCCCAGGATAAAACCTTCCAGTTTAGTGCTTGGAGTTGGACGAATGTATCTCATGCACACTGCATCATTGGTTACATTGATCTGAACTTTCAGGCTTTGTTTTTTAACTAAATGTAGCAAAAGAGAAAGAGAAATGTTATTACAACATAACATAATTGGCATTGATATTTGTGATAGATTCAGAAGCACAAATGGAGGACAGAACTATACTGTAGATCAGAGGTTCTCAGCCCCCGGTCCATGGACCAGTACTGGGCCACAGCATGCCAACAACCAGTCCGCACAAACAAGCAGAGCCCCATCCGCAAGATGCAGGCAGCACACAAAACCACACACTCTGGTCGGCAGAAAAATCTCTTTCCACGGAACCGGTCCTTGGTGCCCAAAATGTTGGGGACCTCTGCTGTAGAGGATTAGGAACAAATAGCATTTCAAGAGATTTTTTGAAATTATACTATGTAAACAAAATAATGGCTGATATTAGATAAGATAAGATGAGATGAGATGAGATGAGATAACCTTTATTGTCATTTTTATACTGTGGGCACAATGGCACACATCAAAAATGAAATTTAGTTACCCACTCTCAAAGTGAAACACATACATGACACACACCTAAACATACTATGAAACCATATGTATAGACCCACATCCCTACATATACATAGCAAGTAAATATTAAATATTGTCCATCTTGAACATATAATGGAAGGAGGAAGCTTGAGAGTTCACAAGGTTAATGCTCTATGGAATGAAACTCTGGCTGAATCTGGATGTTCTGCTTTGGATACCACGAAGCCTCCTCCCAGAAGGTAACAAGGAAAACAGATCATGAAGAGGTTGTGTAGTGTCCCAGATAATCTTATGGACCCTGCTCAAGCAGCACTTCTGTGCTATGTCCTGAATGGGAGAGAGGGAACTGCCAATGTTGGCTTGTTTTGTTTGCAATGATTCTTTCATAAGTCTTCAAAAATACTTTTAGTGTAGTTCTTCTCAGTATGAACTATATACAAGTAAGACTAGGAATAATAAACCCAGGTTTGAGGTTATATATGCTATTCATTAAACTGAGAATATTAATTGTGCTGCAATTCGGTCATATGTTGTGCCAAATAATATCTATGATTTTTAAAATGTTGACCATCTTATGAAATGCAGCAACTAGGTAGGGTAATATAGTGTCTGCAGAGTCGGTTTTGTGTCAATTGTTTCCACATAGTCAGCATTTTCCTAAATTAGTTTGCAATATATTTATCATACTTATTAGCCATATTTCCTAACACCGAGGTGCTCAAAAACTAAAAGAATTTAGATATGAATTAAAGTGTCAGGAAGTTACAATTAAAGAAAGAAATAGATTATTAGCCAATAAACAGATTACCAGACCAAAAGCTTTCATGATTCAAAATTTGATTGAGAAATTTGGTCATTGTTAGCTGTTGAGATTATTTATCAGTCTGATAGATTACACTGTCCAGAGCCACTGTTGTAATTTACAGAAACTTTACCCAATCAGATGTAAACATCCATAAACTATACTGTCACATACACCGCAAGCCATGGAAACCTAAATGCTAATACCAAGTAGTAGGTAGCAAATTATTCTTCTGAACAATATTTTTGTCATGAAATATGTGTAATTTAATCCAGTTGTAAATGTTACTATTAGCCAAAAACATTAAAAGATAATATTGAGCTCACTGAGGATCTGGATTCAACCCAAAATGTATTCGTAAGTTCAGCACTTTGCAATGCATTCTCTTGCTTAAGCACAACATCAACTTTATGAATATATGCTATCATTTAAAAGAACAATGAGACTACTATATGCACTAATAAATATGTTAAGGAAATCCAGTATTGGTTAGTCCCTGGAGTCAAAACCTCTTAATTCCCCTTTTTTGTTTTTGAAACACATGAAACATCTTTTGATGTAGAAGTTAGAGTAAGGCCATACCACACCACATATGGCTTTGGTTGTGGGTTTGTTTTTTTGTTTTTTGTTTAGTTTTCAGTTTTTACTTTGTTGAGTTTCTACAAAAATATACCGGGTCTTTGACTTTTCATGGGTCATGCAAAACCTTAAAATACCAAAAAAGTGACATTGTTTAAGTCAGTCATTAAATAGAATGAAATGATATGCTAAAGTAACAATTCTGGAATGTTCCACTATATATAATTAGAGACAGAGAAAAGAAAACAAAAGAAATTTCAAAGTAGTATATAAGCTTTTTTTCATAAACAAGAAAGAAAGATAAATATTCTGTTGAGTTCTGAGAGAATTTGCTCAGAAAATGGATGGTCCCATCCTATGTTTATATGTTTTTGCTTCTCATAATCAATTGACCCCTTCTTGTTACATTTTTGATGACAACTGAATTGTATAAATAGTATTAAATGTTTTTGTATCTTTCTATCCTTTAAGGTTTCTTGGTAATGGGCATCTCTACATAGAATGTCATTTTCATGACAAATACCCTTAAGAGCATTGAATGACACATGAGTCATTTTCCGAAAAGTGAAGTTCACTACATTTGGACCAATTGCTATTTCCAGAGGCAAAATCCAACTCATGAGTCACTGTAACCAGATCATTTTGCTCCAGTAAAGGCTGGAACCTAGCCATCAACCTGAGCTGGACAAAAATATTTTTGGCTATGGTTACCACCAGTCCTTCCAGCACGAACAATGAATTTAAGACAAAGCCTCAAGTCATAGTAATATTGTCTCAAGGGCAGCAATTCTGTCTTGTTGAAATCAACAAGTTGAAATCAACTTTGTCCTATTTTGTCACATCTATACTTTAACAGTCTCTACACACCAGAAGCATACTCTGATAACTTCCCTTGCTGGTCCCAAGATCATAATACAGAGCCAAATATCAGCATATTGATATTAAACCATAAAATTGCTATGAATACATTAAATAGCAAGAGCAGAGAAAAATAAAACTTTGTGGCATATACAGAATGTAAAAATAGTCAACATCCTGACCTCATTCATCATCATGGATTTGATTTATGTCTTGAGATATCAGAAGAGCCACTGAGGAATGGTTGTTTCTTTCCATATTAATGTGTAGCATGTCAGAATACAATAGCCAATGGCATAAAATGCCAATTAAAGATCTAAAAGGATTGCCATACTACATCAAGGTTCCTACAAAGGTTATCACTAGAGTGATCAATGGCTTCTCTATCACATGTTGGAAATGCTATAGGACTGAAAGGAATCTAGTTAATCCACTTCCTATAGGGTCCTTTTGAGTTCCTTTAAGCAAAAGTGCACCATAGCCTTCTTCAAGGCTTCCAGTATTGTCCCTTACCAAAGTGAAACAATGTCCACCTCTCAGTCCTACTATCTCTCTTTATATCCCCCAATCCTACAAAGAAACCAAGAAGGACATGGATCAAGCCCATATATTTTAAATATATTGATATTAAAAGTCACACAAGATTCCTGTGAAAGTTGACTAATTTTAATAGTTTAACTCAGAGGAAGATTTCAAGAACTTTAAAATTAAAATGATATTAGAAAAACAGTATTACAGTTTAAATGGTCACAAATCTACTATTTTAAGATCTGGGATAGAATTTTGATGCAATTCTGTCTTGAAAAATCTATCTTGCCACTCCTAAAATAATCCTCAGATATTAAGAGTAATCAGCTGCTATTAAAGATTTCTCAACTAGTTGTTGTGGCAATCCATGAGATCCTATTTTATCCCTCATGATGTTCAACATCTAAATGAACACACACTCATCCTATTTGTTCCCTAAATCACATTCAGGAAGCCTGCTCTATTGGACAATTTGAAGCTGTGTGGAAAAACTCTATCTGCTCAACACCAGCTTCAAAATGTGGGAGAGGGTGCAAAACCCTACCTCTTCACACATGTGTAATGCATGGAAGTGATAAACATTAAGAAGATAATTCCTGCTATTTATATATTCATTGGTCATTCTAGATTTCAGGTACAAAACCAAAAAGTTTCACTTATCTAATTACTTTTAAGTTACAAATCCCTTGATCAAGTGATATGAATTGGTATAATTCTAATATTTTGAAGCAATATAATAAGCTATTTTGTTTTTATATAGGAGTTAAGTAACATATAGCTTCATTCTGGAAAAAGATCTAGGTAGTCACTTAAAGATGACACTGACTTGATGGCGTACAGTCAAATAACTGATTTTGCTGAATTGCAGTAAATTGGAATAACATAATTTGCTAGGTTTTCATCACCTTTACACCTGAATATAAATCAATGGATTATCAACCAGAGAAGACTACTGTTGCCAAGTCACAATATTATAGACACATGAGAAGTCCAACCTTATTGAGTTTAGTGGCATATCTACACGGTTTAATGAAGCCAGATTCACTTCATTAAAAAGAAATTATTGGAGAAAGCTGTGCCTTTCTCATTTCGAGATCTAGCTGTGATTATTTTGCTATCAAAAATGGCAGATCAACAAAAGAAACATCTGCGCTGTTTTTAAATTGCTCAGTCCATCTGTAGAATTCCCATGGTATCTGCTAAAATTAGCAAACTAAGATTCATCTTATACTTAAGGTTTTTTTCTTACCACTTTTTATAATTTTTCCCAAATAATCTCTATTGTATCATGGGAGATGGAGGAAATTGATACCATATGTCAAGATAGTTAACAATAAATCTATTTAAATGATAGGATGATGTAAGATTTTTGATTTGAATTAATATTTCAATGTTCTCTGCAGGTTATTTCCTTTTAATGTTAACACGTTAAAATTACCTTCATGTTCTGAAGTACATGAATAGTTTCTCAACAGTTTCTGATAGGAAAAATGCACAAGGAAACCAAAAGAAAAAGTCCATTAGTATTACTTTGCCTATTTAGTTGTAAAACTTATTACAAATTGCTTTTGAGTTTGCCATTTTTATTATGCACAGTTTTCAAATTTTACAAGGGAAGCAGCCAATTTGGGATAAAGATCCTATGACAATAAATATTGGGAGAGGAGGAGGAGGAGGAGAAGGAAGTGGAGGAGGAGGAGGAAGAGGAAGAGGAGAAGGAGAAGAAGGAGGAAGTATTGCCTGAAAAAAATTGTTAGGGTTCAGTGCAACTGGATTAAAAACTATTAAAAAGTTGTTCACTAAAAGAAACAAGTTCAAGTCTAATATAAATGCTGCATAGTAAGAAAAGTTTATGGGTTGCATCTATTGCTGCAATAATGAATGATGGTATGATCAACAACTGAAGAAATGAGATGCCACACTGTTAATCTACAACCAAACAATATATTCAAAAGTCACAGTTGTTTAATATTGGATCAGGTAGGAATTAAAATAATCTAAAAAAAAAACTCTGGTTCAATTCTGTTTCTTGAAAATTACAATTCACTGTAAACAGCAATGTAGCTACACTAGAAAGAAAAGATATTTGCAAAAAATATCATCATGGGAAGGCAAAAAGAAAATCAGCCACTAGATCATGTCCAATTCTTCACAACTCCATGGATCATAGCATACCAGGCCCCTCTCAGTTCCACTGTTTCTCAGAGTTTGCCCAAATTCTAACTATCTCATCCTCTACCATCCTGTCTACTTTTGCCTTCAATCTTTCCCAACATTAGGATCTTTTTCACTGCATCCTCTTTTTTCATTTTCTCATCATTGGGGACAATATGCTGACTCTGTCAATATGCTATAAAGCACTATGAAGCAGTATATAGGTCTAAGTGCTATTGCTATTACTATTTGATGTCCATCATATTTGAGTTTCAGCTTCAGTATCTGTCCTTCCAAAGAGCTATCTGGGATGATTTCCTTTAGGATTGACTGATTTGATCTCCTTGCAGTCCAGAGGACTCTTAGCTCTTCTCCAACACCCCAATTCGAAAGCACCAATTCTTTGGCATTTAGCCTTCCATATGATTGAATTTTCACAAAAAAGCCTGCCCTGAATTTAAGATGATCTTATGATCATACAGAAAATTATACACATCTCCTGTTCCTTTGAAAACAAGGAACTCTCTTTCCATACTGGCTTATGCATGCACAGACTATTTTTGAACTTTGGTCTGGGTCCCATTATCATCTCCAGTCCTGCTCCCAAAAGTTAGATGTTCTTCTCCAGTAGCTATAATTCTTTGTGATTGACCACCTGAAGCATCTAATGCCTCAGGAAACTACTTTACTAACAATGCAAGATTCTAATAATAGGCAATGTATTGTTAACAGATCTGATATAATTTAGAGAATTTTGAGGAATCATGAATTTAGTTCATGATTTCAACTAAAGTGAATTTCTTTACAAGCCTCTTTGAATTACATTAAATGATAAAACAAATATTTTGGCTAATTCCTGTGTAATTCCTCATCTAAAACACAACTGTTTTCTGGCATATTGATAATTATTGCAATTTGTTCCATTTACTTATGAGAAAGTATGTTCTGGCACATATTTTTAATACATGTTTGTAGTGCTGGAAACTGTGATGCTGATATTACGTAATGAAGAAGAACAACATTATGCACTGAGAGTCAAATCATGTATTATCTAGTGTGTGAAACAAATGCCACATGGCAAGGCACCATGCCAGAGACTGGTGTTTAGTTGAAGAATGAGGCCGCTATCAAGGAAACATCTGGAGTTGTTTGAAGCAGAATTTAAATGAGGGCCTGAAAAAATTGTATTTTTTCTTTTAAAAATCTATATTTTGCATTTATTTGAAATGTATATCACAAATTGTATCATACTGTAGGTGAAGTTGGCAATGTCTTTGTTCTTTTCAAGACTTATCTTCTCTTCAGTCCCAGAATGCAAACAATATCCTCAAATCTTCACTAAAGGACCTAATGATTTCTAATTTGAATCTGTACAGTCTGCTGGAAAATAAGTAGCTACCTAGATTATCATATCAGCCTGTTTGATAGCCTCAGTGATATAGTTACAATTTTGTGTTGGTATTTTACTTAAAACACAGAATCTGTTTATTTACTTTGTTAGTTTGCATAATACTAATCAGTGACCATAAATAAAGAAGTAACAGTATTATTGGGCTGAAAAGGTATTGGCTCTTAGTTCTTCAGTACTCCAGCGATTTCTATTGAAGAACAACCTTGAAGAGAAATTTATGCTATAAATCATTATTATGGCATGTTTGAAATGAAATAATGCATGTTCTAAACAAATACTTCATTTTGGATTAAATACTTTCCTGCAAAATTTAGTTTAAAAATGCCCTTTTAAATGGAAGGTTGGGAAAGCATAATCTTAATTATGATATTATGCTGTCTTGCCAGAAATGTGATTTCCATGGTCATAAAGGCAAACATGTTCAAGTAACAAATACTGTTAATAACTGAGAATCTTTGTTATACAGAAATCTTGAAATATTGTCTTCATGGGGATCTAGATTTACACCAGACTTATATCAGAGTCATAAGGGATGCAGTGGTTCAGTGGCTTAATGATTCTGGAACTGCAGGTCAGAAATGCTCTGCACTCCAGTGGTTTGAGGCTGGCTCCGTGAAACAGGATGGTCTCCTGTCACTCACTCCCTGGCTCCTTCCTATCTAGCAGTTTGAAAGAATGCAATATTGCAAGGAGATAAATGGGTACCACTTTAGTGGGAAAAACTAGCTGCTTTTTGCATGAACAGAAAAAATGCACTTTTGAATTATGGTTTTTATGATTAGGAAAAGATTCAGATAACAGAAAATAGTGACGGGTTTTGGTAATCATAAAATAAGAAATTTTTTTGTAAATGTGTACATTTTTGCTGCAAAGTAAATTGGAATCTCCTTCCTTCCTTCCTTCCTTCCTTCCTTCCTTCCTTCCTTCCTTCCTTCCTTCCTTCCTTCCTTCCTTCCTTCCTTTCTTCTATATTTTAAGATCAAGACAGTTTTATAAGCATATGTTATGACATATTGTATAAATACAATATGCTTGATAATAGGAATTCATTGAATATGAATAAATCTACAATAATTAAATCTGATAATGCTCAAATTCAGCTTTTAGTCAATCCTAAAAAAACAAGTAGCAAGATAAATTGCTGTTTGGTGGTTGTCATTCTTTCAAAGTTATCTAATCAAAACAATGTTTTCTACCCTGACAAATGTATAATCTAACCATAAACAATAAGGAAGACAACTGAAAGAAAAAGCAGACAAAAAATTAATCTTGACCTCACCACAAGAGCCTATTGAAAGACAATTTTGGCCAACCTAGCAATATAGGTTTTGGCTAATTCTAATATTGTGGCTAATTCTGATTATCAAAAATTGTTGAGAGAACAGAGCCATTTTTTTCTTAACTTTTGTTGCCCACCTAAAGGGAAAGGTTTTTTACCCTACAACTTTCAAGGACTATGTTCCCTTTCCACAAGAGAACTCTTACAAAACTGCAATTGCTAATATTTATTTTTTTTAAAAAAAAACTCATGAAAAAACTATTCCCTCTTCATTATTTTCATGTTTGCAATGTTGAGATATTTGGTGTGATATTAAAAGATAGACCCGAACTCTTTCACTTCCAGACACTTTTACTACTTATGTAGTAACAATGCATATGAACTGTGGTTTTCAGTGAACAGAATGATACCTTTCTAGATTTGATGGAAAACGACATACTGTATATAGAAGTATGGCACAATGGTATTTTGCCAATCAGGCGAGGAGAGATAAAACAGGCATAAACAGAGTTATATGGAAATACTGAGTCTAAAGCTATGTTCTTAACTTAAACATATCTTATTCTCTAAGGTCGCCTATTTTTATTTAGACTATATATCAATTTGTCTCTTGCCAACTTTCTTTCTACTTTAAGCAGCTGCGTTTTATTGTCACATTTCCATAACTGAATATATTTTTTCAGTAGTTAGTGTGTGAACATTTCATATTATCATACTAATATAGTCAAAGGCTAGTTCACAGGTATGTGGCAACTAGCCATAATGCCCAAAGAATGAAGTGTACATTGTGACTTCAGGATGCAAGCTTTGCCCGTTCATGCTTGTATAACAGTGTTGTGTACAAGCTTGCATAGGGATGGAACATTGGAATGTTCTTATGCACTTTTAATCACTTTTTTCCTTAGCCACAACTATAGCTGCTCATGAATGACCTGGAACCGCTCTTGGGATCCAACTCTCAAAAAGCAACCACATCTGAGCATTTGATTAATGATAACTAGGCTACCTGAGGAACTCTCTCATTCCAATGGGATTGACCCATCCCACTTCTTCCGGCAGAAGAGGACTGTGGACAGTCAAAGAATTCCAGATTGTGGGGTTCAGGAGAAGGGCCTTTTCTGCTGTGGGTCCCACCCTCTGGAGCACTGTGCTCCTCAAGGTAAGATCTGCTTTCAATCTTTTGGCCTTGTATAAGAGCTTGGCTCTGCCAACTGGCCTGGAACTGCAATAGGGCCATTCCATATTGAAGGTGGTAGTGGACTACAAAGAAAATTCCAACTCCAGCGCATGTTTTTGTAACTAATTTTAATTTTTTTCATTTTAATGTTTATTGTTTGTAATGTTTTTACATCTGATTTTATGATGTTGTAAGCTACCCAGTGAGCTTAGCAGTGAGATATGGGGCATATAAACAAACAAACAAATAAACTATACTAGCTCAGATAAAGCTAAAATTATCAGAGCTGTTATTTCAATATACTTTATTGCAAGAATAAGTTACTGATGTTCATGCTTAAAATGAGACCAAATAAAATTTAAGTCATGTTGTAAACAATTCAAGAAAGAAAAATGTCGTTCTGAGAAGTATCAATTTTTCTCAGTTACATCATTATAAGAGATGAATTAATAGCTTTCTACTGAGACAGAATTTAAATGGCATTGAAAAAAGGGAGATAAGTAAAATTGCAGTTAAAGACATATGAGAGAATGGACTAAGTCATAAAAATTGAAGAATTGCACCTGTTTTGCCTCATTCCATAAAAGGAGTTAGCAAGCTGCCCAGAAGGCATTCGATGTCTGCAGAAGACTAGCTGTTGAAAGTACAGAAATAAATCTTCCAGACATGCATTAATTTCAACATATTTTCAGACTGCAAAACACTTTTCAGATTGCATCAATGTGGGGGGCGGGGAAGCCTGCTGTCTCCACCCATAATACATGTTTATTGTTTACATATTCATATTGTTAAGATAATTTATTAAAAGGCATGATATATTTCATTCTCTTGTTATTTCTATTACAAAAGAGCATTTAAACAGCATAAGATGTGATTATGGTGAAAATGAAAATGAAGAAAGAAGCTAGATAATCTATGAATAAGTTAAAGTTTTGACTGGCTACATAAGTTAATATAAGTTCTCACTGGTTATATGAGACATTACCTAAAATGAGTTGGGAAAATATAAGAAAAAGTTGAGCTACATTTGTTGCCTGTGGAACCCAGTTTTAACATAATAGTCTTACACTGTACTGTCAGATAATGACCATAATACACCACAGATAAATATCTTTAAGCTCATTCACTACAAACAGAAGGATTACATTTCCTTTAATAGCATTGATAGTAAGGAAATTAACAGTCTGCTGTTCCATAAGCATAAAACATCTGCAGTCTTCTAAAATCCAGCTTGTTTAATCTTGTTTTCATAGATATGGTTTTTATTGTACTTATTCTATAACATTTGGCAAGCTGAGTCATGTACATTTCTTGCATTCTGTTCCAAGTTTAATTCAGGTATTTGAGCTCTTCGTCCTCTTTGTCAGATAAAGCTTAGCTTACCATCTGATCCACATTTCTAATCCCCTCATAGAAAAAACATTTTAAATCAGAGGTATTAGTAAAATTGCATTGTTGGAAAGTATTCAGTGAGGTAACCTTGTAAGACAGCTGGAGGGTTAATAGGATATAAGACATTATCTAAAAATGTGGCAGTTGTTTTATTTTCTTATTATACCATTTAATACTTGTAATAACAGGGTTTCTTTATATTACATTTTGGCCTCATTATATTTCATTTTGGCGTCACAGCTACATTGCCCTTTTTGTCTTATTTAGAGAGTATTTTAAATGGAATGCAAATAAGGACATATTCACATGTATCACTTACCCATCATCAGTATGGGTTACCCACGTCTTCCAGAGTGCAAGAACAGGTTGATATTACGCTATCATGCTTTAATGCTGACTCCACTTGATAAAATACTTTTAAAAACAGATGAACATTTGATTAAGAAACTTTATAAATACTTATTAAATTGGAAGATGGAAGAAGAACAAGTAAAATAGACAATGATAGTATGGGCGAAGAACTTTGGATATTCTATAGAATTAGAAGACTGGCAAAAACTGTGGGATAAAAATATTAAACTTACTAAAGCAGTAACGTACAAAGAAAACTTATATAAAATGTTTTATAGATGGAAAAAATTTATCAGATACATGTTGGAAATGTAAGCAAAACCCGGGTACTTATTATCATGCCTGGTGGACATGTTCTATTGCAAAAAAATATTGGTCTAAGATTCATAGATGGTTAGTAAAGATGATGAAAATCCAGATAGAATTTAAACCAGAACTGTTCTTGTTAGGTATATTAAGACCTAACTATGGCAAAGAAAATGATTATTTAATACTACATGTATTGACAGCTGCAAGAATAGTTTTCGCCCAATTTTGGAAAAATGAAAACCTACCATCAGACCAGATTATAATTTTGAAAATCCTAGATTGTGCAGAAATGGACAGATTAACGTTAGAGATGAAGGAGAAAGAGGATTCAATCTTCTATAAAACCTGGGGAAAATTTTATCAGTGGGTTGAAACACGTTAGAATAAGAAGAGATTTTAGAGATTTATTATATTAAGTATTAAGCTTGATGATTGGAAATAGTTGCTATGCTATTAACTATGTTAATTATTTAAAGGAATATTACTGTTTTACCAAAAGTCTGTTGTAACTATACCGATCTATTTTTATAAATGTCTAGTATTATATAAACAATAATATTCAATATGAAGACCCGGACAACAGCTTGTTCGCTGAATCACATATTTACTGTAACTATCCATACCCTGTCCCCTTTATCCCGATTTCCCTGTACCCGCCCCGATCTCATCTTTTCCCTAACCATATAAAATCTAATAAAATACCTTTATTAAAAAAAATAAAAGAAATGGTCTAAGAATAAGCAACCTCAAACTATCTGCCTGAATAACAATTTACTTCAAATAGTGTAATACTTTCTTAGTTTTGTGAACAAATGTGAATCTAACAGGAGATGTTTTAATAGTGGTGACTTGATAAAACGGCACAGTGTTTTTCAGAATTTCATGGTTCTAAGAAATGAAAATAACAGCTACAGGATTTCAAGTCATGATATCACAAAAATGGGAAAGCAACTAAAGCTGTATACATCTGACTTATACCCTGATAATATAGCGGCAAATGGACGCTTGAAGTATTTACCCTTATGTCTTTGACATTATTTTTTGCCAGCAAGTTCCTGTAAACATTGTATTTTCAGAAATTTCACTAAGAGATCTAAAGAGTACTTCTATTTCAAGCTCACTCAGATGGAACTCAAACTAGGAACAGAGAAAGGCTGAGTTCTACCTTCTACCATTCAAGTTAAAAGAGCAATACTTTCCCTTTTGTGGTTGCTTAATTTCTAAAATATTTCTGCTGACCTTAGAAACTTGAGTTCTGGAACCTAATAGTATGAAATAGTACTTATATACCTATTTTTTATTAGTCTAATGTTATCTGGTTGGGGCATGTGTCGTACACCTTTCTGTATCTCTGGATAGAAAAAAATGTAGAATTGTAAAAATAATTCAAGAATTGTTCTAGAGAAGGAAAGGGCAAGAGCCTGCACTAAACAGTTTAACAGAGGCAAGTGTCATAGTTGATATGGTCATACTATTCTCATAGATATGTTTTAATTGGGAGTGGGGAGGTTTAGAGAGCTAATTTTCCCACTAAGTTAAATATAAATTAGGCTTTATATGTTTCTTCCAATCTCAAAATTGTGGGAAAGAATGCTATCAAACTTTAGCAATAGAGGTCAGATGATCCTCCAGCATAAAGTTCTTTGAGGACTCAGGAAGATGAGAGCCTCAGGTTGTTCATTTTTGTACTAGAAGAATATTTCCCATTTATGACCCTGGTTTTATTCCACAGAAGGATAGGCTTTTTCAGTTCAACAATAACTAGTAAAAATAACTTTTGTGGCTAAAATGCAGGAAACAGGAAGCAGTACACAATGATCATATTATTCCGTAAGCAAAGTCAATGGAGGGAAGATCACAAGTCATTTGGATAAATCTTCCACACCCCACAGAAGTCACCCCAAGTCATGTCTTGCTGCATTTGTGCCATACCATACCAGATCCTTATGCACCCTCCTCTGCCCTTCAGGAGCCACTTACATGCCTGCCAGCCTCTTGTAAACCACCTGAAACTTGCATCTTTCCCACTGAGTTTGGTTTTTGGAAACTGGCAGGAAGTTGTGAGGAAGTCATTGCTTAACAATCTGTGCACCTTACTTAACAACAGCAATGGGAACTGTCAGTATTTCTGTCACCAAACAATGAAGTCATGTGACATGTTTTATAATGGTATTACTTAGCGACAGAAATTCCAGTCCCAATTACTGTTGTTACTCAAGAACTACTTGTGTGTTTCTGGTCTCCTGTCATGTGGTGTCTCTCAATATTTGTATAAATATGTGCAGGCAGCATATGCTCTGTATCGCATGACTTGCAGGGAAATAAAAAGGGATTTGTAGTGGATCATTCAGAAACTACCACCCAATTGCTGCTCTCTTTGGTATACAATATACTGGAATATTTTTGTTTCTGGAATTCTTTTCTCCATAGCACCAAGCCAGATATGGCCCATTTTTAAATTTGTTCTTTCTTCTGTCAGTTATTCCAATCATATAAAATTTAGTCTCATTCTGATTAGTTTTGGAAGAGATACCCTGCATGTGGAGACACAGAATCTCAAACTCCGTTAGATAACTTTACATAAAATTAATATCTTTTATATAAAACTCTACTATTAAAAGAGCTATTTCCAGCACACACAGTGTATATACTTTAAAAAAAACTCTGTTAGCTTTTGGTGATTTCTAAAGTTTGTTTTTACGAAACATTTGGACAACCTTATTTTACTTTACTATGAGCAGCCATTTGTGAGCAATGCAGTGATATTATGATTACATTGCAATTTCAAAAAATCTAACTGTTCGTAACTGAAGAATTTCACACTAGCAGAGTGTGGAATTGCATGTTTGTACAGATTTCGCAGAAGGAAATATTAAATAAACATGTGCAGATACATTAAGAAAAAAAGATTTTGACGAAAAGTGTCAGGAAACAGAGGCCTCTCTTGTTCAATCCTATGTAAGAGAGATCACTGCTTTTTATTGTTGAAGTGCTCTCACTATTCCAAAGGTGCTTTTTCAAAAGGCAACTGAACTTTCTTTGTTTTTCTACTTGAAAACATTTTGCTTCTCATTCAAGAAGCTTCTTCAGTGCTGACTGAATGAGAAATGAAATGTCTTCAAGGAAAAAAAAACAAATAAAATCCAGTTGACTTTTGAAAAAGCACCTTTGGGATAACCATGACCGGGATGGCTGAGAATTTCCATACCGTAGACATTTGCTCTCACTAGTCATTCAGTTCATTCCAAAACTGATCAGAATGAGGCCAAATATGGTTTAATTCATTCAGTTGGAATCTTCCTTCCTACAACATCAATGCATTATTTTGTGTTCTGTACTCTGAACAAAAATACCCCCTTTACCTTTTTCTATGCAGCAAACTGTACTTTCAGGTATGTAAAGTGTACTAATATATTCTTTCTCAGTCTACATTTCTGGAGCTCCTTCAATTTTTCTTTTATAGGATTTGATAGTTCCTGAGCATCACTTATTGTCTTTTCGATTTATCATTTGTTGTAGTTCCTAGAACTGGATACAGTATTCCAGGATGGATGGCCTGATCAGAACAGAATCATATGGAATGATTATTTCTGTGATTTCAAAATTATACTTTTTAAAAATGAATCCTAAAATTGTATTTGTCTTTTTGCCCAAAATACTGTCAATTCATTCTCGATTTGTAATCAACTACTCCATCAAGATCTATTCCACAAGTATGATTTCCAGGCAATTTTTCCCAATCAATTCCCATACTATTATCTTGAGAACATACCCATCATTTTCAAGGAAAATATCAGGGAGAAGCTTGAAATCCTGAATGTTAGTAATAGGAAACTAGAGTAATTTTGGAATAAAATAAAAGAATTTTTAAGCATGAATGCGAAAAGATCAAGAAACAGTAAAATTAGAAATCTGGATGTCAGAACAGTAAAATTAGAAATCTGGATGTCAGAACAAGGTAGAAATAGCCAAGACAGAACTTAAGGCCAAAAAGGACAAAGATCTCAGGAATATTTTTAAAAAAAAATCAGATGAGACTAGAGGCACCACTACAACATTGGTAAAGACAATGAAGAAGGAAACATGCATAGAAAAACAAGGAAAGTCTTCCAAAGGATCTCCAAACTGAGATGGAAATTCTAGCCTTGAATTAGTATACTAATCATCATCAGTGAGAAGAAATCATTGACTCAAAGAAGATTTTAAAGGTTGACTACAATAGAAATGTCCTATTCCAAGGTACCTTAAAAATATTCCTTACTTGTAAGAACCTATAGATGGACCCCCTCACTCTCCTGACATTTCATAAAGTGGTCAAAACTATCTTTAATTTACATGTTAGCAACATAATCTTTATGAAGAACCATCCCAAATTACATGGAAGTGCTTTGATTATGGAAGAGTCCTGAAGATTTCTAGCTAAGAACACAAGCAAATGGATCACAGAAAAAAATTGAATTCTCATTCAAGGCACTATGACCTGACTCATATTATCATATTTTGGATATATTATGCAATGGTCTAGCTTCCTTGAGAAATCTATGATAGGAAAGATGGAATGATAGAGAAGACAAACAGCAGGAAGATGGATGGATTAAAAACAGTGACATACGTACTGTGGGAAGACTGAAGGCCAAGCTGAGGACAGATCATCCTAGAGAAGTTCTATCTATGTGGTTGCTAAAGATTAACTCTGACTAATGGCACATAATCAATCAATATAGAATATGACTTCACCAAATGTGCTATGTGCAAGTTTGATAATCATAAGCTTCCACTTCTTTATCCAAATCATACAGATTCAGCTATATCATTAGTTTGTTCCTTGAGTATTTAGGAATATTCATTTCAATTAATATTTGCTTTCTTGAAAAAATCTACGCCTCCTTATTCATTCCATGACCCCACCAAGACAATCAACATTTGGTTTAATTCTCCTTTGCAGTTATTATTGACCTTATAGCTTCACCCTCATAATTTTCAAACATAATTTTTTATATTTCTTAATGTTTCCAATTGGCCAAGAACTATATTTTTATCTCAGTGAAATCATCGTGACATTCCTTTCAATTAGTGTATTGTTATAAACATTCTAAAAACTTGTATTTATGAATATAACTTCTTAGTTTGAAAAAATTCCCTTGTATATCAGAAACAACTTCGGGAGAAAGTTACACCATGTCCTTATTAATGCTTCTTTCTTTGGATTATCTGAATTTCTGGCTCATTGATTTTATCATGATTAAATTATCTATGTGGTAGTTAAAAATAAACATAACTCCTTGCAATCAACTTTAGTACTCCATATGTCCCATGAACACCACATGGTAAATGTTGCACCATTGCTAAAGGGGAATTCAGATTGTCATATCTAAAAGAAGAGATCATTTAGGCCATTTACTCCAGTTCTGTCTTTGCGTGCCTGATTCCATATTAAAGCATTCATAACATTCTCTAAAGCATCCATGACATACATTAGTTTCTATTAAAAAGCAAGCAAGTATACAAAAAATGTCAGCATTTACAAGAACAATTGCAATAAAAGTATGGAATTCAAACCCCAGTGTAGATTAACTTTATAAGTTCCTGCTTTAACAGCAGTACCTGGAAACTTGGTTGAACTCAAAGCTAAGCAGACAAAACCTGTAGGAAATCTCAGGGCAATAATTTAGACTGGAGGGAGTAAAGGGAATGCGATGGAGGAACAACAAGCAATGGAATAAAGCAATAGCAGACCAAGTTCCATTAATCTATACCCAGAAGCTAGGCTTGACTCAAAGAAGGTTGTTAATAAAATATATATTTGAAATAGCCCCTAGACAATATTTATATAATATTGTTCACATAATCCAGTGAAGAAACTAAATAAGATGTCTCCAGATTTCTTCAAATTATCGTGAATCCTTTTTTTGTTGTTGAATGAATGGTTAATGAAGTATAAACTGTTACTGACAATCACACAAATTACTAATGGACAGGAACACATACACCAAGTAGGCTTATTATTAGTATTGTGTATTTTAGAACTATTGGATACTGCAATCTTCAATCTGTTTACAAAATAAGCATCTATGAACACTTGGGAATGATTTTTGCATAATTATCCATAACATCACATTGTACAAGCAACATAATTGACAGACTGCAGGTGTCCTTATAGATTGTTCATTCTGCATGTACATAGAAATTCATGAACACTTGTTGGCTTCACTCCATCAAGCTTTTGTGATATAGGCTATACCCACAAAACTACATCAACAGGAGGGTGAAATCTGTCACTTTGGAGGTTTCTGTGGGGAAAGCACAGAGTTAAGTCAGATGCAGCAAGAGGAAAAGAAAAGGGCGAAAGAACCCTGTTCTGGTGAGTGATGATTGTTGCTGGGAAATCATGTTGTTTTTCTTTCTAGAAAAGCTGCACACTTATTGCAAATGATAAAAAATGCTCATTAGTAAAAAAAATTACATTGTATTTGATATACTAAGATGTCTTTTGGTATTCTTAGCAACATATTCCCTAGGAACATTAGAATCAATAAAACTTCTGAACAGATGAGAACTGAATTGCGGTTTTGCTAAACTTGAGAAACACTTAAAAATGCCAACAATTAAAAAATGGAATAGTAAATGCATACCACAAACATTAGACAATGCAGCTCTGTTCCCATTTTAAATGTCTTGCAGATATGTACATCATCTAGCCACAATTACTTGTGCCCAGCCATTAATATTTCATGTGAAATGGAAATTAAAATAAATATTACTGACAGTTTTGTTATCCCTTGTCTGCAGCTATGTGGGCACGTCTATGTATACACTCCATTTCACATAGCAAGGAGCTTAATTTTAAATTTTTGCAGCTATTGCAGGATGTTTCTGGGATTACTTTTCTGCCAATGTTTATCTGAAATAAGTTTACATGTACAGCAATCATTTTCTAAAATATGTGAAGGACTGAGGCTAGGTAGTTACAGAAGCACCAGGCTCAGAGTATAGAGACCTGTTTCCTAACTCTTCTGGAATGTCCACATGATCAGTCAACATTGTGTGGTTATACAGGTATTCCAAAGAATATTTGGAAAGAAGCCTATGGCCTTAAAAAGACCTGTTGACCTTTGTAAAAGTGTCATGTTTTTAAACAATTAAAAAAATATATAACATCGAAAGTAAGGCAAGCCACTTTTGAATTTAATCTAAAATTCTAAAGTACATATAGTTAAATGGAGTAGATTTAGTTTGATCCACTCATTTGGGCAAATCATGTTACATTTAGCTCTGTGTTTATTTTTGGTATATTCAAATTAGTATTTGATATATGCCTATTTAATTAGAGACCAGGATCTGGACAGGATCTTGCCACTTAAGAAACCATAACGTTTCAAAAGCAGAAATGGCAAGGTGTTTCAGATTAATACACTTATCTTTAAAGTAAGGGTATAAGAACTTTTACCTCAGGATCTCCGGTTAGGGACTATAAAAGTTTGCACTAGTAATGGGATGAAGTCAATTCAGAAGCGCAAACGAACAATATGCAATAAACTAGATACAGCAGATAGACCATATATAAGAGAAACACCAAACAAACAAAAGGTACTCGGAGTATACTTGAAGAGGGAAGGGAGGAGGGAAGAACGTTTACTAAAACAGATGTTTACAAAGATTAATACCTAATGTTGTATGCTATGTTCTAAGATGATTGTTTAGCAATAGGATCTTTGGTTTAATGTTGACCACATTAATATGGAACCAGATAAGAGAAACACCAATCAAACAAAGTGTAACAGGAGTATAGTTGAGGCTAGACGCGAGGGGTGGAACAAGGCTTACTAACTCAGACATTTTCAATGACTAATACTTAGTATTGTATATCAGGTGCCATGATGATTGCTGCACAATATGTTTTTATGTTCAATGTTGATTGTTTTAATAAAAGAATTTTATATTAAAAAAAAGAAACTGTATTTACATACATCCAGTATAGATGTATCAAATATCCTACCTGTGGCATTGCAGGTAGTTCTCATAACCAGTCGTTTAGACACTATTCAAAATTCCAATAGACCTTCAGTACCTGCAGGATACTTATAGCCTGGATTTGAAGTTCTGACGTCACCCATCCATGGTCACATGACTGCATTTCAGATGCTGAACAACCAGGCTGTATTTATAGCCACGTACAGCATCTTGAAGTCACATAACCACATTTTTATGATGGTTTTTCTGAAAACTGACATTTATTTCTTTTTTTTGGCAAAATTGCACCATAGCGAACTATTGGTTTGTTTAATGACTGCCACATTCATTTAATGACCACCACATTCACTTAATGACTGCCACAAGAAAGTTGGGTCAGTCATGTCATCGACCACTTTATGACCAAGATGGGCAGGCTTGCTTTTCTAGTCACATTTGTTCTTCAGGTGGTGATCTGATGTAACCATTCAATCTCTTTCTACTGGTTCTTTAAGTATCAAACCAATTTTAGGTAAGTCCTACAGAAAATAGTATTTCCCTACCAATGTTTTCAAGCTGAAATTTCTTTTGAGTGAAATGTGATATGAAATATGTGATATTGGTTTTCTATTACTACATTTCTTTTGCTTGGTACAAAACCAGGATTTTTTTTCTGTTCCTGGAACAAGGAATCCTTCCCTTTCCGTCCCTTCCCTTCCCTTCCCATTTTCTGTACCAGGGAAAGGAAATCTACATTCATAACCTAATGTCAGGAATAAATTTCACCGAAATGGTTAAGTCTGCCCAAAAATAACTTTGGCAGCTCTTAGCATTATGAACTGAATTCAAAGCACTGCTATTCATTGGAATCCTTGTACTATTTTGTGAAGACTGTGAACACAAATGCTATATTGGAGAAAGTAACTTTAGAGTATTCTTTATTTTTTTTTAAAAATTAATAATGCAAGACTTAAAAGAAGCAAATGTTATTAAATATTTAAAATAGCTAAAAATGTTTACAATTCCTTAAAATGTTATAATAAAATGGATAAATCTTTGGGATATCTTCAGATTGGCAATAGATGCAGTATATTAGAAAAAGCCTTACACTAGAGTTGTACACATTGGAAAACTGGAAATTTGAAAAATAAAAAATAATAATTAGTATTTTTAGCTGCCACTTAATTTGAGAAGGCATGAAAATAAAATGAAAATAAAACAGACACAGAATTTTGTCAGAATTCTGCACTCAAAGATAGCTATGATTATTATCCTATAAAAGTGGATAAGGAAGATATATAGAATTTACTACATGTTCTAATGAAAAGTACTATACCATTTAGCTCAAAATGTAAGCACATTACTATATATCCATTTGATAAATGCATTACAATATGTATTTAATGAAGACTGCATTTTATGGAAGAATATAAATGTTTCAAATTATAAATAAGAAAAAACACATTATTTTATGATAAAAGATTATTATTTTTCTGACATATAATATGTCATACACACATAATCTAGGAAGTTCTTTTCTAACTTAGCTTTCCTTCATCCACTGAATAAAAAAATAAAATGTACTTAAGAGATTTCTAGACACACTTGGGACATCTGCAAAGCATACACTCTATTAAAAAGCATTTTGACGAAGTCAGTAACAGAATATGAAGTACATAGATTTAAAAAGTACCAACATATTGGGCAATTTAATCTAGATTTATAAATATGCTGTTAATGTTAGAGTACAATTTTTTTTAATAAGAAGTTTAAAATGTCAAAGTAACATATATTGAATAAAAATAAATTTAATTTTTTGCATAATTTCTTTCACATTATAGAAAATTGGGTCCAGTGCAGTATTCCTTAATGTTGTATTTTATAGGCACGCAAGCATACATTTTAATGGAAACTAAAGACAAGTAATTGAGGAAAAGTAGTATTGATGATAAACATTAAATCAAATCAGTTTTAAAGTGTTTACAGTGAAGTTGAAAGAACTGAAACCTGTTTACACACATATATCAGAGATCACATTACACACTACCATAAGAAATAAATGTTTAAAAAATAAACAAACTAGTTTTTCATCTGGTTGCAGTGTTCCTTGTTTAGGTCATGAAATCAAAAAGTATGTTTTATCCTTTCCCTTGTTTATGCAAAGAGTTTTAAATTACTCCATCTGTCTCGGTCTCTCTCATATGTGTTTTTGCAATTTTTACTATTTCATTTCTCCACTGCATTCTTAATCCTTTCATATTTTCTGAAAACAAGATTGTGTTATTTAAGGCTAAGCATTTCTTCCCTACGAAGTATGAGAACCATATCTACTTGCCTCTTGGCAATTTCCCAGCATTTCCAAGGATTTGTGCAAAATGTCCACAGAAAAGGAGAAAGACCAGTCTTGATATCATACTTCCAAACAAAAAAAATCCACTGTTAAAGATGCTGAAGAGTGTCAAACAAGGTAATGCAGCTGCAATGAAGTGAACAGTTCTCTCTGTCACAGAGACAGCTAAACTTTGACAGTTTAGTTTACACTGTGGGAGGAGACAGGATGACATCACAGCAACTCTCTGGAAAGATAATTTAAATATAAATGGTATTACCAATCTCTTACTTGAAACACAGCACTTGGAGCTCTGATGTAAGATTCTTTCTATAAAATGTGTAGAAGTTTAATTATTTGCATGACCCTAAAAGTTTGCATAAATCCCAAGAACACATACCGTAATTTGAGTGAACTGAAATAGAAACAGTCTCTGAAACACATAAAAGATAAAACAGTCTCTGAAACACATAAAAGATATTGAAAGCTTGAGCTAATAATTCTGTTAACAAGGTTAATTGAGATATTGGCAGGAAGAATTGACTCTTTTTCTCCAGTGACTGGACATTGCTCTCCATTGTCATTTTTGTTTTTACGAGTTCTCCAGTGAAACGTTGATTTTTTTCTAACAAGCATCAATGCAAGTGAAACCACAGATTTCTTTATATATTGATTGATAGAATAATGCAAAGATAGGCCCTTCCAGCCAAGGTGACATGCCAAGGAAACTGCCAATCAGGGGCTCTGGGTAAGTAGGGTCTGGACTGAACATCAAGAAATTGCTATGATCAAAGCTAAGGAAGGCTTTGAAATTCATAGTGGGATGTCTTTAACTAGTCTTATTTCTAGCTGGTTTAAACAGAGGAAATGCTGTAAATAGTTAAAGGCTGTAGTGTAGAAGAACCAAAAGTCAAATATGGTGTGATGCTAAAGATATAAGAAAGATATAAGTGAACGACTTCATTATGAAGAGGAATCTACTTGTAGGTGAAAATTCACTCTACTTTGAGGACCCTTTGTCCCAAATGCCCCTTTCAGAATCTTAACTAATATTGTCCATCCAGAAACATGTGTCAAACAAGGAAAATTGTATGAGTTGCTGAAAGGGGAAAAATAGACCTTAAGCACAGGAAATAGACATCGTCAGAAATTAAGATAGTACATTTCCAAAAAAGGGGAAGAAACCAAAATCACTTAGGTTTTTATTTATTTAGCAAACACTGTAGATCAAGAATCCTATTTGATGCCAATATAATTGCTTGCAGAGGAAGTTCCAAAGCCAATTTCAACAAATTTATGAAATGAATCTATATTTTATATGAATATTATATTTGAGCTCCCCTAAAGGCTTTATTATTTTATATTAAAGAGTTGACAATCTAATTATATCATCAATTTCATATTACATTTATTTATCTTTATTTTCAACATATCCAAGATATTTTCTTTATTTATTCAGAGTTCTAAAGTTTGCTGATTATGAGGTCTATCATCTTAGTTCCATTGATCCATGTAACTGAATTTCCTGCTCTGTATTTATAACAAATCCTATATTTTGCAATCCTTTGAGATTACATAAACACTAAATGGTATAAGACTTCGGTAACATATGCCTTGTTTATTGGATTTCTTAACTTTGCCATAAATGTTTCACAGGAATAGTTTCTGGAAAATAGAAAGAGCAAAGAATGTTACATAACATATGCTATATGGAGGAGATGGAACTTTGAAAAATTTACAATATAACCCATAATTTATTATTTGATCCTCTTATTTCAAGCAATTGTACCACATGATCTAGTTCTTTTTTAATTTAGTTGTAGAATTCATGGATTTATTATATCTCTAGTACAGACATGTCAAACACAAGACCCGGGGGCCGGATGCGGCCTGCAAAGTGGTTTGATGTGGCCCATGAAGCCATCCTGGAAACAGTGAGGGAACAGCCCCCTCTGCCTTGGCACTGGCCCAGGCCATCCGGGAGCCAATGTACAATTTTGTGGTGGCCATCTATGCTGAAACGTATTCAGTCTTAGCTCCATAAGCCCTCCCCGCATGGCCTGAGAGGAACAGTGAGGCTCCTCCAGTGGACCATGCCTTGGCACTTGCCCTGGTCCCACCCCCTTCTGCCAGAGACCTTCAGATCTATCTCACTCCTGCCCAGCCCCCACAGGCACCCTTGATGCGAACAATGTAGAGCTGGCCACACCCACCCAGTAGGCCACACCCACTCCATCCATGCCCACCCAGTAGGCCACACCCACCCTGGCCACACCCACCCGGCCCCAAGGGCAACCACAATGCTGGTGCGGCCCTCAATGAAATTGAGTTTGACACCCCTGCTCTAGTGAATCCTATTAGTACTGAATATTAAAGAAGTCTGTTCCACAACTGTGTATGATTCTATTAGACAAAGATATGGTTCCTGATCAAAGGATAGTACAGTAAACATTCAGTGCTATATTGTTTCCAGTGGGGCAAACAACAACTTGTGTAGAAAAGAGTGTTTCATAAGTAAGAAGATACAAATGGACTTAAATTCTCTTCACTGTCAAAATGATTTTAATACCCCACTGTTCTGCTATTATTAATTATTATACCCCATTGTTCTAAAAGGCATTAGTTAAAGTATTTACACCTCCAGTTCTTCATGAAAGGTTCACAGCAGCTTATCACATAATAAAAGACTTGACACCCTTTATAGATACAATAGAAAAACAGGCTGGAAAGCAAAAGGAAAAGAAAATAACTTGGGCAACAATTCTTAATGATTTATGGAGCTGTAACAGCTATTTGGACTGCTATTATTACAGCTCAAGGAGTAACTGAACAGTTGCTATGTTGGTATCTCTCACAGAGTAATTGTCAAAATGTTTTCTATGTGGAAGGAGAGATAGATAGATAGATATGCTTTATTTCAGCCAAAGTCCAAGAGCTTAAAATAATATATGGGGACAAAATGTCCAGGTAAGAATATGGAACAAAATAAAAACACCCATTAGTATAACTTGCTTGGAGGGAGGGAAATACTGGTTAAGTACATTAACTGAAGAAGACAATAAATTTTAATTTTACAGTAGGTAAATCCCAGTTCAATCCAGTGGTTTTGACTGTATTGCAAAATTTAGTCACTTTCCTGGAAACTTCAATATGTAGTAAAATGTGTACTTTTCTCTGTTGCTGCCAGTTTGAATATTCTGCAATTAAAGAGATAATCAATCCTACCTTCCAGGATTAATAGACTAGGTGAGTACCAGCAAGAATACCAGCAAGAGTATCTAGATTTGCCAAATTAACAGAAGATATATAGCTTTGCCCTTTGGTGTGATAATACAGAAATTTAGAACATATATAGTGCTGTAAAACACTATGGAGCCGTATGGAATATAAGTCTAAGTGCTATTGCTGTTGCTGCATATTTAGGGATACTGAAAGGGTGGTGATATATGAGATCAAGATAGAAGTGGCATGAAATGTAGCTGTATCCACTTGCTGATTAACTTTGCTTTTAAGCTTTTTATAGGCTAAACTTTTTTTATATATAAAATTCTTTTATTAAAACAATCAACATTGAACATAAAAACATATTGTGCAGCAATCATCATGGCACCTGATATACAATACTAAGTATTAGTCATTGAAAATGTCTGAGTTAGTAAGCCTTGTTCCACCCCTCGCGTCTAGCCTCAACTATACTCCTGTTACACTTTGTTTGATTGGTGTTTCTCTTATCTGGTTCCATATTAATGTGGTCAACATTAAACCAAAGATCCTATTGCTAAACAATCATCTTAGAACATAGCATACAACATTAGGTATTAATCTTTGTAAACATCTGTTTTAGTAAACGTTCTTCCCTCCTCCCTTCCCTCTTCAAGTATACTCCGAGTACCTTTTGTTTGTTTGGTGTTTCTCTTATATATGGTCTATCTGCTGTATCTAGTTTATTGCATATTGTTCGTTTGCGCTTCTGAATTGACTTCATCCCATTACTAGTGCAAACTTTTATAGTCCCTAACCGGAGATCCTGAGGTAAAAGTTTCATATCCTGAGGTAGAGATTCAGTCCGCTTTAACAGTTTTAAAGCAAACAACATTAGTCATAAGTTTATGTTAAGAGGCATTAGTTATAGAACATATACATTCAACATTGGGTGTTAGTTTTTGTAAACATATGATTTGTTAACCCTTCTTCCCTCCTCCCATCGAGCCTCAGCTAAACGCCAGCTGCATTCTGTTTGATTGGTGTCTCTCTTGGATATAGTCTATCCACTGTTTCCAGTCCGTCAAAAATTGTTCATTGGAGCGATTTTTCAAGTACGCTGATATTTTCGCCATTTCCGCCAAATTTGTCACTTTCACAGTCCATTCTTCAATAGGCGGTATTTCCGGATTCTTCCAGTATTGTCCCACCAACAATCTTGCTGCTGTAATTAAGTTCAAAAATAAATTTGTCTCTGAGGTAGTGAAGTCCTTTGTGATCCCTAACAGAAAAGCCTGAGGTAGAAATTCTATATGCTTTTTGAAAATAGTTTGGAGTGTCCACCATATCTTCCTCCAGAATGCTTTGATTTTTCTGCATGCCCACCATATGTGAAAGTAAGTAGCCTCCCCGTCCCCGCACCTCCAGCATTAGGCTAAAGTTATATGGATTTTGGAATATAAGACCAATTTGGTCTAGAGGTTAAGATACCAGACTAGAAAGTGGAAGACTGTAAGTTCAAGTCTTGACTTAGCCACGAAAGCCAGTGGGAAACTTTGGATTAGTCACTCTGTCTCAGCCTAACCCATCTCACAGATGGGTAGTTGTGGGGAAAATAGGAAGAAGATATGTTGGATATGTTCACCACCTTGAGTTATTTAAAAATAATAATAAATGGATATATAAATAAATAAATAGGTTGTCAGTATACCAATGGCAGATTTTGTTTGGTTATTTCATGGAAAAGTGCAGATTTCTGGAGGCACAGAGACTCCAAAGTTTTTTGAGTCTATATTTTAATTGTTATAACCATAGATGGGCTTTAACAAAAATACACCCTGCCTGTAATTGAAAAAGAAAACTGTAACTGAACCTGGAATCCAAGTATGGATTTTAGGAATCTGAATTGTACTGAGTCTACAGTAATGCAGAGACATCTTTGTACACATAACACTGTGCACAGTAAAGGAAATAACTTAAGACTTTGGACTTAAATTGCAGCAGACACAATTAATTTCCATTTAATTTAAGTTAATTTACCTTTAATTTGCATAGCTTTGCCTGTAGCCTAAGATTAGAGGGCTGTAGTTTTCAAGAGATTGGACATGAATGCCAAGAGATTTGTAGGCCTTTGTCTGAAATGCTATTAATGATTCAGGTGCAAGCAAGCTTAAACTCTTGTAAAAATTATAGCCTTAGTTTTTATTTCAGTGTGGCAGAACAATGCAATGTGCAGACTTTGTCAACCCCACCCACAATCCCACTTGTGAAACAGATAATTGTGGTGTTTTTAAGTAGCATTATTAGGTGAAGAAGGTGTTAATTGATAGAAAAAGCTGGCAGTTTTCATCATAACCTCTCTCAAAGAACTAGACTGATAGTTGCCTTCAAATCTATAAAGTTGGCATAGAAAGAATCCATGCACTGCTATTAAACAACAGGGTTAGATGATGTCTAATTTCCAGGTTAGGATTTCTTTGATCATGCAATAAATTTTGGGAAGAGATGTTTTGCGTATAATTTATACTGAGCAATCTGAGTTAGCTAAGTTGGACTGTGAGTTCGTCTTTTTTATATATATTGAAAGTAATATTTCAATTACTTCAATCTTTATAATTGCAAAGGTAGGTATATGTAGGTAAGTAAGAGATCCACCATCCAGGATTTGGTTTTTGGAACAATTTTTTTTATTGAATCAGGTCTCTCCTGGAGATTTGCTGTATCCTTACTGATGAAGTAAGGCTAGCATTTTTTTTTCACAACTAAAGACTAGAATTGAAAAGAGGGATATGTAGAGTCAGGTTCCCATAAAATAAAGTACAGAACTGTATATCCCAAAGTTTAGTTGGTATTAAGTGTTTTCTTCGAGTTCAGTCTCTGAAAAGGGCACCAGAGCAAAGAGTCTTTTTTTTTTTTTTGCTTGGATTGTCTTATTCAACAGCTGGCTCTACATGTCTTTTTTTTAAGACCCATTATGCTCCTTTTTTCTATTAAAAAAAAGAATGTTTCCTGGGAATAGCAGGACTTTAAAGCTTTGTGTACTGATAACTAACACTTTGGCCTGGGACACATTCCTTGTCAAAGCTAGATTTGGAAGGTATAATGTGGAAATATGGTGAGAGCCAAAGAAGTAAATTTGAAACAGTTTTAAAATGAACTGATATTTTGATAAATATTTCTTTGCATATCTCACAGAAGCTTTTTTGTTGGAAAGCTTTGGGCATGGTTAAAAATTGGGAGCATGCATTTGCTGATTCATTAAAATTTTTGATATGGGGGAGTTTCTTGTGTGATCCATCTTCTTGGGCACTTCATGATGACTTGCCGATCTCCAAGGAATGATTTAATAAGGGAAAGTTGTCACTATAAGCACTAGAGGCAATTACTGCAATCTTCATAGCCAGTTCTTGGGCAGTTAACATTTAATTGATAGTATTAGCATTTCTTCATTTCCAAAGTGTAGACTATCCCTCTCTGTCACCTGAAATTTCCCTACCAACTTTCACTCAAACATGTGAATGGATAATGTCTTACATAGCTTATGAAGAGGCTTCCTAATCTTCTTGCCTATTACTTTATGGAATAAGAAACACAAGACTCAGTTTATATGCCCACTTTCCCTGTTGTAACACTCAGAATGTGAAGCAGCATATTTCTCTTTCAGTGTGATTGAATTGCAGGCATGGGAGAAGCAGTGAAAAGCAAGTTAAGAGAGAAGAATAGAGTAAACTTATAGTTTTAAAATTAGCTTAGGCTAATTTCAAGGAAATGATGAATCTCTTTATCGTCATTCTGTATCATTGATAGACATTTAATCCACAATTCCTCTCTTTCTCAATTTGGCACAAATCTCATACTTTTAAAAAAAAATCATGGAAAATGTGAGTCACTTTTCTCTTGTTTTTTTTTTTTTACTTTTAGTGTCATGATATATTATGAATAATGGAAAGAAATAAAATAGACATTTACCTGTGAGGGGGCCATATAACTTTGCAGATCTAGATGATACCTTCAGAGAAGGATTGGTAGACTGATTGGTTGGTTTATTTTCTTCCACAGTGAGAAAGTAACAGTGGCAGAAGTTGGGAATCAAATGACATGTCCACACAGTTTCCAGGACTCAAATCTGATTTAAAGGCTAAACTACAACAAAAAAAAATTACAAAAAAAAAACATTTCAGGGGCCTTGTTCATATCACATAGTTGACCCAATGACTCCTTTCAGAGTCACTTCCATATTTTCATGTGGCAATACTACAGGGACTGGGATAACTGGAATGGTTGACTAGCAGTCATGTTTATAATTTTTCTGTCAGAACAAAAATTAGAGGCTGTCATTTGGGGAATTACAGAGATGCTATTATTGCTGTAGTTACAAATTGAATCAGTTTTGTGTAGTGATTAAAAGTACTAGGTGAGTACTTTTGTGAGACCATGAGTTCTAGTCTGGCCTGAGGCACAAAGCCACCCTCTTTCACTTTGCAATTGTTTTATACCTAGTGTTGAAAGAGTGACTAATTAGAATATCTATGCAAAAATCAAATACACTGTTTTGAGTTCCCTGACAGAAGGAAGATAGGATAGAAATGCAGTAAATGAATTATATGTTAAAGATATGAATTGGTGGATCAAGAAGCTGAAGCTCTAGTATTGTTCTTATCCATTATTCCAGTCCATGAAAAAGGACTGAAAAAAATTATGCTGAATGTTAGAAAAATCTTTAGAAAAAAATAGAAAAAGTGGGTGGGGGGGAGAACCCTGAGCAATTCAATAGAAAAGTGGTAGGTAGGCTTTTCTTAACAGATTCACTTAACAACCAGGTTACTAACTTATGAAGTGCAGTAATTCACAACAACTGTGGCAAGAAAGTTCATAAAATGGAGCAAAACCCATTTAACAAATGTCTCACTTAATAACATAAATTTTGGGGTCAATTGTGGTCATGAGTCGAGGACTACCTGTACTTTAATTTGGATTCTTTAACTGAAAGCTGAATTGAATTCAATGTTCTAAGTAGTCGTTTATAATACTAGTTCTGTGGTTCTGGATTTGCTTGGGGAAGGGACTCACAATCTGGCACAGCTGATTCATACATAATAAAGAGAATGAAATAAGCAAAACTGTGTAGTGAGGACAATGAAGAGTAGGACAGTTTGAGGTGAAATTACATTCCAAGGTAGTAATATGAATAATGGCATTCTGTAAGGTCCTGAAAGTAGGTTTAAAACTGAGTTTCAAGAATTCATCTGATCTGATTTAACTAAAATCCAGCTTTTTGTACTAATAAAGCTGACATTCACTGTGAATTTTTGTATGTCTTTTCATAAAATCTTAATGTTGTATCACAGACTTGGCCTAATGATCCCAATACTTTGGCTTTGTGGCAACTGCAGTTGTATATAGTATTATTTCCATTATATTTATTTTTGGAATTGCCATTTATTTTGGTAAAGATAAAGATATTTTCCACATGTCTTTGTCTTTACATTTTTGGCTGCTTAGAAAGTTTCTTGCTTAGAAAATGCATTTAGTTGTTGTTGTTTTTTTTACAAAAGGTCGCTTTTTCCAATAGCACCAACATGCAAAATGTTTTGTATAAAAGCACACAGTAATGATTTATGATAGTCTATTTCTTATCATAATCCTTATAAAATATTTAAGTTGTTCTTGCCTTACGTTTTGAAATACACTTATTCTTTATGAGTCTATGACATAACTAAACAGTCTGAAATATGGATTCATACAATTAGTAAGACTCCAAAAATGTCTATATCATTTTTTCTCTACATAGCAACGTTCTTGTGCTCCAAAACATATTTGTTGAATCTTGGCATTGTTATTCCAATTAAAAGTATCCAGTCTCTACTACTAGAGAGTATGATGACGTTCTGCTATAGTGAATCACATTGGTTACAACATAATGTATACAACATTTCTTTTAATATGTCTTAAATGAAGTAAGGGGGGTTAGAATTTTTATTCAACTTGTAATCATAAAGATATATATTTAGAATTTGTTTCTTGAATTTCCTTCTACTTTTTAAATGATAGAAGACTAAGTTCATAAATATTACATATCTGAAATAAATTCTTTCCAAATATTCTTTCAAATTGGTTGGTAATAGATATTTTATCACTTCAATTTTCTACAGAACTAAAAGCTGAAAGACAAGAATTTAGGACTTTTGTGCACCAACAGATAGGTACTGTATATATCTACTGAATGCATTTTCAGATGAAAAACAAAAGACACAATTTTAATTTAAAATATTTGACATATATTGCTAACAATACTCAATGTGTGCAGGATGACATTAAATCCTGGGATATATTTATACAATGTTTCCACAGAATATTTCACTGGCATCTCAGTACAACTTTTGTCTGCTTCTGGGGATGGGAAATAAGTTTAATACTGTGTTGCTACATTACTAGATCAGAAAATGTCAGAACACCAAATTTTAATCCAAATATTATTATTATCAATTGCATCTGAAAATCTTACCACACTATTTAGATTAGTGTAGAATCACATCACTGGTTTTGTCTGACTTTTTCATTTCTTGAACAAATTTAAATAATAGATAAAAAAGTACTGTGTGTGTATGTATGTGCATATACACTTGATGAAAAAAGTAGTAGTGTTGATATTATTAACCATTTAAGGATTTGTCCTGTGTTTGCTTTTTAGTTAAGTATTAAAGATAAATGTTCTGTTCCACAATTCCTAGAAGAATAGGAACAGCTTTAACAGCTTTTGCATGATTGTACAGCAAAAGCCTTACAATGTTTCACTATCCTCAAATATATAAAATATACGAAGACTGGAGACCAATAGTATCAAAATATATTTTAAAATCTAGAAACAGTCCAATTTGTCAAAAACATCTGCATAATTTTATACTTCTCAAGCCTTCTTTTTGACAACTAGCTGCAAAAATGTACTCTCAAATCACATTTTTACTTCTTCAGATAACATGCATCCAGAGTTAGACTGAGTTATCACTGAATTTATGTAAAGTAGATGTTGAGATTCAGTATGAAGAAAGAGCATAATGCTGAGGAAGAGAACCATGTTATATTGCAATTATTGTTGGCTACCTGCTTTACAAGAAGGAAGGATCTTGGACAACTATCTTATAGAAATAGAGAGTTGCAACGTGGGAAATCCTCAGGGTGGTTCACTTGTTAGGGAAAATTGGTCTTTCAGGAGGGCAGCAGATCTGGAGAAGCCCATTGTTAAAGGTGATGGAATGTCAACTAATAGAGAATGAAAGATTAGTTGTAAGTTACAATTTTCCTTGAGTGAACTGTAAGCTGGGGAGAATGCTTCTATTCTTTAGTTTAGAAGACATTGCAGGGAGACTTTGTCTGGATGCAAGAAGGGTCAGTTTGGGTCTGACGGGATTAGGCAAAAGAGTTTTGATTCTGGTTGTATTTAAAAAACACTGAAGAAAAGAGTGCAAACTCCATCTTCTTTCCGAAGTTTATTTACTCCATTACATAGAGCAGAGGTCCCCACCTTTTGGGTAACAGGGACCGGTTCCGTGGAGAGAGGTTTTTCTGTGGACCGGAAGGTGCGTGGTTTTGTGTGCTGCCTGCATCCTGTGGATGGGGCTTTGCTTGTTTGTATGGACCAGTTGGTGGCATGCCATGGCCTGGTACTGGTTCATGGATCAGGGATTGGGGACCCCTGACATAGAGGACCATGTTCAATATGGCATATGGAAGAGCCAGAGGTCCAGATCCCTTAATTAGAAATTATCTATAATTTCATCTTTGTATTTATTCTGTAGGAAGAGTGCGTGTGTAATCCTAATTCAAAAAGTCCTAATTCTGCATTGATACTGTTGTTGCTACTATAATTATTGCACTTAGTTAGAGAAAATATGTAAATAAGTCATGCACAGTTTTCTCTTAAAAGATTAGGCTTCATGAGTTTGGGAGTAATAGAATAAATTGATTTTAGAGTTTGTTGGGGGAATGCTTTTCTACAGTGAAGTTTGAAATGTTGATTTGTAAAAAGGCTTAACCAAGAAAAAAAGATATCTGGAGCTATGGAATAAAAAAACAATACGTTTTGTCGCCACCCAAGCCTGAAAAGGAAATCCTGAGTGTTACATCAGAAAACTAGGTGTGGTTCTTCCAGCTGAGTGAGCTAAATGAGTCACTTTTAATTTGTTTGGTTTATTTTTATATAAATCTTATTTGCCCATGCTTGCAAACTACTTTATTAATAACATATGCAAATGTATTTAAATAATAATGCATTTATTTGCCCCTATTCATCATGCAATTTACTTGACTATCACTAACAATTAAACCTTCTCCTTTTGGAATCAGGCAGTTGACACTGGCAAAGATATATGGTGTGTTGTATTTGTTGAGTTAACTGCACATACCCACTAGCCAGAATATCGTAGGATAAGTCCAGTGAAATAGGGAAGAATTTACTCATTCATAAGGTTTAATTGGCAATGATTATCCTGTTGATAACATATGAGTAATGTGTGGTTATATTCTTGGCAAACAAAGTGATATGAGGTGCTGACATGCTATGACTGTTGTAGAAAATTTTAAGCATATTGCACAAAATACAGTGCCAAAAGTTTTGACAGTCACTCATTAGCTGTAGCAAATTAAACACTATGCTGATGGGTACACAAGCAAAAAAAGTGTCTGTCAGCCAATTATGACATTTCCAAGAAAGAGATTAGTGAGTTGTGTTCTTAACACTGATATCCTGTACAAAATTAAATCTCATATTATCACAGTTTCTAGGTGTTATAATTATGACATATTCACCTGTGAAGTCATTAGAAAGAAACATGTTTTTTTTTACATGAAAGAACATAATGTAACTTTTAGGAATTTGTCTTCATGAATAATATATTGCAGTACTATAAATAGTAAACATTAATCCTATGCTATAAATTGTGCATGTACTGTGTGTGTATGTGTGCATGAATTAATTTATGAAAGGAAATAATTTTTTATTAAAATGATAAATTAGGCAATTAGCTATAAGATTTTATTTACTTAATATTTACCATGTCTATTAGCAATAGTAGTAATAGTATATAATACATCTACAAGTGAGTAAAAAAAAAGCAGTACCGGTAACTGAATGGCAAAATAAAAACAAAAGCCTCTAATTCCTTTCTCTGCTGTTATATGATACAAACCCAATTTGGCTCATCTTTGTACCACTTTACCACTAGGGTCAAGCCAACAGATAATTACATTATAAGGAGGAGCTCCTTTCTGCAGTACAGCGGATGCTCTTGCATGCTAGAAGGATTCTAGAAAGCATATGTGATCTTGATCTGAAGAAAAGCAGGATCTCCTCAATGAGTGTATAGCAATTCCAATAGCCACAGAGAATTAAAGGACCCAAGGACTACCTTTCCAAACTAAAGACTGTGGATAGATATCCCTTAATTCTTTAGCTCCCCATTGCTGATGATTGGATCTTGTTAAAATAATGGCAGGTGTAACAAACTGAAAGAAAAGTTTCCAGAGCCATGTGCTCCTTCTTTTGCTAGGCAGAAGAAAGGCATATGCTTCTCTGGAAACCCATGTGGTTTTTCTTTTAAAGGAATCTGGAAAATCTCTGTCTCTTTTTTTCTCTTTCTCTCTCTCTTTCTCTGAAATCATTAAGAACTGTAGAGAGCAACAGCTAATACTGATCCTGCTCTCTCATTTGCCAACCTTTCACATATACTGATCCTGAAGTGGGCAAAGGCCTAGAAGAGCCTTCCTTTTGTTGGACTTGCAATATAGCAGCATTTAAAAAAGGTATTTTCCCCTGCCAGAGCCATGTCTGTCTCAAGGGTGGTGCTAATCTCCATTTCTTAGCCAAGGGAGCCAGTGTTGCCTGAAGACACTTCGTGGCCATGTGGCCAGCATGACTATATGCCAAGGTGCATGGAAAGCTGTTATCTTCCCACCAAAGTGGTAGCTATTTATATACTTCCATTTGCTGAACTCAATCCCTAGTTTTGGTGGTGAGTACAATTGAATCTCAGAAGGTAACATTACTTTGCTAACTTTGGTTGATTTTAAAAACTAAATAGGATAATCTTGGTTGTATTTGGAGGGAAGACCACTAGGAAATTAAAGGCATGCAGGCTATATTGGTAACCATCATTTAAAAATCCTGTTCTAATGAAAGATCTGAGTAGTAATTCAGCAATAGTTTACCACATGTAATTCAAAATCATATTTATTGACATAGAAATTTCGTTTATACAGGAGGAGTGGGTACAACCATTAAAATCAATAGTGCCATATAAAATGAAATTCACATGACCATTGAAGCACATCTTATTACTGAACCTTAATGCCAATACTTCAATTGTGACCATAGTGATAATATTATTTTTAGTTGGAATAACTATAGCCACTTGGCTAAAAGAGTGATAATATTATTTTTAGTTGGAATAACTATAGCCACTTGGCTAAAAGAGACCACAGTGTCCTGTATATTTTATTCCAGCATTAGATGAGGTAGAACTTTCTGTACTCAAAAGGGTGCTTCTTTTGGCTAATGGTTTGATTATTGCACCAAACTTCACTACACAAAAAATATTTTGTTGTCAGTGCTTTGCAGACATGATGAATATGTGCAAAGATATGGATAAATTACTCATATGTGTTCTTCTCCCCATTATGAATTACAACAACTTAGAAAATAACTTGTGTAGATATTTTAGTTTTCGGCACAACATTGTAATAGAACAAATATATAACATCCTTCATAGAGGAACCAAAAAATGTTTGTGCGTCTGTGTGAGTGAGAGCGAGGCCAGAAACTACATGGTAATTTTTTAAAGAAAACAATTGTATATTCTATTTGTCTTCAAGTAGCCATCCTAGACATGCTAATCCTAAGGTTGATTGCTGTCTTTATATTAAAAATATACAGCCAACAACTTTATGATTGATTTGGCAGCTCTTCCTAATTTTCTCTTCCTAATGTTTCTGTTTCCATACTTTTTGTCAAGAAGCTTTCACAAATGTTTTCATATAGCAAATGTTTAACAGATCATGCTGTATTTGTCTGTATCAAAACAAACCTTTTCATGTTAAATAACATACTGTAGATAAATATGTTCTGCAAGAGGAGGCATACACTTGGGATCAGAAGCTTTTGAAACCATATGATTTGTACATCTACAAAATTCTTCCCATAGGAGATGTTCCTATCTACAAAATGCTGTGTTTCCCCAAAAATAAGACCCAACTGGTAAATAAGCCCTAGCATGATTTTTCAAGATGCTCATAATATAAGCCCTATCCCAAAAATAAGCCTCAGTTAAGATTGTCAGCCAGATGGATGCATTTAGTACTGTATTTCTCCAAAAATAAGACCTAACCAGAAAATAAGCCCGAATGCATCTTTTGGAGCAAAAATTAATATAAGACCCAGTCTTATTTTCGGGGAAACATGGTGCTACCCTAATGAGCATTGCCAATCATAAAACATTAATTTGCCAGAATACAAAGTGGAACCCAATAATTCTCTTTGCTATCCTATATAAGTTAGGTGGGACCAAAGACATGTTGCAGTCTTTGATGGTAAATCCTGGTACTTTGCTTTCAATCTAAAACATTTTCACTATAATGAATCTCTATAGAAATAGAGTATCTGTATCGTTGTGATGTAAGGTTGTGATTCTGCCCCCACAAGATATACAATGGACTATTCCACTGCATGCTTAGCATGCTTACAATGCAGAAGGTTCTATTGAATACATTCAAGCAAATATGCTTAGAATTGCAATGCATGCAAAATAAATACTAGTAATAAAAGAATGGTCTGAGTCAATTAAAAATCCAACTGAATGATATTGGAAGAAACCAAGAAGTTCAGGAGAAACGTGCCTTTAATTTTCACCTTGGACATCTATTTAAAAATTTAACTTGGTCCAAAGCTGCTATAGAGATTAAGGATCCCTCCTACCATAAGTTAATTATTAAGCTAAACAAGACTGATTTTGGTACCAAACTCAACCCAAAATCCTGTTTGAAATGAATTTCAAAGTGCTCATACATTTTGCAATAGGGTTAGGTTAAGAGTTTCATTTTGCAGTAACTGTTTCACACTTATTTAATTTCGTCCTGCATTGGCTTCTGATTTGCCATCATGGCTGCTGCGGCCACTGAAAGATGGGCTCCATCTTCCACATTCAATTTTGTTCTGCTGGGAGACCTGGAAAGGGTCAAAAGTTGCCCTGTAGAGGCCATGAGCAAGAAGGAGACCTACGCTTGATCACAGGAGGGCGGCAGCTCTTCCGCTTGATCTGGGGCAGCCCTCCAAACCGGCAGAGGAAAGACCAGCCATAGCAATATGGCTTGTCACTAAGCTGCTGATAGCCAAAGTCAAACTTACCATCAAGCACTTCTAAAGCAACACCGATGAAACTGGGTGAAATCTGATCTTCTCTTTAAGAACTTAAGTATTTTCTTTTCCTGTGAAAGCTGCCTGAAGTATTTTTCCCCCTGTGAGGAGAGAGGGAAGGGAATTTCTACCCCACCCTCTAAGAACAGCAGTGACTGACTACCCAGGGAAATTAAAGCACTATAAGAACAATTTTAATCTATTGGATTTATATGTTTCTGAAATTTGGGGACCAAAAGTTTCCTTATTTTTACTTGAGACTTTTGTTTTTATCTACAAAAAAGAAATAAAACTGGAAAAAAGATTATAAAAATTTTGGACTTAAAAAACTTTAAATGGTACCAGTGACATTTTGTGACAAAGTATGGTATTACAGCTTGTTATTGCCTAAAAGAGACTTGGCTTGAAGCCCAGACTTCAGATAAAACTCTTTTGACCTTGATAGGTACCACCTGTGAGAAATTCAGTTCTAAAGAGAATTTCTGGGCGGCATAATTGGCCTGTTTGAACTATGAACGTAAACCTTTACTGACTTTCAGAGCTATATGTGGGGAATTGCTTTTCTATTTCTTTATATGAGAAATATTTGTTATTACATGAGATGATGGAATACCTTGGACTATAAAATCTTACTTGACAAATGATTTCTACTATAAAGATCACCTTTAATAATGAAATAGAGGTCCCATACCTAGTTATAAAATCATTTTAACATCTGATTTTAAAACTTTAAAACTGCACCATTAAGAGAATATGGATGAAGACCAGGAAAAGATCCTTTCCTTGTTGAAAGCAATATGTGAAACCATTAATTCAGCTTGTGACAAAATAAGATGCAACATAAAAGAACAAGATGTCAGCTTAGATATACAAACCCAAATTTTGACTACAACCAAAGAACTAACAAAGCAGAAGAAGTGGAACAATCAAATACTGAGGACTCAATTGACCAACAAATACAGTTAATGGAAAATCCAGAAAAGGGAGTGACAACACTGAAAATGGAAAAGAATTTTTATATAAATCAGAAGAAATTTGAGGAGAAAGATCAGATTGAATGGAAGATAAACATATCGGGACAATCATGGGAAATTGGAATAATAGAGAGATGATCTAATGAATAAAATGGGCTAGCCCTTCCAAAAATGGCAACTAAATGGTCTCTCTTATTTCAAATAATATCTATAATAATAGAGGAAAATCTATTTGATGATTTAAAAGCATTGACATGGAAGGCTAGTTGGCAAAGGAAGAAAGCTAGAATAAGGCTGAAGAAAATTAGGGTTTTGATTTATTAGAGGGGATTTCATATTACCAATTAGAGGGTTAAAGGGAGAAGTTGAGATAAGGGGAATTTTGGTCATTTAATTTAAAATATTTGGAAAACAGTTGAAAATAAGAATTCTATTCGTTTAATATTTAAAAATTAGAATTATGAATATGTTTGATTTATTGATTAACCCAGACAATATATATAATGGTTTTGATTTACTGAAGGGGAAACTGTATTATTAATTAGATGATTTAATATGGTGGGAAATAGATAACTTTTAGAAAATAGAACAAGAATATACTCAAATAGATAAGATGTGTTTTTTGAATATTAGATTCTGTTATGAATTGAGATAAGGAAAACTTTGGTTACCTAAAGCCTGGAAATTATAAATATCAAATGTTAAATTTGAATTGATGGGAAACTAAAAATTGAGAAAAAACAATAACAGGACATTGATTGTCTATAAAGATTGAATGTAAAAGTAATTAAGATATGTATAAGCTAAAATGTATTGATAAATGTAATAAGGATGTTTTTACTTAGTTGATATAATAAGAACTGTATTAGCTTAAATACAAGATAGTAGCTATTAAGGGAAAAAGAGAGGAAATATTTGATGTTGTAACTTGAGATTTGTACTAAAGATTTTTGTATGTTATTGAATTAATGATTAACCCAGCCACCAAGTTACTTTTTAAATACCTAAATGTAAAATTAGAAAACTAATAAAATATTATTAAAAAAAAACTTCGTCCTGCATTTGTTGTTTAATGAAGCTGCAAGATAAATGTCAAAAGCAAAGTGTCATGTGAAAGAATGAGTCCCTCTTTAATTCCTTAGGGCCTGAAAATGACTTATAAGAAGTCATTAATTTATTATTAAACCTTCAAGAAATAATCAAGTAACTTATCCTATGATGTCATATCTGCATATTGTTAGAAATTAGAAAGAAGAAAGATATTATATGTACTTCTCCTTACCACAAAAGCTATACAATATAGTTTTTGTTGTTTTCAAGTCATTACTTGACACTGGATTGCACGGATTTCAGAAATACAGAAATGGCACATGAAAATAGTATGCATCATTGGGATATAGCTAATAGTCTTAAGCTTTTGGCCTTTATTGTTACTAAGTTGATGTGATACTCACTTTGGTATTCTGCCCAGCAATGAAATCAGAAGGAATCTTCAAGCAGAAAACTGGGGAATTTCCAACATGAACATTTCATTATGTGGTTTGGGTTTTTTTACATATTACTTTATGTTTTATCCTTAAATCAGTCTCAGTTGAATTGTACCACATGTTATGCTTGGAGGTCTTCCCAGTGATTTATTCAGCAGAAGACAAGTAAAGGATAGTTCCAAACTCATCCAGATTCAACTCTGATACCATAGTGATAAGTTTATTTTCTAAATAAAACAGTGACATCTCCTTATTTCCTTCAAGTTTGTTATCTATATTTCAGGTTTTTGTTTATTTGTTTGTTTTTGTAAGCTTTTTATGTCTTGCCACTGTGAAGAAAAAGCTCAATTATACCTGCTTCTGCTATGATACCCTTGGATAAATAATATTAACGTCAGAATTATCTAAGGAAAATGTGTCAGGGTATCACCAGCAAGCCAATGAGTGAAAATACCAAGCTTAAATTTGCTTTGTAATATATCCCAGAGATATGACAAATATTGTGAATCAATACTTTTAGCAGTCTTATGACTTTTGTTGTTGGGCCATTATTCGACAGAGAGATGAAAAGGATTCTGTTCCTTGAAAAGGCATAGCAGACTCTGAGGCAATTTAGTTCAGGAGCTTTACTGCTATAATATTTCAAACTCTGTTTAACATCTCTGATTTAGTTCTTCTTACCATGGTAATTTTCTAAATATACACAGAAACATTCTTTGTTTCTGCTATCTATAACAAAGATAATTCACATTTAGTTTGTTTTTTTATTTGTTATTTTATTTTGTACTATTAAAAGCCTACTGTTCTGATACATCTCAAAATATTATACAGGGCAAAAGGCCTTTTTTAAAATGTCCTCTTATTTTTAACACTTTTTAATAGAAGATTAACCTGACAAAGACAGAATGTATGAAATTTAACAGTTATGGCTTTTGTATAGAAACTCCAACTTTACAATATAAGAGTAAGTCTTATATACATTGCTTGCTTTCCTAATGCACAGAGACAAAGATAAAGTATTCAAACCACTTTGATTAAGGGCACGGTAATTAACTTTCGCTGCTATTTTATGCATCTTGAAAGATATGCTGTCTGGAGAAACAGATAAAAATTCAAAAATAAGAAAAAAAATATTCTCTTCAGCAAATAATATACAGAATCCTTTGAAATGAAAGCATCAAACTCTACTTAGCTTACAGGAAAATCTTATTATTATTTTTTTTTAAAGAGAAAGCTTGATTGACATTAATTGTTCCCCCTTTTATCTCACATTGGTAATTTTAAGACACATGCTTAGCAGTTATCTCCTTGACATACTTTTTTTCCCATTACATCTATCATGTGCATTGTCATAGGAAAGGTCACATTTGACATGTAAAAGAAAGATTGTGCTTCAATAAATTAAGTAACAAAGTTCTTGGCTAAGGAAAGCAATTTGGTTTCCCTCTGTACATAGCTAACTGGGGAAAAGACAAAGATTATAAGATCAGTTGGAATGAGACATTACAAAAATCATCTTAGGAAATCTTTAATAGACCTAAGTAGGGATAGAATGCTAAAACAGTTATAATTATAACTGCTTTTATTTTCATACGGGCATGCAAATTTAAGAGGTCTAACATTTAAACTGTTAGAATTCATGGATATCAAATTAAATTGCAGCCTAAGGTGATTGCTAATCACCACAGTCTTAACCATAACCACAAGGACATTAGAAAAGAGAAAAATCTTTGTACCTATTTAGCTCTAAGATGAGAAAGAAGGCTTGTAAGCAAAAGACTGTTGAAGATTAGATATCAAGACAGGAAACACCAAGTCTGCAAAGCAATAGCTTAAATGAATTCACAACTCCAAGCAATTTGGGAACTGAACCAAAATAAAACATTTAAACAATGAATTCTGCAGAGATCAAGTTCATAGACGCAATATGTCTGGATTTCTTCAAATGCACAACCTGTAACCATAGTTACATAATTGGAGTCCTAGGAAACAGAAGAGACTTCTGGTACACATGTGTCAATTAAATCAATATTTCCCCATCTTATTTGTGCTGGGATGTTGTATTAATTATGTTACATTATTCTCCCACATACATCAGTGTTGCATAAATATGCGGAACTGTTACTTCTATATCAACTAAACTTTTCAGCAGATTGTTTTTGAGAAATAATAGCAGAGGTTTTGTTGGTTTTCCAGGTCTGAAATTTTAACATAACTTCCCTTTCGTTCAACCTTTTGTTCATAATTGAAATTGCTAGGTGGAAGAGTTTACAGATTTTTTTTAAAGTCATCCCCTGCTTTATAAAAGTGAACGGGACGGGATGGGACGGGACAGGATAGGATAGGAGCTGAAAGGGACATTGAAGGTCTCGTTGTACAGCCCCCTGCTCAAGCAGGAGAACTTATACAATCTCAGACAACTGACTGTCTAGCCCTTCTTAAAAATCTCAAGTGATAGAGTGCCAACAATTTCTGGAGGCAAGATGTTCCACTGTTAATTGTCCTCACTGTCAGGAAGTTTCTCCTTAATTCCAGGTTGATCAATTTCCAGCCATTGTTTCTTATCCTGCCCTCTGGTGCTTTGGAGAATAACATGACTCCCTCTTCTTTGTGGTAGCCCCTCAAATACTGGAACACTGCTATCATGTCTCCCCTATTTCTTCTTTTCTTTAGACTAGCCAAATCCAAGTCCTGCAGCTGTTCTTCATATGTTTTAGTCTCCAGGCCTTTGATCATCTTAGTTGCTGTTCTCTGAATTTTTTCCAAATTTTCAACATCTTTTTTGTGATATGGTGACCAAAATTGGCTGCAGTATTCCAGGTGTGGTCTTACTAGGGTTTTATAAAGCAGTACTAATACTTCGTGTGATCTTGATTCCACGCCTCTGTTTATACAATCCAGGATTGTATTAGCTTTTTTGGCTGCTGCTGCACACTGCTGGTTCACAGTCACATGATTGTCCACTAGGACTCCAAGGTCCCTCTCACAGTTAGTTTTTAAGCCAGGTTTTGTCCAATCTGTACTTGTACCTTTGATTTTTCCTGCCTAAATGTAAAACTTTGTTTTTCTCCATATCGAAATTCTTTTTTTTTGGATAGGGCCCATTGTTCAAGTTTGTCAAGCTCTTTTTGGACCCTGAGTTTGTCTTCTGGGGTGTTGACTACTCCTGCCAGTTTGATGTCATCTACAAATTTGATGAGTTCCCCTTCAATTTCCTCATCTAAGTCATTGATGAGGATATTGAAGAGTACTAGGCCTAAGATGGAACCCTGTGGTACCCCATTGCTTACTTCTCTCCATGTGGATGTAGTGCCATTGAGGACTACTCGTTGAATTTGCCAATCAGCTACAGAGCCATCTGGTGGTGATGTTGTTTATTCCACCTTTTTCTAGCTTACCATGGAGTAGGTTTATCAAATGCCTTACTGAAATCTAAATATACTACGTCCACAGCACTTCGCTGGTCTACTAGTTTAGTCACTTTATCAAAGAATGAAATGAGATTGGTTTGGCATAATCTATTTTTAACAAACCTGTGTTCGCTACTAGTTATGACTTTGTTTGCTTCTAGTTGTTTGCATATCTGTTTTTTTGTTATCTTTTCTAGGATTTTCCTGGGTATTGATGTTAAACTGATTGGTCTGTAGTTTCCTGGGTCCGTTTTTTTCCCTTTCTTGAAGATGGGAACCACATCAGCCTTTTTCCAATCCTCAGGTATTTCCCCGGTGCTCCAGGATTTTTGAAAGATATGGTGCAGTGGTTCTGAGATAACATCTGACAGCTCCTCAGAACTCTGGGATGTAGTCTGTCGGCTTCAGGTGATTTATATTCATCAAGGGTGAATAGATGTTCTCTTACCATTTTCCTGCTTATTATAATTTTTGTCTCTAGTTTGTCTTTTGCAGTGGTTTTTTTGGTATGTTGGGCTGTAGTTTCTTTTTGTGTGAAGAACTGGTGCAAAGAATGAGTTAAGCAGCTCTGCTTTCTCCCTACTGTCTAATATTTCCTGTCTGCTGTCTGCTGATAATTGGCCTTAGTTATGTGCCCCTCTTTCCATTTTTTTGTATTTGTCCTTTTTATCTTTCAGTTTGTCAGAAAGATCTTTGTGCAGCCATGCTGGTTTCTTCTTAAATTTCTAGTTTTTCTTTTTCAGTGGTATTGTGCTGGTTTGGGCTTTTATGATCGCATTTTTCAGAGTTTTCCATGCTTCTTGGGTTGTTTTCCCCTTTAGGATTTTCAACCAAATGAATGAATGTTTAATGTTAGTTTACTAAAACACTGTCTTTCTCAGTTTCTGGAAAAATATAATTGTTAATGTTAAAGAAAAAAATTAAATTTGATTCCTGATTATTCTTATGAAATACAAAATTGGGGATATTTTTGCCAGGAAGATAACTTGTTTAGTGAATAAAAGTATTACAATATGTATTACTCAGATGAAAGAGGATATTAAGAGAAGGATGAAAATATCTCTATATTTTTTTTTGAAAGAATTAATATTAAGGAAAAGAATCATGCATCAAGACTGATACATATTTGAAGAGATATATTGATTCCACATGATTTATTTAAACATTTTAAATATTTCAAGAGGTTTCTTATACAGTGATGTGTCAAACTCATTGTGTCACGTGAAGTGTCACAACATATCACAACTTTTTTCCCCTTGCTGGAGCTAGGGTGGGCATGGCTTCCGCATGACACATTTGGCTCACAGTCTGGCAGTTTGGCACCCCTGTTATATAGTATATCACAAGTGGAGGATACTGATATAACAACCTGGCTAAGGACAGTGGATGGATAAAAGAATGGAGTTGGGAAAATGCCCAACTCGTGCAGATGTAAACCATCCAATAACATGTGCATTATCAAAAGAAAGAGCTCTGGCAAAACAACTTACAGTAAACACTTTAATGATCATGATGAGAGTTATACAAATGGCCGTAATCTGGAACAGCTTGTGATTCACTGTATCATGTAATCTATTGCCAGCTAAGATGGATAAGACAATAAAGATGAAAAGTGCAGAAGTTTATATGACTACTGCAGAAGTGCACACAACAAAGCAACTAGAATTAGAATTGAACTCAAGATTCTTCAAGGAAACCCCAGATACAACATACATATTTGCATCAAATATCCTTGGAGTTAAAAATAATTCTAAATTGTGTTTACAAAGATACTAAAGGAATTTTAAATTTAATACAACAAGTGAAATTGCCAGAGGATGACTCAAATACTTTCAAAGGAGAAAAGATCAAAGGCCAAGGTCATATGCCAACATAACAACAACTTTGCAGGGGAAATAGACAAAATAGTCATCAGATCCAAATCCAAAATCAGATTAATTAATAGAATTGGCAAAAAAAATTAAATGTGTATCATGAATATTGCTGATTGAGCAGGTGAATAGGAGGGGGAAAATGTTTTCTATAAAACAAATGTACGTATGTAGAGCAAGAAAACTCAAAGTACAGGTTATTACCCAAGTAGCCTAGAGGCAGGCTGAAGATAATGTAATCTGTTCCTGCCATTCAGAAATAACAGTTGGTTCATCTTATGCTGCAGCAAATAGGAACTGTAAATCAGCTTTCTAATTGGTTCATAAGCCAATTAATCAATTGTCATTTTATTAAGTGTTTATAATGATTTTACCATGTGCAAACCATGTGAAATTCACATTCAATAGTTATCCTCAACATCTTTCTTAAATGTTCCTCTCTATTTCTGCTTTTGGGTTACTTCTAGTCTTTATTTTTTAATTAATCTTTTCTCGAAGTAATCCTTGGCTTTACTATTTTCTTGATTATTGCTCTTGTTTTCTCCAATAGTATACTGAATCACAAAGAGTCAGAAGTGACTGAATACAATATAATAACAATTAATAACTATGTACTTATGTAAATCAGCATATTCGTGGGCCATAAGTCCTATCTTCAAAACTTTCCCTGTGCTCTCAGATAGACGATGTAAGTATTGTGTAGAAGGCAATTGTTAGTGATGTGATAATATACAGTACCAACGAAATGGAAAAATAAAAAGCAGAAAATCTTGAGTATCCAGAGTTGATGTTTATCATGCCTGAATTTGTCCAAGTATTTTAATACTCTACACTGTTATTTTTCACCTGCTGATCTTCAGCTGGAAAGTATGTTAAACAAAGAATGCCAAGAGGTTTCACATTACACATGGCTTGCATTTAGAACTGGCATGGCTATAACAATCCAAAGCCATATACATTTACAAATATTCAGATGAAATCCTAACGTTATTCTCATTTGTAATGCTAATCACTGAAATATAAAAGATGAATATTAAAACAATATGTACTAGCACTATACTTTGATATATGAACAATCCCAGAAGATTGTTATTGAGATTCTTTACATTCTAATGTAGAAACTAAAGAGAAAGAAATTTTAAAAATGGAAAAATCAATATTCTCCATTTCTTTCCTAAAATCTTAAAGTTTAAGATTGTGTGTTGATATGGATTATCAAGAATGGTAGAGAAATAATTAGTCCAGTTATTTTATACCACCATTGCCCTAATATAAATTTTAAAAAATAAAATTAAAACAAATTATTAAATTTCAAAACTTGCATAAAATATTATAGTCATGCTAGGAGCAGAAATAAATAGAACATCAGAATTATGAGAAATTATCCACTTTAATCATTTAACATGCTACTTTTATATAACTCTTCAAGAATTCTTTTGTCCCAAACATACTGCCATTGATACTGTGTGAAATAAACTATTTTAGGGGTTCCTTACATTTTTGGATAACAAACATAATTTAAAACTTTTCATTCCTAACACTCTTCAAGATGGGGTTTTTTTTTGGCCCTTGAGGTACAGAAACTTGTTTCTTTCAAAAAAATAGTTTTGACTGTAAAAGCATACCAGCTCTCATCCTGCTATACAATTAATAAAAGAAAGAAGACATTGGAAAAACCAGATTAAAAAGGTAAAATACTATATTGAATTAGTTGAGAAGTTACACTTCACCCATGCCTATTCTACACTTTATCATATTTATGTCATTAACAACGAGTTCTTCCACATCATTGGTCATTCCATTTGTAAATAATTACGTAAACTTTGTAATCCCATTCTGCAGTTAATCCAGTTTATTCTCACTGAAAGAGCCATTGTTTAGCATGGTGTATAATTTGCAAGAAGTACTTATCCCAAGCTAGCCAACGGTTGCTTCACAATTGGCATATAATTAGTTTACTTCCCCCCTCATCTAGTTTACTTTGGGAACAAAAAGAAAATTATGGAAAGTCCTGATTCAGCATGATATTCTTCTAATAGGTTTTTGTAGTGTGTAGTAATGTGTAGTGTGTAGTTCTTCTAGTAAACCTTGATAGCTAACAAGCCAGTACTGCAATGTTTCAGGATTTTTACACATTCATGGCTGAACAAAATAAAAAAGAAACATAGAATGTTTATCCATTGAGAAAGAAAATGTCCAAAAACATTTAATGACCTTCCTAGAATTGAATTTCATTCATACTCAAAGGCAACTTGGGGGGAAAGGGCCATTTAGAATGAAAATCAAGGGAAAAGGTCCTTGTAGCATTTTATCATTGATATATGGCCAATATAAATATATAATCAAGAGTGTGTACAATAGCAGAAGCACAATAAACCATGTTATTACAGAGGTTTATTGAGAAAATCTCAATAAATCTCTGGCGGTAAGAGAAAAGAAAAAACAGGTGGCTTGCTTCTATAGCATGCTGGTTTTGTATCGGTTGACAACTGCATAAGTATTTAAAATAAGTTTGAGAGAAGATTTTATGGGAGTAAGGGAAGACACTACCTCCCTGGAAATTAATGGAAATGGGTTGAAAAAAAAGGGCTACTGGTTTAAATCAGGCCCGAATCTCTTGGCCTTCCACAAAAGGGTCAAAACCTGGCTGTGTAGCCTTGTGTGGGGGACATAGGGGCCCACACAGCCATGGGACTGGTTGGCTCTAGAGAAACTCCGCCCCCCACCACCACCTGCATTAACAATGCCTAATTTCCCCATCTTGAATAATTTTCCTCTTCCATTCCATTAAGCAACATAGCTAGGCATCTACTTGTAGAATCTGCTAAAATTATATAATTTGCCAAATTTCAATTCCATGGAAGTTACGGCTCCAGGATTTCGTTAACTTAGCAGACAAATAAAACCTTTTCAGGAAGGCCAACTCTCGGTTCATTTCTTTTTGCAAGAATTCTCAAAGATATTGATGACTGCTTGGCTGAGTTTTACTAAACGTTTCTTATTGTTTCTCCCAACTGTGTGATGAATCAACCAAGTTATATCATAAAAATATTTCCTTGTTGCTGTAATTATTCAGGCTAAATCTTTTTGGGAAAGTTGCCTATGTCTCTGTTGTCAAATACAGCTAATTCTGTCTCTTTAAATAAGATTGTAATCATAAACCCGGTTTGCAGGGAGTAATAGATTTATTTACTAATAAAAATGCATAGAATTATATTATTAACCCTTTTACTTATAAAGACAGAATGTGCGGCCTACAAGTAATATAAAAAAATAAACATTCCATTGCTTTCTATGTTTTAATAATCAGCAATAAATATGTGGAAGATAAGAAGTACTCAGCTTTTTTTAAAAAAAATGTTAAATTCTTCTCCCCCTCTTCTCCTTTCTGTAGGGCTTATTTTTTTTATTTCTGCAAAAGTATTCACAAAATGATATTTCAGGTCTTCTACCCTTTAAAGTCAAAGAGAATTTTTTTTAGTTTTATACAGTAGGAAGAAATTCAGTATTTGACACTATTCCCACCATTATTAGTTCAAGAATTGGCTATTATTTATGGCCATTATAATAAAAAAAGACCACCCTGCCCTGAAACATAAAGCAAAAGGACGAACTTTGAGTTTCTTATTTTCTAGTAAGTAAGTACTGGGTTAATATACTTTAGTATCTTTAGACTGGATGGACTACCTGCTGTAGATCTACAAAATTATGTACAATGATGTCGGTTATCTTCATAACAACATATATGGTTATAAGATTAATTTGAAACAGTAATACATACTGGAACTAACTATGTAGTCCTATCAACCTGCAAGATGAGAAAATTTTCTTTCAAAACTTGTTAAATCAGTTATTTATTTAAATATTTTTTCTTTTCTTTCCTTCACTTCTTTTTCATTATTTCTCAGCTGAACTACCTATGCTTGCTAAAAGCTGAAAAATCAGAATACCAACTTCAGCTTAATTAGAAGCCAGAAGGTATGTTTCAATTCAGTGGTTTTTCAGTCAAAATAGAAGCTGCCAAACAAAATTATAAATTAACTTCTTGGCTGGTTTCTAACACTGTAACTGCATTCTATTATGATTTTTTTTGTCAATGATAATGTAGGAGAAAACACTTAGAAAAAAGCTTTTGTACCATTATTTATAAATACTACAAGTTTTAATACATACCTTTTCTTTACAATAAGAAAAGAAATAGACATCAATAATTTAACCTGTCTATTAGTGCATGAATTTTGCATGGCCAGTTCCTAAGGCTCCAGTTAGCTTTCAAAAATCTGTGCCAATAGAATAGTTTATACTTATTTTCAAAAGAGACACTAACCAGATGCTATGTGTTACTATTTTAAATCATACTTACCAAAGAAGCCAATTATAATTTGCTTGACAATATATGATAGATCACTGTTAGTCTTATTATATTAAGAGTGAAAATAAGGAGTCAAGACAACTTGGAAATGCTTTCAAGTTATAAGCCAAATAACCCGAAAGCACCCCAACACCAATATAATGCAAATACTTATCTAATCTGTTGATTGAATTCAGTACATACATTATACACATACATACAAGTAAGCTTTCATAGAAAAGTCAGGATGGCGTAGCATAGTACGGTATATAGATGAATCCCATACATAAAAATAAGTGTAAAATCTAGATTAATGCTCATGCCCTTATTAAGAAAATGTTATGAAAAGGCAACTTTATCTAAATGTGGTGTTGTCTCTTTAATAAAATAGGAGAATGATGTCAGTGAAATACCAGTGTTCTCTCATGTTATTCACAGCTCTTAAATAAAATGAAATGATTTCTCTTACCAACATTTTGGTTCTCCAATATAAAGCTCTAAAATCTTTGGTCTACTGAAATAAACACCATGCTTATGTAATGGTTTTCATAGAATTCATCTGCTTTGAAACATTTCCTTGGTAAAATAAAACATAATTAGATAATTTGGCACCAACACATTTGACATACAACTCTAAGAAGATCACATCCATTCAAACTTTATAAATAACAATATTTACTTCATTCTCAGCTTAAAAAGTACTGTAAGACTATAATGAAAGAAAATACTGTGTTGGCATGTTAATAAAGCAAAGCACTGCAACTTTTGTCAACAGATGTCTATAGTCCAAAGTCACCTTTGGTGAGATGGGAGGCTACATAAATTTGATTAATTAAATGTATTTATTTATTAAATTTATTTGTTGCCCAACTCACCACAAGAAGACTCTTCCCTATCTTGGATTTTTCTGGATGACCCCTGTTTAAAGCAAATAAGATCAAGATTCAGATATAGAAAAAATTTGGATCCTTGTAATAATCTTTAGATGTAATAATCTTTACATATTAGATTCTATTAGAATTAGTCCAAGGAATATTTAAAAAGGTGCTGCCAGTTAATAATAGGTCTCAGCTATAAACAGAACTAAACAACTGGCATCTTTCATGAACAAATATAATCCCAAAGAATTAAAAATATAGTCTAGGAAAATAAGAAAGTGTGGAAAGAAAATTAAAGAAGCTAGCACTGCCAGGCTCCATATAGTATTTGTAAACTATCTAACATTATAGAGAGTTTTCACAGTGGTATAAAGTGATCTGCTTGGCAAAATATCAGAGAGCTAGGCATAGTAGTGGTGTCAGATTATAAAATAGCTCAATTCCACTGGGAAACAAAGCAGGAGCCACACTACTAATGCAGGAACAGCTGTTCAAGAAAAGACAAGACAAATTAACCAGCTGACTAGTATCTATCACTTATAATAATTCCGGACACATTATTTCTTAAAAGATTTAAGAAATAAAATACTTGGGAAGGTTTATTATATAGATGTATCTGAGCCACAGTTCATAACTTTGAGAAAATAATAATAATGAAGAAATGTTTCAGACAAAAGGAAAGTGCTTTTTACTCATTAATAAATAATCACAATTCATTTTAGAACAATTCCTAGTAATGGGTAAGTATTAAGTTTTACCTCAAGCTAAATCTTGACTTCAATTTGTGTCAAAGGTATTTCTAAAGCAAGGCTTAACTTAATTGTCTGTGTAGATTACAAGTCTATGGGAAAACTGGGCATACCAAGTGTTGTGTCCTGAGCCTGCAAAAGCAGGCTCGGGACGTTGCATTGGTCCCGGGCATTCCAAAAGCTGCCCAGGACCAGACAGAGCGGTGCCGGCCTTGTGCGCATGCGCAAGGCGCAAAAACGCTCTGTTCCTATTGGTTGTCACTGTCCGGGCTTCTGGCCATATAAAAAGGCCTGCGAGCCTTTTGCTTTCCCTTGGTTGTTGTTGTAGAAGAGACCAGAGGCCGGGTGAATCTGCTGCGGACTTTATTGTGGCCTTAAGGCAAGCAGCCAGACCTTGTGAGTTCAAGGATCTAGAAGAGAGGCTGCGAGATCGCTTCGTATGCGGTTTGAGGAGCAGATTACCCCTGAACCAATTAGAACCAGATCCTGCTCCAGCCACTAATATTATTTCCATTCAGGAGTTGCCTGAGTCTCCCCTCAATGCTAGGGACGTGGCTGCAGAAACTGCCACTGATCACACGCTTACACGCGTGTTGTCAGGATGGCCTGACAAGTGCCCAGATACTAGTTCCAAAGCTTCTGGCACAAGAAGCATGAGTTTTCCACTTTCAAGGGTTGCCTGTTATGGGGTAGAAGGATAGTGATTGCAGCCTCATTGAGGTCTAGAATCTTCATATCTCTGCATGAGCGACATCCTGGTATAGTCATCTTTGGTGGCCTAGGCTCAATAAAGCCATCAAAGCCCAGGTGCACGGGTGCCAAGTGTGCTAACAGTCTCGGCCTGAAATGCCTCAGGCTCAGTACATAGGTGGGAGGAAACTCAAACCCCATGGTCTAGGGTGCATATAGATTATGCTGGGCCCTTTCAGGGGCAATTCTTCCTGGTTGTTGTTGATAGCCATTCCAAGTGGCTAGAGGTTGTTCCTGTTTCCTCCACTACTACTGCCAGGACCATCCAGGTGTTGACAGGAATTTTTGCATCACACGGTCTTCCAGATGTGCTGGTTTCAGATAATGGCCCTCAATTTACGTCTTCTGCATTCCAGGCTTTTCTCCAGGCCAATCTGATCCAGCATGCACCATTGGCTCCCTTCCATCCATCCTCCAACGGACTGGCAGAGAGAATGGTGCGCACCACCAAAGATGCTCTCAAGAAACTGACTTACGGTAACTGGCATCACAGGTTAGCAGATTTCCTTCTTGCACACTGCACCACAGGGAAGAGCCCTGCTGAACTCCGCTGGGGTCACCACCTCATCACTAAACTGGACAGGCTGCACCCTGACCAGGTGGCTTCACAGGTGTCAAAACCGCGGGCACCTAGGAGACTCCAGGTGGGCGATCCGGTTTAGGCAAGAAAATATGGGCCTGGACATCTCTGGGTCACAGCTGTGGTCTGCAAGGTCTCTGGGCCATTGTCATATGAAGTTGCCTTGGGTGACGGCCACGTTCTTCGCAGAAACAGAGACTAACTGCGTTGGAGACTGGACTCTCACCCTTCCACTCCTGGCTCTGCTCTGTGGTGGGGAGGAGGACCATAATATGCATTCTGGGTCACAGTTTCCCAGGCATAACAGGCCCTCACTAGCTGCTACTGAGGCTGTTTGGGATTCATCCCAAGATTCCGCAAGTGCTCCAAACAGGAATTCACTGGATAGGGGGTCATCCCACACATCCATAATTACTCCAGGCAGGGAGTCACACCAGGGGTATCCACAGTATTCACATATGTCAGATAGTGCTCCAGACAGGAAGACTGACTGGAGGTATCCACACAAATCACTAGCAGTAAGAGAAAAGGAATTCCATCAAGGGTGCTTGTCTAATTCCACAATTGTTCCCAAAAGGAAGTCACCAGCAAGGGGGGTTGCCATGGAGGTGACTCCTGACTGTGGCACCTCTGGCACGTGCTTGGGGGACACAGAGTACTGGGGCACTTTCACTACCCAGCCTTCTCCATCTGCTGGCCTTGGACTTGAGGGACAGTGTTCCCAAGAGGGGTCCATTGTGGACTTGGGGACTTCCACACCTCCAAGGTGTGCTGGCTTGGACTTAGAGGGTCCAGCCAGCCAGCAGCGGGGCGGGTCAACCGGGCATTCAGGGCAGCAAAGTCCTGGCCTGCCTAGCCTGGAAGGCGAGCAGGTAGGCCAGGCACCCTCACCAGGGTCACCTGGAGATTTAGGGCAGCAACGCCCTGGCCTGCCTAGCCTGGTAGGCGAGCAGGTGGGCCAGGCAATCTCTCCGGGCCTTAGAAGATCGCAGAGGGGCAAGTGCCAACCCAAACATCTGAGAGACTTTGTGAGGTTGCTGTCAAATCATGAGGGACCTGTTCATGAGGCCCCTGAATAACGGGAATAACTCGTGGGTAGATTATTTTGTATTATTTTTTTATTTTGGGTACATTTATTTGTATTAATAAATATTGAAGGGGTTTTGTCTGAGGGCAGACTCAAGTATTACATACTCTTTGCATTTGAATAATGCAACTGTATGTCACTCTTCCCAATGCATGACATACATGTGTGTACGTGAAGTATGTTCCATCTAGGGGGGAGGGGTGTTGTGTCCTGAGCCTGCAAAAGCAGGCTCGGGACGTTGCATTGGTCCCGGGCATTCCAAAAGTTGTTCCTATTGGTTGTCACTGTCTGGGCTTCTGGCCATATAAAAAGGCCTGTGAGCCTTTTGCTTAGTTGTTGTAGAAGGAGAATAAAGTGTTTGTTCAGCATCGCCATGTGTCTTCATCATTCGCACGTGAATGAAGTATACAACACCAAGATTGTTGGATTGTTCTCAATGATAACCTCTAACTCTTTGAGGTGATGACATGAGATGCCATAGGGAAAAGATGTAACCAGTATAATTGTCAGACTATTAAATACAAAACATCTGAAAGGCCAAGACCCTATTCCCCCTTAGTTCAAATCTTTAAAAACCTAGTATTACCATAATAATGGGCATTCTAAAGCACTGTATGTCTGTTCTTAGTCTCCTGGTACTTAATAAAACTAAGATGACATAAACATAAGTAACAAAAGTCATTTTAGCTGTGCTAAGTTAAAATGTCACCATTAACTGTTCTTAACAATATGTTCTGTAGCTCAGCATACTCCAACCTTTCCAGGTTGGCAGACCAGCTTGGGGGGAGGGGAAGAGGGGAGGGTTTTGTGTGAGGGGCTTTATTTGTGATAGTGTCAGGCGCAAGTGGGACTACATCTACTGGTGCCTGCCACTCTCATGAGTGGGGTTACGAGCATCAGTGTCCCCAACTTGTGCGAGTGAAGCTGCGCATATGCTCACCAGCCCAGCACAAATGCCACTCAATTGCAAATAGGCCATTGCCCAGTAGTGAGCCACAGTCCACAGGTTGGGAACCCCTGCTCCAGGTAAGAGTAATGATCACTTTGATTGGGCCTATTGAGAGGACATTTCAAAGGCAATGACTGTCAGTGAAAATAGTCCCTCAATTAGTCACTCTCTCTGGTTGTCCCACTATATTTCAGAGAGTCTTGGGATTTAAAAATCAGATTATAAACAAACTATGTATGTAGATTACAATAAGAATGAAGCAGCCCAACAATATTTGTGGTTCTGACATATGAAGCAAGCATGAATTGACTTTGGAAAATTAGCAGTTTATCAGTAAAATTGTAATAATACAAGCAAGTTTTTTTAAAATCTAATTCTTTTTAGCAATCTGAAAAAATATGAATTCACTAAAGTTTCTGAATTGTCTTCTTCAGCAACCCTATGCCAAGAATATTGCAAAATAAAATCTAAGCATTAACAATACTGTTAGAAGATGTTTTGAAATGAATCCAACAGCATCTCTAAATGATCTGCTTCTTTGCAAAGAGTATAGTACAGTACTACTATCACTTGATAATTACTTGAACTGACCACTGTTCCAAGTGAGTCTGTTTAGATAAATAAAGGAGCATACAGTATTTCAACTTATTTTGCAGTACACAGCATACTTTATTAAAACACTTTCATCAATCCATCTTGTATATAATATCATTAAAAGAGTAAAATAATTGAAATGGAAATGAGCTGGTCACATAGCAAGAAGAACTGTTAGCAGATAGACAAAGGCAGTCATAGAATGGATCCCACTTGATAAATAGCATCCACAAAGAGTCATAAAACACACATACATACTATATAGATAATATAATATACAGCATATAATATATTCCCTTGAGACTCAAAGATTTTGGTGTCTAAAATGTGTTGGCAGATAATTTATTTTTGATTTTGCATTTCTCAAATGAAGTATCTGAGGTCCTTGCAGTGACTGTCATTAAGATACTTTAAATAACTGCAGTGCTCTTTTCTTTGGGGTGGAAAAAGCATTGTAAAGATCAGAATTAAAAACTTTTCCAATAAATTGTTAAGAAATCAGCTTTCTGTATGGAGCTTGAATTGTCTTGATAGTAGTAGGTAAGCACCACAGCATTACTTGTTTGGCTGCCATTTTTAAAAAGTCTCTTTCAGGAACTTGTTCTTGGCTGATTTGAATTCTGGCTCGTTCCCAACTCTTCTAAATCCAAGGCTTTGACAGTCCTTTACCTGGACATATTCTGCTGGAGATAACAAGCTGATCCATTTAAGCCAGCTGCAAAGAATTCCCTGTATTTTCTAAAATTCCAGTCATTTATGCTTGGAATAATCATCTCAAACCTAGGCAGCTCAACTTTTCAGTTTGGGCCTATAATTCATAGTTTCTAGATTACTATCACTATATCCCCACTGGTGAAATATCCCAGTTTTAGGGCCTATGCCATTTGACAAGTCCTCATAAAATGTTGTGTAGAGTTAAAGCATGTGTAACAAGTTTTCCCCATATGAAGATCCTACTTGTGTTCCTACATTTTTCACAAAGCTGGATATGGAATTAAAATGTCTCTGGTGACTTTAGTGGGGTAGGGCAGGCAGGATCTTACTTATGTTTATTTTCATTAGCACACTGAGATTCCAACACAGACAAATCTGTTCAATTTTGTGAGCAAAGACCATAGAAAACAGCAGTGTTGAGTAGTATTAAGACTTAGATCATAACAATATGTTACATATTGAGAAAGCTTCCCCTTTCCAAAGATCAAGGTAGTTTAGAGAATTAACAAAGCAGGTATAATAAATATAACATTATAACATAGCATTACATAGTTTCAACATTTTTTTAAATAGCCAAGATAACAAACTGAAAAAAAAATTCTAAATGACAATATGAGGAAGTACTACGACCACATGGTAAAGAAATCATCCTACAATCTCAGAGCAGTTTAGGTATAGATCATTCAATGAATAATAATTTGAAGGAGAATGTATGTATACTGAACTATAATCAGTTTGTGGAATGATATAGCAACAGGCAGTCTTGAACAGGATCATAGCTATAAAGACCAATTAAATGTTTAGATTTTTCTGCCTTATGTTTGGAAAATTTAAAGAAAGAATAATTCAGCTTTATTTAGTTATTTAAAACAGGGCTTTTCAACCTTTTCACCCATTGTACCACTTTTAAGATATGGCAACATCCGAGTACCACCAGTCACCTAGCAAGGTGTCAAAAACATGATGACACCCCCCCAAAAAGGAAAAAAGTGATAAAGTACAGGTAGTCCTCGACTTACAACAGTTCCCTTAGTGACTCTTCAAAGTTATAATGGCACTGAAAAAGTACCCCTCAAGCCACAGCCGAGCAAAGCACCTGCCTGCCCACCCGGCGGCGCTCTTCCTCCTGTCCAAGGTTTTCATTGTTGTGAGCATTTCTGTTGAGGATTGGCAGTGGGGGTGGGGTGGGGGGTGTTTGGTTTTTATTACCCCCATCTGCTGGGTGGTTGCAGCAGGTTTTAGCCACTTCACATGACCCTGGGACACTGTGACGGTCATAAATATGAATCAGTTGCCAAGCATCTGAAAGTAAATCACAAGAACCCTGGAGATGTTGCAACATTCCAGCTGATCAGTGCTTCTTCTGGGCTCAGCAGAAGCACAGGATCAGTGCCACTTTCCAGCTGATTGGTGCTTCTTCAGGGCTCATCAGAAGTGCCAGGATCAGCGCCAAGCTCCAGCTGGAGCCTGGTGCTGATCCTGGCACTTCTGCTGAACCCTGACAGCCCTGCAGCTCCAGCCATCTCTCACTCAGGCTTGTGCTGTGCTGCCACTGGTTCAGCTCATTCCCCTCCCACGCTACCACTTTTCTAGGATGGTCGCATACCACTTGCCAGGTGCCAATGTACCACAGGTGGTACCTGTAAAACTGGTTGAAAAGCCCTGATTTAAAACATACTCGCTTAGTTCTAGATTTGAGCTAAAAAATATTTCCCAGAAAAAGAGAAGTATAACATACATCATAGTAGTAGAAGAAATATGGAGATTTAAAATTAAAACAGCATTAAATAAAAACAAGCTTTGTAGATAATGCAGTGGAAAATCACATAAATAGTTGTGTAGCAGAATAGTATTCATTACTGGAATTAATCAGACAAATTTCAGATCCATGTAGCTGGAAATGAAATAAATTAAATCTGGGACTTGATCTGTAATACATATGTTTGGCCACTAAGTCACCACAGCCTCCCACCCCCTCTGGCTATTCTATTCTATTCTGGAGGCTTAACATTTTGCCATCTTACTTCATTCAACATGTAGTATTCTACAAACAGCAGATGATAAACATTTAAGTTTGGCACAACTTTGTCAGAATTTGGAACGAACTAGCAAAAACTGTTGTTTGTAAGCAATGAAATATTTTAAAAGAACCATTTTTATGGTGTGGCAGGTTTGTTCATAGCCTCCCACACACTTCAGATTTATTACTGATAGTTCCCTGCTTGGGTAGGAAAGTGCTGAATATGGTGAAAAAAAGCAGGTCACACAAAATAAATGATAAATTCATTTCCAGATCATAAATCCAGACATTTATAGAATAAGTTTATTTAAGTAAGTGTCACAAGATACAGTATGAAAAGCCTTGAGTTGTAAGATCAAGAGGGATCTACAGATTTTGACTGCCCTTGATGCCATTTTTATAGACCTCCTGATCTGCTGAATCCCTTATGGTACCTACAAATGTTCTGGAGAAATTATAGACTTTTTTTTTTTTGCATTGCTTTGAGCCAGGAACAAGCAGGAGTCTTGATACTCAGGGGAAAATTACATGTTAGGCAGGAGATTTGTAATTGAATCTTATTATTTTCCTCCTTTGTAATGTAGGAGAGCAAATTGATCTCATTTTCCCTCATTAATTTTTTCGCTATGAATTTAGAAGAAACATACAATATGTCATATTCACATTGCACCCTTTAAGTGTTCTTACTGTATCTTGTTTCTCGTGGCAGATCAGTTCTTAACTGGATTAGGAAAATCCTGTCTGAATAGAGACACCTTGATAATAGTTTGCAAGATTTTCAGCTAAGACAGGAGACTACCATGTTCCTTCATTGGACACACCCACATATTTCTGCATCCATTGTGAGAAGGCTAGAGATGGATACCTTTTCCTGGCCTCCAAAAAGTTGTCTGCCCATTTTAGTCATGTGCAGTGAGATAATGGGGATAAGTCCTTAATCAGATATTTCTTTATGATGTTATGTTGTTATTTTAAACAAGAGAAGGATAAAACAGCAGTGCAAGGGACCCTGTTATCTAAGTACTGACATCAATATAGGACAATTAAAAACTTTATTCAAGGGAAAGTAAGAATCTGTTTGTCAGTAATCAGTGAAATAAAATGATAAAGATAGAGTGAAGGAACTCAATACATATTAGAAAACTACATTGCCTAAAGAAAAGAGTATTGTGTTCTACATTTTTCTCCTCAACAGGCATGTAATGGTGGTAGGGGTGGTATGCAATGATGGAAGAAACAATGAAAGAGAGACAGGAGTATTGAATAAGATATGCCCTCTTATATACCAGGAATAGATAACATGGTCTGCAGATAACACCTTCCTGAAACTTCAATGTGGATTCCAGAGCCTCCACTTTGGCCATCTTGATTTAATGGTTTAGTTCACTGTCAACTTTTGGCAGCACATAGTGACACTAAGATTTTTGGCAAACTATTTAGAAATAGTCTCTACTTATTCAAAACATTTCTAAATGATCTGTTTATTTTGGCTCATAGCTTCTAGAGTTCTGGAACACTCATAATGAGCTCCCTTTGCAATGCATCAGTTGAAAGTTTCTTACTTATGTTATTCCACAAATATCCACTCATATAAAGAGCACTATACATTTAGATTTTATTCAGCAGAAGGGACTCTTCTGATAGCCAAGTCTGCACAGGAATTGAGGATGGGCTTAAGGCTTCAGTATGAATTGCACTGAGTATATTAAAGAATGGAGGGGGAGGGAGTGTGGAGGTTCTTTTATTTTTAACTGTGAAATATTTATTTTATTTGAAAACAGTTTTCAGCAATCACAAATAAATGGGATTTTGAGTGCTACACAGACTTGGTGATAATACATTGTCCATCCTTGCTTTAAATTAGACTAGGAGTGAGTGTACTTTAGAGCACTATATGTTTGACCCACCACTTCAGGCCATTCATCATTTCTTGAGTGCAAGAACAGATGACATTACCTTCCTCCTATTCACTGCCCATTGCAAAGGTATCCCCACTTGTGATTTGAAAAAGGAAATTTTCCATCCTGGACTGTTTTTGTTCTTCCATGTGGATGAGTATAATGATAAAGTGAAAGGTCAGCTCCAATCAGTGACTTTGCCCCTTCAGAGCATATGTCCTCCACAGCACATGCAGCTGTTCCACTCTGGGTTACCTAATTGCTATGAATTCTCTTGGTTAGCAGCTGCCCTTGTTGTTCTTGTTGTACTATTATTAGATATAATAGATACTATTATATCTAACAGTTAACCCAATAATGATATCCTATCCCCTCAAGAAGCTCTACAGTTCACCCAACCCTTATGTTTCCTATTGGCACACTTTCAGTTTCTGCCCATACTGGATGTTGTTTTCCCATCCATGCATTGCTACAAAAGTTTAATTTTCCCCTCCTAAACTTGTAAGTTGCAATATGGTGATGTTAGAATAAAACTACAAAGTGTAATAAACTATTGTCTTTCCTTGCTACAAAATTTGTTAAAATCTGCAGTGGACCAGAAGAACAACCTGTTTTTTTATTTCTTTGATTATTCTAGCATCTGAACCAGATGGTCCATTTTAGAATCAAAAGACAGGAATATGGAGACCAGCCCACACAGGAGACAGCCAAGAGAGGAGAAGGGCAAGAAGCAAAGGAATGACCAATCATGGTCTGTAATGGCTATGGTCCAGAGTAACCCCAATTTAGCCCTATTGGTAATCCACAGCTGAGAGGCCTAGCTGTAGTGTGGAATTATCCTTAGTATTAGAAACTAAATGCATCTACTTCCTCTCTGTAGGGCTTTTTTCCCCAGTGAAGGTATAAAGTCATTTTAATGAATTTGGAATTACTGTTCAGTGGTGGGATAATGGTTCAACTAATTTTTCTCCCAGGGCTCAGAAAGAAATATTGTATCTTGCTAACTCAAAAGTACTATTGTTATTTTACCTAATTTGACTTGGAAATCTGTAAATTACTTCTTCCTTGACAAATGGCTCTTTGATTATTTATTTATTTAATTTTAAAGCGTGGCTATTTTTGATTTTTGTTCTGGCATTCACAGAGTACATGCAGTATATGAAATTAGCAAAAGAAAGCTTCTCATTCAGCTTCCTTACTAACCTTATTACCCCTTGTACAGTTAATAAGGTTTTTTCTTGTCTTCCACTGAAAGGATGCCACAAGCCAAATGTCTTTCTTGTCCCTTTAAGGCTGGCAAATTCAAAAAGCAAGAACCATGGAATCTATAGAATCAATTTTATTGTCAGTAGGCTAAGGTAACAGAATCCTTAAAGCCTGCCAAAGCAGTGTAATTAAAGCAGCATTCCTCTGAGTCCTTTGCTTACATTCCTGCACATAGACTATCATTGTACTGCATCCCCCTACTGATAGTGGACATTGAATTATTATTTATTTGTTAGATTTCTATACTATCATTCATTCAGAAGCTCACTGTAGTGTGCTTCCTAAGCACTACACCACATTGATTCTCATGAATTGTTCCCAGTTTTCAATATGTGTTCTTATCTAACAACAATATTGTCATTCATGCTCCTAGTTCCCAATTATACCATCTCCCGGGGACATTGTGAAGATTATATTGGAAAAAAGGTTGAGCTATAAATGTACTAAACAGAACTTCTGCAGCATTGTTTTGTTCATAACTGTTTTTTCTTAATTGACTTACAGTATTTCTCTTTTAAAGTGGCTATTTCAAAATAGTTATTTTATTGCTTTCAACTGATGTAAGAAACAAATCTTAACTTTATGATTAATCTAAATATTAAGTAAACTTTATTTATAAAATACCAGATACTCTTGCAACATTCTTACATGTAGCACAGATTATCCAAATCTAATTGAAACAGCACATTTCCTCAGATGACAAGGTAATGTAAAGGTTCTGATCTGTTTGTTCCCTGCATAAAGGACATTCTGTGTTGCTGTGTCAAAGACATGAATGAATACAATTTTGAAATCTGGCTTTTGTTACAAACCTATTACACTCTAATAAAAACACTTGAGGTTTTTTTTTCTTTCATAGAGACATGAACATGAAAGACACTATAATGAAAAAACAAACATCACTTGAAGGAAAACAATTGGATTTTTGGAATCCTTTATTTCTGAAAATTAAAAAGAAAAGCATGAACATTCTTCTCACTAAAACAGTATGTATGTAATTTATAGTCACCACTATTTTTTATGTTAAATGAATCATTTCCCTCCATCCCTTCTTTTTGATGTGCCTTTCAATTCTTTGAACAAATGCTTGCTTTGCCTCACTTCAGTTTTGGTAGATGACATTTAAAGTTCTTTCCATAATAACTGTGCTATTTATGTGTAGTGATCATATAGATTGGCATTAAAAAATAGTGACCAATATTCCAGAATTATACAGTATCCTTCTCTACATTATAACTCCCATGAGTCATCAACAACATAAAAATCAATAATTTAAAGAAACATATTTATTTATACATACTTTTATTCATTTGTATCCTGCCCATTTTCATGGATTCAGGGTATAAATAAATAATGCAGTTCATGTAGAACACATTGCAGCAACCAAAGCTGAAGATGATATGGGCGTGAGACACAGTTTAGAAGCTTGCAACTGGTGCACCAGTAAAACCTAGGTGAAAACCATCTATTGCTTGAACAAGACCTCTATATCCAGAAGAATCCTACCTCCCTGCCAAGACACAGACATATTGTTTTAAAATAAATTGCCCAGAGCTAAAGAGATTCTGGTTTCAGGAAAAATCAATCATTATAAACTCTATCTTGCTTGGATTTATGCTGAGCTTGTTACAACTTAATGACTCCTTCACAGGCTCTAGACATGTGTCAGAACCCCCATAGCATCTTTAGAATAGCTTGGGATGTCAATTGATTGTCAACATTGATTATGGCTTACCCCAAATTGATGGATAACCTTTCCCAGTAGATTCACATAGATGTTAAACAACATAGGAAAAATGGCTGATATCTGTATGAGTCTACACTGAAACTCAGTCATCCTCCTCCCCATATACACACTAGTTAAAACCATCCATTTCAGAAAAAAGTATAAGCATTGCAAAATGGTGCCTTCAATATTAAATCATTGCAAGTGGTTCAGCAGGATCATATCAAGAGGTCTCATAGAAGCAGGAGGTTCTATGTTTCCATCAGAGGTTATGTATAGAGCAACTTATGATGTTTCTGTCCTGGACCTAGGACCAAACTCCAACTAGAAGGTATCCAAGTAATTCATTTCTTCTTCTAGGATGCTCTATAATTGTAACCCTAAACTCCTTCTTTAATATATTATTGAATGTATTGAATTCAATTTCCGTAACTGTTTAAAAACTCCAATATTCAGATCAAGAAAGAGAAGATTAGTGATTGGTCTTATATTAGCAGTCTTTCTTTCATCATATAACCATATAAAGCTTTGCTTAAGAGTTTTGTGAAAACACAGGGCTGATCTATTCATATTCAATTGTCTTAGTTTTTGTTGTTAATTTTGTTGTTAATGTTAATTTCCATATTTATTATTTTATTGTAAACTGCTCAGAGTTAATTTGGATAGTGAGATTGAGGGCATATAAATTTAATAAATAAATAAATCTTGTTTTTCTGTACAGTAAAATTATCAAGCATTTTTAAATTCCTTGTTGGGGGGGAGTGATGTTCATGCTTCTTTTTTTAAAACCTGTGTAGCATTGTGAATAAAGCATGTGAAAGGGGAGAATATGAACATATAGTCATAAATTCCTGTCATCCTACTGGATTCCTTCTTCTTATGTAAAGAGTGAAGCAACCAAAGGTATAAATGCTGGACAGTGCAGTGACAAAAGAAAGGAAGTGTCCTGATAATCAGTATGATAATACAATATGTATGACACAGCTGCTTCTAATCCAAATGATACCAATCATAAACCTAAACTTACATCTGATCTGTTTGCGTTTTGTCTTTCATCTATCGTATCATGATACATTTTGTACTCTAAAATCTGAAAGCACATTTATGGCAGATGTCAGCAAAGAGAGATGAGTGAACTCTGGCCCAGTGGGGACATCTAAAAGAACTTTCCTGTCCTTGCTGCCCTGTGCAAATGTGAAGCAACCAAGATGGGACAGAACCACTGCAAAATAAACCTGTATTTCAGTCTCTCCACATTTTCCCCAATGGACAAAAGCACAAGGCAGCATATTTCCATCTTTTCCCTGACTATCTTCCACTGACAAGATACGGTACATTATTCAATGGTAAGGGAAAGTTCTTCTATCCAAGGCACAATCTTTTAGGCAGGTAGAGATGGAGACCTGCTCTGAACAGTTGAGAATAGTAGGATGAGAATAGCTCTTGGGAGGGTAGGCTAGATAACCTGGCCAGGTGGACCAAATATCTTTGTCATTGATCTAAAGGACTGATGTAAAGTAGCAAGAGATTCTTATACTGAATTTTATTTCTTCTGCATTGGGAAGGTAATTGTTAGAAATTCCTGTTACACATCAGTGCAAAAAACAAAACAACAACAACAATAACAACACAGACTTTGTACCATCTCTAAAGCAACAGCCTTTAACGAAAATAAAAAGGTATGGAAAATAAAATAATTATGGCATAACTTGCCGGGAAGTGCAATGATGATGATGATTTATTTTTAGAAGGTTACCAAATCATGAAGGCTTTATTAAAAAAAACATATCTTTGTAATAGACTTATGTAAGGTCATATCATAGGTTGACCATATATTTCATTTCATTTTGTTTGCTTACTTACTTAGAGGCTTCATATGATGGCTCTGAGTGGCGTAGGTATTCAGGATGAATAACGATACAGGACATAGTACTAGAGATGAATAAAGCTCTGTATTCATGAAACTCCAGATTACAGGAAGGAGCGGCAACAGCAACCCCAATACATGTTGAAAAATTCAGGTTTTTGATGGCTTTTTGGAAACCCAGCAGCGCAGGTCTATCTTTCATCCTTTTCCCAGACTATGTTGTTTCAGCTGTTTCATGTGGATTTTTCCCATAGTACCTTTACTTCTTGTACTTTACCTACAAGAATAATGCAAAGCTTAGCAAAATACATACTTGTTCTTTCATTGCAAGATGTCTGTATTTCTGAACATACAATAGGTAGCCCCAAAAGAGATTATATACTTGATTTTGTTTTTCATTTTTTCATTTTTGTATTTAGATTTTTTTGAGTGAATTTCTTGATGCTATATGAAAGTGAAAACCATAGACTACCAGATCTGGAGAGGGGGAGAGAGAGGGAGGGAGGGGGAAAAGGAGAAGGAGAAGGAAGGAAGGAAGGAAGGAAGGAAGGAAGGAAGGAAGGAAGGAAGGAAGGAAGGAAGGAAGGAAGGAAGGAAGGAAAGGGTCACGAGTTGTCAAGTAATGAATAACCTCTTGCAGACTGAAGTACGGCACATCTGCAGGGGCCAGATGCTGCTGTCCCTGATTTAGAAAAATTCTGATCCTAAAAAAAAAAATTCTTCTAGCAGTCTAACTCTGGAAAGCATGCTATAAATTTAAAGCCTGAATAGTATTAACTCGCCAGCTTCTGAATGAATAATAGATTTCAATTCCCTCCTCTTGATTTTTACCAGGAAAAAATAGTGTATATATAAAAGTGAACATAAAAATAACATTAGCATACTTTGGAGTTTTGTGCAATATATAATTTTATAAGCCTAAAAAACTCCACATCCTGAGTTATTAGTAAATTTAATAATAGCAATTTTATAATAACTTAGTTGTCATAACTATGTCTTCTTAATATTTAACATTAATTAATCCAGATCATCTAACAAAACTACTATTATCTACTTATATCATTTTGAGTTTTGAAATTCAGGCACACATTTTGATTCTAATTGCAATCTTTTCTATCTTGTATTCTTACATTAATTTATTTTATACATCAAACAACTTTGGGGTCAATATGCGTCATTGTCTTAGTAACCATCTTAGCACTAATTTTCATATGCAATTCTTACAGTATCTTCTTGTTTGTTGTTCACAACTCTGATAAAAATAGTTATGTCTCCTGTTGCTTTAATATATTTCACATGACATATGTATGCTTAAAAATGTTTTTGCTGATAGATGATTGTGACATGCTGTGTTTAATTTATAATGTTATTTCCACATTATATAAAATGAGTTCTATTTTTTTAATATATTCTTTTATTTTATTCTGGCTAAAAGCAACAACTTTCCAAGTCAGATTACAACTATTCATATATCTAAAGAACATAATGAAGCAATCTTGAGAACGTGTCAGTAAACTACATAATCATCCTAATTAGTGGCATTCAAGTATTTTGAAGATTAAAGTTCTGAGTTTCCCTAGAAGAGAATGATCACATCAGATATTGGTTGCACTTGTGTCTTATTAGCCAAAATACGACAAGGATTGGTACTGCGTTTCTATTATACATGACACTGATGCAACTAATGCTGGTAAACATGCCATCTTTATATTACTTAAAAGTATTATATGAAATCATCAACTGACCAAAATTGCAGCAGAAATCAATATCTATAGTGATGATAGTGAGCTATGGAAAATTACATATAAGAAGACCATGAATTAAGAATAAAAGAAAAATGGGTATATTAATTGTGTTTGAAAGCAAAAGGGGAATGAAGAAATAGATATGAATGAAGGCAGTTTGAGTTTATGGAACAAAGTTGCAAATATATGTGGAAATAAAGATGTAGCTTTTACAAAAATATTAAATATATGTAAGAAAGGATGAACTGTTATTTTGTAAGATATTATGGATGCATATGAAAATAAGAAGACAGAGCATGCTGATAATTGCAATCATATGTATCATGAATAGTAACAATGAGAAAAAAGAAGGGGTGAAAAGGGGATAAAAGAATGTAGGAAAACTAATTGGGCCATGGAGAGATTCCAGAATGAATGAAAATGGAGACTAATAAGTGACAGCTTAATAAAAAAAACTACATCAAATATGTAGTTCACGTATGTTTATGTTTATTCTTATGGCATATATAATCTAAAACCATAACTGATTTGATTGTTTAAGATGAAAGTTTCTGAATATGGTAAAGAGGATCTTGACAGTGTCAGAAGTACATCTTGGCAAAAATAGACATGGGGAACAAAAAGGAAAAATGGGAAAGAAACTAAAAGAAAAGTAGAATGTTTCCAGGAAGGGAAAGCATGAATCCTACACTTCAAAAACATTAAGGACAATTTAATCTCCCAAGACAATAAATGGAAAGTAGTCTTAAGAAAGAACTTATGGAAACTGTGTGTGAAAGTAATTACATTATTAACTGCCAAAAAAGTATATGAAGTTACACTAATGGGAAATATGTAAACGTACACTTAATGGAATGATAAAGTGAAAGATCCAAATGAGAAAAATGCCTGTAACAAAATAAATAAAAATGAGAATGAGAAAAACTTGTATATACTGCATATTCAGGGGGAAATAGGTGTGTATGTGGGAAACAATATAGTCAAAGGCAGAGCAAAAAATTCTATGAATTAAAGCAGGGATAAAATTGTATATAACAATAAAAAATTGTTTTGGAAATGACTGAAGATTTGCTGCTTGCTCTTTAGTTTGGATGAAAGAGTGGGTGTTTCTAAGAAATAGAAAGTTCTTGGATTTAGAAAGTCATGATTTGATATTTGTGGCATGGATATGTATAATATGATAAAATTAAGATGAATATAGACTTTAAAAACCATTAGGTTAGACGGGATATTCTTAGACTATAGAATAAATATAAACTCAGGTTTTGCTTTATGTCTTTCAGCACAAGAAGCATTTTATAGATGGGAAATGATGGTTAACCTATTAAGATGTTTTAGAATTTTCTCAAGGGTATTGTAAAGTGAAATCCAGAGAACATTTGATAATGTAAGGATATTCTTGTTAATTGTTTTCTTATGTACAATTACTAGATAGGTTTAAAATGGACAAAAGATTTTATGTTTTGAACAAAATAAGATTGAATTTGAAATAGAATTTTGTACTAATGATAAGCATGTTACTGCTAAAATATGAAATATGAGACAGAAGAACAAGTAAAAGAAGAAACAAGTCTGTCACCAGACAAATTATATTTTATTTTATCATGTTTGTGGACATGTAAAACAACAAATACATGTATGTGTATCCAAACATTTTGAATACTCATACATGCATATACAACTCAGAACTGTGTGGGTATATAAATCTGATAAATAAATAAATTGAAATAATCCACTGTCATTTTCTCAAAACCTTATTGCAAAACCAGTCCAAGACTTTTCTGAACAACAATTCAGTTAGTATTATAATAGCACTGTAAATTTAGTTTCACTCTGGTTTGGGAAAAAACAAGTACATATTCAAGTTAGCTGTTGACCTAAGGATTAGCTTTTCCAAAGATTGCCTTTTCATACAAAGTAGCAACTGATTTTTTTAACTGTGGATGTTAAATGTTGAAATTATGTAGTTCCATATGTATGACTTAAAAGTAACTTTTAAAGTGCCAGAATCAAGAATTAATTACTTGATCTATTATTTATCATTTTTCCTCACTGGTAGATTCATATAGCTTCATTCATTTAAATATTAAATGTGATGTAGATTTAAATATTTACCTCACTATCATCACTCTACAACAATATTTACTTTTAATTTCCATTTTGTTAACATTATGGAAAGATTTTCACAAGTGACTACTATATTAATATATATCACTTGCTTCATTATCAGAACACATTGTACATGTTCCAAGCTGTGCTTATGGCTGTTGGGACTTTTTTCCAGACAACCCTCTTTTCTAAACCCTATTGAATATAATGTGATAATTGTAATATTTTATATTTCATTTCTGGGATATGGTTGATATCCATTACATACAGTAGAAATAATTCAATTTACAACAACACCTGTCCAGTCAAGCTTCACAGCTAATATTTCAGTTCCTGGTTTTTAAAAAAACTGGCTTTGTTCTTCTAAATCCCAAATCATCTATAGTATTACATGGTCTAATGGAAGACTGAAGTTGAAATAATATTTATGCTAGAAGATGTTAACAAAAGGATGCTGTCACATTCGTTTGCTTCTCCAAGCAGTAGCAATTATCGTTTATTCAATGTTGATCCAAACACACACATTTAATCATAAAGAAAAGGGTGTTCCAAACCATTTGGGCTTGATTACACAGCTGGGACCTTTAACACATTCTCAAAACTATTACTTATACCCATAAAAAACCCAAAGCAAGGGGGCAAACTTTGAATTTGGTGAGAATTGAATTATTTAATAATAATAATAATAATAATAATAATAATAATAATAATAATATTGGAAGGGACCTTGGAGGTCATCTAGTCCAACCCCCTGCTCAGGCAGGAAACCCTATACCATTAAAGAAGTTGCTACTCAGGATCAAATGATCTTCCAGCATAGTGCAATAAGGCAGTGGGATAAGCGATTAGCAGTAATTTGAGATATCCCTTACTTAGCTTACTAATAATAATAATAATAATAATAATAATAATAATAATAATAATAATAATAATAAAGTTGGAAGGGACCTTGGAGGTCATCTAGTCCAATCTCCTGCTCAGGCAGGAAACCCTATACCATTTCAGACAAATGGCTGTCCAGTCTCTTCTTAAAAACTTCCAGTGTTGGAGCATTCACCGCTTCTGGAGGCAGGTTGTTCCACTGGTTAATTGTTCTAACTGTCAGGAAGTTTCTCCTTAGTTCTAGGTTGCTTCTCTCCTTGATTAGTTTCCATCCATTGCTTCTTGTCCTGCCCTCAGATGCCTTGGAAAATAGCTTGCCTCCCTCTTCTTTGTGGCAGCCCCTGAGATATTGGAATACTGCTATCATGTCCCCCCTCGTCCTTCTCTTCATTAAACTAGACATACCCAATTCCAGCAGCCTTTCCTTATATGCTTTAGCCTCCAGTCCCCTAATCATCTTTGTTGCTCTTCTCTGTACTCTTTCTAGAGTCTCAACATCTTTTTTAATTGTGGTGACCAAAACTGGATGCAGTATTCCAAGTGTGGCCTTATCAAGGCATTGTAAAGTGGTATTAATACTTCATGTGATCTTGATTCTATCCCTCTGTTAATGCAGCCCAGCACTGTGTTGGCCTTTTTGGCAGCTGCAGCACACTGCTGGCTCATATTTAAGTGATTGTCCACTAGGACTCCGAGGTCCCTCTCACAGTTATTACTATTGACAAGATACCCCCTATAGTATACCTGTACATTTGGTTTTTCTTGCCTAAATGTAGAACCTTACTTTTTTCACCACTGAATTTAATTTTGTTAGATAGCGCCCAGTGTTCTAGTCTGTCCAGATCCTCCTGTATCCTGAGCCTGTCTTCTGGAGTGTTGGCTATTCCTGCCAGCTTGGTGTCATCTGCAAATTTGATGATTTCCCCATCTATCTCCTCATCCAAATCATTGATGAAGATGTTGAAGAGCACTGGGTTCAACACCTGTCTTCCAGTTATGACACATTCAGTTGTTTTTCTTTACAAAGTTATCTCCTTTCCCTTACTAATTATAGTAGGATGAACTCAGGCAGACTATTTTTATTCAAATTTATTTGCTATTAGGAATAGAAGAAATGAAGAATATATCATTATGCTCATTATTGAAATAACGGATGAGAACTGCATATACTGTAATATTCCCTTGAGTACCATTTGTTGGGGGTCAAGGGAAAGGGAGGGTTTTGCCTTCTCTTTCTGCTCAAGATCCCCATGTACAATTGGTGGGCCACTGTGTGACACAGAATGCTGGACTCGATGGGCTTTGGCCTGATTCAGCATGGCTCTTCTTATGTTCTTATGCAACATAACAATGAGTTTTTGATTGAATCATTGACATAAAATTTTATTCTGTTCTATTCCATTCAAAGCATCAAATGTGGAATCATATCCAATGAACAAATCCAGGTTAAAGTATATCTTCCAAAGTATGTCTGCCAAATGTTTATGCCTGCAAAGGAGACCTCATCTCTTCTTTATATTTGGTCAACTTTTCTAAGTAAAAAAAATAATTGCAGTAATATTGCTTCATCATAAAAATAATGTTAAGAGCTTTTATGAAATTTTTATTTCTATGCATCTTAATATTGGACTAATTTCTCACTGGAACAGCCACATGGGCAGATGTTTTCCCTTGTGCGCTATTCATACCACAATCAGAATAATTGAATCTGAACTATAACTGAAAAGACAAATGTGCTAAATCCATTAGCACATGACAAACTGCTAAACTTTGGATGATCTTTTGGAAAGAAGCATCAGATGATGGTTGATACTGCTCTTTAATGAACTGTGCTAAAGATGTGCTAAGGAGAATGACATAGATAGGCAGGCATGGCTTCGTGCCATTTGCTTCTATTTTTAAAAAATTCTTACCTTACCTTTTCTTTCCATGTATCTGGGTGTATTAGACAAGCTCACAATGGTATAAATCTATGCAATAATGAAATGCAGTATGTTTTATTTATAAGTAGTTCTAGACAAAATGACATAAGCAGTTCTTCACAAATTAGAATTTAATTTATATTGTAGAAGATAGTAGTTCCCACAAATAGCACAAGTTCCTCCATTAGGTCATCTGCTGCAATGCACAATGGGGAAATGGTCGGTGAAGAAGATGGCAAAATTGATTTGTCTGATTATAGAAAATACAAGACATTCATTTATTAGTGACTGGAAATGCCTTATAGATTTTTGCTGAAGAAAAAAGTTAATTTGTGATTTATGAGTTTGATGGTTGATAGACTATGGAAAGATGGAAAATATGATGCACTATTTTAGAGAGGGTAGAATATAAATGCTATTGTTAATAAGATCAACTGCTTATTTATTATTTTTCTTTTCTTTTTTCTCACTTTTTATTTTATATCTATTCAGTATTTTTTCTTTTTTTCCTTTATTTCTTCTCTAAAAGTTGTATTGTTTTTAACCTGTTAAAAAAGTTACTTAATAAAAACATTATTTCATCTGCAGAGCCAGTTTTGCCTAGTGGTTCAGGCATCAGATTAGAAAACAAAATACCAAGAATTCAAGTCCTGCCTTAGCCGTGAAAGCCAGCTGGGTGACTTTGGGCCACTCGCAGCCCAACTCACCTCGCAGGGTTGTTATTGTGGGGAAAATAGAAGGAAGGAGGTGTGTTGGATATGTTTGCCACCCTGAGTTTCATAAAAATAGCACTTAGCATTTAGTACTTAATATACCACCCCATAATGTTTTTCAGCACTTTCGGGCAGTTTACAATATCAACATATTTCCCCCAACAATCTGGATCTTCATTTTACTGACCTCACAAAGATGGAAGGCTGATTCAACCTGGAATCTGTCAGGATCAAAATCCTGGCTGTTGGCAGAGTTAGCTTGCAATGCTGCATTCTAATCATTGCATCACAGGGCTCAGGGAAACATTTCTACATTACAGCCTAAAGTAAATTATACTTCAGTTTGTATTCTGTTGCTGTACTTCTGCTGGCCTCTGTAGACTGGAATATAGAGTTTCACATAGAAATACTTAATTTACAACATCCTCATATATGTGCCTTTAAAAAATGCTCCCATTGGTATGTTTTTCCTTTTTTTCTGGTCATTAAATTATGTACTAGTGATTATATCATCACTAGTTAACATACTCCATTCACATTTTCCTCTTTCCTCTGCTTTTCTCCAGGTATTTTCTTACATAATAAATTCCAATTTTTTTTCTCACGTTCTCAACCCTGGTCATCTCTTGTCTGGATTATTGCAATGCACTCTACATGGAGCTACTCTTGAAATCCATTTGGAACTTTCAGCTGGTGCAAAGCTTGGCAGCAATACCAGTCTTTGACTCCCCTAGGATGGCCCATGTTAGGATGGCCAAGTCTGCTCCGCAAACGTCATTGGCTACCAGTCTGCTTCTGAGAGCAATTCAAGGTGTTGGTTATGACCTTTAAAGCCCTTAAAAGCATAGTTCTTGTCTACCTTGTCCCACTAGTACAGCGGCTCCCAACCTTTTCTATACCCCGCACCCCTAGAACACTTATATATTCTTGCACCCCTTACAAAAGTTCAAAATAATGGTAACAAATTAGGCATATATACTATAATTTTGAAAACCCAAGTTTTCACACCCCCTGGAATATTGTCTTACAACCCCAGGGGGTGCAAGCACCCCTGATTGGAAACCCCTGCACTAGTACAAGCCTGTCCTACTCATGCTGGCAGAAAAGTCCTACTATGAATCCCATCAGTCAAAGAACTCCAATTATCAGTATCCAGGAGGAGAGTCTTCTCTGCTACAGTGCCTGCACTTTGGAATAACCTACTTTCTAGGGTAAGGTCTGCCCCAATCTCCTATCCTGAAAACCTGGCTCTGCCAATTGACCTGGGGATCAAATGGGGGAGTTCCACACTGGAGGTTGCTGCTGGATTGATGGCAGATTTCAACTCTCCCCCCCCCCACACACTTTGTTTTCTCTTCCCCACCCATCCATCTTCTTAGTTATCGTATTGTTGTCTTTTTGCTGCAGTGTTTATTGTTTACTTTATTGTTCTATTTTATTTATGTTCTGTTTAAACTCTTTTTATTTATTTTATTTTTTTACTGTTGTAAGCCACCTGAAATAGCCCCACAGTAAGATAGGCAACAAATCAATTTAATAAATAGATACTTCTAAAACAGCATGGGTTTAAATACTGTAATGTATGTACTTCTAAATATAGTTTATATCTATAAAATTAATATTTCTTTTTATAAATTTCTTTATTCATTCATCACATTTCTATGCCGCCATCTTACCTAAGTGACTCTTGGCAGTTTACAATAAAAATTTGAAAAAGCTTATTATAGCATCAAATTATAAAAATCATTGCCCAATTCTATGGAAACAGCTAAAGAACTTGATATGATCAAAATAAACTTGACTCTGAGGGTTTTTGAATCATTTATTTACTAACCTTAAGTGCATGGAAACAGAGAAGAAAAATTGCATAACAGTAAGGAATCTAGAACATCGCCTCTTTGTTTTTGAGTATGAGATGATTTAAGTTAACATTACAATAATGGTATGATTACATAAAAAAGAAGAACTATTTAGCACAAGTTAAGACAAAGTATAATATGTCCTTAAATCCCCTTTGCAATTATGTACACACGTTACTTACTGCATAACAATAAAAAGAAATGATTTAGAAGGTTTGACAACACAAGAACTTTCAATTCGAAATCCATGAAGTGCTTATTATTTATATTTTGGCGCAATATATAACATAGATAGACAGATGACAGATAGATTATAGGGGATAGACAGACAGACAGATAGATGGAATGTGCATTTGATAAAAAGGTTCATAACAAGAGATTTAATGACAGAAACTGGAAGAGCTCTTTAGAGGTCAAAGAAAAAAAAGGCAGACTTTGTAAACTGAATTATTGTGAAAGAGAAAAATGCATGTTCAATTTACATATCTTATCTGCTTTCATAAAAAAAAGGATCTATTCACGTTTGCTTCTAGTACTAAGTCCAAGTAAGGCTATAAAAACTCACAGAAATCTATCTTTGCCGACAGGCTTGGGGCAGTTAACATCTTGCCCCTAGCCAATGTATGTTTGTGTGCATGTTTGTTGGATGATTGGTTTTTTTTAATTCAGGGGTTCTTTTTTATATGTATTTTAATGTTGATTTCTATTTATGCTGTGAGCCGCCCTGAGTTCCAGGAATAGGGCGGCATAGAAATCCAATAAATGAATGAAATGAAATGAATCTTTTCTTTTGGGAAGCTATCAGTAATCATATATTCTTATAAATTTATGGTAGCTCCTAACAATTAAAACATTATTTTTAAAGTAAAGAATGGGTAATAATTGGTGGTGTGGGTTCATAGTTATCATTTGCAAAGCCTGAGAAACAATAACATAAAGGTATGTTTATGTCATGCATATACGTATCGTGTTTTTCTCTAGTTTTGCAAAGACATTTGTTTTACATATTTGTAAAAGCTATTTCAGGATTATTTTAGGGTTTATAAATCATAGGAAACTCAAATGATGATTTTGGATTTATGATCAAAGAATGTCCCAAAAAATGACTTAGAGCCATAGGGGGCCTTGCACCACAGGTGGTCCATCTCTGCTCTAAATGCTCATTGACCACTAAGTGTTGTGGTATATCAATGTCTGTCTGATTGGTTTATCTGCAGTTCTGGATCATTTTTTTTTAAATGGGGCCCATATGTGCTTATCCTCATTCATTCTTAAAGAATTTTTAAGTTCTTTTAAAAAAAAATAGCCACTCTATAGCATCAATTGTTGACAGCCCTGAAACATCAGCCACAAATTCTTTCAATATCTTGGCATATAATTCACCCATAGAAATTAATGTTAGCAGTTCTGCATAAAAACTACTCATCTATCGACCTGAGTATAAGCACTATTATATGATCGCATAAAAACTACTCATCTATCGACCTGTGTATAAGCACTATTATATGATCCAAATGCAAGTAGTCCTGCCCATTCCATTCGTAACTCGAGGATTAGTAGGAGTCAATCTCATACCTTGAATGAGATCACTCCCTGCTTTTGCCCACACATTCACTAATTGAATTCGCAGTTTACTAAGTGCACAAGAGGTATCTCAGGGTAGGAAAGGCCATGGGGGGGCCTAGTGATGGAATAGGCCCCCAAGGCCTTCCCGGCCCACTAAGATACCTTATGCTTCCCCCTCCCTTCCTGTCACGCTGGACTCATTACCTTGCAAAGATCTGTCTCCTCTGTGCCACTGTTTCTTTGCCTTTGAGGGAGAGGAAAGTTGATGGAAGCTCCTGGGCACGAAAAGTGTTTGTGGTGCCTATCTCCTGCTCCTCTTCCCCCCAACTCATTTCCGCCACCACCAGAAAACGTTTTGCCCAGATGGAGACCTGACGGAGACTGGAAGCTTCATCTGCTTGCAAATGAGACACTTGGAAACGGATGGAAATAGATTTGCTCCATTTCCAAGTGCCCCATTTGCACACAGATGAGGCTTCCAATCTCCATCAGGTCTCTGCCTGGGCAAAAAGTGTTCTGGTGCTGGCAGAAAGGAGTTGGGGGGGAAGAAGTAGGAGACAGGCACCACAAATACTTTTCGTGCTGAGAATGAAAGTTTCTGGGATCTGCGATCTCACGAGAGTTCAGGCACCCATTCTCTGCAAAAGAGGATGGGTGCCTGAACTCTCATGATATTATGACACCCAGGAGCTTCCATCGACTCTCCTCTCCCTCAAAGGCAAAGAAACCGTGGCAGAGAAGAGACAGATCTTTGCAAGGTAAGTGAGTCTGGTGTGGCAAGATGGGAGGGAGAAGCAGTTGTGGAGAGTGGGGGGGGGGGGAATAGGGTGAATGTTGCAGAGCCTCTGCGGTCATTCCTAAGAGTGAACTGCCCTGTGCTGCAACATTCGTAATTTTGGGACTTGCTCGTAAACACTAGGGGGCACTTATCACGTAACTTCAAACAGGCTGCCTGTTTTCCCTGTGGGTGAATATAAATAGCCTTGTAGGAGAAGACTGAGATTAGAGTTAATTCATTCTAATTTATCTGAATCACCTGTTGAGTTTCACAATCTTACTGAAGGAATGGAGTTTAAGTAGGCATATTGTGAGCCTCTTCTGCCACCTAGAGACCATTACATTTTATAAAAAAGCACTTTCAAACCCAAGTTTATCAAAACCAAAATTACAAATCTTATTAAACTATCATGAGTACAGCATGCAATTTTTTACATTACCAGTCACAAGGTTGTAACCTAGAAAATTTGTGTCCTAATATAAAAATGGATATTTCTTCTTTTTTCCTCATCTTTGCCTGTCTTTATATCCTTAAAGATTAAACTGCTCAAATATTGTTAAAGATTAGATATGAAATCCTGACTTGGAATTCGTGTAATGGCTTTTGTGGTTGCTGTTTAATGATGTTATTGATCGTGGCTGAATGTCACCATTTGATTACTATTCAGATCTATTTCTGACAAATGCTAATCAGACTGGATTAGTGAGGTAGCTGCTGACATATTGTAGAAGCAGCCTATTTTTAACCTGATGTTGGTCATCAAAGAGGATAAAGAATTTCATCTGACTTTAGAAACCTTATAACATATTTTTCCCCAGACACAGAAGACATGGAGAAGAGACATAGAAATCCTAAGGAACAAATATTTATTTGATTTACTCCACAATTTTCATAGCAACTTGATAATTCTTCAGTATCTTCTTTATTTATTTTTTTAATTGAAAAGGAAGCAGAACCCCTGTCCCTTGATCTTCATTCTATTATGCTAGCTGTTTCAGCAATCACTTAATAAGGGCTTAATCTGTTTAAGCCAAAGATCACGGATGACCTAATTGTTCAGGATACTTGGTTTGAAACCACTCTTAATAACATACGGTTGATGTAAAATGACTGGGTCAGAAGGTGAGCAGCAAATACTTTTATAAGTACTTAATGAAGTCTACTATTCCATACCACAATAAGCCATTCAATTTAAAACCATCTGAGCAAAATGAAGATTTGGTATTTTGAGAAATATTATTACTTTACTGTATTTAGTGTAATTTCTGGACTAAATTGGGATCTTTTAGATTAAGAAGCTTGCAGCGATAATCAAAATTACTAAAAATGTATGACATCTAAGGTGATTTGTCTGCTGAGTTGGGTGCTGGCTGAACACCAGTCCCTGATGGCTGTTGGAGAAAGACTGCTGTCATACCTTTGATAATCTTCCCATACTTACTATGCAGAGGCAGTTCAACACCACCACCCACTTGCCTATTCCCCCCTCCCCACCAATCTCTGCTCTTTTGGCCATCCTGCACAGTCCTTGGAAGTGATCCTGAGGCTACAGTAGAGGCTCAGGGCCTTCAGCAGTCTCACTCAACAATGCTGCCCCCTCAACCAGTGCTGCTGCTGCCAATGCCAATGCCAAGAAGTGCCATTGTGCAGGGCAGCCAAAAGTACAGAGAGGATGGAGGAGATAGGCTGGTGGGGGCAGGGGGAGTTCAACAGTTACACACATACTGTGTGTGTATGTGTATTTGCTGACAGTTGAATGGCCTCTAGAAATTCAATGTCAGAAGTAATATTTTAACAAGTTTTGATCTTTTCTACATGTCTATTCATTATACTTCAGATTACTATGTTACATTACTTTTTCCTTGTGATTTTATCTTGTTTTCTTATCCTGTTTTTATCATTCTTATTGCTTTATATTTTATTTCTATTCACTAATATTGTTTATTCAATTATATCCTATACTTCTGTTCAGATAGGCTAGAGTGATGCATTTTTATTGTAAATATACTAAGTTTTTACAGATGGTATGGTTTGGCATCTTTAAGAAAGTGGCAACCTAATTCTCAGCCTCCCTTAGATTAAACCTCAGTCAGCCTCAATTTTAAAAATATATATTGAAAGAGGATGAAATAACTTGTTTCAGTCAGAGAGAACAAAATTCAATGAAATAATGTGTTTCATAGAATATCTGTCATGCCTGAGAACCAAAATCAGTGTGAGTTAACATTAATAAATTATGTCTGCTATTTAACAAATTAAAATCTATTGTCCAATAGTTTATAGTGGTCACTGTCATTGATGTTTTATTGTTTTACCTCAGTGATAGGATTGGCTTCACTGTCCATAGCTTGAAAGACTAAGATAATATTATGATATTATCAAGAATCATCCTTTATAATGCACTATGCTTAATAAAGAACCAGCTATTTAATCTTAAAGAACAATATATGTAGGTTCTTCCAGAACATGACAAAAATCATGCAGTTTTTTAAATCACTGAGTATATATTTATAGTTAAGATTGCCAAAATTCTTATTTAGATTTTGTGTTTTGCTTAGCATAAATGGTGTAACACCAGCCAAGGAGCTATATGAATACGATTCAGTGCTTATAATCATGCTACTGTGTAGCAGTGAACACTGCAAACGTACCTTGTTGCTTCCATTGGATCCTCAAGTAATCATTCAGCAGAGTTCTTTGGAGACATGAAGATCTTAAAATCATCTGTTCCACAAAAAACCATGTCAGAGTGTTCAAAACCTGGTATGATTTGTAATGCCCTTTGATGATAAAATTGAATGTTTGTGCTGGTGTAAGGCTGCTGTAGATTTATTTTTCATTGAGACAACTGGTGCATCATCTAATATGAGATCACTTTCAGGTTATCTGATTGACAATAGATTTTCTTGATTTCTGTCCATCTTGGCACATTTGATTTAATCCTGGGGGATTAACTGGGTGGATTTGGGAAGTGATGAATCCATCTATGTGTAATAGGATTAGGCTGCCTGTTTTAAAAAAGACAATGGCTCACTGATTCCTGAAATAATTTCTCTGAGGATTTTGCCAACTATTATCCAGTCACAAATATCCCTTTGGGGATAATATGCTTGGCGTATTATGAGTAATATGAGTGGTGCGTTTGCAGTTCTTAAAAGATCGCAATTATTTCAACATGTTTAGTTTGAGTCAGGCCTGTTTCTGTGACAGAATCAACATGATCACTCTGCTGAATTGCCTTGCACAGTAAAGACACAAAGAGAAGGTGATTTTATTAAGTTTGCTTTATCTTTCAGTATTCTTTCCATTGGAAACACCATGTTATAGTAATTCTATCCCTATTTACATTTGGGTGACTATACCTCTCGCAATGAAGTGCTACAAAGCAATTTCTATCCTTAATATTATTTAATATTGATATGAATTTGCTAAAGATGGGCATTAGGAATTTTGAAACTGGATGCCATCAATATGTAGATCATGCTTAGCTGTACTTTTCCATAATTTCTTAATTTAAAAATATGTATGTCTCTAACATCAGTATCTAAATGCAGTGATGGAATAGATAAAGGCCAATTAACTGTGATTTAATCCTGACAAGATGGAAATGTTGTGAGTAATAATTCCCTGATTCAGATATTGGGGGGTATACTCATTTTAAATGGAATGAACTTATATCAAGAAAAAACAAAAATCAGGTATATTGTGAGTGGGATGCTCCTAGAGCTATCACTTTTATTGGAGGTCCAAATGATCTGTACAGCTAGAAATGTACAAATTTTGGAGACAAGGAAAGGAAAGAATCACAATAGTAATCTCAGATAATTTGAACTTGGATAATACCTATCTGCTGGATCAAATAAATGGAATATTTGAATCTTTAATTCTGGCATATAAAAACTTGTTATAAAAAGAACAAGAAAAAAGTAAATTGATAAAAACTGTGTCCCTTATTTAATGAAAAGTTCTGACAATTGTTGTCATTTACTTTTTTTAAAGAAAATTTTAAATGTCTGAAATATTTTGTTTCTATCTAAAGCTATTTTTTCTATTGCACAAATAGAAAACTAGTGAGTGCACAACTGACAGAAAAAATAACCTCTCAGATATTTAGTTCTATTTCTATGGATAGCTTGAAAATCAATAATAACACTAGACGGGGAAAGTGGTAAACATTATTTACAGTATATTCGTATGAATGCAAAATGAATTAACACTGAACTTGTAGAACATAGTTCCAGCATAAGCACTATGAACTATGGGACTGCAAATTTGGGACAGTAATATCAAATAATAATAGCCATTTCTAATTTCTTCATTCAAGAAGAATTAAGGACAATGAATCAATCCAGTAATTATTAAGATCCATATACCAAAACACCAAACTAAAACATGAAAACACTAAAAGTAACTTTACAACCACATCTGTGTCGTACCTGTAGCAACAGTGTTTATTTATCTCCTATGAACATTGTATTGGATCCAATTTTTAAAGCAATTTCCTGAAAAAATAAAGCATTAATTGTTTAAATCCTTGGCAACACTTGTATATCATGATCAAAAGAAGGAAAAGGAGAACATTTGATATAAAGGAGACTTTATTAAAACTGAATCCAAATATATATTGAAGGATATAGTGTATCTTTGTCAGAAGACAGAAATATATATAAAAAGCATACTTACAATACATTAAATATAGAGGATTATAGGGATGAACACAAGTACAATACAAATTAAATAATTTAAACCAGTGAAAATTGTGTACAAAGAAAATATATAGAGAGACACAGGAACAGGTATCTGGCTTATAAAGTAAATAATGTAAATCAGTATTAAATGAATGATAAACAAATAGATAATGTCTATCAAAGTAAAATTCTATGTTGCATACAAACTTATGATGACAGAGTAAGTGCTGCATGATTCTTGCACTAAAAGAAAAAATAATGTAGCCTCTCAAATTAAGCCCTAAATTTAAAAATGCAAAAAGTGAAAAAATAAAAAATAATAATATGGAATGAGAATCTCAGTTCCAAGTCTCACAAACAAGAAACTGAACAAAATACTGAGAATGAGAAGGCATCATGAACTGGCAAGAAATAGTATTATTAAAATGAGAACACAAAGCTAATTTCACTCATATTTTAAAATCATATAAAAACCATACATTATGCATAGTTAACTAAAACATAGATAATTTAAAATTAAAAAACACAATAGTATTGGAATTGGACTAGGCTAAACATAAATAAAAAGTGAAGGGAATAGAAAAGAAAATGTAACTTGGAATAACTACAAAACTACACAGAAAAGAAATAAACAATTATATTGAAAATATGACAACATCATAAACTGTCAAGTAATGAATATAAATTCCCACATTTGTCTATAATGTCAATAAAGTCACAATGGAAGTAAAAAAGCATACAGCTGGATTACAACAGATGCGTCATCACCATTTTGATATTGTGTTTAGCAACTGATTCCTATGTTGCTTGCCTTTTAAATGCTGTAATGTTTCAGTTGTTTTTCTATTGAAAGAAAATTCATGTTCATGTTCCATAACCAACCAAAGGATATTTTCTTTTGTTACCATATTTCAGTACAATGATTCACAAAAGGCTTCATTTATCTTGAAACTCTGTCCCAAAATGTGGTTTTATGCCAAACTATAAAAGATTGAAATAATTTCCAGAAAAGTATAACATGAATATTGTTCTGGAAATTATTTCAGTGTTATATAGTTTTAGCATAAAACCACATTCTGGGATAGAGTATCAAGATAAATGAATGTTGTGACTCATTGTACTGAAATTTGGTAAAAGAAAAAATATTCTTTGGTTGGTTATGGAACATTAATGTCTTAACTCTTGTTCCAAGAAATTCTTGTAAATACAGCTGAAAATATTTTCCACAATGAATATTTAAAATACCAAACATATCATGATGAACTATACAGTTGTATTTTCTTCAAGATAAATGCAGCTTCCATTTCATTACAATTTGACTTACTGGATGAATCAATAGCCATCATAAAGGTTTTCATTAATCACTTGATAACTCCATCCTGAAAGGGCAATTCACAAGGCCTTATTTTTAAAGGATATTGTTTTTTAATATTCATCATATTTAATAGGAGATATTTTAACTGAATTTGTATTTAATATGAGAACTAATTCTGAATGAATCAAAAAATAGCCAAAACTTGTAGACTAGTTCTAGACCAGCGGTTCTCAACCTTTTCCGGGGCTCGACCCTGGCCTGCATCGCGCATGCGTAGCACGACGGGTGCATCGCGCATGCGTGGCGTGACAGCCCGCATCGCAAAGGGGAAAAAAATGGCAGACCAAAAAAAAATGGCCGACCAAAGAAAAATGGGGTCCTGACCCATAGGTTGAGAACCGCTGTTCTAGACCAATATATTAAATTAATCTGAATTATATTTTAATGAATTTCTATCAAAGATACCAAATAGTTGGCTAGTGGCACTTGAAACAACCACTGGAATGATAAGTATACAAGTTCCAGTGCTCACAATATTAGATGTCATGTTTTGATTATTGACTGAAAGTTATTTATTTATTACCTGGATGGAGGACTAATTCATAAGATTTATTTCTGATAGTTTTCAAATTTTTATTTTAAGGGGGAAACTACTAGTTATAAATAAGCAAACTGAACAGTCTTAATTGCCTATTTAATATTCTATTTAGCCTTGAACACAGGAGTAGTGGTGAAAGCTGGATATTCATCATATGATTTATTTGGGGGTGGTTGCTTGTTATAGGTAAATGGGATAGGAGATAAGGATGGGTTGGCCTGGGACAGAGAGAACCCAGGGGAGGATCACATTGCAGGAGATACATGAGGACTGGAAGCATTGGTACACTGATGGGCAGGAATGGATATGATAGGAAACCTGTGGATGGCCTGTCTCAAGGATGCCAGGAATATTCTTGGAAAGAAATCCCAACATCTTGCCATCAGTATTTACCCTTGGGACCAATTTAATGGATCCTTGGTGGTCCTGGACTCCGGCTGCTGCTTCTGAATGCAAAGTTGGTATGCAGTGAACTGACCATTATCTTACAATGCATGAGTGCTGACCTGGTGTGCATATGATCTGGAGGGTCCTGAGGAAGGTTCACCTTTTGGAATATATCTACCTTGGTTTTGTGTTTTGTATCAGCAAAGTTCCCAGGGAGGGATGCACAACATACACTTTTCCATCAGCCATCATGGACAAGCAGATGTAATCACAAAGAGGTAGTCCCTCAAATAATCCAGCCCCGTGCCATAAAGGGCTTTAAAGGTTAAAAACAGCACCTTAAATTGGACCAAGAAATAAACTGGCAATCACTGCCAGATGTAAAACAGAGGTGTAATGTGTGCTGTTTTGTGGCACACATAATGGGTCTATGACAATTTGCCATAGCCAACTCGCTATGCCCAATTTGCCATGGCCAACTCACCGCAGCCAACTTGTTGTGGTAAACTTGCTGCAAGACAACTCACCACAGCCAATTTGCTGTAGGACAATTCACTGCAGGACAAGTGTTACACTAATATCAAAGAAATATGGAATAGAATCAATGAAGAAAGAATTCAAAAAGAGGGACAGAATGAAATGTGAATGGCAAAAATTAAAATATTTTTAATTTATTTTAAATAATTAAAATAGAATTGTTAAATTGTCCCCCAGCGAGTTGGCCATGGCGAGTTGGCCGCAGTGAGTTGACTATGGCAAGTTGTCCCATTCCACACATAACTGCCCGTACTATCACATCCTGTATCATCTGAAGCTTTGCAATATTCTTCAAGGACAGCTCCATCTAGAGGACCTTACAGTAGTCCATGAATTGAATGATCATGAGCGGAGCCTCCTAATTCAGGAATGGGCACAATTGGTGCATAATACAAGCCTGTGCAAAGATCCTCTAGTCATGATGTCATCTACTCTCTGAGCAGGATTCATGAGCCTAGAAGGACCCCCAAGATACATCCAGATTCAAAGATGGCGAAGTCCCAAAATTAGCAGAGCCAAATACCCAAAGCCATTCAGTCCTGCCAGGATTCATTTGAATCTTACTGTTCTCCATCCAGATCCCCACCATGTTGAGGCATCAGGATAAAATATCAACGGCATCACTTAATTCATCAGGGACATATATATATAAAAATTGGGTAACACCAGTGATGCCTCACCCTATAGTGATGGATGAGCTCACCAAATGCCTCATGTATTAAAGAGAGAAAACCATAACCTCAGCACCCCATAAAATAGGGATCAAAGCAGAATCAGCATCACCACCGACTGGTATTGACCCCAGAGAAAGGAAGAGAACCAGCACAATACAGTGCCACCTACCCCAATTTCCAGAGCCTATTCAGAAAAATATCATGATTGATGGTATCAAAGGCCATAGAGAGATTAAGCAGAGCTAGGATGGATGGACAACCACCACCCCATACGTCCCAGAAATCATCTAAAAATGCAATCAAGACCAAATCCTGGGCCTGGGCAACAAAAAAGTAGCTACCAATTCTGCTGAACTGGTGCGAACCAGCTGAATCCCACCACTGGGTTGCATTCTAAAAATGTAAAGCATTCTAAAGTGTATGGGGTTTAATTTAATTTAAGCAAAACTGAATAACAATTGAATGAAAATAATTAAATGCAGGTGATATGGTCACACATTATGTACTAAATATTTCTTTTTACTTTTAACAATTACAATTCAAGAGCAATAAAGCACCAAACTCTATAATCAATGCACTGGAGAGCTGAAGCAGCTCTAGGATCATAATTTAGCCCTGGACTAAAGAAGAAGTGGCTGTATCATGTTTAGATGCAAAACACTTGGCTTTCCTTTGTTTAAAAATGATAGTTTGTCTTTATTAAATTGTTATTTTTAATTTTATATAACTTGCTATTTTTCAGCCCTTTTCTAAAAGCTTTGGACAATTTAGTTCTTTAGGTAGCATAGAAACTAGAGTAGAGTAGAGTAGAGTAGAGTAGAGTAGAGTAGAGTAGAGTAGAGTAGAGTAGAGTAGAGTAGAGTACAGTAGAGTAGAGTAGAATAGAATAGAATAGAACAACAGAGTTGGAAGTGACCTTAGAGGTCTTCTAGTCCAACCCCCTGCTCAGGCAGGAAACCCTATACCATTTCAGACAAATGGTCCAGTCTCTTCTTAAAAACTTCCAGTATTGGAATATTCACAACTTCTGGAGGAAAGTTGTTCCACTGGTTAATTGTTCTGTCAGGAAATTTCTTCTTAGTTCTAGGTTGCTTCTCTCCTTGATTAGTTTCCATCCATTGCTTCTTGTCCTGCCTTCAGGCGCTTTGGAGAATAGCTTGACTTCCTCTTCTTTGTGGCAGCCCCTGAGTTTTTGGAATACTGCTATCATGTCACCCTAGTCCTTCTTTTCATTAAACTGGACATACCCAATTCCAGCAAACATTCTTTATATGTTTTAGCCTCTAGTCCCCTGATCAACTAAATGAAACAAAACCCAGAAGCATAATATAAATTTAAACCATCAAAAGGCCACAGTGAAATTCAACATCAGTACATGCAGTAGACCAATAGAGAGTATGTACAATATAATATAATGTTTTAGCTGTTAATAAAGTAGCCAACAAACGTCAAGTAGAATAGTACTCATTTCACTATGGAAAGAAATAAAATTATATTCTTACATGCTTTCTTCTGAGTCAATCATGCTGCATAATAAACAGGTTCAAATAAACAAAATTATGGAAAAAAATACCTAAGTCACATCTGATGTTGTTTTACAAAGTCTGCAAGCTGATGATCCTTGGCATAAAGTTCTATAATCCTTATTCTGTCCTGAATCTCCTGTAAAAGTAGAGGGGAAAATCATAGCAACTATACAATAATCCTAAATAAAACACTATAGTTCACACTAAGAGTGTTCTATACCTATTTCAGGATAAAATAACAAAATAGAAAATGCTATATGATATCCTTTTAAAATTGTTTCATTAAATTTGAATTCCACCTTTTGACCTGATGTGGGATGCACAAAGTGAAAAATGAAACAAATATAAGTTGATAAGTAGTTACATACCTCCTTACTTAATTCTCTGTTATCATAAATATGTTTGATCTCTTCACTGCTATATTCAGTGGAAGTCTCATTGCTTGTGGAACTATATGAAGTTAGCTGTGGACATCTCCGATAATAGTGGCTATATCCAGTGGTATCACTTTCATACATTGGGTTGTATTTGACTGCATATTCAATGGATGAAAGACTGTCTCCTTGCCTATAAAGAAAACAAACTGAACAAATGTCAAACAACACTGTATAATATTTCCCAAAATTGAGTTGACAGTAGCTATTCTTAGGTAGTCAGAAAAAATGAGTGAGGAGAAGAGAAATGCATGCTGCTGTCCTTCACCCCAATTTACATGTGTTGACTGGAAAATCTGAAAACAAAGTATAGCTGAATTTGGATGAGCTACATTCCATTTTCCATGTCATAAATAAATTCCGATGGAAAGCTGTAACTGAATTCATTTGATTGCCATCTCTACAAACTTGTCCCATCAACACTGAAAGTGGAGGGTGAGGGAGAGGGTTCAGTGCACAGTTTTTAAACATCACCTGAAAGGAGTTATCCATCATTCTGAGCAATAAATAATCAATATCCGTGCTGGAGAAGGTTCTACAAACTAGAACTCCATAACAAAGCAGAAGGAATAAAGCACTGTCTCCAGTATTCAAGACGCTCAGCTTTTCCAGTAGTAAATCCATAAAGCTGCCCAACAGTAAGACATAGATTTTCTCCTTCATTTATGAACCCACTATTTATAAACTAACTTATCTTTAGGATTTTATTAATATATAATTTTGTCTAGAGGAACAGTAAGATCCAATTTTTAAAAGGCACTGGTTCAGAAATTTATGCAACATTTATGCTCTGTGTACTGTGTGTTCGCCTGTCCTCTCTTCAGCACTAGTGAGTGATAATATAAAATAACTTCCAACTGATACTTACGCAAAGGAGTCCTCAATTTCACTTTTAGTGTTCTGTTCTCGAAGGGTTCTGGCCAGGAAGAAAGTTACAGTACAGGCTATGAGAAGAAAGACAGCAACTGAAGCTATTGCAATTCCCACAACAAGTGGCTCTGAGACATATTCTTCACAATGCTCTCCTCTATACCACCAGTTTTCACCTACACGGCATCTAGCATTTGTTCATGCCAACAGGACAGTGAAAAAGAAAAACAGTGATGAGTTAATTATTCTACTGTGACCAGAAATGACAAAATGTCAAATGCTAGTCTTAGCTAATGTAAGATAACAACAGAACAATTGCCCATATGTTATACAATTATACAATCATAACTAAATTATTGAGACTAGTAGTTGAGGCATCAGACTAGAAACCAGGAAACTGTGAGTTCTAGTCCTGCCTTAGGCGTGAAAGCTGGCTGGGTCACTTTGGTTTAGTTATTCTCTCCCAGCTCAAACCCCCTCACAGGGTTATTGTAGTGAAAATAGGAGGAGAAAAGAATATTAGGTTTGTTTGCCACCTTCAGTTATTTATAAAAATAATAAATGTGAAATAAAAATCAGTAAAATTAAAAAATATAATAGCTGTGATTTTATTCATTTGAAAACCAGTTGAACAACTATGCACTTACCTACATATTGCTCCTTGCCCTGGGATTATGTCACATTTGCCATCATTTTGACAAAAGTTACGTTGCAGAAGACAAATGCTATTACATGGCAATCCATTAATGCTTAGATAACCAGGATAACAAACACACTCAGCTTCTCCACTCCACTGGTTTACCAAACACTCCGAAAACTCATTGCATGCCTGGAACTTGCAAGGGTCAGCCTGGACTCCTGAAAATGAGGCGGGGGGGGGGGAATGAATGCACTGGGAATAGCAGAAGAGTATACAACTTTCCCTATAGGAGTGGATTTTTTTAATGTAAAATATTTCATTCATGTATTTATATTCCTCTATTCTATTTTGGGACAAATAACTTTATCCAAAGGGAAAATGAGATTAAAAAATTAAATTATAATTTTAAAACTAAAAATCAATCTTTAAAATATAGTTATTAGCTCAAGGAAACTGACACATTAAAAACTTGTTGGGAACATGAGAACAAACTGTGGGTGAGGCAAGTATGCAAGTTAGCCAGCATTCTCCTAAGAAGCTCATCAGATACACTTGAGAGGTCTACAAACCAGGCCTCTTTTGTCATTGTAGATCCTATGCACCAAGTGCTTTGATGTAGCACCCTATAATCAAAGCTTCATTGCTACAGTACGCTCGTTCTGTATATCAAGCCATTATTTATTCTTGCTAAATGGAACAGTATAAAATTTGCACAACAGCAGTTATATATAGTGCTGATCTTACTTTGTATCATGAGAAGTCTGAGGTCCAAAAAATTGATATGGAATGATAAGAGCTTTGGTGATGTACTGTGAAGCGGTATATAAGTTTAAGTGCTATTGCTATAATTGGATACAATGGAGTGAGGTGGAAAGGATTTTGATAGCATTCAGTTATCTAAATCTGTTGTATTGTTCTTGCAGTCTTAAAGTGTGTTTGGTAAAAATATTCTGCCTCAGTGAAAATAAGCTAATGGAACAAGCAAAAGTTCTTTTAATACCTGATTCAACATCAAGTGAGTACTTATCAATAGCCAGATTCATAGTTTGATAGGCCGTGTTGCAAAAATCTTCCAGAATCATGTACACAGAATTAGTGACATTGCGAGGCACAGGTCGTGCAAATTTCATTCGGCTGTTAACCACAATACTACCATTCCTGAAGTTCAGTATTTCCAGATTCTGGAAGCCAGTTAGGTTTGATTGCAAATAAGGAACCAGCTATAATGCAGGAAAAACAATATATAAATGAAATATAATGAAATATATCTACAAATATAAATGACATATAAATATAATGCATATATCTACCCATTCATTCTGCATTAACCTATTGCCCTAAACTATAAAGGGGTTCATTGGGTCTGTCTTAATATGATGCATGAGCTTAGCTTATATTGATTGTATATTATAAATTATGTTATGATTTAGTATCATGTGTGAAACAGGCTGCTCAACAAATGGGTTGCTCAACAAATCAGCAAACATTGGCTTAATATAGTGTGAGGATTGATCCATGAAGCTGTATGTGATAATGTATATTCCTGGTTAAATATCCCTTTAAAATAATAGCATCAATAAATGTGCCACAGGTGGAAAAAGCTATTTAACTTTATAATTGTGTGTATTAATTAATTTTTACTAGTGGCTGATGTAGTGACAAATAAAAAGTACTTTTCCATTATGTCTAAATAAGACATATCAGGATATTCTAGGATAGGGAAGTGATCAATTCAGCATTTTAAAGGACCTCAAAGGGAACAAAATATCATAATTTTTAGGACAGTTAAATTCCTTTGAATGGGCAAAAAAGTAAAGTTAAACCATAAAAGGCCAAAATATGCTTTAAACCAATAAGAAATAGATGTGCTATGCTATGCATGTTTATAAATACCATAACCATCCCAAACCTAGTATCTGCTTCTACAGACTGATAAAACAATTTTTGCTGAATAATATTTCCCTTTACCTGCTAACCCTTTTTACTCATTGTTACTTTGCAATGGACATAATGGGCAATGTATGTTGATAGTAAACAATAAAGCACATTTCAAAGCTTGAGTTAACCAATTCAACAATTAAAATAAGAATATGTCTGTAACAATTTCAGTTAATGTTAGTTCATTGAATATCTATAAACAAGCAATATTAAGTTGCATATGAAGAAAGTAAATCTGTTTGTATTTTTTTTTACTTTATAATTCTTTGTCTGTGAATTGTCTGTGAACAGGTTAAAGTGCAAATTAGCCATTGCATATCATTAAGTTAAATGTTACTGTCTTATGAACTGTCCAACAAAAACAGGATCAAGTATGCCCCTCTAATGGTCACACATACTAAAACAATAGCCACTGGCAAAAATAGTATTTTTTTCTTACCAGTTCTAGAAATCTTTGCTCCAGGGATTTATATTCAGGGGAATTTTTGTTAAACAAATCTTCTGAAAAAATCATGTTAGTAACTCGAAGGCTAAAGAATACAACTAAAGCACGTGCAGGGATAGTTACATTGTTGAGATTTTCAGGAGTAATCCCAGATATTTCAACCATTTCAGTAGAATGGACATGGGTTCGTAGTTCTACATGACTGTCGGTCATAATTCCTTCTTCCTGGTTCATTTCATGGGAATAATAAGTTGTGACTTCATAGGTTTGCCCTGTAACTTCCAGTTCTTTTGTGACCAGGTCTTTTTCAAGTTCAGGCAACTGGATCACTGGGCTGTCTATAGTAGAATGTGGTGATAAAATTATTTCCGGCTTTTCTGATCCTTTTATTATAATGGCTGTATGTGATTGAGTTTTTGTTGACTGTTCTGTTAATACTAGGTCATAGATTTCTGTTGCTTCAGAAATGATTTCATCCTCCTCAGTAGAATGCTCTAATTTTATTGTGCTGTACATTTCAGTAGTTGTCACAACTCTTTCATCTGAGGCGACCTCTGTGTCAATAGATGATTGGGAAATGGTTGTATCTAACATATCCTGAATTGTATCATCCTTTGAAGAAACTAGTGTAAAATATGTTTCATTATATTCATGCATACCAGATCCTTCAGTTTTCAACCAAGTCTCTACGTTAGCTTGTGGCTGTTGTCCTGAACCAGAACCATAATAATCAATAGTATCCTTTTCTTTATTTATAGGAGATTGCTGGGTTTCTTCTTTTATAACACTTGTAGGTAATTCTTTCTCAGTGCTAGGCTCTATTGCTAAAACAGAAGCTGATGGAGATGTAAGACTGAGAGCAATTGCAGAATCACTTGTAGATAGAATTTCCTTTGGCACAATATGAGGGAGAACAGTTGAAGGCACAATCAAACCTTCCAACTCTTTCTCTTTTTCAAGTCCTAGAAAAAAACCAGTGCATACTTAAGAATGTATTTTGTGAATGCACCTTATTGGAGTTTGCTTCTTAAGAGACCCAAGGATATTAATTGTTGCTCAGCAAATACTGAAGTTTCTTTAGGTCATACTCATTCTTGTATCAATGACAGAAAAATATATAATTCTTCTCTTTATTCAAAACCTTTAGGATAGTTGTATTAATACCAAATCAAAGTAAATGGAATAAAACTATACAAGGAGTTTTAAAGCATATATCCCTTTCATTTAAAAATGCTTCTAATTTAATTTTGATTATAAAATATACATATATCTCAATTAATTCTGAAAGCAGCAATCAGTAACAAGATATTGCCATAATATAGAGTGGGGGACATTAAAAAAGCAATTGGAACTGTAACAATAAAAAAGCAAAACAAAATATAAACAAAATTTATATGTCAAAGGAATGGCAAGTCTGTTGACCAAGGTAATTTTTATTTAGCTAGAACAATTAGTAACCTATGCAAATCAATCAAAATTGCTATAATATGTCTTGTAAATCCTAACAACTGCAATTTGCACCAATTACGTTCACAAGCTTCAGTAAGGATTTCCCTTTCCCCAAGACAGACCTATGGAATACATTACACTAATCTACTTGTAGAAATTTAGAACATGAATGACTGTGGAAGGTTGTTATTCTGAGCAGCTTTATACATCTAAATAAATAAATGTCAGGATTTAGTGGTGGATTTCCTAACATCAGAGTTTATATTATGTTCTGAGAAATCAAGATTAAAGCAAAGGGGTTTATGCAATTATTAAGGAGATATATTATATTATAATATATTATATCTTTGAGAGAGATGGTCAGTTAAAATATGAAATATAATATATTTCTGCACAGGGCTGCAGTTATAAATGTGACTCCTCTGTCAATGCAATTAAACTATTTTCCATCATAGTGCCAACATATGAGAATGTCTGTCTGATTGTGAAAAGCTGTAATTTCAATTCATTCTTGAGGACCAATTTTGAAGTAGCCAATCAAGAACTTTGGCAAAAATACTCTGTCCATAAACATATCTGAAAAAATATACTATCCTAAGTCTTATAATGAACTTACCAATGTCTAATAAAGACAAATTAGAATGACTTTCCAAGTCTATATGAGAATCAGTTCCAAAGAACAGTGGTGTTCCAGGATGTATTTTTTTCTTTTCATCCATAAAAAGCAAATCTTCTGGGGAAATGGTGATATCAGTTTTTGAATTGGTTTTATCCACTCCATTTGGTTTTATCCACTCATTATTGTCAGTATCAAAGATTAAATCTGGTCCTGGCAAATCAAATGGCAAGTTGTTGCTTGCAGTTGACTTATCGGCTGAAGGCCACTCAGATACTATGGCATGATCCTAAAATATAGACCCATAATGGTTATAAACAGTGATGATAATAATAATAGCTCAAATTACCTTACAGTTCACTCCCACATCACATTAGTTGTACAACTTACAACAAATCTATGAGCAAATGAGAACTTTAAATATATCATAGGTTGTGACTGGTTAAATAAGTCATCAGAGGCATCTGCAGGGATAGTGGGGGACAAATGACAAAAGTAGTATCATATTAAAGTGGCAGTCTTACAAGGTAGACCAGACTAAGAAACCAGTGCCATGTAAATCAGGACTTCTTTTATTGTAAGAGCAAATAGTAACATAATTTTGCAAGTAGGGATGTGCTTTTCTATCCCTTACTTTGTCTTTCTGTGGTCTAGGGAAGGCCTTGTCTGAGAGGTTAGCTTTTCTACTTTGCTACACTATTTTCAGTTTAGTTTTTAACACCTTCCTGCGTCTTGTATTACTTTCAGGAGAAACTACAAGTTGAATGCATCAAATTAAAAAAGAAAAGAAAGAAACAAAACACCCTTAAACCCTCTCAGAGAATATTTTTGTACTTAAATGCAAGGTTAAGAGAGACTAATCTGTTCTAAAAGGCTTCTTTATGCATACTTGTGTTAAGATATTACTAGACTCCTATCCCATAAAGCAGACAAAAGACCTGCTTTTTTGTTAATTTAAATCCTTCTCACATGTTCAGCAATTAGCCCATCAATAATAACTATTTTTTATTCAAAATGCAAGAAATAAGTAATATAATGTACGAGAACCTAGAGAAAATGTGCACAATTATATTTCAAAATACCGTATCCACAAAGACTGAGGACAATTATTTTCAATAATTCTGTCAAGAATTATAGTTCATTCTTTATTTAAATGCAGAGACATACTGATATTATTCAAAGATTTTCAAATCATTACAAAAATATAATATTTGGGGCATATTTTAGATTCTTTCATTCATATATATGTGTGTGTGTGTACATATATACATAGACACATATACATTTAAAAGACTGTTCTGAAAAAATAAAACATTTTACAAAATCTTTTGCCAGTAAAACAGCAAATTCCGTAATCTTTACACTGAATTTGTGTCAAATAAAAAGAATTGAACCTAAAATCTACCATAAATAATTAAATCTGAAGATTAAAAGAGCACGAGAATATTTGGAATATTGCTGACTTTTATCTTATATTGAGTAAATGTACATAATACCAAGAACTTCTAGAACAATTTTTTTACAAATTCTTAAGATATGAAATTTGTAAATTATGTGAATTGTAATCCAATTGGGAAACATTGTGCTGGAACAAGATGGCAATAAAGGAAAATCAACTTACATCATCAATGGGTTTAGCAGTAATCCATGATGGGATTTCAGTCACCATTTCCTTTACTAAGAAGAAAATATTAAAAAGCAGTTATGAAATATGTTGATTTTTAAATTGTTTGCGGTCCTATTTTCTAATCCTCATTAAGGGAGCATATGCAATTTAACACTGCCAGTAAGAATTTATAGAGTCGGATCTAGAACAGATATACATATTCAATGCTTCAAAGAACATGAAGGGGGGTATTGGGTATATTATATCTATGATCAGAGTAAATAGAGCTACTAAAAATTGAATACACAATTTTTTTGTGTGCATGTTCTCTAGAATTTCACATGTTCTTCTTAACGCCTATAGAATATAAGAATTATACTTATACAGCATTTCTTAAGCACACACATAAAGAAATCAAACTCAAAGATGTAACAGATGCTGGCAGAATAAGCTGGAACAGAAAGAATAAGTCTAACAATCAATATAAAAAGAATAATAAAAGTAGATACAACAATGTTTGCATGGATCTTTTTATGATGTTTTCAAAGTTGGTCTACTGCAGGGGTGTCAAACTGCTGGCCCGTGGACCGGACACATCACGATGAAACTGCGCCCACCCCATTGCCAGTTCCAATAAGTCCCGCGACGTCACGTGATGTCACGAGTTTGACATGTCTGGTCTACTGGTTAAGGCACCAGATTAGAAAGCAGGAGACCATGAGTTCAAACCCTGTCTTAGCCAGGAAAGCCAGCTGGGTGGCTTTGGGACAGTCTGACTGCCCAACAATAAGACTCTCCAATTTCTAGTCTGGTGTCTTAATTACTAGACCAAACAAACCACTAGATACAAACAATGCTGTATCTATTTTTCTTATCCTCTCTTAGCCCAAACCACCTCACAGAGTTGTTGTTGTTGTGGGGAAAATAGGAAAAGGAAGGTGTGGTAGATGTATTTGCCACTTGAGTTATTTGTAAAAATAATAAAGGTGGGATACAAATAAATAAAATAATAATAGTCTGTTGGTTGTGTTGAGATGTTATTGATGTATAGTGATCCTTTTCATACCTTGTATTGCTTGTGCTGTAATGGATTGAATAGTCAGGCACTTTTTGATAAATAAATGAAATCAGGAGAAATACTAAGAAAGTAGTGGTTGATAAGATCATCAAAATAAAGAGAAATTTTAAGAACGTCAGGCAAGTGATATATGAAAATGGTAGTTGCAAGTAAAGATATAGTGTTGATATGGAGTTGTTTTAGCCATGTTTCCCTTTCTTTTTTATCTCATGTTTTTTATATTGTGCTTACTTTTTCTCCTTTTCTGTTTTTTGCTTAATGTTGCATACCTAAAAGGCAAAATAGTGCAACCCAGGATTTTTTAAAGTTATAAATCCTGAATTAACTCCTTTAAATCTTTCTTCTCTTATAGTCTTACAGTGGAGGTTCAAATATCACTGTTGGGTTTCATCTAAATCCATGAACCCTATAACACAGAAGCAATGACAAGAACCAGATAGTCATCCATTAAAATAAAATATACTTTTAGAAAGAGAAATGAGGTTTTTTAATACTGTAATCTATTAAAGTCTTAAAGTTTTTGTTTTTTATCTATTTTAAGAGTGAAATCATTTGAGTGAACTGAAACAATATTTATATACCATTAATAAGCTGAAGAGAACCAGGATCCAAGGGCAATGAAGTATTTTCAAATAGAATGTTCTTATGGAGGATCTCAGCAATATAATGTCTGAAGTCACTATCCATATAAATAACTGTGGAGTTGTCTTCAATTTCTGAAAAGGAGTTCTGTTCCACTTTATTTGGCTGAAGGTTAATCCAATCCCAGATAATATTGCTCATATCTTCCCTGTCAAAAACCACAGCATACAGGACTTTTACCCTGTTAAAGGGAGAATTCGAAAGATGTGTATTGTCATTTAAACCCTATATTAGCAGTTACAGCTTATGTTTTGTTTACAAGTCATGTAATATATTTCTTTACATCCTTTCTGATAATGACTAAATTTTTGTAATTTAAGCTTCAATTTAGATACTATTCTTATTGTCTAGGGACAGCAATTACATAAATTATATTGCTTGATATAAAGTGTTTTTTTAACCAAGATTCACACATGCACAGATTAGTTTTATATTAACTGTAATTTTCCTGAAAATAACCCTTTCTAAATTGCAATTAGATTCAGAAGAAAGTCCAATTGATACAATTATTAATGGGTTATTTCAATGTATTTAGTAATATAAACCCTTCTAGTGCCAGGATTTTTGTTAATTTTCCAACAAGTATTAGAAACATATTTTAAAGAACTATTTACAAATCCTTGGTTGATTAGTTGAATTCTATCTATCTCACAACATCTACCAAAACACTGAATTTATTACAGAATGCTAAAATTTATTTAAACAACTTTTTGCTGATTCAAGTTGGTTCTAGATATAGGAAATTTTTCTAGAAATGGACCATATCTGATTAAAAGAAAACAAATAACTATCATTATGAAAAAAGTATTTAGAAATTTTCTTTACCTGTTATCCTGAGTTGACCTAAATGTTAAGATAGAGAATACCTGTTATAAATTAGAAATATTGCTCCCCAAATAAAATTAATAAATCAAATCTTCCCATAAAGCAAGAGAAACTGAGATTTAATTAATGGTGTGTATATTGCTTAGAATTTGAAGTTTAATGTATTAGTCTAAATTTAAAGCAGTTCTTTTGAGTTGGAAATGGTGCTTTATATTCAATATTGACTGTTTCAATCATTTTGGAAGTAAAGATTAAAACAGCTCATTTCAGACACAAAACAGCAGCTTTGAATTTGAAACAACTCATTCAAATTCAAAAATCAGAGTGTTTTAAATTCAAAATGGTTTGAACAAAGCCTATTGCATACCCCTTTTAATAATGATTCTGATTTCATGCTTGCTGAAGGTTTGAAAAAATGTAACTACTATTTTATTCAGTGAACTTTTAAAAACTTTAATGACTAAGGCCCAATCATGCTTTCCTTGCTCTATGATAAGCTTACAAAGGTTTGAGTTTAGGAGTCCCTTAGTTTTGTTTTGTTTTTTAGTTTTTTTTTCCTGTTCCCATATCAGCTCTGACTTGGCTGTTCCCATGAAGTTGGCTCACTTCAAGGTTGATTTGGCTTCTAGAAGAGAGGGATCTATGCTGGCTCTTCAAAAATAAATCAGACCTAAAGAATAAGCTGCTTGTTTTTCTACTGCTTTGATCTTGCTCACTGTGGCTTCCAACTCTGGCCATTAGTAAGTTATTCATCCATCCTTGTTATAATCTAACTATTCGAGGGATGAAATATAGACATAGCTAATTTTCATTCTTTCAGCCAGTTTCACAATTTGTATAAAAATAAATCTATTGGACTTGAGCTTTCCTTTTATCAAAACTAATTCCATTTCTAAAAGGAGTAGTAGGATGTAGATAGAGATTTAGGGTCTCCTCCTAGCTTTCATTCTGCCTGGTCTTTATCTAGGAGGCTTCTAGTCTCAGGATCTTGCAACAAACTCTTGTTCTCTGACTCTCCTCCTAATATAATATAGCCAGCTAGGTTCTAGTTTGTCATATTCTGTATTTTCATAAATAAGTCATCTTTCTTTTCAAATTATAACCTTGCATGATTAATCCTGGCCCAGATTATATTCCTGCTCTTAGGAATGTTTATGCACAGGAATCTACAGAAATGGTTTCAAACTTCCTCTGGATTAAGCAAGCCACAACCATCCCATGCACATAAGGCTTTTATATTGCAACCAGTGATGATTGCTTAGAGCTTTTGTTAAAATATTTGATTGTAAAAATTATTGCCTTGTTATCCTTTCAATTTGGTAGTTAGCAGAACATTTTTAACAGAACAAAAGAAATCGTACATTTAGAGCAGGATGGCTTTCTCCCATACAATTTTCATATTTTTACAATATATTTTATAATATATATCAATAGGCATACATTATGGGACCAAATTATGCATCTAATTGTTTTGTGTATAATTATTTGAAAATATGTGTAAGAAACCAATACTTAAATAAAACAAATGAACACTGCCCAACATATAAAGTAGCATTTAGGAGAGCAAACTAAACCAATTTTGCTTCTTTGATATATTTTTATTTCATTATTGGTCATCATAGCTATATGACTAATACAAGTGTATACTGTCTATCAACAATGGAGCAAAGATACTGCTGTTATATAATGGTCATACCACATTTTAAGGTTATATCAATTATATTGTATTCATTAACTGTAATGTTCTCAGTATGTTTTTCTAACAAAAAGAGAGAAGGTAGGAGAAGGAAGTTTTGATTCAGCAAGGAGGTAAAATATGAATTTTCATATGGACATTGTTAGCAATATTATTGTAAGATGCTTAATTTTCATTGCTTATAAAATTTCATACCTGAATTCAGTTACATGGATATTCTTGTATCCAGGCAGTCCTTCATATGCATTCTGAATCTACATGAAAGATAGAGATATAGATCCTCAAACTCTTTTATTTGCAGAACTCACTGTCTAATTCTCTCTCTCTCTGTGTGTGTATGTAATAATAATTCAGTTTACTCAATTGTTGTGCAGTTACCACTTGTATTCCATCTAGGAATTGCTTTTCTATTTTTTCCCCTCGATCAAACTCCTGAGGGAATGGAATTTATCCACTCAACATGCAAATGTAGCATGAAATGTAGTTATGAAAACATCATAAACACTGTCTGACATAATTAGTAGAACATTAATTTTAGCAATAGAAAATCCAAATCTTGAAGCTGTCAACATACCAAGAAACTAAAGTAAGATGTATGGAGGAGGAACTGAATAAAAAAAATAATGTGGACAATTTTGGATTCTTTGCAATGAGAAGCGCCATAGAAATATAATCAATTATTATCTTGAAATTATCTTGGTAACATAATTATAAAGTCACAGAACTTGTCCCCCATGTGTACACTATTTGCAAATTTTTGAGAAGTTCTATCAGAGCATTGATTTGAAGATTGGCCATTTCTACTTACTAAATATTCCTCAGCAAATATCTATTTCTTTTTTTTCTTCCAAAGGTGACAAATCCAATCTTTTTCATTTATTAAAATTCTCCAACTTTCATTAATTTCTTGTATGTTTCATTTAAAAATTATATTTTTTAAGCTGAAAAGTACTATTTCCTTCTTGTCTAAATCACTTGTTTAACTACCATGTGGTTATTCTTATTCTGAATCCAGCACTCATTATAGCTAAATAAATAAAAATGAAGGAATTATGTAATCCACATCCCACATCAAGAATGTTTCGTAGGCAGAAAAACAATTTGACTATCTCAATATTCCTTCTTTCCCAATAAAAACTCTCTGATGTACATATACTCTAGCCATAATTAAAACATTCTGCAGTAGAGAAAGATTGTCTAAGCATAGTGAGACCCTGGCAAAAGATGAAGGAGGAAAACTGTAGCCAAGTTGCCTATCTGATCAAGCATTTATATTATGGCATGGCTACTTGGCTGCACAGCTAGAAAATGATGCTGTCTAGCTTAATCGAGCCCTATTACAGTTACAGTGATTTTCTGTGACTACACTATAGATATTTTTCTCCATATGAAATGCTGTCAGAATACTAAATATGTAAATTCATGAGCTTGTAAAAATATTGTAACCATTATTTCATAGATCACTCAACCCATGTACTATTAAGTTGAACAATGGCACATATAAATCAGTCCAGATTAAAAAGTATATCTGACATTCAGATTCAGGCCTGCTATAAATATCTGTTTATACCAATTTTTCTAAAGAGGAAAAGTAAGATCTAAAACCAGTGCCTTCCCCTTTAGCAGATTATAATATAAATAGTTGCAGCATTATGACCAAGGCCAGAAAATATGAGAAGTCAAGGACTGTTTATAGTTACAGCAAGAATAACACATAGAGCTGGGGGTGGGGAAATCTCTCTTCTCAAATAACTAAGCATGTGTGACCATTATTAATACAAGTCTGGTTTAGGAAAGCTGGAAAAGCTGGATAAAACATACAGTTAATGTTTCTGTTTTTACTTTTTTAAACACCAAAATATGATAAACTTGACTGGTTATCGTGCATTTCTCTATTGGCATTTGGCATGCTTATTCTGGATAGGAATAAAACAGGAATCCTTTAATTTCCAAGGCATCTTTCACAGAGCACATGAAGCAGATATTATGAAGCTTGAACAGCAACAATGAGTGCTAATTGACTAATATTCTTAAATATATTGGGCTGCCATTTTCACTATTCAACTATTAGCTAACTTCAACTGAGTTACCATTTTTTGATTAAGACCTGGAAAAGAGATTGCTTAGACAATCTCTATTTACTCTTGCATATTATGAGATAACAAATGTCCTGCTCTAATCCCAATTAGATAATGATTTCCAGTGTTTGTCTTAGCAAGGCAATCCTCACTAATATATAACCTTTTCTTGCTATTGTCTAAAACTAAGCAATTCTGGGGGTAATTGGGAGAGAGAGGTTGAAAGGCTATAAAACATGCCCACCAAATGCAACTCTTTGTAAGTCATGTCCAAGGATTGCCTACCTCACCACAATCCAAGCTAATTGTTGTCTTCTGAAGAGAATGAATCTCTGACACTGTAAGTATAGGAACCATTATAATAAATGTTTATTAACGTTAAGAATCCTGGCTTCTTTTCTAATGTTCATCTTTCCTGATCTCCAACCTGCAAGAGCAACTCTTAAAGTGTACAGCAAAAATGTATAGGTAGTATAATTACTTCAGAAATAAATTGTTGAGAGAGTTGTTGATATTCTTCAGTGGACGGGTCGCTTAGCTCATTGATGTATTTCTCTTCAGGAAGAAGAATACTGAATACAACCAACTGCTCCTGAGCAGGCTTCATTAGTTTTGTATAAGCTCTTGTTATCTCATTACTGACCTGGCAAAGCACACAAGCAAAAGAACAATTTGATTTAATGAATTCTAGTGGTAAACAACCTCCCCACACTATATTTCTATGCCCAGAGCCCCTTCGCACCATGTTCCTGAGTCAGATAGGGACAGGGCTTTTTGCTGAAAATAAAAGAAAAAAACTTGGAACTGTTTGTACCATGATCCCAGGTAAGACTGGTTCTAGGCTTCACACTGCAGAAAGAAAAGAGAGAGAGAGAGAGAGAGAGAGAGAGAGAGAGAGAGAGAGAGAGAGAGAGAGAGAGAGAGAGAGAGAGAGAGAGAGAGAGAGAGAGAGAGAGGGAGGGAGGGAGGGAGGGAGGGAGGGAGGGAGGGAGGGAGGGAGGGAGGGAGGGAGGGAGGGAGGGAGGGAGAGGCTTTTTAGTACACAGCAGCTCTGAGACTATTTTTTGTTCTCTCTCTTTTTTTTTTTTTTTTTTGCTTTGAAGGCCAGCCTCAGCTTGCCCCTGCAGTAGTGGGAGCAAGAAGATGGGGAAAGTCAGCTGCAACAGAATGTGCAGGTCAGTAGAGGACTTGGGATGCAAGGTGCAGCTTCCTATAATGTGACAAGTATAGCTGCACATTTCTGGAACTGCTTGCCACCCTACAAGGCAGGTGAAGGGTGGCCAAAGAGCAGGGATTGGGGGAAGAAAACTAGCTGGGTGGGAATTGGAGGCAGTCCCTTACCTTACTCAGACTTGGGGCTGGGAGGAACCAAGCCTAATATGGCTTCGATTGGAGTGGGTACTCATTTATTTCATGTTTAACAACAGCAACCAAGACTGCTGAGATTGCTGTCACTAAGTGATGCAGTAAATGACATTTTTTTAAAAAAGTGCATTTTTATCTATGGAAATTTCAGTCCAAATTGTGGTCATAAGTCAAGGATTACCTGGAGTAGAGAAAACTGTTGTGGAAGGAACTGGCTGGGGATAAAGGTAGACTGCAAAGTTGTGTGAGCATATAGGTTCACAATAGGAGAGGGAGAAGAATATCAATTGGTGACTTCTATGGAGGAAGGGATGTCTCAGAGAGATGAAACTTCACCCAAGACCCAAAACAGGGAGGAGGGAAACAGCTGGTTATGGATATAGCTGAAATCATGGAAGTAGATAGTGATCAGAGAAGAGAACCATGTTTTGTTTTCATTAATGGGCTTATTCTATACCATTGTATATAGAGTTGGATTTTCAATTATTAAATGCAGCAGAAATAAAATAAATTCATTTTAAACAAAACTTCATGAATTCTGAATTTTAAAAAATATTGAACTACTAGGCAGAGATTTTCAATATTGTTCTAAAAAAAATAAAGGATTTTTTTTTAACTTGGATGAAATTATTACTGCTCCAATACCTATCAGCAACATCTATAAAAATTAAAGCAATCTTATAAAGCACTTAAGCTTACTTCATGATCTTCTCTTTTTTCAGTTCTCTCCAAATGACTTTCAGTTGAGATCACATCAGGAGGAGGAATAGTGGCAACTACTTCTAAAGAAAATAATAAGTGTCACTTTATTTTTAAATTAACTATTTTGTTAAATAAAGAACAATCCAAACATGAAAAGATTAAGATCAAGTCAAAACAAAACAAAGTCTGATTAAAGTTTTAGTCACATTTAACAATGACCCATTGAAAATTGGAATCTAAGTTATTGCAGCAAAATAAATATTGACTTGGCCCATCACAGATGCAGCATTTCTCTGCACAGAAAATGTCATTCCTTTTTATAGCTAGAGACTCCAAACCACTTCTATGTACTCTGTTCCCAGGCAAAATCTTAATCATCTTGCTCCATCCTTTTCACTAATTCACAAATCAGGCAATGAACAAATTAAGCAGAGCAGACCTCTCGAAGCGGTAGTATCACCAACTGGAGAAGGAGTTGACATCCTAAAACTGAAAAATAAGAAAAACAAAAAGAAGTGTGTCTATGTCTGAGCGAGAAGGAAATAGATTAAATATTTTCTTTCAAAAATAACAGTCCTTATTCCCATGGATCTTTCAGAAAAGAGAGGTAAGTGGATAAATAATCTAATGCTATTTGTAGAATGCTTTTACAACAAATCATGAGTGTATGTGTGCTTGTGTGTGTGTCACAATTTTTACTGTGATAATCTCACTATTAATGAGGAAAACCTGATCATGTGGAGATCATTAAATCCAGAAAATTATCAATTATAATTTCATTACAATCAGAAGTAACTTTTTATATTTTCTGTCTCAAATCTAACAAAGATGATGCTTGATATTTTCTGGATATGCCTCACTTTTTCTTTATTGTAAGTTTATATACATGGTGTTTTAAAAACATATTAATCCATCCCCAAGTCCTTAATATAACATTTCTATGGTGATTTGTACCTAGTTTAAAATGTATATCATTTTCCAGCTCTTTGAAATTTGTAGCGGGCGCCGCAATTGTGGATTCTAATTCAGTCTGAATTAACAAAATGTGTATATATATGAGACCGTATTTCAGCCCTGTTGTAGGCAAAGAGCTGTGGTGGCACAGTGGTTAGAATGCAATATTGCAGACTAATTCTGCTGCTTGCTAATTGCTAGCAGTTCGGCAGTTTGAATCTAACCGGCTCAAGATTGACTCAGCCTTCCATCCTTTCGAGGTCGGTAAAATGAGGATCCAGATTGTTGGGGGCAATGTGCTGAGTCTGTAAACAGTTTAGGGAGGGCTATAAAGCACTGAAGCTGTATACAAGTCTATTGCTATATAGATATTGAAAAGATTTTCTAACACCGGAATATATTTATTAATCATGTCCAATCTTTTCTTTATACAGGGAGGGTTTGTTGTAAGTAACAAGAATGAACTTGCTTACAGTAGGTGCATTTGTGCATAATTAACCCAGTGTGTGTTTCCCAAAGCTGTCCTAACTTGCATAGAGATCTCTTTAACAGAAGCCCAGCATATATTTAGTGTTTTTCAACTAAATTCTAGAAAGTAGATAGTGCATGTACAGTTATTATTAGAATTGTACTGTTTATTGAGATAGCCTTCAATATTTCAAAATACGGTATATTAATCCATCTAATTCATGTCTCAGATCCATTTTTGCAAGCTAAGAAATTGTAACAAAAAGCTATTTAAGCTACCTTTGGATTACTTCATGTATATTGTTAATAATAGAGTTGCTTTAGTGCATGCAATGTGAAGTATAAATAAAATATAAAATTCATGCTGAAAAAAAATGTATATCATTTTCCAATAATAAGAATAATAACAAAATAGAAAAGAAAGGACTGAAAATAATAAAATACAAAGAAGTGCAAACAAAAGTAGAATATCAGTGGCAAAAAAGAAAAGAAAAGAAAAGATAATATTAACAATTATAGGAGCCTTGGGTGCAATCCCAAAACATCTGAGCATCACTTAAAACTTAAAGCAAGAACAAAAGCCAGTATTTGGCATTTTGTTGTATTTAATTTCAAAATTCTCAGGAGAAATCTTTCAGAAATTGAGATAACTAAATGTTATCTATTTATAAATAGATGATTATTCTAAAATCAATGATGGCACCTCAGAATACAAACTGAGCTATTTAACTGCCTCCATTTTTCCCTTAAGAGTTAAGATACTTTACAATTATAAACCTGAGAAATCTTTGTTTATGGTGATTCTCAGTCATCCAAGTCATAGTTGTCTCAAAGGTGCTTTTTCAAAGGCAACTGGACTGTTTCCCCCCTTCTTCTCTTCTTCTTCCTCAAGGAAAAACAGTCCAGTTGCCTTTGAAAAAGCACCTTTGAGATTGAGAAAACTTTAAGTTCTACAGAATTGCTATTTTTATGAAACCCAAGTCGAAGTATAGAGACTTGAATATTCCTGAAAATATCCATGCATAAATACATTATGTAGAAATATCTGTTTGTTTCCATTTATTTGACCTTTGATCTGAACCATTTATCTACAATTTAACAAAAACACAACAAAAAAAACCTCTGTGGAATGGTGGATATGATATGCAGTTACATCTGTGAAAACCAATGATTTCAGTGGAGGAAAACAGTTTCAGGAGACTAAGATTAATTAATTCAGTCAAGATTTAAATCTAAGCAAACCAAGTGGAATAAAATAAAGCTCTAATATTCGCCATAACTGAAAGATCAAGTGTGACATGTAGTAGATATAATATACTGTAAGCCTGGGTTTGGAATATATTCTTTGACTGCAGAGGAAGGAACTCAAATCACTGGAGGAAATAGAACCTATACAGAAAACCTGCCATTTTACATTTCGTTTGTATATTGGCTTTCGTTTTAGTAATTTCCCAAATTACTATCCATTCATTTTGTTCAAGAAAAACAAAGTCGGATTTTAAAATGAATGTGAAATGAACTGAAAAGATTCGATATTATCAAAGGCATTTTCTCTGAAACAAATATAATTCTGCATGACATTCTAAGATGCAGTTCTAGGCTTTAGGAATTACAATGGTAATTTTAGCCTGTGCGCTTAAAAGCATACTTAACATAATAGCTGCATATACTGTATCTTCATTTTTCACTGTGTGCATGTGGGTAGCATGAAACAATTTTGGTTCAGTGTAAATAAGCTGCTATCCCTTTTTTCTAAAAGAGAAAAAAGGATGTAGAAATGGGAACAAGTGGCATTACAGTTATTTTTTTCTTTTACATTTTATAACTGCTCTTTGAAAGAAAAAAAACTTTTTCTGTTTAATAGAAAGTACTACAATATCTTGATATATAAATAAATTCTGAGCTCCCTAAGTATTATTCCAGTTGACTGTTTCTCAGTATGTCTCAGCTTATAAAGAACCCCTGACATTCTTCTATTTCTCTGGGAAGGTAGTATTCAATTTCAATATTTGGGGATATATATTTTATGCTTTAAAAAACTTTATATTAAAAAGACCTCTTCTGAAATTACCTGAAATTGTTTGTGGCATATGAACAGTGATCATTTTCAACAAATCTTTGAAATGATCTTGTATTTATCAGGCAGGCCACAATTAGCTCCAATCTTTATGATCAAGACCTAAAACAATCTAGAATTGTTAAGTAAAATGATGCCAAAAAATTGCAAATTGGTTTTAAAATCATAAATGCAGGAGTAAAATTGAAAGCGAAGTCAATCGAGGAAATTGGATTTGCTTAATGACCACATGGTTCACTTAACAACTGCAGTAATTCACTTGCACCATACCACAGCAAAGAGTCATAAAATCAGTTACAACTGATTTAACAACTGCTTTGTTTAGCAATGGAAATTGTGGTTCCCAATTGTAACTGTAATTCAAGGACTACCTAAACTATAAAATATAGAATAATATAGATACTCACCCATCCATTGCTTCTTTAGTATAGGACAATTTCTAGAAAAATAGAAAACCATATTTTAAATGTGGAACTGCATTTTGTAAATTTATGTTATATTTTATGTTTTATATATGTGCTTTTTATTATGTGTCCCAAGCATTCCAGATAGCCAAACCCATTCATTCTTATTTATTCAAAAAAACATTCAAAAGAAAGCCCCCAGTAGGCTGAAGACATATGTTTACTGAAATAAATGCATCAATTCAATAGATGCTTAAATTTAATAGCTACATTATTAGGGAATAGGGTTATGTAAGACTTCAGATGAAAGGTGGGGCTTCAATTGCACTATCATGGCAACATCTTGATTTGTGTTGTCATGCAACCTCATTCACAGATGTCCGGTCACCAGGATTCAAACTTGATGTCAACGCTGCTAATATTGCATATTCTTGATTTGACAAAATATGCAGAACTGTCTGGTATTTTTGGAGTTAATTCAGATGACAGAGAAAAGGGAAGGGAAATAACAAAAGCCTGGGAAAAGGAATGGAAGTGAATCTCTGCCCTCTGGGCTAATTGGAAGATGTGACTTGTGACTGCAAGATAAGGGAGGGGTTTAGCAAGAAAAGTTAGATGCCAGCAAGAGAAATTCAGATTCTGGCATAAACCTCCATGATGTCCCGTCAATTTGTAACACTGTTAATAAAGGCTTTAGGATAAACATGCCTGGAAGTTCTTTGAAGTGCTTCATTAGTCAGAACCATGACATCATGCCAGAATCAACAAATTTTTCAAACCAATTAAGGGCTCCCGAACTCCAATCACTATTCCTAAACTAAGGGATAGACTGATAAAGATTCGGGGAAGATCTCATTATGAAAGGGGAGAGATGGCTTGAGGCCAGCCCCTCAGCAGCAGCAGCTTCCCCAGGGAGTGGAGCAGCAGCCAGCCAGCCAGCCGGGGGAGAAAAAACTCTGGCAGATCTCCCAGCTGGGAGTAAAGACTTCAAAAGCAGAATGGAGAGATAACGAAGCTTTGGGTGAGTCACTGGAAAGATTTCAAACCCCAGATGTGAAAAGCAGAAATCGATTCCTGCAGAGAGAAGCCTACAACCCCTCCCTCGTAGATCAGACCCTGGTTCCCCCAGCCAGGAACTGCAGTCCTGAAGACAGAGGTAGTCCCAGACTGAGGCCTCTGCAGCAATGGGCAGATTGGCACCCCCCACAGGTAGAAGATCAGCAGCAGCTGAGCATACCACAAGTAATAGAGGCCTTGCAGTGGCTTGGGGTGATACAGAAGCCAGGAGATCAGCAGCTGGTGGAAGAATGACCACAGCAAGGAGACTGGCCACAGCCCCCAAACGTGCAACCCCTGGACACAAATCTGCAGCCAGGATGGAGCCAACAGCAACAGCCCCAGTGGGGGCCGCAACAGCCTATAATGGCACCCCCTTTCAGAGCAACCTTCGATGGGGACCCAGAGAAGCTGGGTTTTTTTCCTCAACCAAGTGCGCTCTCATTTGAATTGCTGGGCCTATATCTACCCAGAGCTGGGGGCCATGGTCGATGTCATTGTGTCCAACGGAGAGGGAGAAGCATCCAAATGGCTGAATTATTTATATAATGAGCAAGTCCCTGAATTGGAAGACCCCCAACTCTTCCTCCTAGGGCTGAGGGAAAGATTTGAGTACCCATCTATTGGTCTTAAAGCAAGAGAACAGATCCACAAAACAAAACAAGCCGGCAGGCCTGCCCAGGAGTACATGGGGGAATTTTGCAAGATAGCAGGCCGAATAGAGGGGTGGCCTGAACAATCCCTGATCCAATACTTCACTGAGGGATTAGACGATCACCTCTCTCAGGCATGCATCTATCGAGCCATACCTGATCAGCTGCATGAATGGTACCAGGCAGCAGTGAAACTAGATGTTTGGCTTGCCCACTATAAGAAGCCTCCCCCACACGAACCCGAGCATCAACCAGAGCTACCCAGATAGCAATCACCCCCACGAAAGCCTTCAACTACTGCAATGGCTGAGAGACCCAAGCCACCTACAGGCCCATCAATTAAGTGTTTTCGGTGTGGGCAAGAGGGATATCGAGCGGTAACCTGTCCAGTCCTCTGCCCCTGACTGCAGAGCAGACTGGAACCAGCAATGAGAAATAAAACTGCTCAGCGGCTAATGAGGGAAAAATCCAACCGGCTCATGCAGGAACCTGTTGCCCAGATTAAACCCTCCTCGCAGGAGAACGGCGAGACTCCAGGTGGACCCGCCCCTGCTCTACCGTCCTTTGACAGCGACGATGAAGGAGAGAATGACCCGATGGTGAGTCGACAAATCCCGCCTTTTTCACTGGCGGCCAAACTTATAATCTCTAAGTCTGGGGCACAAATGGACTTAAATGTGCTAATTGATTCTGGATGCACCCGCTGCATTATTAGTCTGCCATTTGCCATGAAAATGGGCATACGGGCAAAACAGCTTTCCAAACCTTTGAGGTTTGAGCAAGCCGATGGTTCCCTGATGGGAGGGACTTTTGTCACACAATTAACCGAGCCCTTATGCCTAGAAATAGGTGCACACTGGGAGTTTATTCGCTTCCTGGTGGCTCCCAAAATGACTGAGGCGGTAATCCTAGGGCTAGCCTGGATAGACAAATGGAAGCCATTTATCTGGTGGGAGAAAGGAATGAGAACCATGAGACTACCTATAGGGCCTAATCCCCCCATTGATTCAACAGATGTTGCAGGGCAACTTAGGCCACCCAATGAGCAAGCGCACATGGCTGCCTCACTGCCTCGAGGCAAACCAGTCATCCCCAGTGAATAGTGGGACCTGGAGGAGGCATTCAGTGAAAAAGAATGTGATGCCCTACCCCCTCACAGACCCAATGACTCCTCCATTGAACTGGTGCCAGGAGCCAAACTCCCACGACCGAGAATGTATGCTATGTCCCTCCTCGAAATGGAGGAGATGCAGCGATATGTGAACAAAAACCTAACGAGGGGGTTTATCGAATGGGCCAAATCTACCGTGGGAGTTGTTCAAAGAGAAGAAAGATGGGTCTCTTCATCTCTGCATAGATTATTAGGGTCTCAACGCTGTGAATGTGGAAAATAAATACCGTCTCCCCCTCCTAAAGGACTTATTAACCCATCTGGCTAAGGGGAGTGTCTTCACTAAATTAGATCTGAGAGAGGCCTATTACCAGGTGAGAATAAAAGAGGGAGACGAGTGGAAAACTGCTTTCAACTGTCCTATGGGGAGCTATAAGTTCAAAGTCATGCCATTTGGACTACAGGGGCCCCCAGCTGTATTCATGCAGTTGATTAATGAGGTCCTACATGATCACTTGTACAGAGAGGTTTTGGTGTATCTTGATGACATCCTGATATACAGCACGAATATGACTGATCACATAAAGCTGGTGAGAGAAGTGTTAAAGAAACTATTGAATGCCAAGCTTTATGCCAAATTGTCGAAATGTGAATTTCACCAAACCCAATTAGACTATCTTGGCTACAGAATTTCCAACGAGGGTATTGAAATGGATCCAGCCAAGGTGAAAGCTATAATCGAATGGCAGCCCCCAAAGACTTGCAAACAACTCCAGAGCTTTCTGGGTTTTGCCAATTTTTATCATCAATCTTTTGCCAAGATTGCCTACCCCCTACAGAACTACTCAAAACAGGCAAAGGAGGAGGGAAGCCACGGCTGGGCCAACCACTAGTATGGATGATGGGCTGTCAAACAGCTTTTGAGGATTTAAAAAACTATTTGCTGCTGAACCGGTCCTAAAGCACCCCTGCCCAGGGGAACCCTTTGTAATTCAAGCAGATGCCAGTGATGTGACAGTTGGAGCTGTGTTACTGCAAAAGAATAAAAGTGGGGTCCTGCAACCCTGTGCCTACACCTCTAAGAAATTTACTGAGAGCGAGGACTTCCTGTTTCTGCCAGCAGCATCATTGGCTGGGAGACTCGGGATGCCGAGTTCTTCAGCTGAGTTTCTTCTTGTTTGGGGACCCTAAATGGACCAGAAGCTGCCCTGGAGAGGTGGCACTGAAGGAAGGTACTTCCAGGGACCTAGGAGAGATGGCGGTCTCTCCAATCGGTCCAGGAGAAGCCTCCCAGAAACCAACAGAAGAAAGGCTAGCTAACTCCTTGTCTAGCCCTAGCTGTAAGCAAACGGAAGTCAAGAAGCTCTACCTAAACTGATTGTAAACAGTGTGTTTGAAGCTGGGTAAGAACTAATTTTCTCTATTCTACTTATTTTCCTGGGAAAACAAAGAACTCCCAAGAAGCAAAAATACCTCCAAGAGTGAAAAAAGGGGCTGGATTCTCTCCCCCTTTTGGCTATTGGAAGCTGCGAATTTAATTCTTTAAGGAGAAAAAGAAAACTGAAAAATGATCCAACACTGACACCTGGTGGATGAGGAGCTAAAAAACTTTTATTTGTGGCTTTTAAAATCTTAAAATATAGCTGTTCAGAGAAAGTGATATTTACAGAAACAATGGATGTTTTACAAGAGGAAATATATGATATGCTGCAATCCATTCAAAGGACAATGGCCTTAAACCATAAAGAAATACAAAACAACTTTGAATGTATAAGTCAACTTATCTCCAATTTCAGCTCACTTCAAAAAAAAATCCTCAGGAGAACACAGCAGAGATGATGGAATATAAATCAGAAGGAAAAGGCTTAAAGATGGACTTTTACAAAATTAAGTATGACTTAATTCAAGTGGAAGGAAAGACAATTTATACTTCAACATCACAAAACAAATTGGAAGACAAGAGAAGGGATTCTAATGGGGAAAAAAGTGCAAGTGCGCAGGACAGAAATATTGATTTACTTTCTACATCTACAGGAACACCTATGATTGTATGGGAAAACCTTTGGATCCAGCAAAGTATATTGATCAAGAAAGATTTGGGGCAAAGAAAAGAGATTAAGAAAAAAGATAATGGGACATATCAGAGGGAATATTTAAAAAAAGAAACATGTGTTTGAATATGGTTAAAGAAATTGAAAAAATTTGAAACACACCATTCTAAGAGGGATGAAATGTTTTAGATACTTAAATGTGATTGAATTCAAGAAAAGTACATATATATATAAGTGAATTAGAGTTAAGGGACTAGATGACTAGATTTATTTGAATAGAATGTCTAAAGATTAACTATATTCTTAACTATGATTAAAAAGAATAAGAAATTCAAGAAAATAAATACAATTAATCTAGGAGGGATATATATTCTAAGTACTATATTATTTCTTATGTTTTGTTATTATTGCTTTCCTCTCTTCTTTTTCATTTTCTTTTTTTTAAAGAAAAGAAATGTATTAATATGATGATGATTGTTTAGGATAGGAATATTGAAACACTTTAAGAAGGATGAAATATTTTAGATATTTAAAGGTGACTGAACTCAAGAAAAATATATATAATACATATAAAATGTTTTGAACTAGAGTTAAGGGATTATATGACTAGATTTATTGAATAGAATGTTTAAAGATTAAATATATTTTTAAATATGATTTAAAAGAATTAGAAATTCGAGAAAATAAATACTACTAAGCTAGGAGATAGATATATTTTAAGTACTATGTTATTTTCTCTGTTCTGTTACAACTGCTTTCTTCTATTCTTTTGTATTTTTTTCACTCATTCTTTTTCTCTTCCCCTCTCTTTTTACTTTTATATTTAATACTTAAGAAACACAAAAATGTGAGATGGCTTATATGGAAAAAATAGAATCAAGTCTGTCAACGTAAATGTAACTAATTGCTACCAGTAAAAATACTCAGAATTTGGTGGGAGAAATAAACTAAAATAAAGACTGTAACAGGATTGATGATAAGGCAATCCAAATGAATGGAAAGAAAAGAATGTATTAATATGATGATTATTTTTTAGGAATATTGGAAAAAATATATACTAAATTGTCAGTTATTAAAACAATAAGAATTGTATTAATGCAATGTTTGCAAAAAAGGATGTTTTTAGGGAAAGAGGAAAGTAAACAAAATTAATATATGAAATACAGACTATAGAAATTAATTGTTAAGGACTGTTTTTACAAATGTAACCCAGATACCACACTGTTTACCAACTATTGAATGACTTATGTTTGTGTAAAAAACTAATAAAAATTATAATAATAAAAAAGAAATTTACTGAGAGCGAGCAGAGATGGGCAAACTGGGAGAAAGAGTCATTCGTGATTAGATGGGCACTATTAAACTGGCAACACTATCTAGAAGGGAACAAGGTGCCATTTGAGGTATGTACAGATCACAAAAATCTAGAAGCACTGAAAACTCCCCGCAAATTGTCCCCAAAGCAAATGCGGTGGGCACAGTACTTTAACCGCTTCAACTTCATTCTAAAGTACATACCAGGAGGAAAGAACTTCCTAGCTGATGCGTTATCCCGGCTACCCCAATACAAAAGCGAACAGGAAGAGATTAACGAGGCAATTATCCCCAATCGACAAACTGCCGCTCAACTCACACCTCGCAGGGTCCCCAATCCTGATTACCCTGGAGCAAAGAAAATAAAACGAGAGCTCCTCACCGACCAATGGTTCAAAGATAATCAAACCTCCCTAACGTGCAGGGATGGTTTGGCTTACAAAGGGGGGAAACTATATTTGCCAGAAGCCCTCCGTCTCAATGCTCTCAAACACAGCCATGATGTAAAACAGGCTGGACACTTTGGATATTTGAAAACCCTACACCTCACCCACCAGCAATTTTGGTGGCCAGGGCTGAAAAGTGATGTGGAAAACTATGTAAAAAGCTGTACTGTATGTGCCACAATGAAAAGAATCCTAGGGAAAACCCCTGGGTTATTGCAACCCGTGGCAGACCCTTCTCAACCATGGGAAGAAATAGCTATGGACTTTATAGTAGACCTACCTGAAAGTAGTGGAAATACTGTCATCTGGACTGTAATAGACCCGTTCTCGAAGCAGGCTCATTTTATCACCTGCAAAGGACTCCCATCTGCCCAACGACTGACCAAATTGTTCCTGAAACATATCTACCAGCTGCATGGTGCCCCTAAGTGAATAATTTCAGACTGGGAGGTGCAGCTCACAGCGAAGTTTTGGAGACGTTTCCTTACATTAATTGGATCATCTCAAGGTTTATCATCTGCTTTTCATCCGGCCACCAATGGGGCCGCAGAAGCCGCTAACAAAATGGTGGAGCAATATCTTAGATGCTATGTTTCTTACCAACAGACAAACTGGACTGATCTCCTCCCTTTTGCGGAGGTAGCATACAATAATTCTGTGCACAGCAGCACCAGCTACACGCCTTTCAGAGTGGCCACAGGAAAAGAGTTCAGCCCAATACCTGAATATCCTCAGGTGCCCTCCACTTCCCAGACACTTGACCAGTGGGTGAGGGGGTGGGAAGAAGTTTGGAGAAACACAAAAACTGCTTTAAAAAAGACTTTTGAAACCTATAAAAAGCAGGCTGATAAAAAGAGAGCTCCCCAAAGAACATTCCAAGTTGGGGAAAAGGTTTATTTCTCAACTAAATATCTATGCCTCAAATTTCCCAGCAAGAAATTGGGACCAAAATTCTTGGGGCCTTTCCCCATAGTAAGGATCATCAATCCGGTCACTGTAGAACTAAAACTCCCTAGACTTTTAGGGAGAATTCACCCAGTCTCCGCTATAAAACCTCCCCTGAAGAAGGCACCTGGGCCCCTCGTAATTGCGGGACAGACCCACTATGAAGTGAAGCGTATTCTTGACTCTAGAATCTTTAAAGGGAAATTGCAGTACCTAGTACAATGGAAGGGATACCCATTGTCTGAAGCCACCTGGGTGAAATCCATTAAGGTGAAAGCTGACAGGCTCGTTAAAAGGTTTCATGCGAAATACCCCAACAAACCAAAACATATGCTTTTGTTTACATTACAGGATCTGTCCTTTTCGTAAGGGGGGCCGGATGTCAACGCTGCTAATATTGCTTTGACAAAATATGCAGAACTGTCTGGTATTTTTAGAGTTAATTCAGATGACAGAGAAAAGGGAGGGGAAATAACAAAAGCCTGGGAAAAGGAACGGAAGTGAATCTCTGCCCTCTGGGCTAATTGGAAGATGTGACTTGTAACTGCAAGATAAGGGAGGGGTTTAGCAAGAAAAGTTAGATGCCAGCAAGAGGACTTCAGATTCTGGCATAAACCTCCATGATGTGCCATCAGTTTGTAACACTGTTAATAAAGGCTTTAGGATAAACATGCCTGGAAGTTCTTTGAAGTGTTTCATTAGTCAGAACCATGACACTTGAATTTCATTCCCAACAACTAATATTTGTTTTAAAAAATAAAAGGTTTCAGAGAGATGTTTATTTTCTATTTATGCAGGGCACATATAATATAATGTGTTTATTTGAAAGTGAATTGCTTTTATTTTATATTTTTCCTATGTTGATAATTGCCTTAGCTGCTTGGCTAAACTGGAATATAAAACAAATATATAAGAATTATACAGTGTGCTGATTCAGATTAATTTGTACATTTAATTAAAGGAAAATCCATATATGTGTTAAGGCAGACAATGATTAGGCAAGCTAACTTTCTTGATTCCAGTTGTTGAAAAATAGGCACTGGACACTCTGAATAAGTATTATTATTATTATTATTATTATTATTATTATTATTATTATTATTATTATTATTATTATTATTATTATTATTATTATTATTATTATTATACTAGGTGATTCCGAATGGCTTACAAATCTCTCTTCCAGGTACGGAAACCCTTATATTATAGGCAGATTCAAACAATGGGATGTAAATGCACATTTAAGGAATAATATACAAACATCACAAAAAATTGCAGTGGGAATAGTCATTGTCAGAAATATGGTTGCCTATTTATTGCACGTTTTAAATAAACAATTAAGTAAAATGCACAAACTTTGAAGTTTTCCTGAATATTCAGCAATTATTTGTTCATACAATAGCTTAGGTGGTTATCACAATACAATTCTGTGTTTTATCATTTTGTAAACTAACCACTGAATTCATATTCACCAAATATGAAATATCCACTAGTTTTGCAGCAGCCAATGATCTATCTCCACTATGACCTGCACTTCGTTGGATTACTCTATAACAGTGTTTCTCAATCTTGACAATTTTAAGAGGTGTGGACTTAATTACCCAAACAGCCATGTTGAAGTTAAATTTGCCAAGGTTGAGAAATATTGGATTACAAGGTGCAAACTTGGAAATAGTGGGGGCGGGAGAGGGGACTCTTTTAGCCCAGGACATGTATCTGACTCTAAATCACTTAGGCAGCTGGTCTGATGAAAACCAGCAGGTTTAAAATAACACTTACTGGAAGTGTTTGGGCTAGATGGTAAACATAAGTATGCTGTCACCTTGGATACTGTGGGATTAGGGACTCACTCCTGGTGTCTGGTTTTAGTATTTGAGCAGATGATTTTTACAGAGACCACAAAACAGCTCAAAGAAATATTGATACTCTATTCTGGTCTTGGCAATTTTACTGCTGCATAGTAGGAGTGTAAGACTAAATGCAAATTTAGTCTATCATGGGAGAAAAGTATAACATTATTTTCAACAGCCTGTTATGGTTCTGATATGTTGGAACCATTCCACCTGAACAAATTGAGATTGCAGAAATGGATTGCAATTTATAACATTTGTAGTATGGCACACATTTTTGTTTCTTTAACTTTTTTTTAAAAAAACTGGAATAGTCAGCTTCATTAAATAGGTATGTGTTGATTAAATTGCTCCCAGATGCTTCTGAACAAAAACTTAAAATGACACTATTTAAATAGTTTATTTTTTATTTCATTAAATTATAATTCCAAAACTCATTTATAAGCCTTTATTAAAGACTCTTTATTTTTTAAAAGTCAAATGCTACTAGAAGCATACATTATGCAATCATTATATGTGCCTTAGCAAAGAAATTACGTTTCTCCGAACTTTTCATTTAAAAAAAACCTATTTTACTTGTAACTATCACTGCAGCCTTCACAGATAGTTATCATAAATATTTCTATAGTTTTATGAAGCTGATTAAAATAACAAATTCCTTAATTAGATTTTTAGGTTTCTACAACTTTTGGGAAAAAAGTTTAGATAAGCATATATTTAATATCACTTTACTAATGTAGTGGATTTCATTTGATATCACACAGTTATAATAAGATAATTAATTTGTTGAGTTCCAGCTTTTGTATACTTCCTTGCCACAAAGGATCTTCAGACTCTAACATTTTTATGAACAAAAAAAGAAATCAAAGGAAATGACAATATCACGGCATGGAATTAGTTTTGGAAAATGCAGAAAATAACATTAAAATGCAACACTCAATTCAAAGGCTAGAGTCAGCAATCCATATAATTCATTTAGCCCCAATTGCCCATTGATTAAATCAAATATATTATATCAGAACATCATAGCAGTTTTATTATTGAAAAGTATAGTACTTAAAAAGCTACTTAACATTAGATGATACCAAACTAATTTCAATTATTTATTCCTTCTGAACATTCAGCTAAATCAAGACTAATTCTAGCTGGCTTGATATTCAATTGCTAAGGGTATATAACAAATCTGCATATTAGCATCTCTTTGATTCAATTTCTATATAAATGGTATGGCAGATAAGTTGTGTTTTGTTTTATGCAAAACTGATGAACAGGTCAAGAAACCACATTATGGACAGAGCATGGCAAATAAACATTCTACAGGTAGCAAAGGAATGAGACAAGGATTTATACTCTTCCATTATTTATTCAATCTATATGTTGAATATATTTGTACCATAGAAAACTGGATTGGAAAAAGATGAGCATGTTTTCTTTTCAACTGGAGGAAGAAACTGCCCTATGTTGATGACATTTTTCTGATAGCAAAAATGCAAAGGGTCTGCATGTGCCAGTAATAAAAATCTAGGAGCATGGTGAAAAAAATGGGACTAAAATTAAGTACAAAGACCAAAATAATGACAGCAGAAACAATAACCAGCCTTAAAATGAATTTTTTTAAATGTTAGATAGTTTCTGCCCTTTAGCCTCAATCATCAATTGTAAAGGAATAAGCAGCGAAGAAATACAGTGCAGACAAGCACTTGGTACTGTAGCCATTTAAAAATATTCAAATATCTGGATGATCAGTAGCAAAGTGTATAGGCTCAGTTACAATGGCTAGAGATGAAATATTGGAAGACTCAAAGGACCTGGATAGGGACAGATCATTATGAAGAAAAATATATCTGTTTGATTGTTAAAAATAGATGCTGACCTGAAGGTACATACATAGTCAATCAATCAGACCCACTTATAAATCTGATTTGCCATAAACTAGCTCAAATGTTTGCCTTGGTCTATCAACAGCAAAGTTATTATGCTTTAAATACCTGGGCATGGTCCTACAGCTAATGGAATTAAAAGAATTCATTCTAGCTGTTAGACAAAATGTGAGTAAGAGTGCATTCTAGGGGAGGTCAATATATGCCTGCAGCTATTAAAATTTTTAGCATCTGGCTAGCACAATTACTATATAGAAACATACAGTGCTTTAATTATTCATCTTTTGAATAACATTAACAGGATTTACTAGTAAAAAAATATGTGCAATTCCTGCTTTCTAAAATTAATCCTGAGATTACATATTATGTAGCTAGGTTCACGTTTATGCTGGTGCTCTCTGAGTTTGGTTGCTTGCTGATGTTTTATTACCCAACTAGGTAACATCATCACTGTGTCTGAGTAGGGTTTGCTCCCTATTTATATGCAATAGCACTATTGTAAATAAATAGCAAGCACCCCCTACACTTACTAGCACTGATGATGTTACCTTATTGGGTAATGAAATGTCTGCAGACAAACAACCAAGCTCAGAAAGCACTAAAAACTCTCTCTGTGTTTAGTTATATTTGCTTTGTGTTGGTTAATGATTGTAATAACAATTAATAATGATTTCTCAGAAATATATTTAAAACTATTTTTCTTTCACAATTTATTTCCCAGCATTTGTTACTTTACATTTGCAAGATGACATTCAAAGTAATTTTAGGCACATCAAATAAATACTAACATTATAAAAATGAAAAAGAATAAAATTTTAAGAGATTCTTCAAATTAGATGTCAGGTGCTAATTTCCCATAGCCTAAAAACTCTGAATTTATTTTTATCATGTCCAGTATGACATAGTAAAAGCTGCAGGTAACTGGTTTAATAGACTATTGAATAAAAAAATAGAATAAAATAACAGAATAATTGAAAAGGCAGTTTCAAAAATGCACATCCTTTTCCCATCATATAACATCTTATCTTCACTATATCTGAAACTATGTCCAACTGATATTCCCTTAAACACCATATCTCTTACCTTTGCTATGAGGCTTTGATACTCTTCAGATTGACTAAAATTGGTGCCCATTTCAAATATATTCATAGTTCCTGCCTCACATTCATTTAGCCACTGTTGGTATTCTTCTTGTCCTGGGAGTCTGTCCAAGAAAATTTTGAAGGCTTCCCAAATAGCTTCTTGGCAGACTTAAAAAAAAGAAAGAAATAAAAATCTATTACTGTAAAAGTACCAGTATCGCTATTATGTAACAATTATCTTGTTGTATTAGGTCATAGAGAGAGAGAGAGAGAGATGCACAAACACGCTGCTAGATACTGTTGTTGCTACTGCACAAGAACAATCCTGATGGATTAGAATTTAAAAAGAGATACTATATTCAACTAAATGTTAGAATGTACAAAATATCTAGACATCCACTAGAAACCATGAAATAGCTATTCTGTTCATATGGTAGAGGGCTATCTGGTCTGCAGAAATCTGGATGGTATCGCACGGAAATGAAAAGAGTTGCTTTACTTAAGAATGAAAAAAGGCACAGCTCTTTGTGAGTATAGAGTTTCTGAGAGTGTACATCAGAAGAAGTGCAGAGACAAATTGGTATGTTAATATTATATGAAAAGCTATCAAGATTAAAAGTTAAACAATGACAGAAGAACGTTGAAAATAGATACAATTTTCTAAAGAAAAGGCTAAAAGAATAGTAACAAAAGAAATGGGAAATAAAAAATCAATAATTATTTTCAGTTATTTCAATTTATTCTTAATCTAAATGTGGCTTAAATTGCACTAAGTTTATTGAGTGTATATATGTATAGTTAATTGTTCTATTAGTGTCTTCATGGATGTATTACAAGGTAGAATTACACTGCCAGAATGTCACATAATTATGAACCAACTTCAGCGAAAATGAAAAATGAATTTCATGATTTCCTGAGAGAAAGAGCTTTAAAGTTAAGATGAAGAAAATAAAATTTCAACATTTGTGCATATAGACAATGATCTTGTTCAGATAAATCACACAGAAGTGATGCCAAGAGAAGCTTTCTTCAACTAAAATTGAATGCAGAGATAAAAGGCCTGATTAGAACTTTATTTTCTTCAATCTTCAATCAGCTGTAGAACACGGTTCATTGTCTATTGTTTTTGTTATATTTTGTCTGAAATGAATTTCAAGAAATCATCTAAGGCTTTGTGATATAGAACTTTTAAACATTCCACTTAGAAAAACCTCATTTTTTGTATAGTTACATACACCACTTTTCCTCCATCTTTCCAAATGATAAAATAGCTTTAAAACAAATGTATTAAATAAGTTTAAAATATAGAAAATTATATTTCAGTCTACGCCAAGTAGGCAGTTTTTTTGAGATCATGTAGTAAATCTATCTTAACAGAATGAATAGTAAGATAAATCTGGTCTATCATAGAAATCAGAATTCCTAAACAATCCATCACCATGAATTTTTCAATGCTAATACTTGAAACTTCTTGTGTAATTCTCCAGAATATTGGGTAATTGGATTGTTTATTTTTTGTTTGTTTGTTTCAAATGACCACCCATCTCATATAGATGATTCCTAAGAAAGAATAAAAACTCATTGAATAATTACAAACATAAATAATCTAAAAACAATACCTGAGAAACTCACAGTGTTATATAAAGGGCTTATTCATTACAGCCTTCTGCAACCTATTATCCTCCAGATTTACATTTCACAATTTACATTATTCCCAATTTTTACAGCTTAGATCAGTGGTTCTCAACCTTTTTCAGGTTGAGACCCCACTTACCCCGCCCATGCGCGCCGCGACCCCGACCCGGGCACGCGCGTGTGCGCGCGCGACGGGCCGATCCATGCATGCGTGGGGCGCACGCGCCGGAAAAAAATTAAATAATAATAAAAAAACAAAATGGCAGACCGCGACGGGCGGATCCACGCATGCGTGGCGCGTGCGTGACGGGCTGATCTGGGCATGCGCGGCGCGCCAAAAAAAATTCAAAAAAAATTCAAAAAAAACCAACAAAATGGCGGACCGCGATGGGCGGATCCGCTCATGCGCGGCGGGCGCATGCCGAAAAAAAATAAAAAAAAATAAAAAAAAATTTAAAAAAAATTTAAAAAACCACAAAATGGCGGACTGCGATGGGCGGATCTGCGCATGCGTGGTGTGCGCACGTGATGGGCCGATCCACGCATGCGTGGCGCGCGCACGCCGAAAAAAATAAAATTTTTTTTAAAAAAGCGAAAAAAAATTGAAAAAACAACACAAAATGGCGGACCGCGACGGGCGGATCCGCGTATGCGCGGTGCGTGCACGCGACGGGCCGATCCACACATGTGCGGCGCGTGCACGCCGAAAAAAAATAAATTTTTTTTTTAAATCAAAATTTTTTTTTAAAAAACCAACAAAATGGCGGACCGCTGTGTCCGGCGACCCCCGCGAAATGGTCGTTCGACCCCAAATGGGGTCGCGACCCATAGGTTGAGAACCACTGGCTTAGATGATCAAATTGGCAAAGGCTGAGTTATTGACTTGTATCATTGACACTTGACAATAACATTTAGTATGATTTCAGTCCTGTAAGGGTAGCCTCTATTATTATTTATTTGTTAAATTTATGTGCCATCTATCTTGCCAGGGGTCTTACAACAAGAAAATTAAAATTAATTTGTGTCTTAGGAGGATTCAGTGTGAGAACAGTTTTCTTTGGGAATTGTATGTTTTATTTAAACTTTTAAGTGAACAGTCTAACATATTGTATAAATTTTCATAATGCTGTCTATACAATGGGTCTTCCTCACAAAAAGCTTTACTCTTTTCAGGAAGTGCCAGCTAACATTGCAATTAAATGCCTTTTCATCATTACACACAGTAAGATGCTTTAGTCTATTACTTGTCATTCTCCAGAAAGGGATTTGCTGGGGATCAGTGCCTGACTAGTCCTGCTTAGTTACTTGGGGGTTGGAGAGCTTGCTCGGTCATTTATGTAAATGAGCAGTTCCTCAATTTAATCCAATTATAATCCCATTTGTGTTTCTAAAACATTGAACCATGTATAGTATCTTAGCTCAGGCAAACTAAACTTTTAAAATTTAACTCCCAAGTGTCCAACAGTTTGTTACTCAACATGAGAAAATTAGTGAGTTAAAGCCTCAAAGAAGCCTTTCTCTCCTAGAATTTTACACCACTAGCAGTATTATTATTAGGAGCACTTTTAATCAGTGTAGGTCAATCTTATTTTAGATATCAATTCATTCTCTTGTTGGTAGGTAGCCTAGGAGGAGAGAAAGAAAAATGTCATGTTAATTCACAGCTACTTTGACCATCTGGGCTAAAGAATCCTTGTCATTCCTCACAGAGGTCTTTGGGTGTGACAGCCCTCATCAGGGGATCAAACAATCATCTGTTGTAGGCCTTCCTGAGAATGGAACAGTTCTGCAAAATGCAGATCACATCAAATAAATAACAAATAGGGCAGTAGAAAAATGAAATATTTGAAAAGATTTAATTATATAGTAAATTGCTATTTGGAATTGAAGAAAGAAAGAAAGAAAGAAAGAAAGAAAGAAAGAAAGAAAGAAAGAAAGAAAGAAAGAAAGAAAGAAAGAAAGAAAGAAAGAAAGAAAGAAAGAAAGAAAGAAAGAAAGAAAGAAATGGACAAATGGACAGCCATTTGTCTGAAATGGTATAGGGTTTCCTGCCTGAGCAGGGGGTTGGACTAGATGACCTCCAAGGTCCCTTCCAACTTTATTATTATTATTATTATTATTATTATTATTATTATTATTATTATTAAAGAAGGAAGGAAGGAAGGAAGGAAGGAAGGAAGAAAGGAAGGAAGGAAGGAAGGAAGGAAGGAAGGAAGGAAGGAAGGAAGGAAGGAAGGAAGGAAGGAAGGAAGGAAGGAAGGAAGGAGACATGAGTATGTGAGAATGTATGTTGCAGAAATGGCAGGTTACTCAAATGAAACAGAAGAGATGAAACATAAACTGAAGACAGAGAAGGACATTTGATGGCAAGATATTTTATTGGTAAATGGTAAATTGGCAGGATGCAGGAGATATTTGTTTAGGTTTCTGTGCTGTTAATTTGTGTAAGCTCTAACATCAGATGCGATGTTAAAATATTACCTAACTTCAATCAACATCTACAGCACTACATCTACCACTTCAACCCTTTTCAGGAAAGGACCATGTTCTGGTTTCTAATTTATTTTAAGACAGCATTTAAATGTCTTAAATATAGCCCCCACAAATCCCTTTTATTAAGCTTGCCATTCTTAAAGATAGCACTAAAGATAGCAGATACAATTAATTGATTATAAGTGTGAAGAAACTTAGAGAAAAGCAGTGAACTCTATATGTAGAGTTAAGAATATTTTGTGGAAAATGGCTGTACAGGTTCTTAGGAATCTAACCAATCTGTTTGGTTATTGAGGCATGGAAACTATGGTCAAATTATATAAATTATAGAGGCAAAATGTATAATGGAAATGGACATAAATGGAAGAGAAGGAATGAAGCACTTTCTCCTTTATCTCAAGATCACAATCATTTTTTTTTAAAGATTATACTTAGAAGTCTAGAGATACTACACAGCTCATTGTAGGAAAATGTAATGCCTTGAAGCTATCTCTCTACATCTTCTTATGGCAAGCATGCCTTTCTGATCCTGCTTGGCAATGCATAAACTCATGGTCTCTGGAAAATTTCTTTCTGTGGAATTGAATTTAAGCATTACAAGCTTTATGTTATTCTCATTTGTAATATCCACATAGTCAAGTAAATGATACGTGTGTATATATGTTTCTTCCAAACCCCTACTCTGACTGAGCTGTCATATTTTTTCATATATCACATAGTTTTAAAAGCCTGCCTGCACTGAGATAGATCCAAACAAAATTTACATTGCCTTCTTCAATCTCCCATATGTTAGTGGCTATCCCATGAGGTAACAGAAATAACTTAAATACTAGTCCTAATATAGTGAGAGAATTTACTTTGCTAATATATAGTGGAAAAGTAGCATAATAATTAAAATATTGAATTAAGATGGGAAAATCTAGGTTCTGGTATCCATGCAGCTTTGAAGCCAATTGCTGTAATTTGGTTAGCATATCAGACTGGGCTGTAGGAGTACTATACATATTGTCTTGAGCTATTGCAGGAAATTCATGATTTAAGGTAACAAACAAGTGAAACAAAGCAAAAATCCAAATAGACAGCTGTCCTTGATTGTCCTATTATTTGCTATAATTGTTACTTCAGTTGCAGTTATCTTTGCTCAGCCTATATCCTTCATTGGTACAACTTCCTGATGAGTAACAAGAAGACAAGGCAAATTTTAAAAAATGGCAGTAGACCCAACATCAGCCCAACGGGGTTGCTTTTCTGAGCGTTTCTAACATTCACATAAATCTCTCAAGAAACAGCAGTTGCCTTGGACTGCTCACTTACCTCTAAGTTTGAAATATTTAAGATGATTGGCAGTAGCCTGTTCTATAGACTCTTCTGGGCATACTTTAATTCCAGTAGGAAAGAAAATGGACCTCTTCGTTCGAAATAAATGCCTGCTGAACTTCCATGATTCCTTGAAGTCAAGAAAAGGCTTAGAATCCAGAAACTGAGGATGATTTCTATTTGTTCGCCAGGTATCAGGTGAAAGATCCAAAGAAATATCCTTAGGTACTAGTTCCTCTGTTGGTAAACAGAGAACATCACAAAGAAATATCTTTAAGGAGGTACAGATATGCTATAATACTACACTATCTTATAAGTTTCATTAAGAACTATAATCTTTCAGATGTTTCCAGTCTACCTTTCTTATATACATCTGGTAATATGGATGATAACTAAGCAGTGTAGAAGTTAAAATGTTGGACTGAGGCTAAGGAGATCAATATCCTAGTCCACCATTAGTCACCAAAGGCCACTAGGTGACTTTGGGCCAGTCATTCTGTTTCAGTCCACCCCAACTCATACAGTTGTTGATATAAAGAAAAATAAGGAAAGGAAGTCTTATGTACACTGCCTTCAGTTCTTGAACAAAAAAGCAGGATATGACTCTACTAAAAAAACTGTATCATAATTATAATACCTTTTCCACTAGATAATTATACATACTTTGTTGTTATAGTATTGCAAATAATAACTCTTAAATATAAATATTTTGTTATTAAAAACATCATCATGGGATTTTTAGTGATTGGTAGATAATAATCAAAATTTCAAAAGAAAACATTATTATATAGATTTATGCCACAAAATAAGAAAAATAAGCTTGTTTTACAATTGAAGAACAAGAACAGCTAGCATTTCTGTTTCCATAGATCTCAAGAAACTCCTACACTATTGTTAAAACATATTTCTGCCTAGGTGATGAGACTGATTTCTATATAGTCCATATAATCCTTTCTCATATACAGAGACTATATAGAGTATCTCATACGTGTTCTGCATACATCTTACAGAATTTTCCTACCAGATCAGAGAGCTTGCTGTGACTCATTTCTTAAACATTTTCTATTTGTAACAGCCTAACTTGGACAAACAGCATAAAACTTTCAAGCACCATTTATGCATCTAATATGAATGGGCTAATCTAAATCCTTTGATGATGGCTACATTTTAAAGATGGAGATGAGATTAGCTCCTGCTTTGTTTTTTAATGAGGAAACTAATCAGACTTAGTTCACATATGTTTTTGTTTGTATACTGTAAAAATTAACAAGGAGGAAAATGATAAATAGCTGAACAATTCACTGACTATATGAATAATAAAGTATTAGCAATGTTTAAAAATGTTATTTGAAATGAAAAATATATATAACCATTATAAGAAGAGTTACAATATGATATTCTTGCCACTGGCTTGAGGACAAATATGAACAATATTAAGAAAGTAGTTATTTTCTGAGAAAAGCTACTACTGAGTCTACTCTGTAAATATAAAGCAGACATATGCTTAGTATTTATTATTATGATATACATATTTCAATAAAAGCAAGCCTTAGGTAATGCTTATTCTTATGTTAAAGATAGGGACATTGTAGCCTACAATTAATTTTTCCTGTCAGTTTCAAGAATTGCAGATAATCATTGGATTCCAGTACAAAGACTGATTCTAGCTCCATATAAACATAAGCTATTCCCTCTCATTTTAATTAAATGAATTTTCATTAATTACAAAAGCATGGAATAACTGTTTAACTAGTAAAATGGCTTATAAATGAATATTAAAGCACATAGACAGAGACACAAATTATTAAGTATATTTTCTTACCTGCAAATGATGGAAAATTTCTTTTAGCCAAAACAAATACACATATTCCTAAATATATTTTCCAAAGAAAGTCACACATATTTATCTTTTATTCTATTTTATATTTAAAGGGAAAAGGGAAATAATCAAATCCCTTTTCCACTGGACCAGCAATCCTGAATGTATTAAGCATCCAATAAGATTGTCTTCCAGGAAAAGCACTGGTGTCGTATATTATTCCTTCTGATCATTAAAAAAAAGAAAGAAATTACTATAGTTTCTTTAACAAAAGCCCAACAAAATATTTAAGATTATTTTCTCTAAGATAAATTATTTCACTTTTCATTTTGGGAGTTACAGAAGTGCTAATGGAGAAGCTTCTTGATATTAGTCGTTACAGTGTAGACAAGTTTGTTTTTTTTAAAATTAAGCTGGTCAGCTGAGCCAGCTTTACTGGAGCTTATCATGCCCTTAACTGGCATTCCATACAAGGACAGTACCATTCACACTTAACAAAATAAAATTTTAATCAACTTCTTGGGGGAAAAGTAGGCAATAACATATGTTAACATAAGATAAGTTGTAGACATGTCTAAGAGATTTTCATCCTTGAGTGATTTTGCTGTAACTCATGCATGATTTAATTTATCACTATGATTCTCGAAGCAAAGCAGGGAAATATTTAGGAAATAGACCAAAAAGAATGTTGTTGAATATTGTAGTTATTTATAGTTTTAGTTTTTATAATGCTATTGCTATCCCTTTTAAAAAGGAAATAAACAAAAAACTATGGGCTTATATATATACATATACATGAAAATAATTTTAAAATTGACATACCTGAAAGACCAGTTCACATTGACCTTGATCCCAAAACGCTGATTCCAAAATGCTAAATTTTCAGACTTAGTTAATATCTAGATATGAGTCAATAAGTTAATCCTGGGATTTCTGACTAGAACTGGGAACTGAAAAATATTTCCCCAAAGATGCCAATCCCTTCTGTATTCTTGCAAAGAAAAATACATGGAAGTGTTCATATAGTACATACAGTTGGTTCCAAAGCTTTACTCTTTACTTACCCAAAGATGTGTTTTGCATAACTGGAATAAAGTATTATAAATGATACATGACATGTGACTTGCATTTTCCTGCTTATTATGTTTTAATCTGGTTTTAATGGATATTTACTTATTTATTTAGTGTGGTTGTTTTAACTAGGTGAGCTGTCCAAAGTCATGAATGTGAGATGGGCTGGTATACAATCAAATCAATCAATAAACATGGCATAATAACAGTACTGGATAAGTAGTGGTTAAAGGCTAAATAGATCTAAATATCTACTGGAACTTTATTTTGGGACACATTACATCATTGTCTGATAAGGGGTCACCAAGGCTGACCATCATACCATCATCTACAGGAAGCTGTCTCAATCTTTCTGGTAGACCTCACCGACAGGGCCTTTTGGTAGGCAAGCTTCTCCTTGCATGGTCTTCTATATGGCTTTTTTGCTGGCCTCAAACACTGCTCCATTTATAGCTCCAGGACCTCTTTCTAGGTTTTACCTGCTAAATTATTTCTGGCCTTCCAAGACGAGTCCATTGATGAACTTCTTCAAAGTATTCCTCAGATCTTTTTCATCAGAACACACTTGGGTCTCTTCCAGATCTTCTTGATACTGTATATATATTTGCTCCAGTCCTTCTCACTGGAGCTATTCAACTCATAGGAAAAAGCCTTTACATGAGAAATATGTGTCCTTTCGCATCTTTAAATTATAGGCGCCACTCCCACAACTTTCATACACACACACATAAACATTTACATACACATATGGACATATACATATCTATACCTATCTACCTATCTTTCTACAGCTACCTATATACATATACATATGTACCCACAAACACACAAACACACAGTAGATACCAATATTGTAAATTCCTACTTTTACCTGCGTATCTCCATCAGTATAAACAGATGGAGTCATACAGATATGGTGGGGACAGAAAGGGCTTGAAGGCATTTCTCTTCTATCAAGGCAGACTTTCCTTCCACAATGAGCCATGAAAGTGAAGTTTGTTTCTGCTGTGTACTGAAAACCACTGGATAGCAGACTAACAAAGAGCAGGCTATTTTATGCACAGAATTTGAGAGTACTGACCACAAAGCAGCTTAAACCACAGTTTGTGTAAGCTAATCATCAGCTTACAACCTTTAGAAAGCTGGAATGTTTGAGGAATACAAAAAATGCCAAACACAATTAAATCAAGATGTTCAAGACTGACTATTTGGACAGATACTGCCAGTGAGTATAGATAGCAGAACTATATAAATCTTTGAAATGACCTGGTTGCTCCCCTTTGCCCTAATTCAGTCCCATAAAAGATGAAGAGATGGAAGAATCAGGTTCTATAGTCGATTATATATACTTCTGCCTAGATTCATTAACATGAAAATGTATGTTGAAGTAGTTTAATTATCATGGGCACAATGCAACCCCCACAAGTGAAAGAGTTTTTTTTCCTTTCTCCTGGTTGACACACAAAGAAATTGGATGGAATAAAAAGGCTGTGAGCTCTCCATCTATGTCATTTGTGCATTGTGCAAGCAATTATGACTTAAAAAAGATAATTCAAAATTACTTTAAAAAAGCAATTGATTGATTTAGGTCTACTTCTCTTTGATGAGATGAATTAGATTTATCTCAGTGTGTTTTACACTGTAGAGGTGGCAAGCTTTACTTTGTAAAGCAAAATAATAATAAAAATAATTTTCTTTAATAAAGCACTGTATTGCCTTAAAACATTAGGGAAAGATTGGAAATACTGCTCAAAGAGAGTGTACTTTCTTTTTCACATGGCTGTATCATTTTTCCTACACAGAGATAACTGATATGCAGAAGGAAAGTATATATCTAGAAAAACATTATATATATATTGATACGATTACAATCACAAAAACTATGTAATTAAATTATATAAGCTACAACTACCCAAATAAATAGCATTTGTTTCTTCTCTGTGCAGTATATATTTCACATAAGAAAAAATTCATTTGAATTGAATATTTAAAATAATTCTTGATTACAAGGCTTCCAGCATCTGCCAAAGAAACGGCACTGATCTGTTGCAAACAACTGTTAAGCCAAAACTTATTTCAACAGAGTAATCGTGAGACTTTTATTAAAAAAAAAGAACTCATCAAAAACCGTAATAAAATAATAATTTATTCAATAGTAAAATTCCTTCTTTAACATTTAACAGCTTCCTTATTCCTTAGAGTTCTTTAGTCCAGTAAAAAATCTTCTATTAACAGCTTCAATCTCAAAACGTATCTCTTTTGATTAAGAAAAGTTTGTTTTATGTCACTTTTAAAAATTATACCTGTAGTTTACTTGGTGATAGAATTTAATGGGGCTTCCGCCTAATTGTTAGTCTAGGATTTCAGTCAAAGTGCCTATTAAACACATTTCTACTGATTCCAACCCCAAAATAAATAATTGAAATATTAATAAAATTCCCACCAGGGTGATACATTGCCAGATATAAGCTCCAGCTGTACCCAGTACAGTGAAAACTTGTGTTAAGTGTCCTATCAAATACATAGTATTCATATACAATTTCTGAGCAACAGGAACAGATCAGGTTTTGAATCTGGGCTATGTAACCAAGTTAACATGGAAAACAAATGACACTTCTATTTTATAATAACTTTGAAGCATGATTTTACATTGTGTTCCGGCATTTTAAAAATACAGTGTAGAAAGTAATTGTTCGTATGAATAAGAAAACCCAAATATAGCCAAAATCCAATGGATCAATAACATATCTGTTACATTATACATTATAGATATATTTTCACTGTCCTGTTTACGTATTGAAGTGCTATTTTCAAAAATATTAAATATAACTTTTAAAATGTATCCATTTTGTAAAGACTTACTTTCTATCTTTTGAAATAAAATTATTTACATTTCTTACAATTAAAGTATTCTTCCATCTTTGCTGTTTGCAATTTTGTTTCTATTTTTCCCATTAAAACAAAATTAGGTAATGTTATAACATTTACTTTAAATTACATAATTATAAGTTATAAGCTTTCATTTTCTGCAAATACAGTTCAAATGTAACCCTTAAAATAAATACAGAAATGCATCTCTTTACAAAAGTAAAAGAACAAACAGTGCAGATTAGATTTCTCATACTTCTGGATCTATGCTTTTCATTTTCAAGACCCAGAAGAAAAATCTGCTAGCTTTTGCTGCCACTCTGCTGTTGAAAGTGTAGTTGCAAGATCAAGTCTCTAATCTGTTCTCGCTTTCTTCTCACTAGGTGAGGTGGGAACCAATGCTCCAAGTGTACCGGAAGCTCAAAGTTAACAATAGGATTCTGATGATTTAAAGAAAAAGGATTCTATGTAAGTTTTATTATTATTATTAATTTAATTTAATTTCTATACCGCCCTATTCCGGAGAACTCAGGGCGGCTCACAGCATAATAAAAATTACATTATATACATATAAAAAACCCTTAAGTTAAAAAAAACCCCTTAAGTTAAAAAAAAAAAAAGAAACCAATCATTCCACGAACATACACTGGCTAGGGGCAAGATGTTAGCTGCCCCAGGCCTGCCGGCAAAAGTGTGTTTTAAGCAATTTACGAAAGGCGGAGAGGGTGGGGGCGACACGGATCTCCGGGGGAAGTTGGTTCCAGAGGGCCGGGGCCGCAACAGAGAAGGCTCTTCCCCTAGGCCCCGCCAGGCGACACTGTCTGGCTGACGGGACCTGGAGAAGGCCCACTCTGTGGGCCCTAACCGGTCGCTGGGATTCAGTTTTTTTTAAAGTATTGTTTATCTTGTTAGAAATGTTCTTTGTTACTAGTGTTAATAAAATAAATATATAATTCACATAATAACATCCTATCAATGAGTTGTATCCAAAAAACATAAGCACAAGTTTAAACATGTATTATATTCAGGCTAGAAATCAGGAAACACGCACAATGCCAGCTGGTAACCGTGGGGCAGTCATTTTCTTTCAAATCTAGGAAGGAAATAATGGCAAACCACATCTGAAAATGTACCAAGAAAATTGCAGGAGTCAAAAGGCACCGAAATAACTAACTAATTGTTCTGTCTGGTCTCTCTCAGCTCATTAAAAACTACGTAAATGTCTTTAAGAGATTTATTAAACACATTTCAAAAGGATTCATTTCAAAGCCAACTGCTGACATTTTGCTGGCAAAAACATCTAAGACTAAGTATTTACAGTTAGATTACAACAAACTCTTTCCAAACATCCCAATTACTCACTCCGTCTTTATCACAGTGGCCGAGACCTCATTATCCTTTGCTAGGTTTTTCAAAACATCAGACTTTCAAAGCATTGCAAAAGTTTCCAAACCTCTCATTGATAAACGTTGCCCGTAACAAGGGCGTAGTCTACTTCCCCCTTCTAATATAGTGTCCGATACGTCACTTCCCCCCATTACTTCCTTTTTCCAGTTAACTGACACCTTCGCTTATCAAACCTTCTGAACCTCGGATCAATCCATTGCTCGTCTTGCTCTAAATCTGACCCATCATTTGGAGAGTCTGAATCAGAATGCATACAAAACTCCTCATTATCTGATTCGGCTGCCGGGGGGGGAAAATACCCAGAGGGGCCGGCTTGTGCTTCCTCATTCTCTGATATGTCATCATCCAGTCGTGAGACACCCACAACACTAATGAACTAACTAACTAACTAAGCTAGCTAAATAAATAAATAATGGATCAGCATTGGAAGATCAGATGATCATATAATATGTTGTATCCATATTGATAAACCCCAGAGCTATTTGCTTGCTAAAAGCCTTTTCATGAAATGTAAGATCTGAAAGAGCATTTACTACCCCAAATTGGGCACTCTCAATACGTGTGGGAATCATTTCCCCAAATTTCCCAGCCAGTCTAGTTGTTATTGGGAGTTCTAGGAATTGAAATCTACACATACGGATGGGGGCGTGACTGAGGAAGGCTGATGTAGAATATTTCTAGTCATCAGCCAGGGCACTGGAAACAATCTCAGGGTTTATCCAGAAAAAATAAAGGGGCAAGTACAAAGTGCATTAAAATTTTGTTGTACTTGTACCTGAAAAAAAGTTTCCACATACTGCAATAAGTATATTCCACAATCACTGTTATTATTTTGTTTGGGGACTCTTGGACAAAAATCTATCATTGTTGATTTGCTGAACTCACGACAAGTTTTGCGTTTAGCTTCCCATTCTGCTTCTAGATATCTGAAATTGAAAAAGAGAAGTATATTAAGATGAGTTCAAACTATGTTACCTGCTTTCCAATGTAATAACTTGAAAAATTAATTGCTGTTTATTTAAGTCTCAATAACCTACCATTGATTTACATGATTTGAGTTCAAATCCACCCTCTGTGGATATATGAAAACTAATAATTACTATTAAAGTGACGACTGTACACTTGGGTATAGTATTATGTGAAGAGAAAGTTTTCTATACTTCTCCCCTCAAATATTTCAGCTACTTTTGAGTTGATTTGTATACAGCATAGATCAGTGGTGGCAAACCTATGGCACGCATGCGAGAGGTGGCACTCAGAGCCCTCTCTGTGGGCACGTGAGCCGTTGCCCCAGCCCTGCCTCCCCCCACAACCCGCTCACCAGCAGCCTGCCTGGAAGAATGTCTCCTCCAGGCGCGGCCCACGCAGAGCAGTGCAGCCAAGCACATGGCAGCCGGGTAGCAGGGGCAAGACTCCGCCCTTGTGCCCCATCACGTGCAGATGATGATATGGGGTTTGGGTGGAGGGCGTGGCCATGGCGCTGCAAAGCCGCCTGGGCAATCTGTGGTGAGTGGCCCTACGGGGGGGGCGAAGCGGGGGTGGGTCAGGGGGCGGGGCGGGTTTTGGGCACTCGTCTTTAAAAGGTTTGCCATCACTGGCATAGATGTATACAGTAAGGCCTCTGACAGAGAAAACTGATGTGTATGAAGAAGATAAAGTATGTTTCTAGCAAGATGAGAAGTAACTGGGGCTCAGCTGAATCCCAATTTTTTATCTTTGTCAAGCTAAGTACAAGAATGATGTGGAACAATTCAACCACAGTTCAGTTCTTTATTTGCTTACACAAAATCTTGGCAGACTAAACCCTTACTTACTACTTCCAGTCTACAAATATAGCTGGGAAATTGTATGGAGTGCACAGATATACTATTCTAATTTACTGCTCTAGATAAATGTACATATATATTTTTTGTTTAAAAAATTGTCTCATGTCTTGAACTTCTTAGATTCTCTGCTTTACATACCTCAAAAACGAATAACATGTTAGATATGCGTTCATATATGTGTGGATACAACTATATCTCTATTTAGCCTTTTTATTTTTATTTTATGTTACATTTCATTCATATTATTAAATATAGATGTTTACAGATATAACAAAATAAATACATAGGATGTGAGGGAAATCTGGCAGTGGCACTGATAACATAAATCAAATAAATTTATTGAAATTTTAAACTGTATAGAAACAAAAAAATTCTGATATTTAAGTCTGATATATGTATCTTCTGATTCATATATTATGAAATGTAAAAACAGAATCGAAATGCAGTGATACTTACTCTCTCAGGACCTGAACAGTATTTTTTACTGAACTTGCCTTCAGAGAATCTAAGATAAGGATACATGGCCTGAATAAAGAAAAAAAAAGGTTCCATTACATCAGTCTTGATTTTGAGTATTTCAGGGTAAAATTCAATGAAATAACTTTGTATTTAACTTATGACTGTGGAGACAGGATAATAGCTAAATTATACATAAAAGTATGGTTTATTCTACCGGTAGTAGTTAAACCACCAGGATAATAACTAGGAAACTAAATTCTAGTCCTGCCTAAGGCATGAAAGTCGGCTGGATGACTTTGGGCCACTCAATCTCTCTCAGTCTAACTCACCTTACAAGGTTATTAGTGTGAGAAAAACAGGAGATGAAAGCAGTATTAGGTATATTCACTGCCTTGCAAATATACAGAATGTATGTATGTATGTTCATGTGGGTATATGTGTATATATATTTTTAAAAGAATGAAAATAAACAAATGCACTTGCCTACCTTTTACAAATTTTCTTGATTTTTAAAGTGTCTGAGAATTTCTGAAAGACATTCACAGTATTACCATTAGAAGCAAACCAGAAAAGACAAACCATCTTATAAACTGTTAAATAAATCTGAATTTATACAATTAATTTTGATCGTTAATTTGGAACAGTACAGCAACTTGGCCAAATTCTTAAGTCTAAATTTAAAAGTCGGTTAATGCATACATAATTGATATTCTGAGATTTTCATTTTATAACTTATTTATAAACCTTGGCTAACAAGAATGCAAATGGTATCATTTTAGCTCCTGCCTCAGTATATTTTATTCAATATAACAGGATTCTCATATCATGGCAAGCAAGATTGCCACCGATCTTGGATTGTGCATATTTGTTGTAGATTTTATCATTCAATTCAAAATTACTCTACCAATATATTCAACTTCTTATTACTAACCCAGAATTGGCAAATATGCAACTTTTTATGACTCTGTGATATACTGTTTTAATAGCAAGAAATTCCTTTCTGCTTTAATGTAGCTTTTTTTAAAAAAAATTGTTACAGTCCAAGTCAAAAACAAATTTACTTCTCATTATTACAAAATATGTTACAAAATATTATGAAAAGTCTAGAATGTATCATTTTCTTTCTTCCCTTTAATTGTGTCTGATTCGTGAAGCTCCCTAGAAAATCCCTAGTTTTCTTGGCAAAGTTTTTCAGAAATGGTTTGCCATTGACTGCTTCCTAGGAGTAAGAGAAAATGATTGGCCTAAAGCTGCCCTGCTAGCTTTGTGCCTAAGATGAGACTGAAACTCATAGTCTCTTGATTTCTAGTCTGATGCCTTAAACACTACACCATACTGGCTTTGCAGAATGTATTATGAATTATTGTATGAAATTGTATTTATCATAATTTCTCTGTGTATTTTGCAGAATCTTACTCTATATGGATTGTATACAAAAAGGTAATCACAATTCATATTCATATATATTCTAACATGTCACATTTTTTCATTAGTCCATAATCACAGTTTGATAGAAGTAAGATCAATTAAGGTCAAATATATAGAAAGACTTTCTGTGGAACATACTCTCCCTTTTTGATGGAATTCAGGTAGACTTTGGATTATGAAGACAATTTGGACCAGAATTGCTGCCACTAAAGGATGCGGTTGTAAAGAACAATGTATGTGACCTCATTGCTTAGTGACAAGAACTCCAGCAGTCCCAGTTGCCATCATAACACCAAGACAGATGGGTTGTTAAGTGGAAAGCAGTGGGAATCCCAGGTAAGGATTGTGAGAGAAATGCTGGGAGAATTTGGGAGGTCTGGTGCAGGCCATGAGCACAAGAAGATCAAAGTATCAGTGGTGCAATGCGATGTGAGCATAGGAAGGGCAGAGAGTAAATGGCATGGTGCAAGCACAGGAAAGAGAATGGGGATGGCACTGTGCGGTACAAACCAAGAATGCTGTGGGGTGGGCGATGTGGTGGGGCAGAAACGCAAGAAAGTCAAAGGGACTTATACTGGCTTGTGGCCTTCCTCGCTGGCTTTCCCATTAATTTTGCTTAAGGGAAGTTGGCAGGGAATATTGCAAATGGTGATCATGTGATCGTGGGATGCTGCCACCATCATTAAGTGCAAGTCAGTTTCCAAGTGCTCAAATTGCAATCATGTGAACACAAGAGTGTTGTGATGAATGGAACTTTTGCAGATCAGTTGTAAATACTATTTGTTTAGTATTGTCACAACTTTGAATAGTAGATTTTATTATTTATTTATTTAATAAATTTGTATGCCACCCATCACCCTGATAAGGTGGCTCGAGAGTAAACATTTTTTTTCATCTGTATAAAACACTATGAGTAACTATTTTGGGACAAGTTAGGATATTAACATTTTGAAATTAGTTAATATCTTGGCATCTTCTAAATCAGTTTCTCATGCACAGAATGAAAAATATTTCCTGGTTTCATTACTAATTCCAAGGAGAAGCATGCACATATAGAAACAACCTTCCAGTTGCAAAACCTTATAAGCAGAGATACAATCATATGAATGCAATCAAAATACTTACTTTTGAAACTTTGGAACTAAATTCTGAAGCTATGGTGCCTGTTTGAATATCTAAAACAAAATAGGTTTAAAGAAAAATAATATTGAGGATGGAAGGTGGCTTCATATTGAAAATGTATATTTATACATTTTATTGATTTTATCTATAGTCTGTCTTTTCAATATGATTCAACTACTACACACATGTTTTCAGCATTTGTCATAATGAATAGTACTTCAATTAGAGACTGAGACAGGCACATTTATAAAGGTATAGGCCTGGCTGAGCGTAAAGTTACAGTATCACATTAATAGTTCAATGATGGCAACCTAAGATCCCAGGGTGGCATTACCTTCCAATTTTTCTTCTTTTCCACCAGCAGAAAATTGGAAATAAATTATATAAAAATGTGAAATAAGATCCAGAGTTACCAAAAACGTTGCCTATACTTACTCCAGATACCCCTACAGATAGGACAGCATTATTGGCTATAGGGGTATACTGGCACTTGTGAGATAGGGACATGTAACCCATGAAATCCTGGAAGTCATCATTATTTTTTGAAATAGGATAATCCAGGACTTTCAAAATAGATTTCCCTGAAATGTTATCTGCTCCATGAAAATGTATCAACTGAAAAGGCAAAGCATGGATTTGTGATTTGTAGTTTAGGAAGCAGCTTATGTATATTGAGACCCTGACTAATACTGGGACAACTTAGGCTTGTATGCATGAGTCAACCGTGCATGAATATGGAACTAGACTATCAGCATAAAATGTAAAACAAAATGACGAAGTAATTTTATTGTAACGCATGGATAAAAAACCAACAGAAGCTATGAAACTTTTCCTTGCCGCTAGATCATCCTTAGTAAGATGCTTGGATTATCTTAATGAGATAATGCACTAAAACATGCACTAAAACAGTGTTTCTCAACCTTGACAATTTTAAGGCATGTGGACCTCAACTCTCAGAATTCCACAGCCAGCAATGCTGGCTGTGGAATTCTGGGAGTTGAAATCCACATGCCTTAAAATTGTCAAGGTTGAGAAACACTGCACTAAAAGTTATAGCCAGTTAAGCAGGCAACAGAGGGAAAAGCACACCAGAAAAATATATAAGAACGGTATTCATTCATTGATCTCCAAGAGCTTTACATATAGTCTTTTTTTAAAAAAAAAATCCAGTACATATTCTTAAATCATTACCTTCATGATGTAAGCTGCTCTTTATATCTCGTTCTTCAGTATCATACCAGATATCACTAAGAACCAAATCGCTTTCTTTTCTAATAATTCCATTGTCATTTTCTGACTGATGTGGAAATTGCTGGAAATCAGATTGTGGCAAATGTTGACTTTCACAATCCTTATATATAACTTTTTCTAACCAAGGGAAGCAAATTACTGCAATATACCAATGAGACCTGGACAAGAAAAGGAAGAGGAAAATCATATTGGCTTCTATAAGAGGAATGAACAAAAATTTTTGGACTACGAATGCCTTTCTCTTTTATTCTTATTTCCACTAAGGCATAAAACAATTTATTTATTTATTTGGTATAAAACAATTACTATGCCATTTTCCCTATTGATCTTTGTTTCTTTAGATAGCATCCAAATTACAAGTTATGACTATAAAATTCATATACATTTCTAATTTTATTTCTTGCATTCACTAAAGATGACTTCATGCCATTTTCAAGAACATCTAAACTCTATATATACCAAAGCAATCACACTGAATATAAGCTGACATAGATGTGGAAATTATAGCAGAAAACATTAATTGTGTTCCAAAGTATATAGCAAACTTACTCTTCATTTACAGGTACAAAAATGTAATCTTTATTAAAAATGTTTATGTATCGAGTCCATCTTTTTACTCTTCGGTGTCTTCTTTGTGCTATTCTGTGTGATTATAAAATAATAATTAATGTTTGTCAAAATAACAATAAATATTGATTTTCCTATCTGGAAAGAATATATAAATTACTTTATATTAGTCCTTATCTGACAATAGGCCAATTTGCATTTTGTGAATCAGCTGGCCAAGACTACAATTACTACAACCACTACAATTATTCAAGCTCCTATCTCCTTCTTATGGAAGGAATCTCAACTGATAGAGTAACCAATGGAAGTATACCTTTTCTCCATTCTGTGCTATGCACATAAGAAACTGAGACCTAAGTTGCTAAAAGTAGAGTCCTCATAACTTTCACAGAGAGACCTTGGTAATTCAAATGAGTACTTGGCCCTTTATGAAAAGGTTTTTCTTCTGCACTGATGTCTTCCAGATGTTTTGATTATGTTTGCCCTTATCATTGGCTGTGCATGTTATCTGAGAATTATTGGAATTATAAATAACAATAGTTACTACTATTATTATTCTAAAATGTAAAGATACTGGGTTAGGAAACAGAAGTATCATGGCAGAAAGAGCATCATCAACAAGAATAATCAATTAAGTTTTTTTAGGAGAAATATTGTAGATTTTGTTTACATATATATATTTTTACAATATTTTTATTAAAATGCACTCCTCCTAAAATTATTACAATCTTGTGATACTAATATAGCTTCCCGGATTACAGTTCCTTACAATTCTCTTGATCATATTTAGAATGCAAGAGATTAGTTGTAGCTGTTCAACTCTAACTCTAAAAAAGATGCACTGGTAAATCGACTAAACCTTATTAGGGAAAAGCGCCACATCTTCCTTTACAATTTTTTAACAAAACCATAGCATTAGATCAGGAATAATTCTTTGAAATAGTTCTATTTCCTTTGTTTTAAGAAATACAAATGTTACTTATTTAAAATCAGCTTACGACAGTTTTGGGTTTTCTTCCGAGTTCTTCTCCGTCCTGGTCAAGCACTTGTAGAAGAAACTGCTAAATATGTGTGACCGATCTGCAAGTTCCTTGGGGGCCTTTTCTAACTGCAGATATCTACCAAAAGGACCAAAGAAAAATTGCTGTTCTATTTGTTATATGAAAATGGATTTTTTTTGTTACTCATTTATGTGCATTTTAGCAAAATGTAATGCTCGTTATTTTTGTTCTTCAGTTTGCCTGGAGAAAATGTCAAAAGCAATAAAGTGACTGGCTATTTATACAATTGATTTCTTTTACATTAAAAACATTTGAAAGTTGTGTTTTTGACATTCTAAAATAATTAGGAGTGAACTTAAATGATTAAATTTCCAACAAACTGACATTTAACCAGTACGAATACAGAAAAATCACTTATAGGTTGATTTAGAGGAAGGAGAAACTTCTTTCAGCATTCCGAATTGTCTCCTATCAAGCAATAACTGCAAAAGAACTTATCATCAATTTTACTTACTTAAGATAAAAATCAATGATCACATCATTAAGGAATTCTCCATATTCTAAACACTCCAAATCCTCTTTTGTGACACCAAGTCCTCCTTTTGCAGGTGAAGGAGGATAAACAATCAAGCTGAGAAACAAAAATAAAATGAAATAATTATTGTGCAGTTATTACTAAAGTTCGGCCTCAATAATTTGATTTTTATTTCTTGATAAAAGTAGTTTATTTTTATAAACATAAAATCCAAATTTTATTCTATCATTGGAATCTTAGGGTTTTTTAAAAAAAAATCTTAGCTTTGATTTGAAAGAAGTATACAGCATATATGCGCATACATATGTAATTACTGAATAATAGGAAACACAGTGAAAACTTTAAAAAGATATTAAACATTTTATTTCCAATTGGTGTTAAGACTTTTCCATTAAATTTGATATCATATTTCAGGAAGGTATATAACTACATTAAGATACACACACAATTATTTAAGATTGTCTTTAAATTTCTAATCCTTGACCAGTGCTGTTATCTAATCGGACATCTAGATAAAAAGTTATTGCCTAGAAAATAGGTTGCATATACATGTGGATGGCCTATGTTAGTAGAAGTGAAATCAGCTGTTCTCCTTCCCCTGATTTAGGAAAACTTTTCAGAAGATAATTTAAAGCTCAATGAATTATAAAATATTGTAATGCCTAAGATTTTGGAAGCAGAATGGATGGCTTTTATTCATATAAGTAAGAACTGCTCACATCCCTTCCTCAGGCTGTAGAAAGCTTATCTGATACTGAATTGCATGAAGAGGCACTTCCACTTTGAGGAAGGAGAGGCAGTAAATGATACAAGCTTAGGATACAGGAGGATCTGGAAGACTTGAACATTGGACACTATCTAACAAAATGAAATTCAATGGTGAAAAAAGTAGGTTCTATATTTAGGCAAGAAAAACCAAATGTACAGGTATAGTATAGGGGGTACCTTGCTCAATAGTAGTAACTGTGAGAGGGACCTCGGAGTCCTAGTGGACAATCACTTAAATATGAGCCAGCAGTGTGCTGCAGCTGCCAAAAAGGCCAACACAGTGCTGGGCTGCATTAACAGAGGGATAGAATCAAGAGGGTATTAATCAAGTATTAACACCACTTTACAATGCCTTGGTAAGGCCACACCTGGAATACTGCATCCAGTTTTGGTCACCACGATGTAAAAAAGATGTTGAGACTCTAGAAAGAGTACAGAGAAGAGCAACAAAGACGATTAGGAGACTGGAGGCTAAAGCATATAAGGAAAGGCTGCTGGAACTGGGTATGTCTAGTTTAATGAAGAAAAGGATGAGGGGGGACATGATAGCAGTGTTCCAATATCTCAGGGGCTGCCACAAAGAAGAGGGAGTCAAGCTATTTTCCAAGGCACCTGAAGGCAGGACAAGAAGCAACGGATGGAAACTAATCAAGGAGAGAAGCAACCTAGAACTAAGGAGAAACTTCCTGACAGTTAGAACAATTAACCAGTGGAACAACCTGCCTCCAGAAGCGGTGAATGCTCCAACACTGGAAGTTTTTAAGAAGAGACTGGACAGCCATTTGTCTGAAATGGTATAGGGTTTCCTGCCTGAGCAGGAGATTGGACTAGATGACCTCCAAGGTCCCTTCCAACTTTATTATTATTATTATTATTAATATTAATATTAAGCTAAGTAAGGCATATCTCAACTTACTGCTAATCGCTTATCCCACTGCCTTATTGCACTATGCTGGAAGATCATTTGATCCTGAGTAGCAACTTCAGGGAAAGGGCTGCAGTGGATGGAAAACTGATAAATCCTGATTTTGCAAGAATAACTTCATTTTTCATTTTTTGGATATAAGCCTCCATTTGGCTGGAATATTATTGAGACTAAAATGTTAAACAACAGAAGCAAAATAATGCTATTGTAAAGGATGGTAGCCAGAATATAAATGCCATATGAATGTAATATGTTCCTATAGGGAAACAAATACCTATTGAGATAAACCCACCAAAATTTATTTGTACTGTGACTTTTTTGAACAAGAAAGCTTTACAGGTTTGAAAGGTAGACACCTAAGAATGAAATTACACATTTTAAACTATAATTTTATTTTTACATGATATGTTATATTCAATTATCAATCTAGTACACAAAAAGTAAAGTTGTTAGTATTTATTTATTTATTTATTTGATTTGACTTCTATGCCACCCAAGTCAAAATAAAATAGTAAATAGAGGCCTGTGTCATTAGTTGGATGTTTCAGTATTACATAAAACTGTCATACATACTTCTTCATAGGTCCAATCTCCTGCAACTCCTTCCATTCATTTCCTTTCCCAGAAGAAATAGAAAAGGAGTGCTCTCCATTATGTTGTTTCTGCAACAAGGTATAATTGGGCTTGATGAGGTTTGATTTGCATTCCTGGCAAAAAAAAAAAAAGTTCTATATTAGAGCAGATTAAGTGTATGATGGGACGGCAGGACCCAAACATTTAAATTGGCTGCAAAAAAATAGCACATAGTATTGCTTTCAGAATTAAAAGCCATTTCATATTCCTCACCAAACCTATCATCTGGACTTAGATCCGGATAGACTATTTAAATTTTTTGTTACAGATTTTCCTCCCATCAGGGATGTCTCAATTTAAATATTGCAAGTAGGAGGAAATAACTTAAAATAAGTTCTGACAAGAAAAGATATTTTTATTCTGCAGTTATGATTCCATGTTGGAATTATATAAATACTGTAACAAAATTATGGAAGTACTGTAGCAATAAGAAAATGCTATAATGTTCTACATTAGTTTAGGTACCCCTAAATGTATGAGCTTCAGGGAAAATATAATTGTTTTGCTTTAAAATTTATTTGTTTCAGAACAATGAATTTACCTCAAGGGGTTGCTCTGCTGAAACTGAAGTTGTGTTCCTTTCTAAGTGCATCTGAAATGTTTCATAGCAATAGTGCATAAAAGAATTTTCTTCACATGACATTTCTTCAATGGCTTGCTGCCAAGGTAAAAAGTCTATAAGTTCTGCAGAATGAATCTTTGTGCTTATTTCTGCAATTATCCTGTTCAGCATCACCTGCTCCTTTTGTGTGAGCATCTGAGATAACTGAATAAAAATAAATTTGCTTCCTTTAACTGTAAGAAATAATGAAAAAAACGTATTAGGACCACAAAATTAGCACCATCACCAACTAATTCTAACTTTAAAAACTGAATTAACAATTTAGATTGCAATGTTAAAAATGTACTGAAATGGTAAATCAAAAATATGAAAATCACAACAGCACCAGCTGGTGAAAAAAATCATTTTAAAAAGCTGAATAAGTAAGAACTGCTAGTAAAGGGCAGGAAATAATATTTTCTGCATAGGTTTGCAGCCACATTTTTGTTTCCCAGAAACCCACAAGGAGGATTCAATGATTATGTCTGAATCTAGTTAAGATAAATGACAACACAGGTTACATTTGTTTTATAGCTTCCCTATATTTTCTTGAATTTCTGGTTTACAAGTTTTACATATCATGAAGTTAAAATATTTACATCTTCCAGAATTGCATGAAAGCCAAAAATTCAAGATTACAAATGTATGTTAAATGTTAATAAGCAGTATTCAGGATTGATCAGAAATGGCTCTCATGACATAATAGTATCCAGAAAGATCAGGAATGGAACTATTTTAATTAGTTAAATTTAATGCATTCAATTAGACACTGCCCAACTTCACAGTGTTTCTGGGCAAACAGAACAGAAAAGGCAATGCAATAATTATAAAAGAAATTATAAATAAAAATCAAAACCTGATGATGAGCCTGGCTAATCATACCCACACTCTCAAACAACTGCACTCCTTAAAATTTCCAACCTATATTTATATTGCAACTCATATCTATACATACCTTGCTTATTTAATATAATTCTTCCTAGTTGATTTTCAACTTGTTCCATATAATCTAATGACAGCCAAAGGAAAATGATAGCACTATTCCCAAAATCTGATGAATCTTTATTTGTCCACAGTCCAAATCTTTTTAAGTGCATGGAATCTATTGAGAGTACAATTTTCTTGTTCCCTGCAACTGTAGAGAAAATAATTTAACACATAGCAATGAGATAGCAGATCTGCTCCGGACCTATGGAAAAATATGCAGTGGTAATCTTTCTGCCACTAGCTGTCTCAAAACAATGTGGTCTAGAAAGGGACAGAGGCAGGCTTTAGATTTGACAGATTTGGGGTTTCTGTAAGATCTATTTATGCTCATTATTTATGCTTACCTCACTTTTTTGACAATCATATTTATAACTGTTTTAAAATGAAAACAGTACTGGCAAAATAATAATTCGTATTTGGTCAACAGAAGTCAGAAGGTTTTTAGAATAGGGATTAGAACCATGATTTCAGTGAAAAGGTATATATATTACATTTTTAGAACTGATCAAATAGCTCTTTTTATTGTATAGGAAAGTAATGATACCAAAAGAAAGAAATTAATTGGGTACTAATTTAGTTATGAATTTGAGTAAGGTTCTTGTAAGGTTTAGTCAATCCCTTGCTTAGGAAATACAAGAAAGGAATATAGAATCTTACCTTCAAATGGGATTGTAAAGCAACTGATTGTAAACTTCAAATAAAAAAAGCAGAAATAGAAAATTAAACTTTCTTAGTAGAAGGAATTAGAAATATAGTCTTTGATTATAATTTTATGGTACGAAAATAGATCACAATATTTCAAACAATATTTTAACTATCTAATGTGTTTACAGAAAGTTCTGTTAACAGTTTTAAAATTTTAAAATCCTAAAATACACCTAAGAATTTTATGACAACTTGTATTTTTTGTTTAAATTCATGTCAGTTGTAAAGCATCCCCTCAACTGTAAAATTTAATAAAATTACTTTTAAGTAAATAGCCAATTTTCCTTTCATAAAGTTCCAAAGAGACATTCAAATGAAAAGAGCATACCAGTAGGAACTAAATGGAGGATTTAGAAAAATCTGGTGAAAACTGTTGAATAAGACTTGATTGTTAAAGGGTAATAGCTATAATGAGGAACAAATTGAAACATTTATTCAAACTGATAGTAATATTATATATAATAGAAAGGTTTAATAGAACATAATATCAAGTTTTTAAAAAGTAGTAGCAGTTTTCAAATTATTCACATATTACTTTTTTAAATGTTACTACTTCTTTGAAGACTATATCTAAAGTTTATTTTCCATCTTTTCTAGTTTTCTAGAACAAGAAGAAAGATGGATTCTTTGTTTGAAAGTGCATATCTATTCTCAGTTAATCAAAGAATACATTAGAAGGATGGGATTTCTGAAGGAAATCCAGTCCAAAACTAACAATTGATACCATTATTTTATGTTCACCAATTATTCCAAGTTATTTCTTTTATTTTAACAATTCCTTGAATATTCAGCTCTATAACAAATGCATATAACAAACCCATGCCAAAATCTTGCATATTTAACAGTGCCTACATATCAGTTATTTCAGTAATTTGTAGTTGCAAGCAAGATTATGACCCTAAAACAAAATAGGTTAATCTTTATCTATTTATTGGGATTGTGGAGAGAAATCTAGATTCCAAGGCCAAATTAATTATGAGCAAGCAAGCACACACACAATCCTTGAAAACATATTATTGGGTTTAAAGTATTCTTGGCTCGGTGCACCCCAACATTCACTGTGAATCACAGCCTGTTTTGATCTGAATCTCTCCAGAGCCAAACTATTCCTCCAATGTCACATTTACAAATTTCTTTAGATTTTTTTAAATTCAGTTTTAAAAGTAGATTTCTGCAGAGGAAGATGCCTGGCTTCAATTAATAACATAAACTTACTCTAGCACATCCTGCTGCTGCTCCTTTATATTTTCCAAAATATAGCCTTTCAAACTTTATATCTAAGGCAAGGGGCATGTGTTCATTGATGGTGCTGTGATCTGCAGAGGAATGAAGAACAAGTGGATCAGCTGATACCTATGAAAAAAAAATATGCACAAATTAATTGACCATTCTAACAAGCCATTCAGCTAGCTATTTTAAAATGGCTTCTCCAAATTCCAAATGCTTATTATGATTTCAGAATTTTTATTAGCAATCATAAACAGAAGCAAAAGATAATGTATTTTACTCATGTATTGAATATCTGATATACAAGAATCACTTGAAGAAGCCAATTATACAATCACTAAGCATTTAGTACCTTTCTGAGTCTCTCTCTCTCTCAAATCCATATATATTAAAAGCAGACTGTGTAAATGTGATTACAATTAATATGCTTCTTTGATATCTACATGATTGATGAGAGAATAAATATGTAAGGTTATTACTTCTGCATAGTGCAAAGGTGTGAATTCTAATATATAATTAATAAAGCAAACATTTATTACTTGTTTCATTTTGCTTTTAGTCTCAGACTGTGACGGATCTTCTGACAAATGTAGAACATTTTTCTGTTCTTTATCATTATGCTCCATTTCATGGCCTTTCTCAGTCTGGAAATATGTCTCAGGATCCTGTAGCTCAGAAAGATCTTCTTCATCACTAGAGAGGACAACTGAAATAAAATAAAAGCAAAATAAATATGATGTAAACCTTGAATGTTCCTATAATTCAGCAGCCCCCAACCTTTTGGGCACAAGGGACCAGTTCCGTGGAGAGAGGCTTTTCCATGGACTGGAGGGGGCATGGTTTCATATGCTGCCTGCATCCCGTGGATGGGGCTTTGTTTGTCTGCCTAGTGCCAGTCCATGGACTGGGGGTTGGGGACCCCTGCTATAACTGATGAAATTAGTATAGCTTATTTGTGTAAACTCATTTGTGTCTACCTAACCCAATTTTTAAAAAGTTATAAACACTTACTTGGCTCTGATGATTCAGCAGTCCCCTTATTCATTTCAGATTTATTCAATGGATTTTTCAGTGGGGAAGTTGTATTCACTTCTTCCTTCACAGAAGAGCTGACTACAGACAAAATTGATTTATCTTCATCATTTGAATTATTTTTACTTGGACAGCATCCAGTAATACCTAGATCAGTGGTATTTAATGTTTCATTAAAATCTGATTCCAAAGGCTGGTGAATATTTTCTTCCTGTATATTGTGCGTAAGATTCTGGTGGTTCTCACTTGAATCTGGGTCGCCAGGTGATTGAACTGATTCTGTCTTGTGTTCTTTCTGTAACAATATTAAGAATTGAATGTTCATCAAGCCTTAGAAGGTATTTCATCCCGACTCCAAATGCCTTTGTTTTTGGAGCGTCTGTAGACTGCTGTTATGTTCTGTCTCATACTTAACAAAAAGTGCTTGCTACTCTGAATCATATGAGTATTGTCACCAATCACATGATTAACTTAGTAGCCTGTGTCTGCTTTCTCTCTCCTTCCACAGATGAACAGTTAAGAATGATATACTACCAGAAGATACAAAGACTTATAAAGATTCATAAAGAATGAATTGGCAGCATGAGTTTATAAATATAAATGTATGCCCTGCCCCCAGACCCAGTTTTACTGGCCTCAAATCTTCCATTCTCTTCATATCCATTATGAATCCAGAGAATTTCCACTAAGATAATGCAGATCTTGAAAAACTTTTCCATCCCCCTTTTTATGAATTCATGTACAGGTAAATATATATATATATATATACTTGCCAGTAGTGATTTTTTGGGAGAAGCTTCATTCCAGTGGCTACGGAAAACACCTCTTCTTTTTCTGCTTTCATTATTCTGACAGCTTGACTTCCTCAAAGGAGAAAGATTTTTGAAGTCCTCTTGCTTTTTCTCTGTCTTTTGTCCACTTTTATTATTGATGCTGCAGTCTTTATTTAAAATAATGAAATATTGAAGAGACAAATGGAAATACATTTTTATTCATACTTCCATTCAAGCCCATTTAATTGCAGAAAACAACCACTCTACCTCTATTTCTCCACTTTGTACATGCTACTCATGGTATGCAAGGAAAAACCGAAAGCTAATATGGCAATAGCATGAAACCAAGTGGCTACTGGATGTTTTGGCAAAACTACAATCCTCAACTGCTAGGCTGATGGTATGAAGTCTAAAATATCCAGTTTGCCAATCTCTACATTAATGGTTGGAAGAATATATGAAAAATATCATTTAAAAATCTTACTAAATAAACTGAAACAATTAGTTTTGATAGTTCTAGATGCACAGCCACTACAACAGAAAAAAATTCATTCCAAATATAACACACTTCAAAATTGTTCTTTGTGACCAATTTTTAGATACCTCTAAGAAGGTTGCAAAATATTTACCAATAGCTTACTGAAGCTGTTGGATGCCTCTACATATTACCAATAATTTCAAGCCTGTCCTTTACTCACTGTGTGTGTGTGTGTGCGTGTGTTTTATCTGCTTATTTGATTTATTTTTAATTGCTATTTAATTATCATTTCTTCAATTATTAGAAAATGAAGAAAATATTCATTCTGTTTCATCCTAAACTATATTAAAATGAAGGAAGTTTTGATGTCTGACATTATGATCTTTGTGAGTATTACGTTCTATAGCAGGGGTATCAAATTGCCGGCCCGCAGGCCGAATGCTTTATGCCAAAACCACGCCCACCCCAATGCCAGCAATGGGGAAAAAATTGCGATACATCGCAACACATCACATGATGTCATGAGTTTGAAACCCATGTTCTATAGCATTTGGTGCAGCATGATTTTCAAATAATTGCTTCAAAAACTTTCATACAGAACTATAATGTTAAGTTGTGCACATATTTGTGAGATGTGATATGCCATGTAAATGAACAGAATAACTTTGTGGATGAAATTATCAATGAAACTAACACTGATTTGTATTTTATGATAAAACAATATGTATAAAATATACTTCAATAATACAAAAAAAACACAATGACTGTGCTGACTTTAGATCAGACATAACGCTATTCTGGTCAACTTTACGTTCTATCTAAATATTACAAGGGGTTAAAAATATATTATTTACAAACCTTCTAGCAATACATCACATTTTCTTAAAGTCTGCAAAGCACTATTAAGTTCTGTATCTTTAGATTGTTTCTTTTCATGTGATCTTTTTGAATAACTTTCATATCTGGGAAGAAACAGCATTATTAATTAACAAAACAAAAATCAAGTAAACAACACCCCCCAAAGTGTAGATGAACTCCTGAATTTGGCTCAATCCCTACTGATGGTTAGGTTTTATTTGCAACAATATTGAGATAGATTGCCACTGCTTTCTTTGGGATGACTTTTACTTTCTAATCTTGTCTACAGACCAAACAAATAATAATAATAATAACAACAACAACAACAACAACTTATTCAAATACTACCCAGGCTCTGCTTAATCCTGCTCACTTTTGAGCTAGATTACCATATGCTATGTAACAGATAAGAGTTTTGCTAAATTAATATATATTCCTCAAAACGGATCTCAATAAAACTGCCAATAATAATAATTCAATGAAGAATATTTGTAGTTCTTGGTTGAAATAAGGGGTTCTTGGTGCTCTCTGAGCTTGTTTTCTTGCAGACATTTCATTACCCTAACTAGGTAACATCATCAGTGCTAGTATGGAGTGCTGCTTGCTGTCAGTTTATATTCTGGTGCCTTGCCTATCTGGGTGGGTGGGGACGGTTTTAGGAATTCTTTGATTTGGCTGTTTACTAATGGCTCTTTGGCAGTTTCTTGATTGGGCATTGCTTACTTGACTGTTGGTCTGAAGTTGACCTTGGAGTTCATCTATGCTGATCTGAGTGCTGATTACTGGTGGAGAGGTGCTGGAGTCTTTTCTCCTTTTGGGCTGGTTGATTGTCTCTTTTGCATAGGCTATAGATGTTGTTAATGTCTATGTGTCTATTGATGGCTGATTTGTCAGAGGGCCGGGCTTCTAGAAATTCCCTGGCATTTTTGGATTTGACTTGGTCTAGGATTGTCACATTTTCCCAATTGAAACTATGGTTAAATCTGTCTATATGTTGTGAAATTAAAGAATGTTCTTCATGCCTTTTGACTGCCAGTTGGTGTTCATGGATGCGTTCTGCCAGTCTTCTGCCTGTTTGTCCTACATAGTGGTTGTTCAGTTCTTATATTGTATGTTGTAGATGACTCCTGTTTTTTTCTTCTGGGGTTGCTGGATCTTTTGGTTTGCTTAGGATGTTTTGAAGGGCTTTAGTTGGCTTGTGTGCAATGCTGATTCCATGCTCACAGTATTTGAAAATAAAGTTTAGATAAATATTAGCGCTGGCTGAATGATAGGTAGTGGGGATGGCATATTTGTAGGCTTGCCAGAGTAGCAGGAAATGCAGGATTCAGTAAATCATCTTGTCATGCCCACTTTAAGGGGTTTTCTGAGATAAAAGTTTTCTCAGTGTTCAAATGAAAAAGCTTGGAGTCTAGTAGAGATTTATGAACAAAATCCAAAGTTGAATTTCCATTTCTAAATAGTCCCAGACCCATAGGATTATAGACTCTTATTACAAGAGTATATAACTTGGTTCTATCAATCAAAAATCTGATTTAAAAACATACAAGCTTTCTTTGTCTCACTACTGATATAAAAATCCACAAATCAAACTCTCACTGAAATGGTAAACCAGTATCTCAGTTGTTCAAGACTACAAATAGTTCACAGGATTGAAGGGCCCTGGGAAAAAATCCTAGCCTCAGCTCAGCTCAGCTCAACAATAATGACAATGGTGATTATGATGATGTTGATGCCACCAAGCCCTTCGTTCAGAAAATTAGAAGTGAAAAAATGAATTTGTTGAGGAATGATTTATTTTATGTTACTACTGATACGTGGAATACTGGTACATTTCATGGGACTAACAACCTGAAGAAAACCTATCATTATAATCATCATCATCATCTCTAAATGGAAAAAGCTCCAAAACAGAACATATCAGATTGGAGCTTTATTTATTTCCATGTCATGCTACTATTTAAGCTACTTTATATGGGATTACTTTTGTAAAATATTCAGAAGTTTTAAACTATAAAAATGTAATTGCTTGGGTATACTGGAACATATTGCTTATTCTATGCAACACAAAGTTAGGCCTACAAACTAATTAAATAATAAAACGCAATAACATTACATTTTTATAAATAATTTTCTTATTATCTGCATCATAGTACTTTTAAGGAAGTGTGTAACATAACTCAGAAGAGCTTTCTTATAACGAGTGAATAAAGACAAAAGTTATTACAATAATTCTGTAGAAACAAAATAACATTAGAAAAAGGAATAGCTTTAAATAAACTTATTAAAACTGACTCTTAACCAATCTGATATTGTTGTTTTATTAAATAAATTTTGTCAGACCTACATGAGACATTGAAGTATGAAAACTGAAATGTACATTGAATATGCTTGTTCTCCAGCACTTGGAGATGGAGAATCCACCAATGGGTTATGACTGTATTCCTGCCCAATCAGATCAAGTCAGCCAAAGCTGCCACGCCCCTCCTGGACCATAGAGATCCCAGTTTTTTACTTGATCTGGCCCAGGACGGACATGCAGCGTGGCTCCTAGGCAGGTACAGTCACCTATTGGTGGATTCTCTATCTCAGATAGCGTAGACTAGTAATAACAGGAATTATTCCCTCCTTTAGCAAAGGGTTGGGAGCCTTGCTCCTAGCTCTTCCTAAAGGAGGGAAAGTTACATCAGCTGAATTGCAAGGAAGGGGCTCCTTCCTTCCATTCTCCCTCCTCCTTCCCCCCCCCACTCGTTTAAGCTACGGATTGGGGCTAACGGCAGTTAGCCCAGCCAGCCGAAGAGCTCCCCTGACAGAACGAGCCAGGCAGCGTTCTCAACCATCGCTGGAGCTCCGTGGGCCGGCAGGCCCAGGCAAGGTACTCCGTCGTTCCGCGCGGGGGGAAGGGGTGGACGGGGGGCAGGTGACCTACCCTCCGTCGTTCCGTGCGTTTTTCCGTCATTTCAACTGGAGCACACATTCAGATTGTCGGGAGGGGGGGGTTCCCCTCCAAACGGAGCTAGCGCCGATCAGCTGATCGGCGGCCGGCGCAGGGGCCTTCAGAGGCCTGGCCGGCCTTAAGGAAGCCTTCAATGAGAAAGGGGAAGCAGCCAAGGCCCTCAGCGGCTGCCATCTTTATCTTTCTTTATCTTTATTTCGACTTATATGCCGCCCTTCTCCCCAGACTCAGGGCGGCTCACAACAGAAATATAAGTACAGAAATATATAAGTTACTTAAAATAATGGTACAATATAAAAACTATAAAACTGTAAAAACTATACTCACTCATACAGCATACACTTCCAATCAAAGGCCCAGGGGCAGAGCGCGGCTCACACGCCCCAAGCCTGTCTGCAAAGATGTGTTTTTAAAAGTTTACGGAAAGCTAGGAGGGAAGGAGCAGTACGAACCTCTGAGGGAAGTTGATTCCAGAGGGCTGAGGCAGCAACAGAGAAGGCCCTAACCCTGGGCCCCGTCAGACGGCACTGTCTAACAGACGGGACCCGTAAGAGGCCAACCCTATGTGCCCTAACCGGTCGCTGGGATTCATGAGGCAGAAGACGGTCCCGCAAGTAGCCTGGCCCATTGCCATATAGGGCTTTATAGGTCAAAACCAACACTTTGAATTGTGTTCGGAGACCAATTGGCAGCCAGTGCAGCTCACGGAGGGCTGGAGTGACATGAGCATGTCTTGGGAGACCCAAGACGACTCGCGCGGCCACATTCTGGACCACCTGCAGTCTCCGGACATTCTTCAAAGGTTGCCCCATGTAGAGAGCATTACAGTACTCGAATCTTGAGGTGACAAGGGCATGGGTGACTGTGAGGAGTGACTCCCGGTCCCAATAGGGTCGCAACTGACGCACCAGGTGAACCTGGGTGAATGCCACGCGGCGCAAGGGGAAGCAGGGGAGGGGGATCCTCCCCAAGCATTGCCCCCCAGGAGGACCTAACCGAACGGGTGCTGCCTGAGCAGGCCCATTAACGAAGGCCGCATCCAGGGCAGATAACTGAGGCCTCCCTTTACCGGCCGCCATCTTGTTGCCCTAAGCCGGGCCCAGCCAAGCGAGGCCTACCCAGCAGGCCTCCCTAGGCCGCCTCATAGCCAGGCCAGCCCTACCCGGTGGGCCCATGGCGCAGCCTCAACCCCCTTCTCAAGTTTGGTGTCTCCCATTGTCTGATTGCCATCTAACACTATTGGCTCCACTCGGATTCCAGGCACCCCCATTAGTGTGTCTGTCCTTATCTGAGTAATCTATACATGGATTCCAGGCGCCCCCCCATAGTGGGCCTGTCCTTATCCACCGTATTTCTAGCCGGATTCCAGGCACCCCCTGTAGTGTGTCTGTCCTTATCCGTGCACAGCCACAGTCGGATTCCAGACGCCCCCAGTAGTGCGCCTGTCCTTATCCACACAGAGGCTGTCCCTGGGTTCCAGACATCCCCTGTAGTACGCCTGTCCTTACCCAGTGGGTAATACTCTCTAGATACCCGGGGCCCCCTGTCGTGTCCCGGCGCTATCGGAGAATGGAGGAGGCCACCCTGGCCTCATCAGGAGCCCTGCGATCCTCATCAGGTCAACCTGGTCTGGAAGGCACCAACAAGACGGCAGCCAAATCTAAGGTTAGATCTGCCACCAAGACTTCCAAAAGAACATACAAACAGGACAAGAGGAGACACCAGGCTTTGGAAAAGGAGTTTACCAAAGCACAGAAAAGAGCCAGGCTGGCGTCACACCAGCCCGAGGCCCTAGCCCTAGACCTCCCCCTGGGTCCATCTACCTCCCCGCGGGGAATCTGGTCAATGGGGGAAACCCCTCACTCCCCCGCACAGTTTGGCACAGGTGAGCTTCATTCCATGGCCCAAGCCCCGAGGCCACGTTCACCCCCATGGCGGCCAGACTCTGCCCGAGTGAGCAAACGGCCTTCCCCACGGAAGACCGCTTAGCCCTACTCATCGCCCAGGCGGTGGATCGAGCCCTCTTTGACTGGGGAGCGCACCTGCGCTCACAGTGGGCACAGGGCCGGTGGTCCAAGTCGGACCTCCGACACAACATCAATTGGCTCAAATTACGGGCCATCCACCTTGCCCTCCGTCACTTTCAAGGCCGAGTGGCACGCCACCACGTCCTGGTCCTCACCGACAACGTGACAGCCAAGGCTCACATAAACCGTCAGGGGGGCACCTGGTCCCGGAGCCTTCTGGCAGAGGGCCTCCTACTGGGAACCTGGGCAGAACACAACCTAGCTTCCATCAAGGCCGATCACATCAGGGGAAGCGAACACTCAGGCCGACTTCCTGAGCAGAACAATGGTGGACCACTCAGAGTGGCGCCTTCACCCGAGGATCTTCAAAGAAATCTGCTACCGTTTCGGATTGCCACGGGTGGACCTCTTTGCTTCCCCGCACAACACTCAGCTGCCTCACTTCTTTTCCTGGTTCCCAGCCAGAGGGGCGAAGCAGACGGATGCTCTCCGGAGCCCATGGCCACAGGCCTACTTTACGCCTTTCCCCCCTGCCCCTCCTCCCAGCGGTGATACGCAAGCTCCTCCAGGAACGGGCAGAGGTACTCCTGGTGGCCCTCCACTGGCCAAGGAGACCCTGGTTCGCCGACCTGATGAGTCTCTCCCTCGCGGAACCCTGGAGGATCCCCCCTGGAATGGATATTGCTCAGTCAGGGAGCCATTCTCCACCCAGATCCCCAGTGGCTCCAGTTAGCCGTCTGGCACTTGAGCGCTCGATCTTAGCAAGGGAGCTCTGCTCCCCGGGGGTCATCACCATAATCCAGGCCTCTCGTCGCCCTTCCACCAACCGCATCTACGAGGCCTCATGGAAAAACTTCCGATCGTGGTGCTCTGGACGGCAGCTGTCGCTCCCGGAGCTCACAATTTCCCATATCCTGGACTACTTGCTAGCCAGGCTTGACAGGGGCCTGGCCCCAAACACACTGCGCAGACAGGTTGCAGCGCTGGCAACGGTTCTCACATGCGGCTCAACAGGAACCCTGAGCCACCACCCCCTAATCCGATCATTCCTTAAAGGGGCCTCCAACGCCAGACCCCTACCGTACACAGATACCCTTCGTGGGAGTTACCACGGGTCCTTCGGGCCCTCACTCAGCGGCCCTTCGAACCCCTAGCGACATGCGACATGCGTTACCTGTCCCACAAGGTGGCGTTCCTGGTGGCAATCACGTCCGCACGGCGCATCTCCGAATTGGCAGCGCTTTCAGTCAGGGAGGACTTGTGCGTGTTCCATCAGGATAGAGTGATCCTACGCCTTGACCCCATCTTCATTCCGAAGGTGAATTCCCTATTCCATAGGTCACAGGACATAGTACTACCAGATTTTTGCCCCAACCCATCACATGATCGGGAGCGACAATGGCAGAGCTTGGACGTCCGTAGGGTGCTTAGGTTGCTACATTGCACGGACAGTGGAATTCCGCAAGTCCGAAGCCCTGTTCATATCCTTCCATCCTTCATGCAAAGGTCGGAAGGTCTCCTTCTCCACAATTGGCAGGTGGATCAGAGCGTGCATCGCCGGGGCATATCAGGCAGAATCTTTGCCAGCCCCATGACGGGTCACGGCCCATTCCACACGAAGTGCAGCTAGCTCTGCGGCCTGGTCCACACAGGCACAGATTGAGGAGGTATGCAGGGCAGCCATATGGGCTACGCCATCCCTTTTCATTCGGCACTACAAGATTGATAGGTTTGCCTCGGCTGAGGCTTCCTTTGGCAGGAGAGTTCTCCAACAGGTTATTCACCAAAGTAACACACCGGACCAGTCTGCTTCCCACCCTAAGGGACAGTAGGTTTTGGTATGTCCCATTGGTGGATTCTCCATCTCCAAGTGCTGGAGAAGGGGCGTTGTCTTACCTGAACGCCTTTTCTCAGCACGGAGATGGAGAATCCACTCCCACCCTGGTAGGTCACTTAGGCCTAGGGTTAGCATTAGTTGGAGGAGCCACAATGCCGTGCTGTCAGTCAAGGGCTACGCTCGCGTCAAAACCTGGGATCTCTATGGTCCAGGAGGGGCGTGGCAGCTTTGGCTGACTTGATCTGATTGGGCAGGAATACAGTCATAACCCATTGGTGGATTCTCCATCTCCGTGCTGAGAAAAGGCGTTCAGGTAAGACAACGCCCCTTTACATTCAAAATAAAAAAATCCTAATCTCAAGAAAAATAAGAGATTTTTAAGATAGTGGTACAATTAAAAATAATTCCATTTAACTGAAATTCTAGAATAAGTATAATTATATAGATAATAGTTTAAAACTATTTTGAAAACACCTCAAGAATTGCAATCCATCAGTATTTACAACCCTCAATAAAATATATCTTTTATAAGATGAGTAATACAGTATCTCTTTTTAGGAGAGAAAAAATAACAATTATACAGAAAAAATGACAATTCAAATTCTATGGTTTGAATATATTAAGATAAGCTACTTGTTCTTTATCTTCAAAAAAATGTTTTGAATTCAGGCCTTATTTTTTGAATGAAGTTTGAAGAGTTCCACTGTATTTCAATGTTAAAACATGCATCTATTCAGAAAATTATGTTTGTCAACATGGAAGTCCTCCCAGTAGAATATATTATAACGGAACTTTCAGTCTATATACATTTTAATCTTTTCCAATGATTTCCTATGTCATCCATAGAGCAATGCTCCAGGGAATGCCTTAAAATCAAACCAATAAACTGAAAAAAGAGTTCAGTGATCATACAGACATTCTTCATAAGCAGTTATGAAAAAAGGATGCAATATAACCAAAATAAACTTTCTACTTATATAGCATGCATGAACTTGTTCCAACTGAACTCACTTTGGCATAATTTGTGTTTTGTTGTTTTACTGCAACTTCAAATATATATTCCCATATGCGTTAGTTTGAAACTATTTTTAGTGATAAAGAGGAACACAATCATTGAAACATTGTTTTGAATGACATACCTTTTAGGTAAAATACAGCTCTGTTGAGAACTTATTGTCTGACATGATTTTAGGCTGGAAATAGATAAGGAGGGTTGTTCATCTGATTGCAGCTTGTTAGCATCAGATAATTTAGCATCAGTTAAAAGTTGCTTTTGCATGTATTTTCGTCCTGTTTTTGTCCTCAGAATATTCGTCAAGATAACTTTAGGTTGCCTGCTATACATATAATAATTAATAATCTTCAATGCATCAAAATGATGAATTATTATAGTGTTAACTGTCTAAATAATCTCAAATTTTCATTCATCATAGCTCCCCCCAAAATGTTCAAAAATGAATGAAAAGAGATAACAGAAAGTGAGTGAAGTATTCCAAAAGAAACATTCAGATATGATCAGTTAAAAATGCTATTGATGGTTTCATTAACTTTGGTACTTTAGCGGTGGACACTGGTATTAATGTCATAAAAAATTTCAGTATGCATTACAATGCAGTAAATAAAATGAGAAAATCCATTTTGAACGGAGAAAAATATTCATCACAATGAAACAATCAAATGGATGTAAAAAGTCAATTAAAAAATCCTAATTACATTTTCATCAGTTTAATAAGCTATTGACTGGTGTTTGGGGTTACAAGAAATATTTGCAGCAATACACACAAACACACACACACACACACACACACACACACACACACTTACTTCTTTCTGAACTCTGTATGTAGGATTATCTATAGAAACTATTCCTAAACAAGAATATATTTTCAATCTGACTGTTTAGTTTGGAATCATATATTATGGTGAAATTACCATGGGAAGAAAATGGAAGGGAAGGTTTGGCATTTGCAGACATTCTGCATTTTCAATGTTTTAAAAAAGGAGTCTTCTGCTGGGATGCTAAAGTTCTATGCAACATCAAGGGATCTACAAAGGAAGAAGCAGGCTGCTATTCTTAAAGTCTTCTTTGGAAATAGAATTGAAGAACTAGTTTAATGAACACTCAAGGAAAAGGTTAAAGGAAAAACAGCTGGAGGGAAAGAGGGAAAAGAAACTGAATTTTCTTCCAGATGTTAAGCTTAAATTAATTCTTCCCAGATATGAACTGTCAAAGAGATGTATCTTTACAAATTCCCTATCAAATGAAACAATTCTAAATGGAAATTACATGGATGCCTCAGGAAGCTTTAGTGAAGATGTTAAAAGTAAATAAAAATGTATTATGGATTGCTTATTCATGAAGCACAATTGCATACAATTATTTTAATAACATGTTGTGTTATGTCTAAGACAGATTTAATAAGACATACCTTTCTGATAAAAAGGGAGATTGGTGAAGAGGATTTAATATGTGCCATATCTCTAGAGTATCAACAGATGATGAGGTTTGTTGATTTGACTGCAACTTGATAGCATGAGATAAATTAGCATCAGTTATAAACTGTGTCTTTATATATTTTCTTCCTAATTCCGTCTTCAGGACATTCGTCAAGATAACTTTGGGTTGCCTGCCATACATATAATAATAACGATAGCAAATAAGGAAGTCTAATTAGGATACATGAATTAAACCAAGTGTCCTGTCATAATCCAAATAATTTCAGCTAAGGTTATTTATTCTACTCTACAGAGGGAAATTGTTTCTACATTTTCCTCTTTGACACAGCTTTATTTGCTATACATTTGCTTGGCTGTAGTCTTCTTTGTCTTCGGATCAATAATGACTGAAATCTTTATCAAAGTTTGCATTAGAAACATATTTTGTAATAGTATGCAGGTCATTGTCATTGTGCCTAAACGGCAGAATTGAATGTCTTGTTTGAAAGATTCTGAAACTACTATAGGAATATCCATGATCTAACTTTACAAGTTGTCAATACAGAAATGGTCACAGAATAACAATGAAAATTCAATGAAAACTGGAAAGAGAAGGAACTATCCAAAATCTGAATCAGAATTTCCACTTAATTACAGATGTATCTTCTTGGCATAGTTCTGACATTAGCTTAGTCTTCGCTCTTGGTCTTTTTCAATTAAATTCAGAAATTCAGTTGGTAAATTAGGACTGTTTAGTAATACTGAACTGACATACATTCAGCCACTTATAATTGTAATCCAGAGATAAATTTCAAACTCTAGAAGTTATGAATTTTACACATATACGAAACCCAGGTCTATAACTAGACATATCTACGTATGTTCATAGTGATCATAGTTATAGGATATGATTCCACCAAAAACAAATCAGCAAATGGAGAACACTTAGATTACAGGTGATAAAATCAATTTTTTCTTTATATATTCTACACATTTGGGCAAAAGCAAAGCAAAGCAGCTGGGCATAAAAAGCACAGCAAAGACTCTTAAGAGTACTTTCTGAAATAGATATGCAAGCCTGGGAAAAGATTCATCAACATTAATCATTTAGATAGACGCTTTGTGCATTACAGATTTTTTCAAAGTATTGACACTGTATTAAGGCATACAATTATTTATATTATCAACAATAAAGAGCTGCTAATCCCAAGTATTTTCTAGTTTGTCACTCTGTGAAGTCCATCTTGCCAGAATTGAAGAACTGCATCATGTAAAAAAATGAAGAAAGCAGATTTCCAAGGGCCTTGATTACTATTAGGGCTCTACGAAATTTCAGAAAGTAGCTTTGAATGCACTCAGCTATGGATATAGATGGGTGTACCTTCCAAAGCAGTTTTGTGCACCTTGCAAAAAGTTTCTGCTTTAAGAATTTGAAAAAGTATTTTCATATATGCTCCTGCACATTGCAAGTTACCTCTTTTGACTGCTTTGTGTAATTCCATTTAAACAAGCTATATAATATTTTCCTTGTCAGCAGAGACATCATTCAACCAAGAATGAAATACTAATACTAGCCTTATTATTTTCAACAATAACTGAAAGTATAAAATAAAAATATCATTAGAATCTCTGTGCAAAGCTAAACTGTAGTCTAATGAAAAGGTGGATAACTTGAATCACATGGCCACATATGTCCCTCAAAGCTAGAGTGCAGTTCCCAGGTTCCACTAAAAGTTAATTGAAATGTGACAGAAGATATTACCTGCAACTGAAAAGTTGCTGATTGAGATAAATTGGAGATTTAGAACAAAGTCTGCTGGTATGCTAACTCATTTCATTTTCATGACATTCATATGAAACAGTAGAATTGATGAACTCCTTGTTCATGATAATGAACTGGATGATGTTTAACAAATCAAAGTTGACATTAGCTGAAGCAGAGATGCTACTAATGGTTTGTTCATTTGTCCAGGTGAGTGTTCTGGATGGAACTTCTACTCCTCCCCTCAAGATCAGTTTCACAGATCAGGACTGATTCTGAAACCATTCTTGTCTTTAAATACAAAAGTGAACTCTGTACCCTAGTTATAGTAGTCCATGCCTGTAACCTCTTTAGATTGTTGCAAAATGCTGTATCAAGATTATTGCCTGAAACTGGGTGATAAGAACACCTATCAGTTTGTTACGATCGTCATTGGCTCCAAACCACATTTGGTCCCAGTTCAAAGTGCTGGTTTTAACCTATAAAACTCTTCATGGCTTGGGACCACCATATATAAACAAATGCTTCTTCTCATGTTCTGACTCTCACTGTATGTAACCTTTCAAGGGTATGCTCCATATGCTCCCTCTTACTGAAACTACCCAAGAGTGGGCTTTTTCAATCATAGCACCCCAATGTTGGAATTCTCTCCCCAATGTGTACCTGGCATGTCTTTAATATTTTTTAGTACCAGCAAAATAATTTTTATTCTCTTAGAACTTTCAAATATATGTTAATCCTACAATGGTTTTAATTTTTATTGTTATTTTTGTAGTACTTAGTATTAGTAATCCTCGCAAAAACAAATTGCTCACTTTTTTCAAGGATATAAGAAGGAAAAAAAGATTCCTTCCCTCCTTTGTGCATTTCTCTTTCCCTCTCACTTTCTCTCAGTCACTGCTGGATGTTTCCAGTTTAAAACCATATTTGGCAACCATGTCAACTTTAAAATATGTGGACTTTAACTCCCAGAATTCCCCAGCCAGCATTATGGGAGTTCTGGGAATTGAACTCCATTTCAAAGAAGCCAATGTTCAGAAATAATGTATTGTTTACAAAGTGGAAGGGCGTAGTTCACTTATTCTTGTAGATATTAGATCAAAAATAAGGAACGGCTTGCACTGCTTGCTAAAAGGACAAACCAAATTTAAAAGTTTTGGAGCTGCTTCAAAAGTTTCAGAAAGTTTACATTTCCATCGACGGGGCCATAATCTAAAACCATATGGAAATTTCTTAAAGTTGGTACAGGCTGTCTGAAAATGTTGTAAAACAGATGTCCATCTCCAAACTGCCAAGTGCTAAACACATATGATTTTACTTTTAATATTGTTTTGTTTATTACTGATTTCAGTATTTGTTTTGGTATTTGTGTTACCTCACTTTAGTACAGATAAAAACAAAATGCTTTATTTATGAAATGGGTTTGCCACCTAACTCACCACAAGGTTAGACTTCATGGTAATACAAATTTGGTAGGAAGCAGGTAAACAAATATAATAGTTGTCTAAACAGACATGAATACAACTGATTTAAGTCGCAATCTGATACATATTTTAATCCAATAAAACTATAGTTTTACAGTAGTATACTTCAATTTTAATCTGCTCTGGGAAAACTATTTTTTCAGATGATGCATACATCACCTCAGGCATTGTTTACCTGCTTTTCTTTTCTTTTTTTAATGTGAGAGAAAACAGAGATCTGTCAAGCCCATTTTTGTCAGTGACAAATACTTTTTATAATAGATCTATTACATTACAAACAAGGCATCAATATTTCTTAGTCCTTATCCACTGCAAGTAATGTACATACTGAGAATCTTAGGTTTTAAAATACAACCCCAAAACTGATTTTGGCTTATCCTCAAATTGGCTTATGCCAGCGGTTCTCAACCTGTGGGTCGCAACCGCATTTGGGGTCGAACGACCATTTCACGGGGGGCGCCAAGCATCGTAGTCCGCCATTTTTTTTGGTCGGCCATTTTTTCCCTATCGCGATGCGGGCCGTCGCGCCACGCATGTGCAATGCGCCCCGTCACACCGCGCATGCGCGGGCCCGCCATTTTTTTTGGTCGGCCATTTTTTTCCCTATCGCGATGTGCCCCATCGCGCCGCGCATGCGCGATGCACCCCGTCGCGCATACGCGATGCACCCCGTCGCGCCACACATGCGCAATGCAGGCTGGGGTCGAGCCCCGGAAAAGGTTGAGAACCGCTGGCTTATGCGCAAGTATATATGGTAATACTTTTTTAAAGTATTTCTACATACTTTGAATAAACTCATCCAAAAGGTAGCTGGCTCATCTCATGGACTAAACTGACTCATGGATAAGCCAACTGTGAAAATTAAAACAAATGAAAATTTCAAGGTCTAGCTTGGCTTTTCAGAAGTAGCACATTTTTCATAGTATTTTCATTAAAAATTTGAGGATCAGATTATCTGCAGAAGGTCTTATCCACGAGAATATATGGTAATAGATATATGGCATTCATTTATGAAAAATCATCAGCTTACCCCAATAATGATCCTTCATCACCAATGCTTTTCCTTTTCCAGTTTGACTGAAACCTTTTATTCTTTGATCCTGTTGCCCACTGAAATATTTAAAATATTTAAGGAAAACTGAGCACAAGATACATTTTGAAAAATCACCAAACATATAACATAAATTGATATACAAATTTTTTGTCTAATAAACACACTGTTGAATAAGATTTTGATTGTAGAAGTATAATTTCCAATAGATTAGTTTCCAATGGATGGAACTAATCAAGGTATGGATGAGAAACTTCCTAACGGTGAGGACAATTAACCAGTGGAACAGCTTGCTGACAGAAGTTGTGGGTGCTTCATCACTGGAAGTTTTTAAGAAGAGACTGGACAGTCACTTGTTTGAAATGGTATAGGGTCTTCTGCTTGAGCAGGGGGTTGGAATAGAAGACCTCCAAAGTCCCTTTCAGGTCTATTCTGATTGATTGATTGATTGGACTGATTGACTGACTATAACATCTGGAGAACTGAATTTGATATTTTCATTCCCACATCAAATCAGGAAGTTTGAATTAGTAGAATCACATTGAAATGCAAAGTAAATATCAATCAACAAGCAAACAGTACAAGTTCAGCAGGAGCTTTTTTTTGCATAACTGTGAGCCGCCCTGAGTTCCTGGAATAGGGCGGCATAGAAATAAAATTAATAATAATAATAATAATAATAATAATAATAATAATAATAATAATAATAACAATATGCCCTTATTCAGTTTTAATCAAAAATTTCTCTAATAATTCAAAACTTGCTCAAAGTGAATCTACTTAACCTCCATTTAAGCTGACAGAATTTTGCTTACAATTAAAGACATCTAATTATCAAAAATAAAACTGGCAAATTACTAATTCTCAGGGACTATTAGTGGAGATAGACAAAGTTGTCAAATTCAAATTAAATATAGCCATTCCTCTTCTATCAGAGTGCTTAAGGTATCACAGTCAAGCAAAACCAAACAGATTCATCTGTCACTCTCAGCAGAATTTCCTCCAAATCCATCTTAATATAATGAACTGATGTTCGGACCTAATGAAAAGCTATGCACAACAGAAGTTAAATGCATACAGGCATGATCGAAGTAGGTTGCTGAGTGCCCTGCAGGGGGGAATGGAGAAGCATTCATGTAGTCAGATGGACTTGCTGATATTCAGTGCATTTCACCTATAGGTGGTACCCTACATCAGTTAAGAGGAGAGGAAATGCTAGCATTTTATTTAATCTTTCCAGGAATGGTACACCGTTCAATGGAATAAGACAGTGATGGCGAACCTTTTAGAGCCTGAGTGCCCAAACTGCAACCCAAAACCCACTTATTTATCGCTGGGTGCCGGGTGGGTGTGGCCCACTGGGTGATCATGGCTGTGGTCATGGCAGACTGGGTGGGTGTGGCCAAGGTGGGCATGGTCACCTTGATGTTTTTCGTGGGGAGGGACCTCTATGGGGGCCGAACAGGGTTAGGGGAGATCCAGGGGGTCTCTGGCAGGTGGGGCGGTGGGCAGGAGGGTTGTCCTGCAGCGTGAGGTGAGGCAGGGTGGAGGTGCCATTGCTGTGGGGCAAGGCGAGGCAGGGGCTGGGGCAGCTGCTGCCTGACACCATAGGCCCCCGCACACAGAGGCCAGCGAGCGCATGGGGGCCGACAGTGTCCATCAGTAGCCACAGCCTGCCAGTGCCTCAACCGGTGCATTCTGGGGCTCTGCAGCCCACCGCCAGCAGTTCAGAGAAGCCGCCTCTGAGCTGGACGGTTGGCCAACAGCTGAGGAGGTGATGCAGTGGGTTGTGCCCAGGAAAAGGAGAGCATGTGAGGCCAGGAGGGATGGGGGGGGATGAAAACCAGCTATGCTGGGATGCATCTGGCCACATGGGAGCTCGGTGAGTTAGTGGGCAGCTGGTTGAAGAGGGATGGTTGCCATCTCCAGGGTATGGTGCGTATGCCCACAGGGAGGGCTCTGAGTGCCGCTTCTGGCACGCATGCCATAGGTTCGCAACCACTGGAATAGGACTTCTGTTTTGTCTGCACTGGGATTCAGGATTTTCTTAACTTTCTTGGTATCAGTTGAATGGACAGATAGTGAGCTTAATAAGTACAGGCAGCCCTTGCATAATGACAGTAGTTGGAACTGGAATTTACATCACTAAGTGATGCAGTTATAAAATGTGACATCACTCACAAAACCACACTGCTTAGCAACAGAAATTCTGGCAGTCTCAGTTATGGGAACAGGTGGTCCATTAAGTTAGCACCTCACATAACCATGACTTCCAGTTTCCTGCCGGCTTCCCCTTTGACTCTGCTCATAGGAAGCTATGAGGACTGGTATAAGTACAACTCATTCAGCCCTGTCACAAATTAGTTTTTGAATGAGTAGTTGTTAACCAAGAACCACCTCTACACTGATCAGGCATAGCTGAAAATACCAGACCAACTCAACCAGCTCATGTAGATGTTAAACAGCAGAGAAACAAGAAAGAATTTGTTCTGTTATATTCCTAAAAAATAAAAGCTGATCAACCTATTTCCTATAAATTTTCACACTGGCTATTATGGCAATTATGAGAATTGAAGGGCATTTACTTAGGTATGCTGTTCTAAAATTATGAAGTTAAGATCAGTTCTAGAATTATGAATTTAAGTTCCAGGTTTATCTGAAAATAAGCACCTCAAGATATTCTCCTGAATAACTGGTTTGTTCTTGAATATCAAATATTGCACTCATACAATTACACTTTTTAAGTGATTATCAAATATCTAATTTTAAAAGTATGGCTAATAGACTTATTCAAGAGTAGTTCTTAAATTCTCCAAAATATTGAAAAAGAAAAAGGCTATTACTTACCCCTTGAAATGAATGTTGCCATTGGTGAATTAATTCCAATCTTGACAATGGAGATTGAATATGGTCATCGTCTGGCTGTGTGTTTGATCTTTTCTTTGGTATTCGATACTGATAAAAAAATTGCATTCATAGTTGCAGATCAAAAGAAAACAAAGGAATATTTAACAGCATAAGAATGTCTACGGAGATTCTTAGTCACCCAGGTCATGATTATCCCAAAGGTAACTGGACTTCCTTGTTTTTCTTTGAACACATTTTGCTTCTCATCCAAGAAGCTTCTTCAGCTCTGACTGAATGGTGGTGAATGGAAGGATTTATATTCCTTGCAGACAGCTGGTCATTTGCATTTTTTTAGAGAGTCGTTGAGGCCACCTGGAGGTTGTCTGTGTCCTCAGGGTCATCTAATAAATTTTTTTGCAAATGAGTGTGGAGCCTGCTCCACAACACAGTCAGTTCAGCAGTTCCAAGATGGCTCCACACCCATTTGCACTACTCAGGGTACCTTGAGGACACAGATAAACCTCCAAGTGGCCTCAAGGACTCTCTAAAAGAATGCAAATGACCAGCTGTCTGCAAGGAATATAAATCCTTTCATTCCCCAACATTCAGTCAGAGCTGAAGAAACTTCTTGGATGAGAAGTAAAATAGCTTCAAAGAAAAACAAGAAAGTCCAGTTGCCTCTTGAAAAAGACCCTTTGGGACAACAGCACAAGAAGAAAACAGGTTAAAGGATGAACTTGCTGCAAAGCATTATATATAGAGTAATATATCTTTTACAAAGTCAATACACATTTCAGAATATTCATTATATATAGAATTTTAATTTGCCTTAAACAGTGACACTATGCTTTTTCTTGCATTGTAATGCATTAAATAATTCACTGGTTGTTATTTATTTTATGTGCATTTATTTTCCATCCTATGCGATGTACCAAATTGCCAAACTCAATGAAAACTTACATTTTGTGGATATGAAGATGATTTTCCAGATCCTTCCATAGTTGCAACTGCATAAGACAGACAGAAAACAACACCTTAATGTATCATGTCATAATTAGCATTTCCAAAAAGAGCTAATTAAGATTCACACAGTAATGCTAGGAGACATTATCTATTTCCCACATGTTAAAAGATGTATATCTCTTGTGAATAAGTAACCTACTCTAATGATTACTTTTTTTCTAAAACAGTTTATAGCTCCACGGTAACTACAGATCATAAGCTTGTCAAGATATAATGTAGAGATACTTATTTAAGTTGCGCTGATAAACAAATTTCTTCAATGATTCTCATCGTGTTTCTAGTCTCAGTTCAGATCATCACTTGCCATAATACCAAATCTAAATCTGCAACATTGTCCCTTGTAAGGCAAATGTGAATTACCGCATGATATTTCTGATGCCATGCCAAGCAAACACATTTTTATTCTTCTAGGTATCATATTATGTACATTTTAACATTAACTCTCATCCTTGCTATTTTTTTTTCTTCCATTCAATTGTGTCTGATTCTTCCAGACTGCCTGGATAAGCCCCTGCAGTTTTCTTGGCAAGGTTTTCCAGACGTAGTTTGCCATTGCCTCTTCCTGTGTCTGAAAGAAAGTAACTGGCTCAAACTCACCCAGCTGGCTCCATGCCCAGAGGGGACTACCGTAGAACTAAAGATCTCCTGGTTTCTAGCCTGATATCTTATTCATCACACCATAGTTGCTCTAATCTTGCCATAGATATTTTTAATAAATCTTATTTCTTTTATTTTACTGGTTCAGACTTAATCTTTGTAAATCATGCATTTTATCTGCTCTTTAAAGTTTTTAAACTTGTGATTTCAAATTTGCTGCTGATAAAAATCTGTTTCTAAATGTTTAAAGTCTGAAACTAAAACAAAATGACTTACAAATTCTACAAGTATGGTCATCCAAATGGATTTTCAGAAAGACAACCAAATGAGTGATACTGGTGTTACTCATGACAATGACTTTTTATGCCAAGAAGTGACATGCACTGCTGTACAGTTTTTAATCATATATAAACTGAACATTAATTATTAGTAGGTAGGATTTGTCTATAGCAGCGGTTCTCAACCTGTGGGTCGCGACCCCTTTTGGGGTCGAACGACCATTTCACGGGGGTCACCAAACAACGCAGTCCGCCATTTTTCTTTTCCCTTTTCCTTAGCTGTGCTACTCCCTCTTATTCTATTGGCTTTTGAAAGCCAATAGAATAGACTCTCTTGAATAGAGTCTAATTCTAATGGCTTTCAAAAGCCAATAGGAATTGTCCAGGCTGTCTCTGCCCTGCTGAGCCCACCAAAAGTCCCAGTTGCCAAACGTTGCTGCAAGTTGTCTGCAGCGAAGGCGAGCTGTCTAGAAGTTTCCACCCCTCCCTGCTGAGCAACTACTAAATGTAAGTAAAAGAGGGCCAGGGGTAGGAGGGCTGCCCAGGAGCGCCTGGGCCTGCCTGCCGCCGCCCCGAACGGGCGGTGGCCAAGGTAAGGCTAGCGGGGCAGCGGCAGGCACTGGGAGGGCAGCTGGCACACATGGGGCCCGGCGGGTGGCTTACCTGCCTTGGGCTGGGCCAACTGGTGGCCCAGCCGGTGGTCGGCCTGCACCGTCGCTGCTGCTTGCCGTGGCCGCCCAGGAGTGCCTGGGCCTGCCTGCCACGCCCCGAACAGGCGGTGGCCAAGGTAAGGCTAGCGGGGCAGCGGCGGGCGCTGGGAGGGCAGCTGGCGTGCGTGGGGCCGACTCTCAGCTGGCTGTCAGGAGCCAGGCGGTGTGTAGCAGCCCTGCCGGTTCCCCACCGATGTCCGGACTCCGACCCAACTCCCAGCTGATTGTCGGGAGTCGGGTTGTGCTTCTGGGGGCCATGCGGACGTCGGATGGCTGCTGGCTGCGTCCTCCCTGTCTCCCAGCTCATGGCAAGCCCAGGGACTTGAAACGCGCCTCCAACACCACCCCGGGCCGACTCAGCTGCGTGGGCGGCCGGTCCGAGCCGAGCCAGGTCTGGGCCGCTGCCTCCACGCCGTGCCGGAGCTTCCCCCCACACTGCCCGGCCCACCTGGGGGCCCTGGGGCTTGTGGGCAGGAGCGGCTTCTTCCTGGCTTGTCGGGCTCCGGGCCTCGGAAGCAGCCAGGCGGCAGGGAAGAGGGTGATGCCCGCATGTGCATCGGAAGCCAGCCAGACGGGCCGGGAGGGGAGAAGCGGTGCCTTCTGAGCAGGAGCTGGCGCTCCGGCTGTGCCCCTCTCACTTGTGACGAGTCGGGGAAGGGTTTGGCGGTGAAGGGCTGCACAGCGTGGAAAGGGGCTCCCACAATCCCGCCACTGCGATGGCGCTCAGGAGGTTGGAGGGGTGGGCAAGTCCCGGGGGGCAGCTGGGAGAGGGCAAGAGGTGCCGTGATGAGGATGGGGGGCTCCAGACTACCATCCTCAGCAGCCCTAAAAAGCACTGTAAAAAGCTGGGAGTTGTGGTTCATCACCATTTGGGAAAACATGACTGTCCAAAAATCAATCCTCTCTTCCTTACTTCCTTCCATCCATCCATCTCCAACTCCATCCCTTTCCCTTCAATCTCCCTCTCCTTCCTTCCTTCCTTCCTTCTTTCCTTCCTCCTTCAATCTCCTTCCTTCTCCATCTCCTTCCTTTCCCCTTCAATCTTCCTTCCTTCCATCCATCTCCATCCCTTCCCCTTCAATCTCTCTCCTTCCTTCCTTCCTTCCTTCCTTCCTTCCTTCCTTCCTTCCTTCCTTCCTTCCATCTCCATCGCTTCCCCTTCAATCTCTCCTTCCTTCCTTCCTTCCCCTTCAAACTCCTTCCTTCTCCATCTTCTTCCTTTCCCCTTCAACCTTCCTTCCTTCCTTCCTTCCTTCCATCTCCATCCCTTCCCCTTCAATCTCTTTCTCCTTTCTTCCTTCCTTCCTTTCCCCTTCAATCTCCTTCCTTCTCCATCTCCTTCCTTTCCCCTTCAACCTTCCTTCCTTCCTTCCCTCCCTCCCAACATTTTTGAGCAAGGAAGAGTAAGCTTCTCCAGTGAGCATTGCTATATTGTTTTTGTAATTAATCACTATGCTTTAATTATGTTCAATTTGTAACAATGAAAATACACCCTGCATATCAGATATTTACATTACAATTCAAAACAGTAGCAAAATTACAGTTATGAAGTAGCAACGAAAATAATTTTATGGTTGGGGGTCACCACAACATGAGGAACTGTATTAAGGGGTCGCAGCATTAGAAAGGTTGAGAACCACTGGTCTATAGTATCAAGATCATGAGAAGTGACAGTATGGCTTTATACCACACTAGTGAGGCCACACTTAGAATACTATGTGTGTAGTTCTGATTACTATATAAAAAAGATGTTGAGATCCTGGAAAGTTTGCAAAGAACAGCAATAAAGATGATAAAGGATCTGGAGGCTAGGAATGTCTAGCCTATCAAAGAGAAAGTGTGATGGTTCTGTCAGATAACAACTCCGATCAGGAGGCTGAACGAGGTCGGGGATCATCAGAAAGGGGTGATGTGGGGCATCAGATGGTTTTGGAGCTCAGTGGGAACATTGGGAAGTGGAGTGAGTGACCGGACAAGCAGATACCCATGCAAGCAGGAGATGGAGATGCATGACTGCCACCAGTCAGCTTGAAAAAGTGATCTGTGAGAAGACCAGCCGATGAGACTAAACAGCAATGGGTCAACTCTGATGAGAAACACTTGCCGCCCCTGCCCAATCCATGGATGAGAGGAGCTGAACACTGAGAGGCATAGCAGAGCTCAGTGAGGCTACTCATGAGGAGGCAGCCTTACCCCTCCTAATGAGAAGCACCAGTTGGGTTGATTTAAGCAGATAGAGGGAGTTGGGTGGTTGTCAGAGACAATCATTTGTTTTTTCAGTGTGACATCTTCAGCTTCTTGCCTTGTTCTTTTGCTTCATCTCAGTGCTTTGTTCCTGGGCCATGGTTCATGCATTTAGTTTGAGATGAACTTCATTGCCTTGACCTGGTATCTGGGACTTGTGTTTGAACTAGGAATTTCTTGGGGAGACCTGTTCTTTGCTTCATTGTCCTTCAGAACCACTGAAGCCAAACCGTTGATATTCTTTTTGGTTTGCTTGCTGTCAATTTGCCTTCCTTCGCTTCACACTTGAGCCTCGCTACTTTGTGCCCAGCCAATCACCTCATTGTTGCCTCCATTAGTCAGACTCCACTGGTGAACTCATGTTCTCCTTGATGGAAGATGTCCAGTCACCGAGGTCGCTACAAACTGTGGGAAATTGCGTTTGGTTTTGGGGGAATGCTATATCATACCTAGTTAGTTGTGAAATAAACAAATAAATCCTTCTCAAGTGCTACTTGTATAATGTGGGACAGGACAGAAGGATTAGGAGGACAGGATATCTGTCTTCCAGTATCTGAGGGGTTGTCACAGAGAAAAGACATTGACTTATTCTCCATAGCATCAGAGGGCAGGACAAGAAGTAATGGGTGGAAGCTTATTAAAGAAGGAGAAATTTTCTGAAAGCAAGATTAATCAGTGGAATATCTTGCCTCGTAGTGCTGTGGGTGCTCCATTACTAGAGGTTTTCAAAAATAGACTGGACAATCATTTGACAGGGATCGTATGAGGCTCCTACCATGAGCAGAGCATTAGACTATGATTCTATGTTCTACCGGTATTTATGTATAATGATACTGTTTTAACCCAATATCCAGCATTGTTATTATTTCATAGGTACATTTTTCCTGCTTAAACAAAAGGCAAATGAAATTGTAGCTATCTCTAAGTACAGATAAACCATTGCAGTTTTTTTTATCAGCAGAATTAGTAACAATTTAAACAAATAAATTCCAGCAACTGTTCCCAGAGTCAGAAAGGCAAATAAAGAGAAGACATCTTCTTCATACATCTCTTTTCACTGCAAAAATATTTTCTAGAGGGAAGAAAGCCATTCAATTCATGCCTTAAGCTTAGCAGATTTAATTAATATGCTATGTCTGAACACATGACAGATCAAAAGCTGAGATAGAATCCAATTTGAAGGGAAAAAAGTAATTAAGCTCTCCTTTTACCTTTAGCTTATACATACATGGAATTTGTTTGATGATTTGATTTAATAAACAAATTATGATCAATTAAAATAAATAAATTAAGCTCTGCACAACAAAAAGAGCAAGGGAGAACTAAGTACTTTTATTGTCCAAATGATTCTATGGTATCTAGATGTTAAGTCAAGCCTCACTACCTATAGATGCCACAATAATTTTTCTTTTAATATTTTTTAAATTAATGATTTATTTAAAAACGTTTAGAGAACTATCTTGCATGGGATGAGGAATGGGTTGAACATTTCAACTACTCACTCAGTGTCTTTATTTTATTCCTTATATAACTCAGGGTGTTTGTGTGTGTAAAAGAAAGTTGAGGTTTCCCTTTCTTTCTATTGGTTTGTATAATTGAACCATGATTACAGTAAATAAACTTCTACAAATCATAATTTTAAATTGAATTAAGAAAGGACTCAGCCTGAATTACTGCTTTATTCACTTTCTGTGTGTTATGCTAAACCTAATCAAACACAATATAGTGTGCAAACCTGGTGTCTCAGGCTAGCAGTTGAAAAACAGGCTAAAGTAAGATGCAATTGTCGTCTTCTTGTAGGAAGATAAAATACATAGTATCAGGTATACCATTCCTGTCCCATGGTTTAATTCTTAAGATCATATTTTATAAGTGATGAATAAGTGATGGAGCAAAACAGTTGTTTAAACAGTGTAAATAATGACAGATTAAGTGTAGCACATCAGAAGCCATAAGCCTGAGAAAGTCTTCCTAAATATATTTATTAAACTTATAGTCCCAAAATGAACTGATGACAGCCATTCATTCAGGCAGGTAGGCTTAAATCCTTCCCTAATTGCAAACAGAGTGAACGGTGAGCATTCCTTTACATACCGGTATATGTGATTGCATAATAAACCTTTTCTTATGACATACTGTAATAAAAAGATTAATACTTCTAGTTTGGCAGAATTTCGACAATATAGGTAGTTTTTGACTTACAACCTTAATTGAGCCCAAAATTTATGTTGCTGAGATGTTTGTTAAGTGAGTTTTGCCCCATTTTACAACTTTGCTTGCCACAGTTGATAAGTGGATCACTGCAGTTGTTAAGTTAATAACATGGTTGTTAATTTAATCTGATTTACCCATTGACTTTGCTTGTCAGAATGTCACAAAAGGTGATTCCAGGATACTGTAACTGTCATAAATATGAATCAGTTGCTAAGCATCTGAATTTGGATCCCATGACCATAAGGATTCTGCAATGATCCTAAGTGTGAAATATAGTCATAAGTCACTTTTTTCAGTGATGTTGTATGGTCAGTAAATGAACTGCTGTAAGTTGAGGACTACCTGTATAACCCTTGATAACACTGAAGCATCACATGGAAAAATATTCTACAGAGTAGCATTGTCAGACCATGCATATTCAAAGAGGAAAAAAGTTAGTATCTCTCATATTGACAAATAGTTTTGGGGGGAAAGCAAGTGACACACAAGATTAATATTGGTGAAAGATAATTACAATCCTTAAATATTGCTAAAGGAACATTTAGCATATAACTAAGGATCATTTGCAATATACAACAAGCATTAAAAATATATGCAATTGCTAGTTAACATAGTACAACTTGTACAGCACCACCAAAGAGTGTAGTCCCTGCATTTCATGGCCCCTCTGTCTTAACGTCAAAATTTTTGTCTACCCTTTTATATAGTGCCAGATGGGGGAATAATATCCACGCAACAAAAACACGTCTAACTCACGCCAAGTGTTGATACAATAAAGAACCTATTAAAAGATTCTGCTTTCACTGCAGCCAACTTACATGAAGTCCCTTATAAAAAAAGCCGAATCACCTAGAAACGAACAGTACGAGACTAACGGCAGCAGCATATATCTATAATGTAATAAAACCGTGCACTTGTGGTCCTCGGGAAGTGTTTCTTTCTGAATATAGAAAATGTACAAAAATCCGATCCGGAAGGAACAGAACGGGATTAATGCTCATAAAAACACGACAGTAACTGCGCTGTTGTTACCATCTATCCAGCAAGAGACACTATTAGCCTGCCCACCTCGCCATTTAAGAGGCGTACCATATTGCCCTGCCAAATGCTTTAAAGCCCTCCGCAGAGCTTTCTCTAAGGCTTCCCCGCAGAACCTACCGTTCCTCCCGAAGGAAGGCCCTCGATTCTTGTTCCAGGGAAAACTAACCCTGAAACAGCTGTAATTACGATCGATCAGCCTGTCGATGTTTCTTTTTCCTCTCACCTGACCCGATGAAGCCGCACTATCCCTCCAACTACTCTCGCCTTTGTTGATTCGGATCGCCACCGGCAGATTTTTGCGCTGCCTCGCGTAGCATTTCGCGACCACTTCCGGTAGAGGCGCCGCCCTTTTGGAGCAATGTTGGTGTGAAAACCGTAGCGAGGGGTTGAAAGCCAGTCGTGGCTGGTCCACTTTTGGATCCTGGTGCATCTGCCGGCAGGGTTGCTGCACAGATGTTTTGCGTTTCAGAGCGCTTTGATTACGCGCTCATTCTCTGCCGTCCAAGTACGTTGTGTAAGTCCTCTCAAGGAAGCGTCACTTTGTAATTCGCCAAAGCCGGAATTCTGTCCTAGCTTATTTTAAAACTATTTCCAATTAAGGAGAATTGAAAGATGGGGTTAATCCGTTAAAGATTAAGTTGGGGGGGGGGAAATAACTTAAAAACCCACATGAGCTGTGAAGTGGAAAATAAACTCATCCGCAATACCAGTCTAAAAACCAAGCGACTTTGCATGACCTGCATTTGGAGTAGAGGTATTCTGTAAATGGGTAATGAAAGTCTTGTCAATTTTAAGAGTAAATTATACTTAGTGCACTAGACTTTACAGAGACAGTTGTGTATAGAATCGTAGTCCAAAAGACTGAGTTAAGCTTTGAAAATAGTTGAGTCTAAGAATTAGCTATTGTTCTCTTTTGAGAATATTATTACCTTCAACCCAGTATCCCATTTACCTAAACATAAGAAATTATGCTTTATTCGTGTTGATTTTCTTCAGAAAAAGCAACCACTGTCTTATAGATTGCTCTTGTAAAATGAGTTGGTAAAAATGCAAATCAAGGTAATCAATACAGCAATTCCATAAAAACTAACCATCTAGCTTTTACCAGAAATGAATCCAAAACATCTGCTCTTAGTTGAAATATCTAATTCTGATGCTTCTAGATCAGTGGTTCTCAACCTTCCTAATGCCGCAACCTTTTAATACAGTTCCTCATGTTGTGGTGATCCCCAATCCCCCATCCAGCTGGCCGGGGGGTATTAAAACGACCAAAAAAAGAGGAAAAAATGGGAAAGTATAGGTAGTCCTCGACTTACAACAATTCACTTAGTGACTGTTTGAAGTTACAACAGCCCTGAAAAAGCGAATTATGATCATTTTTCACACTTACGATTGTTGCAGCATCCCCAGGGTCATGTGATTTACATTCGGATGCTTGACAACTGATTCATACTTATGATGTTCACAGTGTCCCAGGGTCACGTGATCAATGGCCAGGGGGCATGGCCAGCTGATCACTCAGGTTGCAGAGTGCCTGTGGGGGGGAATCTGTGGGTCTCTGGGATGGGACTGGGGTGGGTGCCTGCCTTCCTTCCTTTTCTTCCTTTCCTTTAGCTCCCTCTTAGTCTCTTCCTCCTTCCCTCCCTCTCTCCCATTGTCCTTTCCTTCCTTTCCTTCACCTCTTTTTAGTCTCTTCTTCCTTCCCTCCCTCTCTCCCATTGTCCCTTCCTTCTTTCCTTCCTTTCCTTCACCTCCTTCTTAGTCTCTTCCTCCTTCCCTCCCTCTTTCCCATTGTCCCTTCTTTCTTTCCTTCCTTTCCTTTCCTTCACCTCCCTTAGTCTCTTGCTCCTTCCCTCCTTCTTTCCCATTGTCCCTTCCTTCTTTCCTTCCTTTCCTTCACCTCCTTATCTCTTCCTCCTTCCCTCCCTCTCCCATTGTCCTTTCCTTCCTTCTTTCCTTCCTTTCCTTCACCTCCTTAATCTCTTCCTCCTTCCCTCCCTTTCTCCCATTGTCCCTTCCTTCCTTCCTTCTTTCCTTTCTTTCCTTCACCTCCCTTAGTCTCTTCCTCCTTCCACTCTCCCATTGTCCCTTCCTTTTTTCCTTCCCCTCCCTTAGTCCCTTCCTTCGTTCCTTCCTTTCCTCCCTCTTTGTCCCTTTCCTTCCCTCCCTTCCATTCTTCCTTCCTTCCTTCCCTCTCTCATTGTCCCTTACTTCTGTCCCTCTTCGTCCCTTCCTTCCCATTCCCCCCCTCCGCGCGCAGGAAGGGACAAGGGGAGGGGACAGGCTGCCAGAGGCAGAGGAGAGCTCCACCCAGTTCACTTGCTCAGCTTTGCCAGAAAACATGCCACTTGCTAAGTTAGCAGAAGCCCCAGGATCAGTGCTGGGCTATAGCTGATTTGCGCTTCTGCTAAATTAGCAAGCGGCATGTTTTCTAGCAAAGCTCAAGCATGTTTGCTGGGCAGGAGCCAAGGAGAGCTGCTACAGCTGACCTGCTTCTTGGCTGCTCTGCAAAAGCACGGATCAGCTGTAGAGGTTTGCCCCAATCCTGGACAAGAGGGAAGGAAGGAAGGACGGACGGAAGGGACAAGGGGAAAGAGGGAGGGAAGGAGGGACAAAGAGGGAGGCGAAGGGAAGGAAGGAAGGGACAAGGGGAGAGAGGGAGGGAAGGAGGGACAAAGAGGGAGGCGAAGGAATGGAAGGAAGGAAGCAAGGAAAGGAAGAAAGGAAGGAAGGAAGGGACAATGGGAGAGGGAGGGAAGGAGGAAGAGACCAAGAGGGAGGGAAGATAAGGAAGTTCCAGCCAGCAGAGGCTTGGCAGCCCGGCTGCCGAGGAACAGAAGAGCGCAAAGCCAAGGAGAAGAAGGTGGCGGTTTCCTCCCAAAGGGGGCTTCTTTTTTTCCCTGGGTTTGTGGGGAATTTCTCGTCACCAACGCTGACAGGTGCTCCTTCGAGCCCACCATGAGCTTTCTCATCCCCTTTGCTTCTCCCCCCTCCCCCACTTTCGTGAGGATTGTGGTGCCCTTGGGAAGCCGATCATGCTTTGAAGCTTAGGAGAGGAGGAGTCCCTTCCTCCTTCCCTCCGTCTCCCTGTCAAGCCCTGGCAGGCTCGACATGAACGGGCGGAGTCGAGGACGGGCGGGGTGGCAAAGGAGATCGGTGGCCATCGCCAGACCTCCCAGCTGACAAGTGCAAGTTCGGGGGTCACCAGCTGATGGGCGCAGGAGTTGGGTGCTGCGGCGGCCTCCCCTTAGCTGACCTGTGTGCATGAGAAGAAGTCAATCCGGTTGCTGCACAATGAGTCTTTGGGGAGGGCGGGGCCTTGCTCTGCACCTGTGCTCTTCATGTGCCCCCTGCAGGGCACATTTGGTAGAATTCGTGCAGACTGCCACCAAGCAGCATATTTTCCACAAACAAGTGAAGTGGAGCGGAGGGGGGGAGGGAGAGAAGGCGGTTGACAAGCCCTGCCTAAGACCATCGGAAATATGTGTTTTCTGATGGTCTTAGGTGACCCCTGTGAAAGGCTCGTGCGACTCCCAAAAGGGTCATGAGCCACAGGTTGAGAACTGCTGTTCTAGATGAATAAGCTTTGATATTACTGATAAATGGGCTTTAGTCTCACTAGAGCTTTATTCAATTGTTGCTGTATTGGGGCAGTTGTAATAAAGATAGGCACTACTGGGAAAATTATTGTTTAGCTAATCTATCATTGCTAACATGTTTAGGGGAAAGGAAAAATTATAAGAAATAAATCAGAAATGGAAAACTTGTAAATGGAGGATGACATTTTTGGGCTTGTATTCTTCCCTTTGTGAGCCAAAGCAATTATAAAATAAAATAACCGATGAAAGCACTCAACTTTCCTTAAACTTTTTAAATCCCAATTTTAAGTTATTTTTCCAGATTTAATAATTAATGATTATCACTGAAGTGATTTGGTTGCACTTTTCAGCTAGTTGTGCAGTCTCTTATGGCTGGCTCTAGATTTTTTTTTTTTTCCATTGCCTCTCTTCACTGCCCTGGAAGGTATAATTTTCTTAGCAACTATAAATCAGTCTAAATTGTGCACATGCATTCTTGAAATAATATCTATGCCTTTTCCAGATAGATGTGTTTAAATACACATTTTAGGTACATACAGATTTATAGCCCTTAATTCAGAAGTACCCTTGAAATGCTCTACATAAAATACATTAAAATAGTAGATAAATGTAGGCAAGAGTTTACATTTTTATGGATTATTAAAGTACATTTTTATATTTCAACAAAGCTGACAAATGCAATAGTTCAGTTAATCAAGGAGTGGTTTAAAAATTATATCATGATTACTATATTTTAAACATGAGGCAGATAAAAATAATTGTCTCAATACAATAATTTTAAGTCTACTTCAGTATAACACTGTTTTTAAATATAAACATGTTACACAGATCTTTAAAAATGTGCTTTGATTTTAAAAAGGAACACCAGTGTAAAAAACTATAATAGCTTCTGTCACTGCAGTCTAAGTAGTATTGGAAAACAACAGAGTTCTACAACTCATCATTCTGGCTTGGTCTATTTAGAGATTCCTGAAATAATAGACAGAAGTATCCAGAAGTCTTTGGCATTATTCAAGCAAGATGAGTGTGAGTATGGTTTGCACATAAATTCAAGTTTATGCAAATTGTCTTAGAACATAATAGTAACTAGAATATATTATGTATTTTCTACAACGTATTTTCTAAGCTTAAATAATAAGAGCTATTTAGATACTCTGAAGAATATTGCTAGCTGGTACAACGTATCTTTTTACATTATAGTTCGGCATATATGGTCTATGTTTCCTGAGACACTTTTGCATGTAGTTAAGCAAACTCTAGTGAAATATTAATAAAGTGATGAGTAGAGAGCATGTGAGGGGCCAATAAAAATTAATAACATGACAAATTATATTCCTGAAAAATATCTCCCATCTATATTAACATACATTTAATTCATAACATAGTTTAATGTATTTGGGCATAGTGTGATAATTGTTACAGCCTATCATATGCAAGTGATGCTATAATAGTTTGTCCAAACAATTAAAAATACTGAATTAATATCAAAAGCAATAACTTCTTAAGAAAGATAACAAAGTTTTAGGATTTGACGATTAGATTTGTTATGACTATAGAAAGATTGGGTGTTTCTATTAGTATGAGATATTTTATATTGTATATTTTTAAGGTTTATATTTAAACTTAAAATAAGTGGTTATTTTGTTATATAATTTTAGTGTTTTTATTGTTTATTATTTATGTGATGTTTTTGTTTTAATTTAGTGTAAGAGGTTATTTTATTATACTCTCTGAGCTTGATTATTTGCCTGCAGGCATTTCATTACCCAGAAAGGTATCATCTTCAATGTGATAACACTAATATCTGATGTTACATCTGAAACCTAATGCATTTAGATCTAGCCAACTGAAAGTATTTCTGCTTTGAGTTTCTTGAAGTAGGGCAAAAATAAAGGACATGTTCTAACCAAAGGTAGTATATGTAATTTTGAGTCATGCTGATTTCAGTAGATGAGAGATAATTGCTTGTTTAACTCTTCCCCTTGGGTCAATATGATTGAAGTATCACTTTTCACATGTTTCAAAATCATATTCCTAGAGTTTGTAGTTCAAATATAATTTTTACCGTTTTATGACAATATATGAAAAGCAATATTGTGTATACCATCTCTACATTTTTAATAAAGGTACATGTTTTTTTATAAAATTGTTAGAGAAACTTGAAAACTTATAAGAAGTGAAATATGTTTTAATACAATTTCTTTATAGTGGCTACAAATGATTGAAGATGTGACCTTCAGGAAAATAATAAATAATTCAGAGTGCCCAGAAAAACTTAAATATGACTTTAACAAAAATGGTGAGCTTAAGCATGTAGATACTAATGAACCTTTTGTTTTTAATTATCAGAATTCATATAAAGATAATCACAAACGTTACCAAACTCTTGGACAGTTAATCACTCAGTATGTTTATGAGCTCCTTGAAAAAACCTGCAGCCTGCAGAAGATTTACATCCCAACATATGTAGTAGACAGTAAAATTTGTAGTTTCTTTTTCATGAGTGAGAATGCGTTGAAAAATAGTTCAACTTTACTTGTCCTTCTTCAAGATCAGGGGACATTTCGTGCAGGCCAGTGGGCACAGAGGACAATAATACATGAAGGCCTTCAACATGGATCTCAGATACCTTTCATTACAATGGCTCTACAGTACTCTTGGGGAGTGATTGTTTTAAATCCTAACGACAATTTTGTAGATCTGAAAATAGAACCAGAATGTTTAAGTCTTTTGGAGAATAAGGCTATTTGTCCTTTAAATTTATCATGGGCAGTCTCAAAGAGAAACAACAGTGACCCCGAAGAACATACGACCTATGTTTGGGATCACTTCATTTCAAAGACCGCATCTAGAAATGTAGCCTTCATTGCCCACAGCTATGGGGGATTGATTTTTATCAACTTACTCATGCAAAGAACTTTGGAAGTGATGAACAAAGTGTATGCTGTTGCACTTATTGACTCTAAGCATCACATGAAACATCAGACACAAGGCAATTTTGAGGTAGAAACATGGATATGTAAGCACTGTCAAGAGTGGGTATCAAATAGTAAGCCTATAGATAGGTCAGTAGGCTACCTTGTGAAAATGGATTGTCCTATAGTCTCCACCGGATCTGAAAAGTACAGTATGGCTCCATCCTCTAGCCTGCAGTCCATCTTCAAATATCTAAAGAATGCACTGAGAGCTAGTATTAAAGACAATTTCAGTCGGTCACCTATTGCAACAAGGAGCAAAAATGCCATGAAAAAAAATTAATGTTTCTCATAGTTTCTTCTGCCAGAAAAAAAATGTACTTAATGCAAATGCCTAGGCACACTCTTGAGGTAAACTATTTTATGTAACAGATTATTTCTTCACTTTTGGCTGAAGCTGTTATCATTATGTTATGAAAGGTGCAATTTTGAATTCGATGGTTAGGCTTTATTTTAATTTTTGAAAGGATACTTTGTACAAATTTGTAATTTAGTGACAGTTTTTTCTTTCAATGTCTTACAAATAAATTCTTTGACAAAGCTTTTTAAAAACTCATTTAATCCGAACTATCAGTAAAACAATGAAAATGTAAATAAGATAAACATATATCATAAATAGGTTTAAAATCTTGTTTAAAATATTAGTCAATTACCTGTACTTCAGATTAGCATAATTTTGAATGTTTTAAACCTCAGAGTACATTTATAGTATATCTATTCAAATCAGCAGAGAAATGTTCAACATTTCACAAAAATTACTGTTTAAAATTGTATTTATCTAATAGTACCACATCAAATTAGATTTATCTTATCTACTGTTAATATTAAGACTTTTTTTTAAAGTTACTTTTAAAAAATCCCTTTTCTCTCGATTATTATCTACATTTTCAGTTCCATTTTACTTGAAAACTGTTCTTTTTAAATGGTTCAGATTGGATTTAAATTACAATTCAGTCATGAGCCAACATTAAAACAAAGTAATACATTAAAATAAACATAAATCTCATATAAAAATTTCAACTTTCAAAAAAAATCTGAAAAACCAGGTTGAACAGATGGGACATTAAAGTGTTTTTACAGGACTGTAAAAAATGTAGACTGAATATCTACAGAAAATGCATTCTACAACTTAGAGATGACAGAATAGACTGAATCCCAATTCATCACTAGGTGATTGGTATATTGAAAAATGAACTGACAGTCTTAGAAGCAAGAATCATACATACACTCAGACAACTTGAGTCTATATGATTTAGGGTTACTGGTGATAATCAGCATGTTATATGTCCTGTAGGAACTGGCAGACAGTGCAGCCAATTCCCAAAGGAACAGACATAAATGCTACCTCCAAATAGTCCTTGAACAATCTTCTGCTGCATTTTGAACATGCAGAAGTTTCTGAGCTACTATAAAGCAGTCCAGTATAGAATACATTGAAGTAGTGTAGTCTGAAAGTTACCAGATACGCTACAGTGTGATTTTATTTTCAAGGAGCAGATAGAGCTGCTTTTTTTGGTTAGTGAAAAGCACTATTGGTCAAAGCTTTAACCTGAGGAAACAGGATATGACCAGGATCTAGGAGGGTTCTCAAATTGTGCTATTTTTTTTCTGGACAATACAGCCCTGTCCTCTAGATCAAGGATCCCCAACCCCGCATGGACCGCATGGCAAAAACTGGTCCATGCAAACAAGCAAAGCCCCATCCATGGGATGCAGGCAGCACAGGAAACCATGCCCCCTCCGGTCCATGGAAAAACCTCTCTTCACAGAACTGGTCCCTAGTGCCCAAAAGGTTGGGGGTCGCTGCTCTAGATCATGATCCTTCAAAATAAAGATTTCCACTTTGTCTGATTTTAATTTCATTTTATTATCCTGCATCCAGCCCCTATGGACATACATTTTAAAAAATATTGCCCCTTCTTGTGACTGAAATAGAGAAAAAGATTTGAGCATCATCAACCCATCTGTAATGCCTAGCACCAAACTTTAGAACTAACACAGCCTGAAAGTCTTACAGAAAGGATTGATAAATCATCTATTACAGTGTTTCTCAACCTTGACAATTTTAAGGCATGTGGACTTCAACTCCCAGAATTCCACAGCCAGCAATGCTGGCTGTGGAATTCTGGGAGTTGAAGTCCACATGCCTTAAAATTGTCAAGGTTGAGAAACACTGATATATTAGACTAAGGCTGTCTTCAAATTAGTTTGAAATATGTCTAGATAATGTTTCTTGAAGCTGGTTAGCCACAACCTCTTTATAACTTTTCCCAAATACAGGAGACTAACCTACAATTTAAGAGATATATGGTAGATTTATTAATGTCTAAACAAGACATGCTGTCCTTTCTCAATGAAGTATTAGCTAGGCCACAGTGAATTCAGCCACATTGGGCAAGAATCCAAATAGGCAGTGAATTGTACCATTCAAAGCAGCTTGCCCATATCCTCCAAATTTAGCCAATATTAATCTTATAAATTACTGGACAACACATTACTGTAATTGACTCTGCAAAAATACTGAAATTTAAATTTTCTCAGCTGCAAAGGCTTTCTGCAAAAATCCATTAAAAATATCAAAGTAAGTCATAGCTTCTTACAGCAAATTTGAAACAGCTTTAACTATCTGGGAAAATTTTGCTGGATAGAAGCAGATTGTGCCTTATGCCCAGAATAAAATTGCTTATTTGTTATACATATAGTATAGTACTAGTTTGCTATGCCTTAGTAATTTATGATGAATCCTCTTCTGTGTTCTAGTTATTTACCTTGTCTGTATACTATAAGCTAATTTTGAAGAGAACTAGAGAGGCTTTTTAGAAGTGATCCTATCTCTCACTCTAAAGAGTTCCCTATTCCAAGGGCAATTGACAAAATCACCTTCATAAGCAACGGTAAAATGGTAAAACTCTAACGGCCATCACCCTTGTGCTTCGAGCAAAAGACCAGATCCAGCACGAAAACAGCAATGTGCCTCAGCACTGGAATAAATAGGATAGTGTTATATTGGCAGCTATGAATTCCTGGAACGCACCAAATAGCATCAGAAATGTATTCTGGGATTTGCCACCAAGATTTGCATCTATATGAAATCTCTTGGAAAGATAACCTGTTGGTTCAGGATAGTTTCACCAATACGATGATATCCAGTTATACAGCTTTGCCACAGGCCCAATGGGAGATACTGTAAATTTCCCATGTTGGTGCCTGAAGGCTGTCAAGGAAAAACACACTCAAACTTCACTCTATATTACAGAATGGCTGTTAAATCATAAGTTTTCTGATTCCAGGATTGTATCATCTTTTGACTCTTTACTGGCTATGCTGCCCATAATGCAAATTTGAAACCTCGAGTCTTTCTGAACAATCGGCTCCCACACACAGCACGGTCAGGAGGGCCTTTGTCTGATAAACCAGTTGCAACTCAAAATTGCTTTTTCAAGAGGCAACTGGACTTTCTTGTTTTTCTTTGAAGACGTTTCGCATCTCATCCAAAAAGCTGCTTCAGCTCTGACTGGATGGATTTTGCAACCTTATTTAGAATATAATATTCTGAGGACAATCACATACGCCTTTGTCTTCTGATTAGATTAATATAGAGCTGCCCTTGAACACTTCCCAAAAGTTTCAGGTGGTCCAAATTGCAGCAATCCAGTTTGGTCTAGTGATTAAGGCATCTGGATAGAAAGCGGGCTACAGTTCAAGTCCCATCTTACCATAAAAGCCAGTTGGCTGACTTTTGGGTCAGTCATTCTCACAGTCCTACTCACTTCACAGGGTTGTTGTAGGGAACATAGGAGGAGGGTGTGTTGGACATGTTTGCAGTCAAGGCAGGATACAAATAAATAAATAAACCAATGTGCTCAATGGTCAATTTTGATACTGCAGAGTTGAATTGGTTGGAATCCATTTCCAAGTGAGCTGGTCGCCAGCTTTAAAGCCCTATATGGCCTGAATATTTAAGAGACTTGTTTTTCCCAAATATACTGTCTCATCTAGATGAGCAGTGTCTACAAAGGATCCTGACCTATCAGTCATTGTGGCAGAAAGGTGGCCTAATATCAGGTATTTTGCTCTTACGGAATAGCTTGTCCCGAACTGAATATGTCCCTCCTTGTGGCAACCTTGGAAGCTAGTAAGAACATGGCTTTTCAGGCAGCTTTTGGGGATTGATTCTAGAGCTATATATGCATCTATATATGTATGTCTCTGTATAGAAATCTATGCATTTTTTCTTATTGTTTTAAAATAGATTTGCACAAATAGATAAACTAGCAACTTCATAATCAGTCATACTATTTTATGAAATCTATTAGTGAAAGGACCATACACATAAAATTCTCACCTTATCCTGGAGTTCTGAAGAAAAGGAAAGAAGGATAAAAATCTGTTCTCTCCAGGCATCCTGGTAAAAATTACCTATCTATTTTTAGGAAACATAGCTATAATCTGCTCTCCCAACATTCCGGAACCCACTTCACAATAGAAACAGAAGACAGAGTTCACCTTTTCTCATAGCCAGGTCTCAATTTTATCCACAATAATCAAATCATAAATAGTGCTATTTTTGCTCTAAAATGACCTGCATCTACAGAGAAGATTAAATTATCCAGTTAGAATTGTTCCCTATTTGCCAGCAGTTCTATTCCCCACAACTAGAATAATTGCTCCTACTTTACAGAACAATTCTGCTATTCCTCCCTCAACCATTCTATAATCAGTCTGTTTGAAACCATGAAAACAGACATTAAACAGTTCCCCCAAAGAACTCAGGTAGTAAGTTTGGGGGTGGACAGAAGGCAGGCTATATCTACTGACAGCTGTATATAAGGCATGATTCCATCTTTAAAAGTCAAAGATTTTAGCACCACATCTCTCATGTGAACTCCAAATTCTGGTTGATAAAATAGTTTTAGAGCTAAAACTTATCAGGACAAGCAGGACAAAGGCAAAAATATTTACAATTTTTTTCACTATCTCTAGGTCAAAAGGAAAAGGCAAAACAAGGTTAGAGTGATTTCTATGGCTGGGTTCACATATGCTAAGTTGTGATTTAATTGTAACTTATTTAATGTTAAGCTATCACATGATTTATTTGGTTTTGTCTTTCTATCATGTGTGAAAAAGTTTCTATTTTTGTTTATAATCCAAGGCATTTATTTGCTTTAGATCAGGTTCCTTTATTTAAAAATTTAAGAGAAAAATGTAGGCTATAAGCTAATAACAATAGCAATTCAGCAACTTGATGACATACATAACTTTAAGGAAAATAATGACAGAAAATCTGTCTGTTTTAATATTGACCAATATGATCATGCAAAGATTAAGATTACTTCTTTTTTCTGGCTTAGTTGGGACACATGTTCAAATAAGCCATGGCATAATCAGTCTTAGGATATGCCCATTCCAACTTTCATTTATTTCCAGAAAGGACATTTAAATGTCTTTGTAGAGAAGGTCATACTTCGGAATATTCTTTGGATCAATTGGGCTTCGTACAATGAGTTTTCCACGCATCGCTCCACGATAGATCACTTCAATCAAATCTATGAAGTCTTGTTTTGTTTTGAAACTTCCCACAAATTTGGTATGATCTGGAGATCTATTTAGGAAAAGAAATATGAAGCCAATTTTAAACAACAATGTTATAGCTGAAATTCAAAAATACAAGTAGTTCAAAATCTGAATCTACCAAGCCCCTCATTTTTACAAAATATATTTGTTAATGTTTTATATAACCTTGCAAGATCAAATTAAAAGTTCATCCAGTCTCGTATATCTTTCAAGAATTTTCATAAATGGGTAATGGAACTTATTATAGTCCCAGGACCTATGACCAGGAGTTTCTATTTAGACATTATGGCTAGCAATCAATGACAGAGCATTACCTATTTCTGACAGAAAGCTGATTTACAAGATGTGCTTCACAATATAAAATTAACTGCAACCGTGTTTTATGATAGAACTATTTACGTACAGATTCAATATGCCTGGTAATATGTTTTTATCATTTGTAATAGGATTTCATTTTCAGAAATCCAACTTGGGAATCTATGATCCATAGTCTTCAACATTAATTTCTTAATACTTTTGTGAATTGATACCATTTATCATAATAAACAATCTGAATACAACTGCATGCAGCTGTTTAGACTCCTCTGATTGAATTGTATATTTCTAACTAAACAGAAGCTGACACAATCATTATTTGACACAGGGCAACTCTTAATGAACTCCATTTAACTATTTCACCAACTTGCCATCCCCATAAGCCTTGTGTTGTAAGTCATGCCAACCTATTTCTCTGACATTCAACTCACTGCTTACATATTCTGCATACAAATCCTACCTATCCAAATTAATAGGCAAAAAGTCTGACAGAAAATATTTCCGGGCTTCCTGCATTCTTGTTCGATTTTGCCTTAGCATATTCTGTGTCCTAATTAAATCAGAGTAATTCAAGCAAAAATAACTATATAATGGCTCTGCATAATAGATATACTAAGTCACAGAATAATAAAATTAATATCAACAAACATGATCACACTTAGGCTACATGCAAATCAACTTACCCATAATCCACTTTTATGTGTTGCCCATTGAAAAAGAATACAGTTGATGGAATATAACTAATATCAAAATACTGGGTGTACACTGGAACCTTGCTTACATTCACTAAATAAATTGCAGCCATTTTACTCAAATCATGAGATGTTTTTGCAAGCTGTCAAGAAACCAAAGTTATGTGATATACTGGATGCATGAAGAGTCAAAGCTTTTAATAGTAATAGCAATCAAAAACAGAATAATTTAAACTTCAATGTACTGAGATTCTTTGTGATTGAAAAGACATAAAAGCTGGATTATAATTACATGTTCTTTTCAAAATACACTAGCAATAATTGTAGCTTGGATAGCAAGGATAACAAAACTACTAAATAATCCCTCCATTTAAATGAAGAGAGGCTTTGCTGCAGATTCTACTAGCATCAGATATGTGTCTGATAAAAATATGGATGACAGTTTTGTTCACTATTGAATATGCCAGCTCAGGAAATCTGACTTCCTTTGGCACCAAATGAAAATATTTTAGATCTGGGTCCTTGGTGCTCTCTGAGCTTGCTTGTTTTCTTGCACACGTTTCATTACCCAAACTAGGTAACATCATCAGTGCTAATCTAGTCTCGTTTAGGTAATTTAAAAAATCTGCAAGAAAACAGCCAAGCTCAGAGAGCACCAAAGATCCCTCGTTTCAACCCTGAGCTACAAATGTTCCCCTTTATTTTAGGATCAGCAAACGTTTTGTGATGTACGCCGCTTAGACTTGGGAACTGCAAATAAATAAAAAGCAAATGCCGGCTTACAATGTTATCCAATTGCAGACAGACATGATCTTCATCTCTACCAAAGCGAAGAACTAGGACTTTCTCCGCCACGGTCTTAATCACCTCATCCACTTCCTTTTTGCTTTTTAACTGAGGCAGCAAGAAACTCATGCCGGCTGACGAGACAGGAGGTTAGCAGTATCTCGAGATAGCTAACACGCACGCGCATAAACTTGTTTTTGCGTGGGGGGGAATGGAAGGAAACTGTCACGACGCCCAATGAATGACAAGGACCTTCTCCAATCAATGGCAACTACTGCTACAGAACTTGTTTTCGCTGACGGAACCATCTGTAAGAGTCTAGGGTTTCTGATGGGATATATTTAGGGGACGGACCAATTCCGGAGCAGGCAGGCATACTTACTCGTGTTGGTAAGTATGCGAGATATTAAAAAGTAAGATTGTTCATTAAAACATGAAACCTAATGACTTCAGTCCATTTCACCACCTAAGAAAGTGGACTATTAACTATAATAGATTTAGTTTTATAAAATTAATATTGCTGCCCCTCCCCTCGAAATTCTTCAGTAGATAGTACTCGTTTTAAATATGGGAAGGAGGTGATGGCTGTTTTAATGTTGCCGCGTTTGTCCGTCAATGAAATAGAAAAAGAAGAATGAATGAAGAAATTCATTGTATTGTTTCTGACGCTAATTAGGCATACTTGCAATGAAACTTGGATTTATCTATCAGAAGGAAATTGCACTGAATTCAATGTGATTTCTTCTTATACAATAACTAGTCAGCCTTATCTGATCTCGGAAAACCATAGCAGTAAAGCTTTAGTATTTAGACTAGAAACCACCTGAAATATCTGCGTTGTAGATTAGACTAAGAAAATAGTGAAAACATAGAATAAGGAGGTAGCAAACAGATATTATTGCCAAGAGAACTATGTGCTGGTGTAGTCACCAATAATTGTGCTCAGATCAGATGAGTCTTTAACAACTGGCCTGTATCTCACTGAAAATAATGTGGTTTACTGTAATAGACCTGGTGGGAGATGGCCACTTCTCAGTAATAATAGTGTGGGGGTTTCACATGTGTATATATTACAATTCTAATATTAAAATCAGATTTTTGTACACATGGCTAAAATATTAAATCTCTTTGGGCATGCTTTATAATAAGGAGAAAAGTAATAAGCTCATTGTCTGTTTTTCATGTTTTGTCGATGTTGTCATTACTTCCATATTTTGGGAAGGGAATTTTTCTGGAATAAGCCAGTGAAAAAGAATACAAAAAAACTGCACAAAAGGAAAAAATACAAAATATCTTGCCTACTTTTTCATCAGGATTTCAGACAGAAACAACATTCTTGCCTTTTTAAATGATCTCTGACAAAGGTGAGATGACAATTGTGGATCCATCCTTGCTCTGCTTGACTTCTCTTTTCCTACCATTGACTATGGTATCCAGGATTGATTTAGGGAATTGGAGAAAAGCTGCATGATGTTGTTCTGATTTGGCTCCTTTCTCCAGGGTTGATTCCAGTTGGTGATTGGGGAAGAGATTCCACTACTAACTCCTACGGCTCAACTATTGCCATAGGATGAGATATCATCCTTATGCTGATGATGCCCAATTATACATCTCTTCTCTTAACATAATAAATGCCTAGAAGCTGTGAGAGTCTGAATGGGATGTTAATGCTTTAACTGAAATCAAGCATAAACTAGTTTTAAGTTTCTATAAGCTGTTTTTTTCTCTAGAACTTCAGAGGTGTGTTACTATATACAAATATATCAAGTGACGAAATATTTTAAAAATAAAAGGTAATATAATTTTATAAAATACATTTTACCATACCATACTGTATCTCTGTGTTTTACAGTATATAAATACTTTCATTTGTTCTTCATTCTCTATATTTTTTCATTACTTTTTATTTCTCCTGACATTCCCAGCTCCTACAGCCATACAGCAAAGTTACCTGAAGCATATATTTACAGTGAGGGGGGAAAGTATTGGTTCCTCTGCTTAATTTGTACATTTGCCCACTGACAAAGAAATGATCAGTCTATAATTTTAATGATAGGTTCTCAAAACATGACTTAGTACTTGGTGGCAACACCCTTGTTGGCAATCACAGAGGTCAGATGTTTTTTGTAGTTGGCCACCAAGCTTGCACACATCTCAGGAGGGATTTTATTCCATTCCTCTTTGCAGATCCTCTCCACGTCAATAAGGTTTCGAGGCTGATGTTCGGCAGTTCGAATTATCAGGTCCCTCCTCAGATTTTCTATGGGGTTAAGGTCTGTAGGCTGGCTAGGCCACTCCAGGACCTTAACGTGCTTCTTTTTGAGCCACTTCTTTGTTGCCTTGGCTGTGTGTTTTGCGTCATTGCCATGCTGGAATACCCATTCACGACTCATTTTCAATGCCCTGGCTGAGGGAAGGAGGTTCTCACCCAAGATTTGGCAGTACATGATACAGATTTGATACAGTGAAGTTGTCCTGTCCCCTTTGCAGAAAAACACCCCCAAAGCATAATGTTTCCAAATGCATGTTTGGTGGTGGGGATGATGTTCTTTGGGTCACAGGCAGCATTCTTCTGCCTCCAAACATGGCAAGTTGAGTTGATACCAAAGAGCTCGATTTTGGTCTCATCTGACCCCAACACTTTCACCCAGTTGTCCTCTGAATCATTCAGATGTTCATTAGCAAACTTCAGATGGGCCTCTATATGTGCTTTCTTGAGCAGGGGGATTTTGCTGGCACTGCAGGATTTCAGTCCTTCACGGTGGGTGTGTTACCAATTGTTTTCTTGGTAACTATGGTCCCAGTTGTCTTGAGATCATTGACAAGATGACATGTAGTTCTGGGATGATTCCTCACCATTATCAAAATCATTGAAACTCCACAAGGTGAGATCTTGCAGGGAGCCCCAGACCGGGGGAGATTGGCAGTTATTTTGTGTTTCTTCCATTTGCAAATAATCACACCAACTGTTGTCACCTTCTCCACCAAGCTGCTTGGCAATAGTCTTGTAGCCTATTCCAGCCCAATCTTGTCTCTGACATCCTTGGACAGCTCTTTGGCCTTAGCCATGGTGGAGAGTTTGGAATCTGATTGATTGCTTCTGTGGACAGGTGTCTTTTATACAGGTAACAAACAGATTAGGAGGACTCCATTTAAGAGAGTGCTCCTAATCTCAGCTTGTTATCTGTATAAAAGACATCTGGGAGCCAGAAATCTTGCTAATTGATAGGGGATCAAATACTTATTTCACTCATTAAAATGCAAATCAATTTATAACTTTTTTGAAATGTGTTTTTCTGGATTTTTTTGTTATTCTGTCTCACTGTTAAATAAACCTACCATTAAAATTATAGATGGATCATTTCTTTGTCAGTGGGCAAGCATACAAAATCAGCAGGGATCAAATATTTTTCCTTCATTGTACATAGTTTATTTTAATATTCTTTTCTTGCAACAAATCACATCCTATCTCTTGCTTTGTACTGTCCTTTGCACATCTTAAACTTGTAACAAATATTTCAGATTTTCAGTAACCACATGGGATTGCTTGCATTTAAAATATACATCTCAAACAATACAATTTTAACATTTTCAGAAGTATTCCTTATATATTTAGAAATAAAGTAATTAGAAATACATCATATCTTTATCTTACTTCCTTGTAAGTGTGGAAGCATCACATGCTTTTATGTTTCCATACATTATTCTTACCACATTGAGCAATGATTTACACAAATCATTTCTTATTTCAAGCCTATTCATTTTGTTGTTGACTATTATACATTAAAATTTTACTTTTCACATTCATAGATTTCTCAATGACTTGATGAAGGTAAAAATCAAATCTATATATCCTATGTCTAAAAAGCCGTAGGTTGTTTTTTGAGATAAGAGCTATACAAATTTGATAAATAAATAAGGCTAGACTGTATTTACCATTTTTTTCTTACTGTCATTCCTCATAATTTTTCAAACAGAAATCCACCATACATATTCCCTGGCACACTTAAAAAATTAATTTTCCCTCTATGTTTTTGTATATGCTTTTGCTACTTTCCATTACTACAATAATAGTACGGTACCCTGCCAATTTTCATATGTAATCTTCATCTACATATTAAACAACTCATGCATCCACTCCATAAGCAAACTCCATATACATCTTAAGATTTTATTCACATCAAAATCATTGTTTTCATAGTTTTGCAGCAGTCATTCTTATATTTCTTTTTTTATTGACAGCTTCTTTTACTTTCACCATTCCACTAAGAATCTTTTTAATACTACTTTTTAATGTAACTTCATAAGGTTGTGTCTTACTCTTTAACATAGTTCTTTTATCTTTGTTTCTAGCAGCTTCCATATAATTTTCCTTACAAGCACTTTTTATTTGTTCTGTTGTGAGATCAATCTTTTAGTTTTCCGTGCAGTAGTCCTATCATATAAAATAGTCATTCTCTTTTACTTTCCACTTTCAATCTAACTTTCTTTCATTTCTTCCTTTGTCTTTCACATTCATATCCACATTCCACTTAACTTTTTGACAGAGTTAAAAATATGTCTCACTTTCAGAATATCTCCTTACCCTTGTAGCTTTTATTACCCTCACAGCATCATATACAATTAAATCAATTGTGAATTTTATTTTTCCCTTTTCTACTTTAACTGTGCTTTTAAAATTCCTATATATTTCTTATTCTCTTTTGCATTGTTCATGTCTGTCTTTTTCTTTAAATGGATAACCAGGAATTCCAGTATTCCATGACTCATGAATCCCTTGGCTACATTTCCTAGAGCAGTTTCTGAACCAAGCACATTGGTAGCTTTTTTTTTTTTTTTGCCATTTCAAGAGGAGAAATGCAAAAACTGTGCCCTGAGCTTTAAAATACTCTTAATATATATACATATATACATACATAATATATATTATGTACAAACTGTGTCATGAGCTTTAAAATACTCCTAATATACATTTATGTACTTTTTAAAAGTAGGCTTGACAGTTCTGTCTACTTTGCATCACTGACTTGCTCAGTAGGAACCTCAGCTTTTCCAAAAGGTTACTTTTTTCAATTTAAAATGTTTCTCTCTGATTTTAATACTTTCATTTTCAGCCCTTATGTGTCACTGCAGTATTTTGCAATCTATTCAGAATCATAAGAAATGGGTAGAATAAAAATGCAATAAATAAAATCAGTTTGCATTACTGATGTTTATAATAATTATGACGAAGAACAATTTCAGGTTTGTTTTTCTAAAATATCTTTTCTGCATATGTGTAATTGCAGGTATATATTGGACATCATAACTCTCAATTCTGATCTTTTTCAACATGCATTTATTGAATTTGATTAGAAGATCAGCCTTCAAATTGATTGCACCGAAAATGACAAAATATGGGTTATTTTTAACAATGCCCAGTAAAATCAGTACTTGTGGAACATTGAGGATGATTTATTTAAACAAAAATATTTCAAAAAATGCTGATGAGAACATAAATCTAGATGAATGGAAATTGGTTGTGCTTTCTGGCTTGGAAAAAGAAGCATTTGAAAAAGCATCGCCTGAAGAAGAGCCTAATATAGCAGCTATTAAGGAATATATTGACATGTCTAGGCGTTTAGGTAAAGCTGCTCCAGAAAATATTACTGAAGAACAGTTAAAGAAGTTAATTGAATATCCTTCTGTTACTTCAAGAAATAAGTATTTGGCCTTTTTGGCTTCAAAAGAAATGAGAAAGAATGCCGATAAAGTAAAAAAGAAAAGACAACAGGAAGAAAGGGAGGAACTTAGAAAAACAATGGACAATGAAGAGCTAATACCAAAAAGTAGATTGTTACGTACCATTTGGGATTCCTCAATGGATGTTTTGTACAACTGGAAAGCTGCTCAGGCTATGAGTTTTGGCCAGCCTCTGGTATTTGACATGGATTACAATGATATGACAGAGAGAGAGATGCAGAATACAGTGAAACAGATGATGGAATGTGAAGGAGCCAATCGTAAATCTGTAGAACCATTTCATTTATATTACTGTAATCTTAAAGAAGATGGTCCATACCACAACGAATTCCTCAAGCGTTATGGAGATGCATGGGACAATTTGTTTGTGACAGTGACAGAAAAGTCTTATGTTGAAATATTTCCAAGAGATCAGATTGTCTACTTAACTGCTGATTCTCCCAATGTAATGGAAACATTTGATCATAATAAAATCTATATAATTGGATCCCTAGTTGATAAGTCAATAAAGAAGGGAGTCTCTCTTGCTCGTGCAAAGCGCTTGAAGTTGGCAACAGCACAACTTCCTCTAGAAAGATACTTTCATTGGAAAACTGGAGCCAAAGTTCTTACTCTGGATCAAATGATGATGATCTTACTAACTCTGAAAAATACTGGAAATTGGAAGGAAGCTCTAGAGTTTGTTCCAAAAAGAAAACACGAAGGTTTTTTAGATCCATCTTTGCAACACTATATTCATAGACAAAAGAATAAAAAAATCCATGAGCAAAACTTTAAAAAAAAGCTATTGGTAGAAGAGCTCTCCAAGAAACGTTTGTGGAATGGATTGTGGGAAGAGTAGTGTGTAAATCACCCAGTATATTGGTATACATTTTCATGTAAAATAACATTCGTCCTCAGAAAGCTTTCAACTTCTATAGACTAAAGAACCCAATAATGATAAAACATGTAGTTTTACCACAGGAGGACTTTGTAAATATATAGGAATCATCACTTCTGACTGCTGACAAAACCTCTGTAATACACAATGGGGCTGAAAAAACAGGTGTCAGGTTAAAGACAATAACAGTAATTGTTAATGCTTCAGGTCTGTCACTAACCCCAATGTAATATAGTATATGCTTTTTCTCTGATTTCCATTACATTGCCTCATACAACAAAGTTATGTAAATGTAGTTTCCCAATTTTGATACAGGGAAATATGTGATTACAGTATTGTGAATTTTGATAAAACAACGAGGAGCTCAAATTACTGTAAATGTTCTGATTTTATTCAGGAATTAATACTATGTGAGGAAAGTAACTATTAAAAAAGTGAATTGTGTGTATGATCTTTCTATTTTAGAGGGGGAAAGTTGGATAATATTCAATTGTATCTTTGTCTCAATTGTTAAGTCATTATTTAAAAAGTTAGACTTGTTAAATAGAAAGGGCTACTTACTAAAACATGTTTTAAATGTTTTTGATCTAATTATTTTATAATTACATATACCTTGTCTTTTGATCAAATGATCTAAAAGGAAATAGTGATTTGCCACAGTTTTAAACACATCAAACATAAGGTGCAAAAATATTAACAATGTTTAAAATATAACAACATTGTGATTATTCCATCCCAGGATTCTATCTCCAAAAGTTAAGCTTCTTTTGATGTTTCTGTAGTCACCAGAGATAAAAAGGATCTATGCAAAAGGGAGAAGTGCAAAACATTTTATGAATGGACCATTCTCTGCACAAAATCACCAGTTTGTTATGATCTATATTCGGTCCAACATATGTTCATATTTACAGGTCACCACAGGGCCCCACTGCAGCTAAGGAAAAGGAAGATGTTAAGAACATCAGAATAAAGAGTAAAAGGCTAGTAGAATGTGCCATGTTTCATGGGCAGTGGCAGTGGCAGTGGCAGTGCTTATTGGGAGAAAGGTGCCGATGGAAAATCAATTCCTTTTATCCAGTGAAAATACATTGACAAGCGAGAATATGTTTATTTTAGCTCCTTAATGGCTGTTGCTAGGAGCAGATGACAATGCCATAAACATGGTAATTAACTTGTATACATGCGTAATACAAGCAAATTCATGATGTGTATTGTTTGGCTAAATTGTTCACATTACATGGAATAGCCAAACAATACACATCATGAATTTGCTTGTATTACAATGCAAGTTGTACACACTGATTTTTCCTATTTATTACCTGTTCTTTGAGTCTATGTGACTGGTTTACTTAATGATAATTGTGTTGGGCCTATTTTCTAACAGTGCTATTTTACATTTGTATACAGAACTAGAAAAATCAAATGATGGATGATGCATAAATCATGCAGGGAAAATGGAGTGGGGAAAACAGTCCCACCAGCTTTGCCTCGTTACCCCATGTGAAACCTCTGAGTTTGTCTCTGTTAAGATCAGCAAATAAAATAGTCCAGCTGGCTGAACTGTCACTGTTCAGTTGAACTTTTGAGCCAAAATACATTTATTTCATGCATAAAATAATTTTTCATGCAAGTCCTTGTCTTTAAAAAAAATTGTATCAAAATGAAACAAAAATCTATCTATACAGATAGTCCTCAAATTACGACCACAATTGAGCCCAAAATTTGTTGTTAAATGAGATATTTGTTTAGTGAGTTTTGCTTATTTTTACAACATCTCTTGCCACAGTTGATAAGTGAATCACTGCAGTTGTTAAGTTAATAACATGGTTAAGTGAATCTTGTATCCCAATTGACTTTGTCAGCAAGTTGCAAAAGGTGACCCTGGGACACTGCAACTGTCATAAATATAAGTCAGTTGCCAAGGGTCTGAATTTTGATCACATAACCACGAAGATGCCGTAGTAGTCATAAGTGTGAAAACTGGCAATAAGTCACTTTTTGTTGTAACTTTGAACAGTCACTAAATGAACTGTTGTAAGTTGACTATATACAGTGCTCGAGTCAAACTAAAGTTTGGCCACACAGGCTCATACCATGACTCCCCGAAAGTAAGACCTACCCCAAAAATCCCTAATTTTGTGGCGAGGTGCATGCCTAAAGTCAAGCTAATGCAGGGGTAGGGTGATGGAGCTACCCCACACTCCACACCCACTTACTGGTAGAACCGCTGCAAGCAGGCCTCCTATGCCCCGACACTTGTGCTGTGTGGCTCATCAGGCTGTTGCTGCTCCTGGCAGCAGGAGGCTGCATGGTGCTTCAGACCAGTGCTGCCAGTTGTGGTAGGATGCCATGAGGTGCTTCAGGCCAGTGCTGCTGGTCATGACAGGATGTTATGCGGCACTGCGGGCCATTGCCACTGGTTGCAGCAGGATGCTGCGTGGTGCTTCAGGCCGTTGCCAATTGCAGCAGGATGCCACACAGTGCTTCAGGCCATTGTCAGCGAAGCACCATATGGCCTCTTGCAGAGAGCCTAAAGCACTGTGCAGCACCTTGCTGTGATTGATGGCAACGGCCCAAAGTGCCATGCAGTGTCCCACTATGAGTGGCTTTAACGGCCCGAAGCACCATGCAGCCTGCAAATGGCCCAAAGCGCTGCGCAGCACCTTGCTGTGAAGCGCAGCAACGGCCTGAAGCACCATGCGGTGCCTTGCTATGATCAGTGGAAACGGCCTGAAGCACCATGCGGCCTCCTGCAAATGGCCCAAAGCGCTGCACAGTGCCTTGCTGTGACCGGCGGCAATGGTCTGAAGCACCATGTGGCCTCCTGCAAATGGCCTGAAGTACCATGCGGTGCCTTGCTATGATCAGCGGAAACGGCCCAAAGCACCATGCAGCCTCCTGCAAACGGCCCGAAGCACCACACAGCATCCTGCCATGTCCGGCAGCACTGGTGTGAAGCACCATATGGCATCCTTCCGTGACCAGTAGCACTGGTGCAATGCGCCACGTGGTGTCCTGCTGCAAGTGCTGACAAGTGGCCACTGAAGAAGTCAAGCAGCGGCACAACAGGTGTTGGGGAATGGGTGGCCCGGCTGCAGCAGTCCTAAGGTAAAATATCCCCCGGAAAATAAGACCTAGTGCAGGGGTTCTCAACCTTGGCAACTTTAAGACTTGTGGACTTCAAATCCCAGAATTCCTCAGCCAGCTTTGCTGGCTGAGGAATTCTGGGAGTTGAAGTCCACAAGTCTTAAAGTTGCCAAGGTTGAGAACCCCTGACCTAGTGCCTCTTTTTGAGGTAAAAAAATATATAAGACCGGATCTTATTTTTGGGGAAACGGTATAGCTTTCTATGACATCAACGGAAGGTGTGCAAGTTCCCGTCTATTTTGACCAGATATTAATGTTTGCTGAAGTAGTTTTAGCTACTGACTTTGTGCTACAAATCCAATAATTCATACTTCAATAGCTTACAAATTGATCATGACTGATTGGGTCATCTTTTCAAAGATACCATCTTATCAGGTTCAACAATGATAGAACTTTTAATGTCTTGCCTTCACTGGAAAAGCATTTGCTTTAAAATGGTCCACATTGAATTGTGTAGCATAGTGAAACATCAGGAGCTGGTCACAGGAAATCTTTTATGATTTTTTATGTCAAAATGTTTTATAACATTTGCCAAGTTTCAATTCTATAGGAGTCGTGGCTCCTGGATTTTTGAGTGTGTGTGTGTGTGAGAGAGAGATTCAAATAGTCTGTTCAGCAATGTCAGGTTTGTAGTACTACACTTCCTTTCCGGTAACTTCTTATATTATGAAACAGACGTTTTTCCACGATAATTACAAATAATACATTTCTTGAACCTAATCGGTCTGTCTATGTCATTGCGATAGAAACTGTATAGCGATGTCGTGTCCAGAGGACCGTCGAGCAAATCAAATGTTTGCCGCAGCTGTTTAACGGCCGCCTTTACAACTGAAAACTTCAGGTTTCCTAAAAAAAAAAAAAAAACCTAGCAGAAGCGGAGAAAGCACTAAGAACGAGTTCAGCGTTAGGAAAAGAAGCTCCTCTAGCCTCCTCTTGACTTTCCCGGATGGATCGTGGGAGGACTAATTCACTGCGCATACTCACAGCGCAGTAGCGACGGGGCAGGGAGGGAGGAGGAGAAGAAATGGCGGACGAGAAAGGAGGCGATGTGAAGCTGAAACGACCGCGGCTTGACGGAGGTAAACATATTGCGCTCATATTCCTCTTCCGCAACTGTTTTTTTTTTCATCCAAGGTTTTAATTTGAAACATGAAAATTCTCTTAGGGCTGGGGGTCGAGGGACAGTTGTGTGTGGACATGTTTTTCCTTTCTCGAGAGTCCGTGCGAAGACTGGCTCTCGTAATGCCTGTTCATCGGCTTTAATTGAGCTCAGACTTTTTCACTAAGAAATTCGCGATCTAATCTGCAGGCAATTTGTGACGATCTAGTCCATGTCAGAGCCCCGCAGTGTGCTGTAGGTTCGCCCAGACCCCTGTGGACAGGCCAGCTTGTACCTTTGTAGATAGTAGCTCCTTGCATGTATTGCGCAATTGGAAGAATATCTGGCCGTCAACTCTCATGCAAGAGGGTTGCAGATAAAGCTTGGCGTGGATATTGCTCTTTTCAGTAACTTCAGAATGCAAGTTATTCGCTCTAGAATGTGATCAGCACTCTTTTATAGTTATTATGAGATAAAAGGTCCATAAAATGGCCCCACAGGAATTCCATGGATGCTTATCTGGGCATTAGTAGCATACTTAAATACTAACTAGACCGTATATAAATCTGATGCATGATGCATGATGATTTGTTTCCTTCAGGAACAACCTTCTTGAATTTAGTGACTCTAGATATGCTGAACTACAACTCCCACAAAACTCTGCCAGGTCTGCAAAGATACACACATTTGCTGGTCTTATGGAACTAATAGTTATCTGCATATAAATAACATGCTAAAGAAAGAATATACTGGAACATGATTATGTAGTGTTAACAATGTTTCATTTTCACTGATCTATCTCAATCCTGTATTTCTGTGGTTAGCACTAAGAGATGCAGAGATGAATGAATTGCATCCATGCTAATAACAATAAATGCAACTAGTTTGGTTTGTAGACCAAGCTTCTGTAACAAATTAGTACTGCTCAAAGTCAACTTCTCAAATGTTTATTCAAGTGGCATTGTTGCAGACTTTTGCATCAACTTGGAAATATCCAAATTATGGAACTGAAAAGATAATCTATGTTTTCCAGTGAAAAAACAGAAGGTAGACTAGTCTTAGAGGTGGGAAAAGCAGCATAGCAACATGCAATCTGTCCAATTTAAGACAAGGATTACTTGTTGGATCTCCCTCTACACTGTTGACAAAATGATGCTGGGAAAACTGAAGGATACTGGGTTTTTCAGTACATAGTGGAATGGGGGTGAGTATTGGTAGAGGAATAAGAGTTGTGAACTAGTTCACAACTCTTATCCCTCTACCAATACTCACCCCCATTCCACTATGTACTGAAAAACCCAGTATCCTTCAGTTTAGCTCCTAGGACAGTGGTGGCAAACCTATGACACGGGTGCCAGAGGTAGCACTCGGAGCCCTCTCTGTGGGCACATGTGCCGTTGCCCCAGCGTTGCCTCCCCCGCAACCCCCTCCTCAGCAGCCCCCCGGAGGAGAGTCGCCCCCGAGCGTGGCCCACGCAGAGCAGTGCAGCCAAGGACATGGCAGCCAGACAGCGTAAACAATCTCTGCTCTCATGCCCCATCGCGCACAGTTGATACTGCGGGGCGTGGGCAGAGGGTGTGGCTGCCATGGCGCTTCTGAGTGATTTGCGGTGGACCCTGGAGGCGGTGAGTGACCCTGCGGGCAGGCAGGGTGGAGGCGAAGCAGGGGTGGAGTTGGGACGGGCCCAGTTTTTGGGCACTCGGTCTCTAAAAGGTTCGCCATCACTGTCCTAGGATTTGACATTATGTCCTCTCTACTCACAGAAGATGGCATTCCCAGGCAGTCTACTTGGGCCTTCAAAAGTGATAGTCTGCAAAGCACAGTTATAGACATTCCTGAACCAGCTAATGGAGAACAGAGGTTACCCAGATCAGGTGATAAAGGAGAGGCAATTACTTTAATTCTAGTAACCTATCAGATTAATGCTGCTCTTCCTACCTTCTGCAGATTTGTGATCCTCATATTTATGTGATAAATGAATAAGATTTCTATGAAGGAGAGGATCATAAGATAGATTGAAATCTATTCCTTTTGGAATTCAGAAGAAGGCACATTTTCAGATCATAATTTCATTCAGTTTGTAGCTTTGCATCAGAGACTACTTAATCTTGACCTACTTATGACACTAAATACTCATCAAAAATGCTTAACTGGAATTGGACCCCAGCAGTCTTACATTTATTACTCCTAAGAATTTGTGACATTGTGCAGGATCTTGCGTAAATATAAATGCTGTTTGAATTAGCTAGCAATGCATAGCATAATGAACTGATAGCAGACATAATTCCAAATTACTAGTCCCAAGAGAACAGAGAGGTATTCACAGACTCAAATGAATGAAGGATAAACAGAAGCCAAATCCCTGAGGGCAACAAATTAGTTACAGTGCATTCATAAAGTATTCAGACTTGACTTTTATTTTTGTCAATTTTGTTATGCTGCAGCCTGATTCTACAGTTGTTGAAATTTGTTTTTTTTCTCAATCTACACTCAGTACCCCATAATGACAAAGTGAAAATAGAATTTTAGAAATATCTGTACATTTAATAAAAAGAAAAAAATTGCTGACGTGTTGCTACATCTTGACTAGAGTCAACCTGTGGTAAATTAAATTGATTGGGCATGATTTGGAAAGGCATATACCTCTCTATGTGCCTCACAGCTGATAATACATACTGTAGCAGAGCAAAAGCCATGAGGTTAAAGGAACTGCCCGCACAGCTCAGAGACAGGATTGTTGCAAAGCACAGATCTGGGGAAACTACAATAAAATTTCTACACTGAAGGTTACTAAAAGCACAGTGGCCTCCATAATTCTCAAATGGAAGAGGTTTGGCACCACCAGGACTCTTCCAAGAGCTGGTCGCCCAGTCAAACTGAGCAATCAGGGAAGAAGGGCCTTAGAGAGGTGACCAAGAACCCAATAGTCACTCTGACTGAACTGCAGAGATCCTGTGTGGAGATGGGACAGGTTCCAGAAGGACAACTGTCACTGCAACCCTTCACCGATCAGGGATTTATGGCAGAGTGGCTAAGCAGAAACCTCAGTGCAAAACACACGAAAGCTTGTAGTTTACAAAAAAGAACCTGATGGACTCAGACTGTGAGGAACAAAATTCTCTGGTCTGATGAAACCAAGATTGAACCGTTTGGCCTCAATTCTAAAAATTATGTCTAGAGGAAACCAGGCACCGCTCATCACCTGCCCAATACCATCCCAATAGTGAAGCATGGTGGCAGCACCATGGGGTGTTTTTCAGCAGCAGGGATTGGGAGACTGGTCAGGGTTAAAGGAAAGCTGAATGGAGCAAAGAACAGGGATGTTCTCCAGCACTTGGAGATGGAGAATCCACCAATGGGTTAAGACTGTACTCCTGCCCAATCAGATCAAGTCAGCCAAAGCTGCGACGCCCGTCCTGGACCATAGACCCGAGGATCTTCAAGGAAATTTGTCACCGTTTTGGTCTACCGCAGGTGGACCTCTTTGTGTCCCCGCTCAATGCCCAGCTGCCTCGCTTCTTCTCCCGGTTTCCATCCACAAAGGCAGAGCAGACGGACGCTCTTCGGAGCCCGTGGCCCCAAGGCCTGCTTTACGCCTTTCCCCCTCTACCTCTCCTCCCCGCGGTAATATGCAAGCTTCTCCAGGAACGGGCGGAGGTACTCCTAGTGGCCCCTCACTGGCCAAGGAGACCATGGTTCGCCGACCTGATGAGTCTCTCCCTCGAAGAGCCATGGAGGATACCTCCGGAACGGATCTCACTCAACCAGGGAGTCATTTTTCATCCAGAACCCCAGTGGCTCCAGTTAGCCGTCTGGCACTTGAGCGCTCGATCTTAGCAAGGGAGCTGTGTTCCCCAGGAGTTATCACGATAATTCAGGCCTCTCGCCGCCCTTCCACCAATCGCATCTAGGAGGCCACATGGAAGAATTTCCAATTATGGTGCTCTGGCCCGCAGTTGCCGCTATCGGAGCTCACAATTTCCCATATCCTGGACTATTTATTAGCTGCTCTGGACAGGGGCTTGGCCCCAAACACACTGCACAGACAGGTGGCAGCGCTGGCAATGGTCCTCACATGCGACCCAGCAGGAACCCTGAGCCATCATCCCTTAATCCAATTATTCCTCAAAGGGGCCTCCAACACCAGACCCCCGGCCGTGCACAGGTACCCTTCATGGGAATTACCACAGGTCCTCCAGGCCCTCATTGGTGGCCCTTCGAGCCCCTAACGACATGTGACGTGCGGCACCTGTCCCACAAGGTGGCATTCCTGGTAGCAATCACGTCCGCATGGCGCATCTCCGAATTGGCAGCGCTTTCAGTCAGGGAGGACCTGTGCGTATTCCATCAGGATAGAGTGATCCTTCGACATGACCCCACCTTTGTACCAAAGGTAAATTCCCTATTCCATAGGTCACAGGACATAGTATTACCAGATTTTTGCCCCAACCCATCGCACGCTTGGGAACGACAATGGCATAGCTTGGACGTCCGCAGAGCACTTAGGCACTATATCTCACGGACAGCAGAATTCCGCAAATCCGAAGCCCTGTTCATATCCTTCCATTCCCTCTCCAAGGGCCAGAAGGTCTCCTCTTCCACAATCGGCAGGTGGATCAGGGCATGCATTGCCGGGGCATACCAAGCTGAAACATTGCCAGTCCCATGGTGGGTCACGGCTCATTCCACACAAAGTGCAGCTACTTCCGCGGCTTGGTCCACACAGGCGTCGATTGAGGAAGTATGCAGGGCAGCCACATGGGCTTCACCATCCCCCTTCATCCCCCTTCATTCGGCACTACAAAATTGATAGGTTTGCCTTGGCTGAGGCTTCCTTTGGCAGGAGAGTTCTCCAACAGGTTATTCACCAAAGTGCCACACCGGACCAGTCTGCTTCCCACCCTCAGGGACAATAGGCTTTGGTATGTCCCATTGGTGGATTCTCCATCTCCAAGTGCTGGAGAAGGGGCGTTGTCTTACCTGAACGCCGTTTCTCAGCACGGAGATGGAGAATCCACTCCCACCCTGGTAGGTCACTTAGGCCTAGGGTTAGTTTTAGCTAGAGGAGCCACAATGCCGTGCTGTCAGTCAATGGCTACGCTCGCGTCAACACTGGGATCTCTATGGTCCAGGATGGGCGTGGCAGCTTTGGCTGACTTGATCTGATTGGGCAGGAGTACAGTCTTAACCCATTGGTGGATTCTCCATCTCCGTGCTGAGAAACGGCGTTCAGGTAAGACAACGCCCCTCCTCAGTGAAAGCCTGTTCCCCAGCTCTTAGGACCTCAGATTAGGCTGACGACGTTCCTAAGCACATAGCCAGAAGTGGCTTAGGGACAACTCTATGAATGTCCTAGAGTGGGCCAGCTAGAGCCCTGACTTGAACCTCTTGAACATCTCTGGAGGGACGTGAAAATGGCTGTCCACTAATGGTCACCATCCAACCTGACTGAACTTGAGAGGATTTGTAAGGAAGAATGGCAGAAAATCGTCCAATCAGGTGTGCAAAGCTTGTCGCGTCATACCCAAAAAGACTTGAAGCTGTAATTGCTGCCAAAGGTGCTTCAACAAAATATTGAGTGAAGGGTCTGAATACTTAACACCAATGTGATATTTCAGTTTTTTCTTTTTAATAAATTTACAGACATTTGTAAAATTCTGTTTTCACATTGTCATTATGGGATGCTGAATGTAGATTAATGAGGAAAAAAATGAATTTCAACAACTAGAATTAGGCTGCAGCATAACAAAATTGACAAAAATAAAAGTCAAGTCTGAATACTTTATGAATGCACTGTAACTAATTTGTTGCCCTTAGGGATTTGGCTTCTGTTTATCTTTTATTCATTTGAGTCTGTGAACACCTCTCTGTTCTCTTGGGACTACTAATTTGGAATTATGTCTGCTATCAGTTCATTATGCTATGCATTTCTAGCTAATTCAAACAGCATTTATACCGGTATGTATGCAACATCCTGCAGAATGTCACAAATTCTTAGGAGTAATAAGCATAAGATTGCTGAATATTTTCTGAATACACTGGATATTTCAAGGAATGTAAACAGAAAAAAAATATCAAAACTTACCAGCAGCAGTTATGCAGTTGAACAAAGTGATTAGTTTGTTTGTTTGTTTGTTTGGAGTGCATGCATATCTTGGGCAAATTCGTGGTTGATAAAAAGGAAATGTACTGTCATGTTGGACTTAATTCATCATGTCTTCACAGATACATTCATATTTTTTCTGCCAACAGTGTCGACATGATTGGTTATTGCTTTACTTCAGTATGTATTTCAGCTTCACAGTGTATTCTATAATTCTGGAATTTCCTGGTACCCTTCCATGTCAATAGTAACCAGTCCAGCTTTGCTTAGTTTTGGGGGAATCATCTAAACTCCAGTCAACAACAACTACAATGTTTAAAAACTAGCTAAATAAAATCTCACATTGCTAAATCTCACCTAGCCAATGGCAAAGTTTGTTTTTTTGCTGCAATAAACCAACTTTAAGCGTTGTGACAATTTTTAGTTTTAAGAATTGTGGCATAAATATTTGTGGTTTAAATGTTAGAATTTTCAATTTTATGATCTTTTTATATTTCTGTAATTCAAGACAGCATAAATTGATATTTTCAAAGTTATATATTTCAATTACCTCCCTGGATTTATTCTGTCTTGACTTGAAATGACTCTTACAGTTTTCATAGGGATGATATGCGGATGCATGATTTTAAAAATATATTTACATATATATTTTTATTCTGCATTAGCCGAGTGATAGGAGCTCCCTTCACTATATGTCTATGTCCTTACAGTGTGCTCTGTATAAACAGTTGTGGAGGTGCTGACACTGTAAGTGCAAAAGTCGCCTCTGAATAACAGTGCTTTATGAGGTTGCTGCTCCCATCAGTCCACTCAGTAAAAATAGCTCATCTTGGTAAGTTGTTTCGACTTCACCAGGACCTGAAGAAGAGGCAGAAAAACCTGTGAAAACTAAGACTGTTTCTTCCAGTAATGGAGGGGAAAGCTCGAGTGGTAATTTGGAGAAACGTGCAGCTGATGAAGATGCTGAAGACTTCTCAACAAAGCCTGCTCCTGCCAAAATGTCCAAGTTTGGGTTTGCCATTGGCTCACAGCTTTCAAAGAAACCACCTGCAATATCCATCAAACTTGGAGCAAATGTAAGCTGTTAGAAAATGTTTTGAATTTGCAATATTTAGCATTTGTTTGAATGGATAAATATTAATTTGACATTAATAATAGTCCTGAAATATTGATTTCATCTTAGTTAAGCCACGTGTATTATAAATGGTTTTTATTGTCATGTTTTATGAACAATTATGTCAAGGGACAAGGAATTCATATAATAATTTCTATTCTAGTGTTTCCTGTAGTATGGTGCTGAGTGCATAACTTAGTAATGTTATATACTGACAAAAATAAATAGAAATTACTAATTTTTAATACTTCAGCCTTGATTAAAGATATAGAAATTCATTTATAAGAATATAATTAGTAGCTTAGAGAGCCAGCATTGGTTAAGGCACCAGGGTAGAAATCAGGAGGCCATGATTTCTAGTCCTGTCTTAGGCATGAAGTCAACTAGATGACATTGGGCCAGTCATACTCTCATAGCCCTAGGAAGAAGGCATTAGCAAAAAACATTGCCAAGAAAGCTGCATGGGTTCTAGGCATTCGCCAGAAGTCAGTGATGACTGGAAGTTAAAAAAAAAAAAAAGCAAAGTCTTACTCAAGAGGCTGACCTATTATCATTACTATTGTTTTTATTATTACAAAAAACTTGTAGAAATACTTTTCACTTTAGTGGTAGTCACCTTTTCTATGAAGGCTTGCAAAAATTAATTTGAGTTGCTGTGTGGATGACAAGTATAATAAATACATAAGTACACATTTGCATGCATATGTTGTCAATAAAAATATTTACAGAAGTTCAAAACCATTTAAACTTTATATATTTTTGAAAAGTGGAAATTGCAAAAGTTACTTGGCAAGTTGCCAAATTAACAGTAAAATAAGCAGAGGGGGAATCTGTCTCAGCAGAGCATTTTATAGTAAAGGTTTCATAGTCAAGCTCTCTCCAATAGCCACATTCTGGTGATATACATACAGTTGGAGATAGATCTTGATGGTACAGCAAATAATTCAGGAAAAATAATTAAAAATATATTTGTTTCATAAAATATATAGACTTTATTTGTTCTTATTTATTTTCTTCCAGTAGCTGAATTTAGTGCAGTGGAGATAATCCGTGGTCCATTGAATCATCCTTATTTTATTATTTTATTATTTTCCTTACCAGATTCCTCAATCCCTTCAACAATGACAGAACTTACATATTCCCAACTAGAAAAGTTGCGATACATTTAGATATGTATCTGTCTTGAAAATAGCACGAATTAAACTATATAGCACATTCAAACATCAGCACAGAAAATGTTTTATGACATTTTGCATTATGTTACAAAACTGTTTTATTATAATTATATCATAAAATGTTTCATATAATTTGCCAAATTTCAATTCTGTGAGAGTCGTGGGTCCTGGATGTTGGACACATTTTGTAAGTTAGTCCATTTGAGGTAAATCTTGGTTCAAACATTGTTGGCCTACGATGCATTCTTTCACCCTGTTAAAAGTTACAGGAATGAGAGTTTTAGTTGTATATAAATTCAACTGTCTTGTTTTAGAAACAATTTTCCCATGTAATGTAGGGTTAGGGAAAGGTAGCGTTCTAGTAAAATGTCAGTCTGTGTGCTTTTAATTACTATTGTATTGATTTCTTCCATCTATAAAATTCTGTCTTTGCTTTCTTTCAGAAACCTAAAGAACCTGCTCCAACTTTAGCTCCAAAAACACTCTCTGTAGCAGCAGTTTTCAATGAAGATGAAGATGTAAGTAACTGAGAAAAGTGCAGGAATGTAAATGTAATACAGGTCTATAGCTTGTTAAATACTCACCCTGCTGGTGGTTCTAGAGACCTTGAAGACCTAGCCTTTGGTGAGGGTAATTGGGTAGTGTGGGACTGCTTCTTGTTCTTCCCCATCTTTTGCCATCTTATGTTCCTTGTTTTTACTATTAAGTTTTTCTGACTTTTTTTTTTAAAAAATTGGGAACTGGTCAGAGTAGTTGGTAGTTGAGCCATGTACAAATTTGATTGTAAGAATATAGTAAATAAACAAAAAAGCTGTACTTTTATCGACAATCACACAGTTGCCAATCCTGAGGAAAATATGTTTGGTTTAAAGGCTTTTAGATAAAAACTGTAGCCTTAGATGTGCAAAGCATCTTTTTGCCTTTCAATCTAAATTTCCACATAGCTCTAAAAGTTAATGATTGTGTAGGCTAGGGGCAGTATGTTGCCTTAACTACAAGAGCTGTATTATGTCTTTCTAATATTTATACAAGATTTTAAACAATAAACTTTAGGTTGGATGAGATTATTAATAAATTATTAAGTTTGAATATAACAAAATATATGATTGATTTGTGTGCTAGGAGCTGATGTTCAAGATCAGCATAAAGTAACAAATATGTCCACATAGATAAACTCTCTATAATATAAACAAAATAATTGTGTTCATGTTGACTTTTTACTTAGAGTGAACCTGAAGAGATGCCTCCAGAAGCTAAAATGCGTATGAAGAACATTGGAAGGTAACATATCTTTCATAGTAATATTGTAGGAAAATGGTAGAACAATATTCATTATATTAGTATATTGGCTATGTGTTGAAGCTAAACCTTATGTAGTTCTTCTAGAATTATTTCCAAATAAGTCAGGGACTGTAATTTGGAATTTATACAGCAGTTGAAAATATTTTTGTGTTTACCTTCTGCCATAAGAAAGCGTGTCCAAATATAATATTTTTGGATTTCAGGATTATAAACATACTGCTGCCAACTGCATATAGATATGGTGTTCTCACTTTCTAATAGTAGCCTCTTAAAATATTTTGAACTAAAGTACTGAATTAGTAAAGGTAAACCAATTGCTTTTGTTCATTTACAGAGATACTCCTACTTCAGCAGGACCAAATTCTTTCAACAAAGGAAAGCACGGGTTTTCTGACAACCAGAAATTATGGGAACGTAATATGAAATCTCACCTTGGAAATGTTCGTGAACAGGATGACTAGTTGTCTATTTTGATCTGGGTGTTGGGAAATGGGAGAGTACAATATTAAAGGAATAGTGCCCTTTTTTAGAATGGTATACAGCTATTTTGGGTACCACTTTTAAAAGTTTGTAGTGGTACAACAACAAAAAAAATGAGTTTAAAAGTAGAGGTAACTTATGTTTTGTATACAAATTTCAAAGCAATTGCTAATTTTGTAGCTTCATGCATTTAATTTCACAAGGTTATGAAAAATAAAAGCATTGGAAGTGGTACATTTTAAAGGAATTTTCTTTTTACAATTATTCTTATATGAAGATAGAAAAGTTACTCTGTCTTTAATCAGTTTTAAGTTAAATGCTGCTGTATTCAAAAATCCAGATCCTGTTCTGTGATAGGTTTTCGTTGTTTATTCCTTTAGGCTACTTTTATAGAGGTTCAGTACATCAAGTCTTGCTAGACTGTTTTAATCCACATAATTCTGTAAAATAAACTATTGCAAAATAATTTTACTACATTTCAATGTAAGATTTTTGACTGTGGTAGACTAGTAGTACAATCCTGTTCTCGAACATTGTATAATCCCTCTGTAGCCTGTTTCCCTCTTAAGAAATGGGTCTTGCATGTATATACATATTAGGAAAGTATAACAAACATTCATAACAAAGGTAAATCAGTATTTTTTGACATTTCAACTCTTGAGCCTTGACCAGTGCTTGTCAATGTATGTCAGTTTGAGGTAGATTCACTATCAAAGTGAAAGGAATTTTCAGAAGGAGATTATGCTTTATTCTGTTTTAAATGCCACGGGGTTTTTTTTATAATTTTATAATTTCCTGTAGGAATAGGAATTGCACATATTTAAATTAGCAATTGCTTACTAACATGCAGAAATTTGCAATTTACTTCCATATTTTGATGGTATATTGTGCTAGAACTTTGGTACCAAAAGTGAACTCATCCTTACTCTGATGACAATGAATCATGGTTTGTTTTTTGTTGTTGTTTGCTTTTGGGATTTATTTTGCATTCATATTTAAGCAGATGCAACTCCCCCTCCCCCCATTTTTAGTTTTTCTTGTTCAGACTTCATTTCTTCATGGAAATATCCTTTCCTTCTTTTTTTTTAGAACTTTATAATTTCTTAAATAAAAGAAGAGAACATCATATTTCTGATTGGTGTAGCTTTCAAGATTTCCTTAGCATAGCTTGATCTGTTTGGCATAGCATCCAAAGCTCACCTGCTATGTCCCTTTGCAGAATATATATGTAGGTTAGCATCTGGAGCCAAAAGCTCCAGTTGGATTGGAGGTCTTCGCTCAGTATAAAGCTTCAACAGGGTCACTGTTTCATTAAAACCATGGCCTGGGAAAATTGCACCACATGCTTGGATATTTCCAACTTCCTGTTTGTTTGTATCTTTGTTTAGACTTAGGAAATCAAAAACATCCTTCTAAGATATCACCAGCTGAATGCAAAGATGTAGCTGTTAAATAGACACAGAAAATTACAAGCATTGTTCTGGAAAACCACCAGTAATGGCAAAATATAATGGATGCAGCTTTCAAAATGACAGAAAGAACTATGAATAAAGGAAGTTTCTTTCTATAAAGAAGTCTTTTCCATATTCTTTGATTAGGAAAGACTTTCCTGGATTGTGATCTTCAATTTTGCTGCATTTCTCTTATCCCTCTTTATTTTTTTAAAGTAGCTAATTACCAATATTGTTAACCAGGTGGGTCATAAACTGGGTAGACATTCTCTCCACTCACCTATTTTTTAACTCATTTAAAGATAGCATCAGGCAAGAGGATGGAACTGATGGAATAGGTATATTTATGACAACCTTGTGGGGCAGACCAGATGAGCTAATTCTACTTTATTATACATAAACAGAGTCTTGCAAGTTTGAAAGTATGTTTCTCCTTTTCCCATCCCATTTACAGCCCAAGAAACCAGGGAGGTTCCCTCCTGAGTTACTTGCCCAGCCCACATTCCTGCTAACATTGAGCTCTCATCCCTCACCCTCAAGGTTTTACATTTATTGATTTATGGAAGACTTAACGTAAATTTTAGAATGTTACACAAACAGAAAAACAGATCAGTTTATACATCCAAGTAACCCTAAGGGGAAGTAGGTCTGACAGCATTCTTATACAGATAGTCCTCAACTTAAACAGCTCATTAAGTGACCATTCGAAGTTACAACAATGCTGAAAAAAGGGACTTAGCAATCCTTTTTCACACAACATTGCAGTATCCCTGTAGTCACAGGATCAGAATTCAAATGCTTGGCAACCAGTTCATATTTAGGACCGTTACTGTGTCCCAAGGTCATGTGATACCCTTTTGCAACCTTCTGACAAGCAAAATCAACGGGGAAACCAGATTCACTTAACAACCATGTTACTAAATTAAAAACTGCAACCGTTCACTTAATTATAGTAAACAAAAGGTCATAAAATGGGGCAAAACTCTCTTAAATGTTTCTCTTAGCAATATAAATTTTGGACTCAATTGTGGTCAAAAGTTGAGGACTATCTGTACTCCATTTGTAGTTAAGCAATCTGCCACATTTTAATTTGGTCATATGAAGGTTTGGCTGGAAGGTTAACTGATGCTTTTCACAATCAAGATGGTTCTAGAGAGCCATCTCAAAATAGGGTCTTTCCGGGTCCTCCTTTTCTGTAGTAATATAAGGCCTGATCACAATAGCATGACTTTTTCATTTTATTATTTGCTCCAGTGGAAAAAGAATAAAGTTTCCTTTATGAAAACTGGGTGGAATAATAACATGACTGATAAATAATTGAATGAGACATCCCCCATTATGTATTGATGGTGAATGGAACAATGAATGAATATACATTTAAATGGATTTTCCTGGGTCAACAAAGTTTCCTCGTATTTCTGGACGTGCTCATTCAGCATTACTATTTAAAATGTAATTGAGAGACTGGGACATGGTTTGTTTTAGTTCCCATTAGATCTTTGTTCCCATGAAAATATTATCATATGGGGTTCATGTTTTTCAGGATATGCTGATTGAATTTGGAGCTAAATTTAGAGAGAGCTCAGTATTGATGACCATATCAGGAGTCATTTGACTGTTATGGATATTGGGCAGCTCTAGATTAGGCTACTGGTTTTCCTCCTTTGGTACCAAAAATACCCATCTGCAAACCTTATGCCATAGATTTCCTAATGGGAGTAAAGCTTTAGCATTTCTCCTTTGCAGCTGATCACTGATAATTAAGAAAGCTAGAACGCTGAGCTTTTGAGATTCCTTTGTACTACTATTATGTAGAAAAACATTTTCCCTTTTGTCCTCACTAATAAAACTGTAGCTCCATTTGGATCTTGTACTTACATTTAGTTATAAATCTCTCCATTTCAAGCTCACTTCATCCTCAACAAATTACTTCTAAACTTATAGAGTTACATTCAAAGAGCCCAGAAATTTATCCATTCGCTTGTCTTTCAATTTCTTTGCAAAAAAAAATCCAACATAACCTATTTTACAGGTTTATAGAGAATGCTCTCCTGTGAACCTTTATCAATCAGCCTTCAGTTATTCAATATGTAGAGGTCATTATAGCAAAACGTTAGGGCTTATTTTTCAAAAGAGTATTTTCTAACACATGGACAACAGTTATGATGACACTACTATGTGTTGTTACACCTAAAACTGAGGATTTCACATTTTGATATTTAATCGTAATCATTAATCATCAATCACCTAGCCTTTTTAGTGCTTTCCACTGCTGTCTAACATGGCATAGTCAATAACAGAGTTTGTTAGATTCACCCACATCTGAACCAAAGTTATTGCCTTGAAGGATTCCCTCAGTACTGAGGGCTGCCACCAACTGACCTTAGAAATCACACTATCAAGACCAAGTACACCCAATATTTATGCACAATTTTATTGTAACTTTCTATCCATAAATCTTCAGTAGCATTGAATCTTAGAACCGGCAATGCCATTATCATGACTTTCATAAACAACGAAGAGAATATAATCCTGCCTTTTTTACTGAAATGGAGTCTTGACACGTGTAGTAACTTTATTATAGCATCAGTACAAATGTTTAAATTGCAGACTCCTCAGTTGTTGGAGATGGTTTTCCTGCAATACATTTCTAGTATAAATAAAAGGTTAAGATTCTTTTACAAGTTCCACATATCTAATCCAACGTAGTTCAGCATAGTACTGTAACCCATGTTGATAAGTATAAAGTTTTACACCTGCTTCACCATATTTAGTGAATTGGGAATAAAGTAATTCTGATGTAGACTCCTTTGTTCAAGGCTTCTATTGTCATATATGTTAATTTCAACTGAAAACTGATTTTTGTAAGCCTCAATCACTTGATCTTTTCCACAATATTCCAAAAATAAAGTGGCTTCTTCTTTCATATCATACAGACTGTCTAAGCATATTTCTCTTTGATAACAAACCTCAGTACAGAACAAAACAAAAAAAAAGAATTTTCACAAAGCAAATAAGGCAAGATTCCAATAAAGGAGATTAGCGCTGATTATGTTGCCTAGTTTGGCCCAAAGATGCTTTTTTTAAAAGGCAGCTGGACTGTTTTTCCTTGAAGATTTTTTGCTTCTCATCCAAGAAGTTTCTTCAGTTCAGAACTGAATAGCACCTTTGGAACAACCATGACCTGGATGGCTGAAAATCTCCATAGACATTTACCTAGTTTGGATAATAAAATGCTTGCAAGAAAACAACCAAGCTCAGATAGCACCAAGGACCCCTTGACAAGATTATTTTTTATAGGCCTGAAGGGCAGAATTTAGAAGGTAATATATGATGCTGAAGGAGGCATGTGTTTTTATTTTGGAAATATTGTCTATTTTTGTCATTTTTTATTGTGATCCTCAGCAATATGGAGTACTGTCAATACAAATTTTCAGTTTCTTCATATTTGAGTTTTGTTTGAAGAATTTAATATAATTAAAAATTGAATCTTTTGGCAGCTATAGCAAATATCTTCAATATTTGAAAAATAATTATTTTCCATATTCCCTTTAGTTACCTAATATGCCTAGACAAGGAATTAAAGACAGTTTCCTTTATCGCTCATAACTATCACAGCTAAGAACAAGATGATATTTTTCTTAAACTAGAGTTTGATATGCTCAGCTAATTTATCAATCTGGTGCTTGACTTTAGAATTAGAATTTTCTGATTTCTTTATTTTCTACTCATGTGGCAATCACACTAATGCAAGACTTCACAAGTTTTTCCAATAACACAAGATTTTCTTCTGATTTTAGTTAGAAGAGCCATTACAGAAAGGTTTCATAATCTTTGCAGATGCTAGAAGTAATGATCCAGAATTATCTATTTTGGTGCGCTTTAAACACACACACACACACACACACACAGTTTGTGATATAAAGTGAATCCATATTTGATGTACTGATCAAACTATTATTTTTGCTGTCATATGAAGATAAAAATGTTCAATTTTCTGAAAATTGTTATTAATATATAATTACAGATTTATTTTTGCAGTCTACACAGTCACTGTATTTTTCTGCAAAATGCATTTTTATTTTGAAATGAAAAACTTCAACAAAGCAGAACTTGTTTCTTAAATTTTTCTACACTTATATTGCAACATTGCTCATTAAAAAAACATGGTGCAACCACTGTGCAAACATAGTGTGGTCCTTGTTCTCTGTAAGCACTGGAGACAAATATTGGGCTAGGATCAGGCACAATCTGCCTGGAAAAGGCAAGTAGGAAAAAGCTTACATCTGTTAGTGTTTGTTCTAATGAGCAAACTCAAACTGAGACAATCAGAATATTTAGGCTTTCCTTTTCACAGTTTAAGCACAACTTGAAGAAGTATCTATTTCTGACAGACTTATTCTGATGGGCAATATTGCTTTCCAAAAATACTTCCTGGAGAGCTGCAGAGGCAGCAACATTCAAGCCTCCCCCCCCCCTGACTATTGTTCCAGCTTTTCCCCTTTTTTTTCTTTTTGTATTCCTCTTCAATCATCTAAGAATGGAGGTGTTCTCCAGCACTGGGAGATGGAGAATCCACCAATGGGTTATGACTGTATTCCTGCCCAATCAGATCAAGTCAGCCAAAGTTGCCACGCCTCCTTCCTGGACCCTTTCCCAGTTTTGACTTGATCTGGCCCAGGAAAGACATGTAACGTGGCTCCTAGGCAGATATAGTCATTCATTGGTGGATTCTTCATCAGCTTAGAGCAGGTTTTTTCTAAAAATTGCCAAAGTAAGCAGGGATTGGGAACTTGTCTCCTAGATTCCCTAGAAGAAGCAAGCTAGAAACAGCTCCAGGTAAAGGAGGAAAGGGCTTTTCCTTTCCTCTTCCCCATTTGAATCGCCCCCCCACTCACGACCCTACAACCGAGGCCAGGTAGGTAACATCGGTTGGCGCGGGGAGGGCAGAAGGAACGGGGGAGGCGAAGGGGAGGGGGGCCCCCTCACCCTTCGCCGTTTGCGCGGTTCCCCCTTCCAGGGTCCATGGGATAGGCGCCGATTAGCTGATCGGCGGCCCGTGCGGCCGCGGGTCTTGCGTTCCCCTTGGTCCCAAGGACTGCGGGAACGCAGAGAATTTGAAACGGGCACCGATCAGCTGATCGGTGCACCACCGGGACCCGCGGTTCCTCACGGAAACCACGGCCTTTTTCAAACATAGCGGGCGCCGATCGGCTGACCGGCGGCCAGGGAACGGTGCCGATCAGCTGATCGGAAGCCGATCGGGGGCCTCGCCACAAGGCGGCGGAGGCCACAGCTAGCAGCCGGCCCCATTAGGGGAAGGCATCTTAAACATCTTAAACACGCGGGCGGCCGCCGAGAACAAAGAAACCAGCGCCGGTCAGCTGACTGGCGCCGGAAGCCTCGCCGGCTGAAAAGGGGAAGACAGCGCCGATCAGCTGATAGGCGGCCGATCGCAGTTTCTCAGGCGGGCGGCGATCGCAGGGCCATAGACCCTGCCGCAGGGGCCACAGCGACCGCCATCTTGGCCACGTGGCGCGGCCTGCTGCGGAGACACAGGCCGGACAGAGCCCCGCCCCATCCCAAAGCAGGACCCAGCCTGCAGCCAGGCCTACCCAGGGGGCCCCAGGTCCACCCAGGCCGGGTCATACACAACTCCCCTCCCAAGCTGGTGTCTCCCTTGGTCCAATTGCTTGCTCCATTGGCCTTCTGATCCCTGGATCTCGGCTCCACTCGGATTTCAGGCACCCCCATTAGTGTGCCTGCCCTTTATCCGAGCAAACTTACGTGGATAGCAGGCGCCCCCCCATCAGTGGGCCTGCTTCTATCCACCATCTTTCCTTACGTGGATACCAGGCGCGCCCCCCATCAGTGGGCCTGCTTTTATCCACCATCTTTTGCCTACAGCCGGATTACAGACGCCCCCTATAGTGTGTCTGTCTCAATCCATGCACAGCCGTCTTGGGTCCCACACGTCCCAGCAGTGTGCCGCTCCTACCTACATTTAGGCTGTCCCTGGGTTCCAGGCGCCCCCTCTTGTGCACCTGTTCTTATCCAGTGGCCTATCCAGTAGGTGATTCTCCCTAGATACCCGGGGCCCCCTCTCGTGTCCCGGCGATATCGGAGAATGGAAGAGGCCACCCCGCCTGCTTCCGGAGCCCCTCCTTCCTCATCAGGCCAACCTGGTCTGGAAGGCGCCAACAGGTCGGCAGCCAAATCTAATGTTAGATCTGCCACCATGACCTCTAAGAGAGCAGATAGGCAGGACAAGAGGAGACACCAGGCCTTGGAAAGGGAGTTCTCCAAGGCGCAGAAAAGAGCAAAATTAGCGCCGGAATCACCTCTTGGACCGCCCACAGACGATCCTCAGCCTAAGGGCAGCGAGCAAGCGACCCTCCCCAATGAGGACCGCCTAGCTCTACTTATCGCCCAGGCAGTGGATAGAGCCTTGGAGGCCAGAGCACAGGCATCCACAGCTCGCAAACGAAGCCCACACCGGGAGACGAGGGCATACGATAGTCCCACATCTCCTTCAGCATCCCAGGCGTCGGAGGAATCGTACCTAGAGGAGACATTGGCGGATCAGGGGGTACCAATGTCGGATGAGGAGGAGGATCCACCGGAGACTCCAGTCTCCAAGGGCCTGTTCAACTCCTCCTCCTTCCTGACCTTGCTACACAAGGCCACATCCACCGCACACCTGGGACCCGAAATCCCAACGACAGCAGCCTCCGACCCACAGGATATGGATGCAGAGGCGCACCCTAGTTTCGTGGAACTGGTCACAACCAAACACCACATCCCCTGCCCCTCCATGTTCTTGAAAGCGATCAAAACACAATGGACATCACCGGCCTCTCTTCCCATGCCGAGCAGTACTGACAAGAAGCTGTTCGGTGTGGCTCCAAAATTGGAAGAGACACTGGAAGTGCCCACCGTGGACGAACCCCTAGCACCCCTAGTGTCATCCACCACCTTCTAAGGAGACCTCACTGAGGCCCTCAAAACCAAAGACCGCAGGGGCGAGACCACGTGCCGCAGAACGCACCAAGCAACCGCTTGGGCGATCAGAGCCTCTACTTCCGCCTCATTCTTCATTAGGGCCGCCCATGGTTGGCTCCAGGAGCTTCAAGGAAAGATCCCTGCGGAGGACTTCCGTACGCAACAGGATCTCAGCAAGATAGTGGCGGCCACAGAGTACGCAGCAGACGCGACTCTCCAGGCCGCTCGGTTTTCATCCAGAGCCATGGCCTCCAACGTTACCAGCAGGCGCCTGCTCTGGCTGAAACACTGGCAGGCGGACTCTAGGTCCAAGTGGAAACTCACAGCGGCCCCCTACCAAGGGGGAAAGTTGTTCGGGGACGCCTTGAACCGCTATACAACAGAAAACAAGGACAAACGCAGGGTCCTCAAACACGTGTTTAGGAGACAGGACAGGCGTTCCGGAGCCTACCCACGATGACAGCCCTTTCAGGCCGGAGCCAGGTACAACTACTCTCAGGCACCCCAGTCCTTTCCAGCCAGGCAGGACAGACAGGATAGACAGGAAAGACAGGCAGACAGGCAGAGCCCCAGACAACAATTCCAGGGCAAGCGGCCCTTTCGAGGTGCCAGCAGGCCTTTCCGGCGCTCCAAATGACACCTCATCAGGACCACCCATCAGGGGCAGACTCTCCCTGTTTGCCCACCAGTGGGAGGTCACCACCACGGACACATGGGTAATCAACACCATCCGTCACGGACTCTCCCTGGAATTTATATCCACCCCCCCAAATCGGTTCCTCCCTTGCCCAACCCCTCGCAACCGACTAAGAAGGAGGTTGATGGACGAAGCAGTAAACCATCTACTTCAGATATGGGCCATAGAAACAGTTCCAATGGACCAGAGGGACCAGGGATTCTACTCCATCCTCTTCGTAGTCCCAAAGCCATCAGGGGGATGGAGAGCAATTCTAGACCTCAAAGGACTAAATTACCACCTGGCATACCGCAAATTCAAAATGCAAACGCTCCGCTCCATCTTGGGAAGCGTCAGAAAAGGGGACCTCCTGACATCCATAGACCTCACGGAGGCGTACCTCCATATCCCGATCTCTCTGGCCCACCGACGGTTCCTACGGTTCGCGTACAGGGGGCGTCATTTCCAATACAGGGCGCTCCCATTTGGCCTATCCTCCGCCCCAAGGGTCTTCACCAAGATCCTGGCAGCCCTAGCAGCCAGCCTACGGATGGTGCCGATCAGAGTCCAGTGCTACCTGGACGACATCCTAATCCAGTCAGCGTCCACCCAGACCGCCGAGTCGGATCTACAGACGGTGGTAGGGCTGCTCCAAAGCCATGGGTTCTCCGTAAATTTTCCCAAGAGTCACCTAATCCCCTCAACAAGGTTACTCCACCTCGGCGCCATCATAGACACCGTAGAGTGTCGGGTATACCTATCCCAAGAGCGCCGGGAAAGCATAAGAAGCTCGATCCTCCAGATTCGCAGGAGGCGATCAGCAACATTGGCCAGCCTCTCCCAGTTGCTAGGAAAGATGATCTCGGCCATTGCAATAGTGCCTTGGTCCAGACTTCATTCCAGGGAGCTCCAATGGTTCCTGTTGCCCTTCCAGAGGCAAAACCTCAGCGCCTCCCCACAAAAAGTTCGCCTCCCGTCACAGGTAATAGATTCCCTCAGATGGTGGCTATCACCAGCCATAAGCAGAGGCTCAGGCTTCAGGGAACCAGACCGCATAATACTCACCACGGACGCCAGCCTCTTCGGCTGGGGAGCGCACGTCCACTCCCAGTGGGCACAGGGCCGGTGGTCCAGGACGGACCTCCGCCACAGCATCAATTGGCTCGAATTACGGGCCATCCACCTTGCCCTACGTCACTTCCAGGACCAAGTAGCACGACAGCACGTCCTGGTCCTCACCGACAACGTGACAGCCAAGGCTCATGTAAACCGTCAGGGGGGCACTCGGTCCCGAAGCCTCATGGCAGAGGCTCTCCTTCTGGGAGCCTGGGCAGAACGCAATCTAGCTTCCATCAGGGCCGATCACATATCAGGGGAAGCGAACACTCAGGCCGACTTCCTGAGCAGAACAATAGTGGACCACTCGGAGTGGCGACTTCATCCGAGGGTCTTCAAAGAGATCTGTCACCGATTCGGCTTGCCACGGGTGGACCTCTTTGCCTCCCCACACAACGCCCAGCTACCCCGATTCTTCTCCCGTTTTCAAAACATGGAGGCGGAACAGACGGACGCCCTCCGGAGTCCGTGGCCAGAGGGTCTCCTTTACGCCTTCCCTCCCCTGCCCCTCATCCCAGCAGTGATACGCAAGATCATCAGGGAACGAGCAGTGGTACTCCTAGTGGCCCCACATTGGCCAAGGAGACCATGGTTCGCTGACCTGATGAGTCTCTCTCTGGCGGAACCCTGGAGGATTCCCCCAGAACGGGTGTCGCTCAGTCAGGGAGACATTCACCATCCAGATCCTCAGTGGCTCCAATTAGCCGCCTGGCACTTGAGCGCTCGATCCTGACAGAGGAACTCTGTTCCCCGCGGGTCATCACCATAATACAGGCCTCCCGTCGGCCCTCCACCAACCGCATCTATGATGCCTTGTGGAAGAACTTCCAATTGTGGTGCTCCAGGCGGCGGCTGCCGTTTAGGGACCTCACAATTGCCCATATTCTGGACTACTTGTTAGCCGGACTCGACAGGGGCCTGGCCCCAAACACACTGCGCAGACAGGTGGCGGCCCTGGCAACGGTGCTCACATGTGACTCTGCAGAGACCCTGAGCCGCCATCCCCTTATCAGGTCCTTCCTAAAGGGAGCCTCCAACTTTAGACCCCTACGGTACACAGGTATCCCTCGTGGGAGTTACCACGGGTCCTCCAGGCCCTCACTCAGTGGCCTTTCGAGCCTTTAGCGACATGCGACGTGCGCTACTTGTCCCACAAGGTGGCGTTTCTAGTGGCGATTACGTCCGCACGATGCATCTCCGAATTGGCAGCGCTCTCAATCAGGGGAGACTTGTGCGTCTTCCACCAGGATAGGGTGACCCTGCGCCTGGATCCCACCTTCATCCCGAAGGTAAATTCCCTATTCCATAGGTCGCAGGACATAGTACTACCAGATTTTTGCCCCAATCCGTCACACGATAGAGAGCGACAATGGCAGTGCCTGGATGTACGTAGGGCGCTGAAGTGCTACATCACACGCACAGCGGAATTCCGTAGGTCCGAAGCCCTATTCATATCGTTCCACCCTTCCTGAAAGAATCTTAGCAAGCCAATTTGATACACATAGTCCTTGACGAATGACCAGAATTAAGCCCAAAATTGCTGTAATTAAGCAAAACAGGTGTTAAGTGAGTTTTCCCCAATTATACGACCTTTTTTTGCCACAGTTAAGTGGATCACTGCAGCTAAGTTAGTAACACAATTGTAAAATAAATCTGGCTTTCCCATTGATTTTGTTGTCAGAAGATTGTAAAAAATGATCACATGACCCAAGACTGCAATTGTCATAAATTTGAGTCAGTGTCTGAATTTCAATTACATGACTACAGGGGTGCTGCAACAGTCATAAGTGTATAACACGATCATAAGTCACTTTTTCAGTGCCATTATAACTTTGGATGGTCACTAAAAGAACTGTTGTAAGTTGAGGACTACCTGTATAAGCAAATGTTCCAGCTCTTTAGTATCTTGTTGAAGGTCTTGCATTATACTGCAAAGCTTTACCAGAAAGTCTTGGGAATTATTATTCTAAATAATACACCCTGTGGCAATCAAATATTGGATTCTTTGGTAAGATAATTATTTAATGCAAAGACCAGTCTTCTAACCAGAAACTAGTTCCAGAGAAAGAGGACCTTTTTAAAATTAAGTGACAGGTTGAGGTGATAAATACCGTCCTTGTCCTCAGGGAACAGTTTGTGAAGATCTTCAACAGACTTACAAATGGAAGTAGATTAATCACATATAGGAAGCCATTGATTGTCATCCAGCCAGTGTTTACTCATAGTGATCACATAGATTTTTTCCATCATAATCTGTCCCCAACCAAGTCCTTCAAATCTTCAATCGGCGTACTATAGCTGGTATGCTGATTGAAGACTTAAAGGACTTGGTTGGGGACAGATTATGATGGAAAAAATCTATGTGATCACTACAAGTAAACTGAGTCCATCCATCTTGCTTGTGGTCATCCTCTCATCCTAGTTTTCCCAGCATCCAATACAGTATTTCAGTATACTCCTTCCATCTTTGCTTGATCTTCAAACAGTTTCTATTTGCCAACTGATATCCTTCATAATTTTTAAATGTCATTAAACAATTAGTCAAGCATTATCTAGTTCTGTGAAACTCTTTGAGACTGGCTCTGGTTTTCTTTTTCACAATTTCAGTAGTTTATTCTAACATCCAATTTGTTTTCATTTGGTTCTCCATCTTTTTTCACATTCATCCTTAATCACTTCTTCAAGATCATTCCACAGTTCCTCTATAAATGGGCTTCAGGACTTGAAAGCAATATCTGATGTTCTTGAAAATGGTAGATACATGCTGAAGGTCATATTGTAGAAACTGGCTGGCTTTCTTCTCCTTTTCCTTACCATGACTTGGAATTTGCACATGTGTAGTTAATGATTTGTTCCAGATGCAAGACGTGGCCATATCTTTGATGCTATAAGTAAGCTTCTTCACTTTCCTTTAGCAATAATACTTTGCTTTCAATGTACTCTTTCTGGTAATCCATGTCTACAAGTGTTATTGGGTTTTGAAGGTGGTGTTAGGTATGAAGACATCATTGGAGTGGTCACAATTGGTAAGCCATTCTGTTTTATTTTGGTCTTTGAAACCATAAGATCCAAAAGCAGTTTCCTCTTTAATTTTCCAACTTTGTCACCTTCCAGGGTACACATTTCGAATGACAATTAGCACTTCTTGTTTGTATGTTCTGCCAATTTTTGATTGAACCTGATCATAAAACTCATGAACCCCTTCTGCATTGGTGGTAGGAATATAAACCTAAAGGGTTATCCACAAAATCTAATTGATATTATTTGGTCATTGATGGCATTGTAGCCAAAGACTGTTCTTGCTATACCCTTCCTGACAATAAAAGCAACAACAATACTGTTCCTTCTTTATTTTTCATGTTCTGAATAAAAGTTTGATATTCTGATTAAAAGTGTTTTCAGTCACAATCCATCTCAATTCACTGGTGCTTAAAATGTCAATGTGCAACTGTTCCATCTTTTATAACAAGATCATTATCTTTGACCATAATTAAGGTCTGATTTGATGTGATGTGATTTGGTGTGCTGAGCTTTCCTATATTCATGCTTCTCACATTCCATATTGACACTGTAATTCTTTGTCTTTGCAGCTTCAAATTTTGTTTTCCTGTATGACATTAGCAACTAGATGTTTCAGAGATTTTAACTACTTTGTAAACACTATTAATATTCTGAAAAGTTTTCAGTACTTCTTCAGTAGTATGTTGAGTGCTATCTATCCAGATGTGCCCATTTTCTGGCACTATATCATCAATAATTTTATATTTTCTATTCATGTGGTTTTTCTTGGTAAAATTACATGACCTGTATAGCATTTCCTTCTTCCATGCAGTATGAACTGATGTCTTTTCCATTGTAATTACAGTAATCATCTCCCTGCATTATCTTCTCTGTATCAGTACTGCCCCACATAGGTGGTTGCTTGCTTTTGATGTGCAGCTGGGATGACCTTCACACCTTGGATGACCCAGTGGGAATATTTACTCTTGGTATACACATCTGGGGTTCTTTATTTATCCCTCTCAGATGATGCATCTGCCCAGATAAGGCAGTACAGCAGGGAAGCAAAACTAGTCCATTAAAGGCAAGCATCCATTTTTTTCATTGTTGTCTTGCTAATGCTTGTCCATTTCATTTTTACCTGTACTTTAGATTTTTTTTTGTTTAGATTATCCTCAGTATACCCTTCCTTTTAGTAAGTTGCACAGCTTCCTTAAAACAGCCATTGTCTTCCTTTTGAATGATTAGTAACAGTTCAAATAACTACCGGTATCATAGTGCAGCCATTGAGCTCATCCACAATGTTTATTTGTATTTGCCCCAACTTGCATATATTCTGTGCATAAAGAAAATGAAATATCCAATTCTTTCTAGTCTGGTGTGTAAAATTAACGAAGATAATATCTTTGATTGTTACATATACAGTAGGAACCAGGAGGACTCAATGTTGAACCAAAACAGAATATGAGTGCTTAGATCATAGCTCAGTTTTGTATTGCGTTATTTAATCACACTTCAATTTTTATGGTTCAAGAGTGACTACATGAGAGAAGCTTCCTAAGAGAAGCAGTAGTAAAAATAGTAGGCAATTTCCTGTTTCTGTGCTAATATGATAAATTAACTGCTTTACTCTTCAACGTATCAAACCAGAAATAGTCTTTCCAATAAGCAAAACTCTTCTGTTCTTTTGTATATTTCAATAAAAATTATAATACTGAAAGGCAACTATTTCACCAAGTATTACATAAAGATTGGTAAAATATAAATGTAAATTTCCATTTTTATTTCTGGCAGCTTTATGTTCAATATTGCTGGAATAATGTTACATAATTGTTCTTTCAGTAGTAGGTTACTGAAGCAGAATTGGCAATGTTTTTTGCTAAAACCATCAAAATGTATAAATATCTGAGTTTTGTGATGCTTTAGTAGTAGCATAAAATACTGTTAATTGGTCCAGTGAGAATAGATGAAATTATATTAAGTATAACAAATGTCAAATAAACTACTGTTTTCAGTTATATTGTAGTATAGAGTTGAATGTGATGAGCATATCCCAATCACCTACCATCAACTTTGTTGTCCTAAAATTAAAATTTATTGGTGACAAAAAATTAATACTGTCCTGTTAACCAGTAGAAATGTCTATATTGGCAGATCAAATTTCTCTCTCAAGAATTTCCTGAAGAAAGTTCAGAGAATCTCCATAGTTTTGCGGCAGCAGATGAGAAACATTCTAAATTAGCTTTGTTATTGGATCTTGACCCATTTTCTTTTTTTAACTTCAGCAAGAATTTTTATCAGTTAGTCCTCTGGCTCCTTAAGTTCAATAGCATGTTTGCTATTTTAAGTATTTGTATGCAAATTATTTTTTCAATTTAAAGAATGTGTAATTTTCTTTTAATTCTTTGCTATAAATAAGAAATGTTAAAGTTAATTTTTTACAACTGTAGTGGTTCTACTCTACTGATTTATCTTCTCAGTTACTTACCATAAAAATCACAAAACCTATAAATATTGCATTAATAGAAATCTATTTAGTGCCTTTTCAAAACCAATTGCTTCAGATCTTTGAAATCTGTAACTGAGTTGTCCTATGCTAATCTTAATGTGTGTTTTCAGAACTTTCCTCTAATTCCAAACAGTGATCTGCTCTGTAATTCAGATTTAACATAACCACGATTGTGAAATCTCACAATTGTATTCATAAGTTCTTTGCAGAATTTAAAGTATTTTTATGCTACTTTAATATGAGAATGCAAATTGGAAACCAGAAGATACATTGGATGTTGAATAATATCTAGGTATATGATCTAGTTCAAGGGTCTCAAACTCCCAGCCACAGGCCAGATGCATTATAGTGAAACTGCGCCCACCCCATTGCCGGCAATGGAAAAAAAAGTCGTGATACGTCGCAACACGTCACGTGACATTGTGAGTTTGACACCCCTGATCTAGTTGTTGAGACAATTGTATTAGTCACACAAAACCAGATACACAGTTAAGTTCATATGTTATAAATAATTTGTTTGTATCCTAAACTGTATCAAGGGAATTATGAAAACAACATTTGGCTTCATCTGTTTTCTTATTCATAAAAATATCTCATTTCTTTCTGGTTTCATCAGATTATAATACCATTTAGGATGCATAATGGGTTGTGTTCAGATTTTAGTCATATTTGTAGCAGATTTTTCTGAAATTGCTGGAATTATGTCAATATCACAAAAGAAGAATTAAACTGAGAAAACGTAATTGCTCTAGTCATTTATGTAAAAGATAAACTGTCTGACCACATGCAGAGCTTGAAGCAATCTACCACTTTTGCTATAGTAAACTGCTAAACTGGGACATTGGCTCAGCAAACAAATGAATAATCAGTTCATACTGATTCAGAGTGTTAGTAGCACTGGACAGTATTTTTCAACAATATTCTTCCTTGAAAAACTTTCCACATAAATGCTTTCTCCTCTTGTACATATAGCTCTGGAAAACGTCTGTGCATTTCAGAGAGCAAGTTGCATTTCTGGTAGTAAGAAGCACTGTAGCCTCTCTTAGCAAGGCTAGAAAATGCATCCGAATCTAGATTTCATATCAGACTGTCACTACATGGTAGCAAAGCACATAAGCAAGCGTAAGGTGGCAGCTGACAAGTACACCCCTACCCTCTATTACAGTGAGGCAGAAAATTATTTGATTCGTTGCTGATTTTGCACGTTTGCCCACTGATAAAGAAATGATCAGTCTATAATTTTAATGGTAAGTTTATTTTAACAGTGAGAGACAGAATAACAACAACAAAAATCCAGAAAAACACATTTCAAAAAAGTTATAAATTGATTTGCATTTTAATGAGTGAAATAAGTATTTGATCTCTTAGCAATCAGCAAAATTTCTGGCTCCCAGGTGTCTTTTATACAAGTAATGAACTGAGATTAGGAGCATTCTCTTAAAGGTAGTGCTCCTAATCTCAGTTTGTTACCTATATAAAAGACACCTGTTGACAGAAGCAATCAATCAACCAGATCCCAAACTCTCCACAATGGCCCAGACCAAAGAGCTGTCCAAGGATGTCAGGGACATGTTTGTAGACCTACACAAGGCTGGAATGGGCTATAAGACTATAGCCAAGCAGCTTCATGAGAAGATGACAACAGTTGGTGCGATTATTCACAAATGGAAGAAACACAAAATAACTATCAATCTCCCTTGATCTGGGGTTCCCTGCAAGATTTCACTTCATGGAGTTTCAATGATCATGAGAATGGTGAGGAATCAGCCCAGAACTACACAGGAGGATCTTGTCAATGATCTCAAGGCAGCTGGGACCATAGTCACAAAAAAAAACCAATTGGTAACACACTATGCCTTGGAGAACTGAAATCCTGCAGCACCTCCAACGTCCCCCTGCTCAAGAAACCACACATACAGGCCCATCTGAATTTTGCCAATGAACATCTGAATGATTCAGAGGAGAACTGAGTGAAAGTGTTTGGGTCAGATGAGACCAAATCAAGCTCTTTGGCATCAACTCAACTTGCTGTGTTTGGAGGAGGAAGAATGCTGCCTGTGACCCGAAGAACACCATCCCCACCATCAAACATGGATTTAGAAACATGCTTTGGGGGTGTTTTTCTGCTAAGGGGACAGGACAACTTCACCGCATCAAAGAGATGATGGACCATCAAATCTCGGGTGAGAACCTCCTTCCCTCAGCCAGGACATGAAAATGGGTCATGAATGGGTATTCTACCATGACAATGACCCAAAACACATGGTTAAGGCAACAAAGAAGTGGCTCAAGAAGCACATTAAGGTCTCTGAAAGTGGCCTAGCCAGTCTCCAGACCTTAATTCCATAGAAAATCTGTGGACGGAGCTGATGGTTTGAGCTGCCAAACGTCAGCCTTGAAACCATAATGACTTGGAGACGATCTGCAAAGAGGAGTGGGACAAAATCCTTCCTGAGATGTGTGGAAACCTGCTGGCAAACTATAAGAAACGTCACAAGGGTTTTGCCACCAAGTACTAAGTCATGTTTTGCGAAGGGGTCAAATACTTATTTCACTCATTAAAATGCCAATTAATTTATAACTTTTTTGAAATGCGTTTTTGTGGATTTTTTTCCTGTTATTCTGTCTCTCACTGTTAAAATAAATCCACCATTAAAATTATAGACTGATCATTTCTTTGTCAGTGGGCATACGTACAAAATCAGCAGGGGATCAAATAAATTTTCCCCTCACTGTACTTGGGTTTTATTTTTAACAATAAATAGGGGCTAAGAAGTAGTTTAAAAAGAAAACATACAGTATTGCCTTACTTGCATCGCGACTGAACTGGAAACTAATTTCATATACCTCTGCTTAACTAACAATTTTACAATAGTATTTCAATCCACTTATTTTTATTAAAATCAACCAAAATGCATTTAATAATATAGAGTAGGTTAGAACACTTAATAGTACCTATGTACTATGCAGCATTCCCTGCTAATGATAAGGACACATCCTGTCAGTTTAGGCAGATTTTGGTAACCAATACCCAATTTTGTCCCATGTTCTCACCCTATTCTATGCAAGATAGGATATTTAAAGACTACATTGCCAGATACCCATTTAGGAAGTTCACAAATGGGCTGAAATGAAGGGGAAGAAAGAGAAAATTGGACCTGAATGGTGCTGATGGAAAAGAATGATAAATTTAAAAGAAGAACATTATGAACTGGTCATAGAAAGGGTAGAAGTAAGCACGGAATGGGACCTTTAGGCTCCCACCTTTGGTCATGCCTCTTTCTCGAACTTCCCGCCTCTGCCCATTTGCCTCCAACGTTCCTCCTCGGCTGGCCCTCCCCGCCCATTCTCCCTGGCCAATGGATCCCTGGCCCTCCGCCTCACATTCTTCTGCCTAGTTCTTTTGCTGAGGCCCCCCTTGTTCCGGGACTTTGACCACAAGGGACAGTTAGCCGCCAGCCAATCGGATGGGTGGCAGGCAGCAGCGACGTTGCTCAGAGGGGCAGCATGCAATGGCCGATCACAGGGGCTGTGCTGTAGGACAGCAGGTGAACAGCAGGGCTGGCACAGCTTTTCTGATTGTGGGGGGGGGAAGCCTGGCATAGGGCAAGAAAGAGGCAAACGGCACTGGTGCAGCTTCTCCAATTATGTGGGGGGGGGGAAGCCTGGTGTAAGGCAGCAGGCCAACTCCCCATTCAGTGTGAGACTGGAGTCCAGGAGCAGAGGCAATGGAGGAAAGGGTGGAAGAAAAAAAGGAAGTCGGTGCTCTGCAGGCTTTTTTTTTTAAACTGCCAAGGCTCTGGGCAGAGAGGGCAACAGGCAGGCAGCGGTGGGCAGGGGCTTCCCATTTTGACCCCTCCCACATGTCATTGCCTCTGCACCTGGACTCCAGCCTGACAGGCCTCTCTTGCCACAGTTGCTAAGTGAATCACTGCAGTTGTTAAGTTAGCAACACAGTTAAATGAATCTGGCTTTCCCATTGACTTTGCTTGTAAGAAAGTCGCAAAAGGGGATCACATGACTCTGGGACACTGCAACCACCATAAATATGAGTCAATTGCCAAGCATCTAAATTTTGATCATGTGACCATGGGGACTGTCATTGCTTTGTTGGATCCTGGTTCAGAGGAGTAGGAGTTGGAACTGGGACTGCCCAACAGGGAGGACAATCCCCTCCGAATGAGTAGAGAGGCCAGGGGCTAAGGATGAGGCAATCCCATGATTGTCTAATAATGGGGGGAGGGTATGGCCAACTAGAGAACCACCTGCAGGAGTGGAGCAGCTGCAAAGAGCCAGCGGAGATGACAGGCTCCAGACCACCTCTGACAAGGAGCAGCTGCCTTCCCCACCTGATCCGTGGATGAGGAGATGTTGTGGCCTGTCGGCCACCAGAAAACTCAGCAACCAATTCAGATGAGGAAGCACAAAAAAGGGCGCCGGGCTCAGCATCAGGGCCATCTGAAAGCTCCGATGAAAGAATGGAACTGTCACAGCCAAGGACAGAGGCAGACCCTGGGCCGTTCACCAGCTCTCTGATGGAAAGGTTGAGACTTCCATGCCTTGAAGCAAGTGAGTCAGGAGAGGAGGATCACTTGGGGCCAGTAACTGATGCTTGGGCACAGCAGAAGCTGAGAACAGTGAGAGGCTATGGGGCGGTCTTCGGGGCAGAAGAGTCACCACTAATGTAGCCCCACCCTCACTTGTGCAAAAAAGGCAGTGACTAAGATGAATAGGTGTGGCAGACAACTATTCATCTTCCTGCTGGTCAGCCATTTGTTTGGAAGTCCTGACACTTCTTGGAATTTTGCCAAGAGATTTTTCTGCAGATCCTGTGGTGCTGAGTGTGGGTGTGTCTTATGTTAAACAATAGCCAGCTTGCTTGAAGGACTTTTGGCTGCAAGCGTGATGAGACTGAGAGTAACTCTGGGTATTGGGAGACCCCTACAGGGGAAAAGGGAACGAGCTCCGTTGTTTGGAGACTGTGAAACTGCTGGCGTTCCTGAAATAAAGGAACATTAGAGACTATTTGGCGTGTCTGTTGTTTGGGGAGCCAGGTCAGAACAGGAGAATAGAGTGGAGGGAGGTACATAAGAGGTTGGTGAGGCTGATTGCGAGGAAGCAGCCCTACCTCTCCTCACAAGGAACACCTGGGGAAGGATGATTGAATCAGATGCTGCAGGGAGGTGTGCTTGTCGGGAACACCTGTGCACCTTCTTGGCTTTCATGAACACTGCCTTGTGAATCCTGGATCATGTTTCTTCTTTGGACTTCGCTTATGGACTCTGGAATTGACTGATTTCAGACTTTTGGATTGTGCCTTGTTTTTTGGGAACTCTGGACTATGTTCCAGACTTGGTACTTGGGGTACTGTTACTTCTCTCTTTGCCTCATGGGTTAGCTAGGACTTAGTTTGTGGAACCGGGGAATTCAGACAGGAAAACTGAGGGCTGGGGTGGAGCTTCATTGGCACTATTGATGGGTTGTTTGATACTGTGACAAGTGAGCAATAAATGGACTCTATTTAACCTCTACCTTGCCAGCATGACTTTGTCAGAACAGGGATGCTGCAATGGTTGTAAGTGTGAAAAAGGTCATAAGTCACTTTTTTCACTGCCATTGTTAACTTTGAACGGTCACTAAATGAACTTTTGTAAGTTGAGGACTACCTGTACAGTTTTAAGGGTACATGAGTACATGGACTTGCCCATATCCCTTTCTTGCTCATGAAGCTATTTTATTGGCAAGTAGGGATAACTGAGTTAATAAAAAACATACTATATGGAATACCACTATTTGCTATTATTTGCAAAGTTGTGCATTAACTATAATAGGTAATTTTTGGTTTGTTTTTCACAAACTTTAATCCACATAATTACTTAAATTTTAAAACAGAATATTATATAAATATCAGGACAATACGAAAGCTAAAACTTTAGGACCTTCATGGTGAACAGAAATAAATTTAAGCAATCCAATTTTTCTTATATACAGCATTTGTATTTAGTTCATTCTAAACTGAACCAATTTTTATCAGTTTATACATGATATATACAAATACTTTAGCTAACCTCAAAACATGTAATCCCAGAAGTATTTTTCAGAATAGGTAAAGCAAAACAGGAAATGCAGGATGTTTTGTGCTTAGCTGATACTGCCCAGTTTCTCTCTCATAACTGCCTATAGTTTAATGCAGACTGCCCTACTGCAGAAATGCATTTGGTTATAATTTAAAATAATATAGAAATAGTTCTTAAGGAAACTTTGTTCTATAAGAAAGTCTGGGCCATCCAGACTGTTTTTGTACTTAAAGAAAACTATACAGAGATTTTGACTAAATAAATATATTATACTACATTATTTATCTCTAATAATAACATAATTTTTGTAGATCATACTCCTCCTTGAATTTCATACAGCTACAATCTGAAAATGAGTGGCACAAATCTTTGGTATATTAAATGCTCAACAAAAAAATAACTGTGTCAAAAATTACGTTGTAACTATCATCATCACATAAATGGTTTTATTTTACAGGATTTTTTTTTTAAAAAAAACTAAGCATTTACATCTGGTGCAGTAGTCTTAGGGCAAGTTCATTACTTATCAGGTGAATTTACTTTTTAATTATAGATGTATGTTTTTTTCACAAAACTCAGAAGAGGATCCTGAAATTATTATAAAAGTCCAGCCAAACTGTTAATATTTTGTTAATTAAATGCCATTTTGCCAGAGTTCTACATTAATGAATATTTGTATTCAGTCTTGATCAGAAACCTGCTGTACTTCTACTTCTACTGTTTGAATAGCTTCTGTAACCTCTGCCACTTTCTGCCCTTGTTGTTGTGCTAATACATAATTGACAACTTGCATGATACTTTGGTCAGAAAGAGTAGAAACTGTTGAACACTCTTCAGTAGCTGCAACAGTGTCAAGTGTTTCTTCAGTGATTACTACAGTCTCGATCTCTTCGGTACAGACCTCTGTTTCTTGTTCTGGCACATCAGATGTTAAAATACTGATGGCATGTTCGACTTGAGTCCCCTGATTATGAAACTGAAGAGTGTCCTTTTCCAGCATGATTTTGCAAGGTACATAATCCCGATGAAATTTAGTCATGTGCTTTCTTAAGGTACGGGCATCTATGTAGGCTTCATTGCATATTGAACACACATAAGGTCTTTCTCCAGTGTGTGACCTTACATGACGTTTTAAGGAACGTGCATCAGCCCATGCAACACCACAAGTTAGACACTCAAAAGGTTTAACACCTATTCAACAGAAACAGAAAGAAAGCATTTACTAATCTTTAAAAGTCTGAACATTACTATAAAAACGATTAAGATAAGATTTTCTCACAGCCAGTAAGTTCATTATAATATAAGCCTTTATATAATCATTTTGCATAGAGACATTGCTTTGAAATTTTAAATCCAGGATATTTGGGGTTAATAAATATTTATTAGTGTTAAAACACAGAAAAATGGCATTACTTCCCATCTATTTGCATGTTGTTGTGATTATCATTTAAAAAGCTAGTTTTAGCAAGATAAAAAGGCAATATCAAGTTTCAAATACAACATATTAATATCTTTTCAGATACATAATTTGTAATTAGCTAATTATCTTTGCCTTCAGTCAGGTATGTAGAAATTAATATGGTGCAAGGACTGGATTCTGTTCTCTACAGATTCTATAAATTAAGTTTAATCTTGTAAATCATGAGATTTGTGGGGTGGGCTAGGAATTTGTCATCTATTTTTTCCATACAAAAGTGAAAGAAAATAATAGGGCAATTGCAAACACAGCTTATCTCTTTCAGCTCTCTTTTATCTTTCCTAAAGATATAGGATGGCTAAAGCAGAACCATGTTTATACAGCCATATCTTTATTATTTAATCAGTAAATGTAAACACTGCTAATTCAAGTTAAAACCATTTGAAACAAACACTTAAATAAATAAATAAATAAAAAAGCCATTGAAATGGGAAAAATACCATAATAAACAAAAATAAAGGATAAAGATGGCAAAATCAAAACTAGAGAGAAATTAAAAAGAAATAGACCCACACAAACGAAATCTATAAGGGTCTCATTTATTCATTTCTATCATGCTGCCACTGAATGATTTATATGAGATAGAAACATGAATATGTTTCAGGCTAGCACTGATGATGTTATCAAGTTTGGATAATGAAATGTCTGCAAGAAAACAACCAAACCTAGAGAGCACCAAGGACCCCTCAAAATAAATATATTCACAGTATGTCCTAACAGAAAACAATTTAAAACAAAATAAAATAAACCATAAAGTAAGCCAAATGAAAGTAGCAGTAAAAAGTAACAATTAGGTTAAAAGTTAAAAAGATTACTAAACAAGCTAGGTAGTTAGAACACATATTTGAATTCAACAAGGATGTCATGACCCCGCTGGACTTGTCTTTCATTAGAAATGGGAAGAGGCAGAGGAAGTAGAGTCAGAGCTTCAGCTCTGCCATGTTTACCTTGTCGGGCTGTGTTTAGAGGTCTAGATTCTAGTCCACCTTGTCTCTCATCTCCCTTGGTTTTATCGTTTGTTTATTGAATCCTTGTCTTAACCTGTGCCAAGTCTTGACTACATTACAGCTGTCATCTTTAGCTATAGAGAAAAGGAACTCTTTCCACCAAAAACATCTACCCAATTTGTATTATTTCTGGACTGTGGCAAGCAGCAGCTTGCTATCTTGTTGGCTGGCACAGAAAAGAGGAGGCAATTTGATCTTTACAAGGGGACTGTTCCAGAGAATTGCCACTGCAGAGCAGTAGTTCCAGCCTCCACTTTCCCTCACTTCCTAAAAGTGGGGAACTGAGCATTTCTCCTTGAATGACCTAACAGGTTGGGACAATTCAGGTTTCATATAAAGTTAGGTACATCTTTTTTTTTCTGTCAACTTTAAAACCTTCTAAGTTTAAAATTAAATACCAGTTTTGTGAATGTCCTTCATTCCTTTAGAGAGGGTGTAATTCAATTTTTTTTTAAAGGAACATGTGACTCGTTCCCATGATGTATTCCTAATATGGTTTTATTCTGTAAGGCTGGTGTAATGAAAACCAAAAGTTATTTTAAACATTTCTGAACATTGGTTAAACATTATTTTCCCCTGTGGGCTTAATACCTCTTATTTTAAGTGATGACTATGTTTCATCTTGGGATGAGCCAATGCATGAGAAACTGAAATGCTAGGGTTTCTCACTTAATGCAATCCTGATGATGGGATATGAACAATGGTGGGATTCAGCCAGTTCGCACCAGTTCAGCAGAACCAGTAGATAATGTTTTGTTGCCCAGGCCCAGAATGGACTTCCGGAAGTGGCATCCACAGAGAACCAGTTGTTCACATATCTGAATTCCACCACTAGATGGGCCATACATCAAAGATATGGAAGCCTAATTAGATCTGGCTGCGATACCCAGAGACGTGTTTTGGGACACTCATTTATCTTTTTCAAGCTAAATAACTGCTCCTAATTTCAGAAGCACCCTATCCCTGGTAAGATTTAGTGATCTCCCAATAGCTGCTCCCAGAGGAAAACTACAGGACTTTGCCCCTGTGGTGAAGAGGTCCCTGAAACACTAACCCATGCCTTTTATACTGTTTCTATTACAAAGATATCCAGATCAACTCAGATTTGTAGACCACATAGATCCCTTTTATTTACAGTTGCTATTATCTAACTAATATGCTCTTTTTCCTCTTAATGTGACTAAGTTTTATTATTATTGTAAAATAATCACTCCTTTACCACTAGTTTTATTGAGTGTAATTGTGATTTTTATTTGCTGTCTCACACTTTGTTTTACAGGTGATCTCTGACTATAATAAATATATTATCTTGAATATCTTGAATATCTTTCAGAAAGGTGATATTTTTAAAAATCAGTCTTGTTTCATTTACCTTCATGGTTGTTCATATGCCTTCTGTACTCCCGAAGCTGGGTAAATTTTCTCCCACAATGTTCACAAATACGTTCCAAATTTTGTTTTGCTCTCCCTTTCTTCCCGTGAGTGGCTTTTTTAACATGCCTCCTGTACAAAGCTTTTTCATAGAACTCTTTGCCACACACATTGCATCTAAACACGAAGAAAATAGCAGCTTGATAAAGTACAAGAATAAAAAAATCCCCACCTTTTAAATCTAGTATTTGAATAGACTATTGTGATAAAAAATGTTAAGATGCTTACCATTTCTGAAAGTAAGGACAAGTGAAAGTGGAGAACTAGTATTAAAAAGCTAATATTTTCTTGAAGGCTCAGAGAGACAATGAGGCCCTTTATATACCTATAAATGATAAGTTTTTTTAAAAAACCTCTATAACCATATATAAATACAATAATTAAGGATGCAATATTAGATAGCATACGTTAAATAAAACAATAGAAAATTCCTACTCAGGTATACAGCAATATAGTTTCATCTTGTCTCAGCAATAATGTTTATGACTCAGGAACACCCTTTTTATGACTTCTTTTCTCAGTTCCAATGGCAATAGTCCTCAACTGAAATTTGGGACAGATAAGTTATACAGAGTTCATTAAAAATACTGTTTTTTCAGTGCCATCTGCTTTTTCCCTCATCAGCAAACTAGCAATAGCTCTATGCATTTTTGTTGACTAGAACTTTTTGTGCCCAAATAACACAATGCCCAGCTTCCATTGATACCATATTCTCACTCCACAAGATGGATCTTTTTCTTATTCCTTGAAAGCAAGCATGATGAAAATTGGATAACAGACTGCATTTTTCAGTTACATAAATTAAACAGAAAAGTTTAGACATCAAGAATGTTTTCTTATGGAAAGCAAATATAGGAAGGAATTTCTAATTTATTACAGGAAAAGTTTTAAAAGAGTAGTTGAAATCAAAAGAATAAATCCTCTAGTTACCTCAACTACTTTGTCCAAGCCACGATTTTTTCAGTTTACCAACTGCACTTATAAATAAAAGCTTACTATATCAACTGTTCTTCCTTTTTGCTACAAAACACCAAGGTGACATTCTCATTAGTTACTAATAAGAATAAATAAAATGATATTAATTTCCTAAATTCTAAAAACTGTTTATTGATTGATTTTCTTAGAGTTAGAGGCTGTCAGCTTCAAATAATCGGGTGGTTTACAATGTTAAAGTAAGAGAGAAATTTCTACTTTTAATTTTTTATTCTTTTATTGGTATGTTCTGGTTTTAATATATTATGAAATTTTAACAGAATAACAGAATTGGAAGAGAGCTTGGTGGTCTTCTAGTCCAACACTCTGCTCAAATAGGAGAGTCTAATATTGGATTTTATGGAAAAACAAATCTAAGTCATTTTGAAAGTCAACTGGAGCATAAATAAGTATCTTTTACTATATTCCAACCTGTGGAAAAACCTCACGGAAATTAGGAATATAACCTGTTCTTATATTCCATGATAGCTAACTTTACTAAACGGTTTTAGTCAAAATGTTTTAAGTAATAACTACTGGAGTGATACAGTGTTTGTAGAGGAAAGCTGGTGTAGTTAAAAAAATAGCTCTCCAACCTGCTACCGGTAGCAAAAGTGAAATACTAGAACTAGAGTCTTGTGAAATTCTTATGTTGCCTTACGGCTTGCACATTTACACCCTCTTTTTAATTTTTTTGTTTGCAAAGAGTTCTGCCTTACCAAAAGTTCTTAATAATTCAAAAGCTTGATACTGAATGTCAAAATCTACAAACAAACAAAACAAGTTTATACCGTGATATAAACTCTGGTAGACTTTGCTGGAATTGAATAAATTGGTAAATAGACTGCCTAAATAAAAACATTCAAAACAAAATTTTGAGGCAAAATAAAGTGAGCTTTTTTTCCAGTAACCATTGGGTATGATTCAATATAACATTTTGCATTTAAAAGTTATCCCATCACATAAGCAAAATTACAGGTTACATAAAGCTGGCTAGAGGCTTTCTTTTAAATCTAAGTACTTGCAGCTAAGAGTATTCAGCTTGTTTACCTGTATGGATCAGTAACAGAATGTGACTTTACATGAGAATACCAATCCTTCTTCCAACTATAACATTTCCCACAAAATTGACATTGAAAAGGTTTCACTCCAAGATGTTTGTTCATATGCTGGCGGAGATCCCGAGGTTCATAGAAACTTTTCTCACACCTGAAATTAGATTTGTGATGAATAATATAGAATACATGTATATAGTCCTTAGTAAAGAAAAAAGGGAAAGATTACCACAGTGCAGCCATATGTATACATGCACTAATACTATTGCTTCATATCTGAAAACAATCCCTATAAAAATATGAAACAATCTGCCTGTGCTACAAAATAGTTAATCCTTTATCAGATTATGAAAAAAGGGATAATTCTAAAGTAATCAACTTTCCAGAACTGTTTTCAAGACTATTCTACAACCAATATTGCTACTTTTCTCTGGAATAAATAACATTTATAAAATAAAGAATGGTTTCAATTTGTTGTCTTCAGAATAACTATGCAGTGGAAAAATAAGATTCATACAATTTTAATGAGCAAGAGCACGAAGTGAAAATAAGCAAACCAATTTTAGGGATCCCAAGAGGTACTAAAACAAGAAGCATTGGTATATTCAAAGACACTGAGGAATTACAAAAATTAAAGAAATCTAATGGAGAACTCACCCATTCAAGTAAAATGATTCTAGCTCACTGAGCACTAAATTCACCCAAAAGCTATACAATGCTTAGTCTCAATATGAACCCAAAATATGGGATGAGAGCAAAATACTATACTTGAAATTACTTATAATAAAAATATGGTTGGCTGAAATCCTGAACAGGAGGATTCCCTTTAGAAATTCCTTCTAGAGAATGAATTTGTATGGAGAGTGCTGAAAAGACTAAAGCTGAGCTCCTGTTATAAGAAAGCAATAAGGAGAAGAATAAAGAAATTAGAACGTTTTCAAATGTTTTTAAGAGGCAAAAATTCCAGCCAAAACAGCCTAATAAGAATGCTGAGGAAGATTCAGATCATGGCTATCTGGAACCCTGAACAATGCTACAACTTAATAGCTTAAGTCCTACCGTATTTCCTGGAAAGTAAGAACTACTCCTAAAATAAGCCCTAGCTTGATTTTTAGGGGTGGGCATAATATAAGCCCTACCCCCAAATAAGTCCTAGTTTAGGCGAGGTGCATGCCTAAAAATCAAGCTAGAGTGGGGGTGGGGAAGTGGAGCTGCCCCAACGCCTCATACCTGCTTACTGTCACAGCTAGGCCTCCCATGAATTGACACCTGCCTCGCCTCACTGGCCCACTTCTTCTGCAGTGTCCCCCGGCCTGCATTTCGCCATCAGAGGCCTTCAGGAAATGCCTCTGCAGCTGAGAATGGAACTCCAGATTCCCTCCCGGCCTGCATTTCACCATCAGAAGCCTTCCAGAAAGGCCTCTGACGGTGAAATGCAGATTGGGAGGTGCCACGTGCGTCAGTCCAGAGGTCCATTCTCAGCTGCAGAGGCATTTCCTTCAGCCGCAAAAGAAGTGGGCTGGCTGGGCGGGGCTGTAGGTGCCACCGCTGTGAGTTGAGACCCTGGAAAAGACATCCCCCCCCCAAAAAATAAAACCTGGTGCCTCTTTTGGAGGCAAAAAATAAAATAAAATAAAATTAGACCGGGTCTTGTTTTCGGGAAAACGTACTCTAAAAATACCTAATAAAAATGTTAAGATACTAACGTAAAGACTGCTTACTATAAATTATTTCAAAGTTCTGAGAAATTTTGTAAGAATTCAACTAAAATTTAAGTAATTTTTGCTTTCATCAAGAATAAAATAGATAATCACTTATTACCCACCAAGATTAGCCAAGCTACTTTCAAACCTTTTAATTATACTTACTGGTTGCATTGATAGCCACGGACTTCAGGTTTGGGCTGGTGTTTCTTTAAGTGTTTACTAAGCCCTGAAGCTCTATGAAAAGATTTTCCACAGTGTGAACAGAAGTATTTTGATTCTCCTGAAAATGATAAAAGTATCTGTAATATATGGCTAGGCAAACTACAAACCACATGCAACTTGCGAAAGATACTTGGAGCTGAGAAGCAACCTAGAACTAAGAAGAAACTTCCTGACAGTTAGAACAATTGACCAGTGGAACAACCTACCTCTAGAAGTGGTGAATGCTACAACATTGGAAGTTTTTAAGAAGAGAGTGGACATCCATTTGTCTGAAATGGTATAGGGTTTCCTGCCTGAGCAGGGGGTTGGACTAGATGACCTCCAAGGTCCCTTCCAACTTTATTATTATTATTATTATTATTATTATTATTATTATTATTATTATTATTATCTGATGACAATTTGGCAAAAAGAGATGTAACTGTCCCCTGATTTTTGATAGGAAACAAAATATTCACAATTCATTAATTCTCTTAACACGTGTAAACACTTTCTAAAACTCAAATAAATAATCCAACCCTCCTCATGTTAACCGCCCTGACAAATCTTAATCTTCTTACTTTTATGAAACCATTATGCCACTATTCTTAACTACTATGGCTGTTTCCTATTCCCAAATAATATATGAAGTAAAATATATTAATGATAATATTCTGTATGAAATTATTTTTCAGACACTGATTAAAAACAGTTGGTCAAATATAGAGCATAAGAAGGCTGACTTTAAAGACTCTACTCAAAGATGTGTAGAATGCTTCACTTCCTTACTGAAAAATGTGGCTGTAGTTTAGCATACATATTTTATACATTCCTGAAAATTGACTCTATATTTGATACATTCTCTTTGAGCTTGTTTGGAAGTTTCAACAGGTAGCACAGCTTCTGTACATGCTCAGAATGAAGAATGGAATATTGGTCCCATACAGGTTAGTTGCCCAACCCAACTGCGCATTCAGTCCTGGAAATAACAAGGGAAGAAGCCAGCCAGTCCAGCTGGCTGGTTTCTAGTCTTAAAAAAACACCCATAAAATTCCCATTGATTGACATCTTGGCCACACTGATGGTTAAATCATGTTTATTACACAGAACCAATCTTGTGTAATTTTTGGGATGTATAAAATTATAGAAATAAAGTGAAAGAAGAAATCCATTAGATTGAGAAGTGACATTATAGTCCTTTTTGCATTATTGTATTTCTGCCATTAATTAATAATATGTGTCATTTACCTGTGTGAATGCTTACATGCTCCTGAAGGCTTCTTTTTGTGACAAAGGACTTGTCACACAATTCACACTTAAACTGCTTTTGTGCCTCATGCAACACAAGATGCATCTTTAAACCATGTTTGTAGGTAAATGACTTTCCACAAATCTATTAAACAACAACATCACAAAAATAGTATTGTCTTTCAAGGTGAATCACAATATACTAAGATGAAAAAAGCTTCACTGAATCTGCTTATACTGCATGATCCATAAGCATCTGACATTTTTTTCCCTAGGGCTAGCATTCTTTAGGACTGTTAGATCTGAATTGCAAAAAATCCATACAACCACTCAGTGACAGTAAAGTCATCAAAACCACCCACTTTTTGCTACCATCTAGTGGTCATCTGGATTTTGCAAAGCTTTGGGATAACTAGATTACTTTGCTGGAGAGATGCTTATTTTATTTATTTAGTTGCATGCTGTCCTTTCCCTCACAAGTCCTGTTTGCTGCTTCACTATGATGGGAGAAAGGGAGAGGGTGTTCCAGGCAGGAATGAGCAACGACCCAGGTGGGTATGTGAAGGTATATTTTCCAGTAGAATTTCCAAGTTGTAAAGGTCATCCTAGTTGCACAGCAAAAGCAAGCAGCCACCTATATTGGGCAGCAGTAATATAAAAAGTTGCTGGAGGCAGATCACTGTGCTTACAATGGCAAAGACATCATTAGTACTGTGCAGAAGACAATTGTAGTGGGATTCAAGGAAGTTGGATAGAAAGAATAGATAGAAGATAGAAACTTTGGTGTTGGAGAAAATGCTTGAGAACATCATGCACAGTCAAGAAAACAAATAAATGGATTGCTGAACAAATCAATCCAGAGCACTTGAGATACAAATTATCCTTTTTTGATGTTATTTTCTGTTGTTGTTGACTATCCAGACATAGTTTGATTGGGCAATTTTATAAATCAAATGACTATAATGTAAATGTCCTACTTCAGATACATTATGCAAAAACCTAGCGCTTTGAAAATACTCTTGATGCTGGGAAAGATAGGGGGGAAAAAGGAAAAGAGAGGATCAGCAAGTTGGATAGACTCCGTTGTAGCAGTAATAAATGCACTGTTGGAAGACCTAAAGGACCAGGTTAGGAACAGACTACAATGGAAAAATCTATGATTGCAATAAACTGACAATGTTTTCCATACCTGAAGAGTCTGGGGGACTAATAATCAAAATAATTTCATAGATTAAAAATAGCCCTCTCAAAAATAAATAAGCCTACTTACAATATAAACAGCATTAATAATATTAGAACTATCCAGAAATATGCAACATCATGCACTTGTCAATGTCAGACTTTTATCACAGTATGCCCTTCGCCTGCAGCAGATGAAACAACAGATGTTAACTGCTCTCCTGAAATTCATGAGGAAACAGATTGGACTTCAAAGGAAAGGAAATCCAAAACTTACTTTCTACCACAGAAAGTGCATTAATATTAAAGTGAAGAAAACAGGGGTTTTTTTACCTTACATGCATGTGGCTTTACACCTGTATGTTTCAACATATGGATTCGCAAAGAATAAAGTTTAGGCAAACTTCTTCCACATATATCACAGATAAATTCTCGTTTAGTTCTTCCCTTTCTGGCAGCACCACTTTCTTCTGTATTAGCAGTTGCAATAGTCACTTCATTTTTTTGGGTATGACGAACAAGGTGAGCTCGCAGTGAAGCACCGTACTGGAACTCTTTTTTGCATAGCTAAGGAAACAAATATTTGACTTCCTGTGAGAAATCTTATAAAAAAAAATAGGGATATAGGATGTGTGTATGTGTATTCACATTCAGATGAAACTAGTGTATGTATCAATTCAAAGATAAAAGATTTAATGTTCAGCTGTGGGAAATCTGGAATGCCAGATGTGTCTAATCAACTCTATTTACATTTCCCAGATATGGAAATGACTACCCCACTTGCAATATAATGTTTCAAACCATGGATTTTGATCATTATGAAATAAGGATTAAAATGTATGTTCAGGAATACTGTCAGGTTAAACTCCATCAGAGAAACTTGTCATTCAAAGAATATATTAACACTGTTATAGGAATCTTTACTCATAGTACATTTTACCAAGTGCTTACTGGGCATTTATAATTTTTCGTCCTTTCATGTTTCAGTGTGTGCATTATAAGAGCATAACGTCTCTGGAAAACCATCCCACATTCACTGCATTTGTGTTGAGCTTCTGCCTCAGTGTGTTCTATAATCTCTCTTTTGGGTTGCTTCATCTTCTTGCCTCTTTGCACTAGCTTCATAGCAACCTGATTAAAAAATTGATATTTAAAATTAATATTAGTTACACAGAAAACAGAAAAACCAACAACTCAGACATATTACCTGCAGAGAAGCAACATACATGATCAGAAAAGCCAATCTTTTTTGAGTTAACTCCTAGTGACTTAATGAACATAAAATATAGAAGTTAGTTGCCATTACTTTTCTGTGATATTTTTTAAAATAGTGCAATGTAGCTTATGGCTCTGATCTTTCCTGAAAATCTCCCATCCAAATTCCACTCAGTCACGACCCTATTTAGCTTCCCAGTCCACCAATCCAGCCAAATCATGCCCTTTACTATGACATACAGTATAATCTCATAATTGGTAAATATATCTTGTTAGTTCTATCTAAGGGATGGGAAGCAGAAATATTCGATTGGCCTCAAGAAATTTTTAAATGCACTTAAAAATTTGTATCTGTATTTGATCGAATACAAAAAATTATTTGAAAGAATATCATAATCTCTATATACAATTTTTGTGTGTGCCCACAACGCATATAGCATTGAATTCTTAAGCATCCTTGAAGTAAACCTGTCTCCCATAATATCTTACAAGATCTGTTTGATCGTACAAGGTTGGTGGGCTCTGCATTCCTTTGATTAAATATTATCTATCAAGACCTGGGAGACATGCCTTCTCTGTAGCAACACCTGCCCTCTGAAATGAAGTCTCTTCTATCAAGATCCAGATGGTCCCCCCTTTGATGTTGTTTAGAAGAGCAGTGAAGACCTAGCTCTTTACCCAGATCTTTAGTGAAGGCGAGTGAGAACTCTTGCTTCATGCTATCTGATCTGTCCCACTTGCCATCTTTTCTTTTGATTGTTGTCAACTGCAAATAGTTATTGAGAACTGGGTGGCACACAGATTTAATTAATATTATCACCCAGCTACCTTTCTTGAGGTAACATCTGTCCCTATTTCAATCAGCTATAGTTACAGGTCATTGCTATGTAAATGTATTAACTGGAAAATTAAAATCATTTTGTTGTACAGCTGATATACAGTATATATGGTTTTTAGGTTCTTTAAAATGTTAGTATATTATCACTTTGTGGGCTTGCCAGAAAGAAAAAAAGTATTGTAAATTTTTACAACTTCAAGATTTTTATAGATAATCCTGTTCCCCCCCCCCCCACAAACACTTTTTGAAAAATTAGAGCTTGAGCACTTATACCTGCTGAATAGCTGATTTGAGGGCTGGCTTTCTGTTCTGTAGTTTTTTCTCAGTACCTTTGTGCAGTCGAATATAGCCACCCTCACTAACAGATCGCTGGCGAAGCTTGCTTTTATAAGTATCGTCTTGACTAAAAGTTGTGGTCTCTGATTGTGACTGTGGAATATCCTGCATTTTACAAGGCCTACCACGTTTTCGCTTAAGTCCTTCCTGGGAATTCTCAGCAGCAACTTCTGCATTTGTTTCGCTGCTCACATTATGTTCACTGTTCACATTTTGATCTTCATTTGTATTTTTATCAGCTTCATTTTCAGCCTGAGTACTAACAACTTGCTCTGCTACTGAAGGCTCAGTTTGCACCACAGTTATAGTTTGATTTGTGGAACATTCCATCTCTGGGGCTTTCTCTTCATTCTCTATTGTTTCCAGAGCAGGAGTATGCACCGGGAGCTCAGGAGGATTCTTCACAAGAGGCTCTGAAACACTTTGCAATGCAGTTTCAGATACAGTCATCTCTTCTGCCTCAGTATTTGAAGCTGTTCCATTCACAGTTGCTACTGGATCTTCAGTAGATATTGCTTGCTCGGTGCTGGCAACAGGATTAGCTTCATTTTCATTCTGCTCTAAAATAGTTTGAGCTACCTCTACTATTTGAACATCTCCTTTCTGGTATACGGTGATTTGTTTATCTTCCATCTGTTTGTGTACATTTTCACAGATTTCCAAGACCTCTGTCATGAGAAGATGCTGAGCTAGCTCAGCTACAGCTGCCATGTTACAAAAATCAAAAATTAATTCTGAAGTGTAAGCAAATTCTAGCAAAGGGAGGAAACTGGCCTTCCGAAATCCTGCACGTATACACACAAAACAAATAAACAAAATTAGAAAGCTTTGATAAAAGAATAGACCCTCACCATTTATTTTATAAAAACAGAAGCCTGACACTCTGATGAATACTGAGAACAGGGTCTTTTCAATAGCTATCACACATCTCAAGAATCCTCTGCATAGAAATACATTCATTCCTTATCTGCTTTAAATAAACATTTGCTTCAGTGCTTTTCACTTAAGTCATAAGCTGCTATGATGTAATTCTGTATTTTAACATTATGATATAAAAATAATTTTAGTTATATTTAAATGTGGTGCATTCATATATACACTATTGTAGATTAGGTCCTTTTTTATCTTGAAAGATAGGACATAAATTCACTAAATAAATAAATCGGGGGAATGCTGTACAAATTAGCTTCCTATCATATTAAACAAAAAGCACAACAAATAAAAAAATCCAAGCATCTTTTCTTCAGGAAAACCTGACAGCATAGTCTAATATATTTTATATATTTGATTGATTTGCCTTTTAAAAATCTGCATGTTTAATAAACTCATTGATATTATCATACATTACCTGAAAGATCTACTACTGCTTCATGGCTGGAAACAGCTCCCTTTTCAATAAAAAGTTCTCTGAAGTATTCACTGTTGGATGCCAAAATAGATTTGTGTGCTTTGTACACTTCTCCCTCAATCAGCAAGGTAACATCACAGAACTGACTAGAAAGCCGCTGTTGGTTCAACTGATTCAAAATAGTTTGAGAATGTTTTGGAGAAGATTGTTTCACGAGACCTTTACTGTCAACCTGGCATCAAAAAAGACAGCCCATACCATTACAACTAAAACAAGCAAAACAAATTAAGTATCATAAAGCTGCTATGTATAAAAAGAGTTTATAGCATAAATGTAAAAAAAAAATTCCATGCCAATTATATATGAACATTTACTTACAAATACAAGTTCATGCTTGGCTATTGGTTTCTTTTTCACTGGTTTTGGTGATGCTGCTGGCAGTGATGTGGAATTGTTTATTTCATCTTCTGTTTCATTACTATCTTCATGAGATATTGCATCTAATCCTAGCTCTTCCAACATTTCAGAAGGGTCTGACAACGATCTAGAACGATCTAATTTTTCCTGGCATTTGCTACATTCTTTAATATAATCTTTAACTTGCTTCAGGATACCTAAAAAAACCACAAAACCTTTTTGTATATATTGTTTTATTCATGCATAAATTGATATATTTGAATTATTGTTTCAATATTGGGCAGTTATTTGAAAACACTCATCCTTTATCTTTTATTTAGATGCATGGAAACAGATTAAATCAAAGTCAATGCTTTTGCTTATTTTCAAATCTTCCTGTCAAGTCAGGACTCCTATCAGTGTTCAGTCCTATACTTTCCATAAATGTACAAAATAGTTTTCCACACTTGTGGCATAGTATTGAGAAACAAAGCAGAGAGGATTCTTTACCAGTCATATTTTCTGTTCTGCCTAAATAGAATGCTCTGGCTATTTACATCACTACTGTAGACTTCCTATCCTGAAATCCATAATTATGCAAAACAAAACAAGTCTGATCCATTAAAATTGATATCTAATAATTCACAGAAGATATACAGTTGCCTTCTGTCTCTAGTAAGCTAACTTATGTAAATTAAAAGAGCCCCCTTCATTAGTGCTATATCAAATTTGAAATTGCATGTCCGCTGTGCATTGATTGAAGGTTATTACAAAAAGAAAATATGCTTAAAATTTAGACACTCATTTTATACAATTTTTGTTTTTTTAAATCACTGTTTGGGGATTACAGTTCACATGGGCTCAACATATGGGTTCAAAATGAACTTTTTTACATCGACAAGCATTCATTCCCCTGCAGAGTCAAGGCACATCAAATGTAGAACTAATCGAAAAGCCTTTTAACCTAATCTGTTGATCAAACAAGACCCTAAATGTTTTATCTGAGTGTTCAACACGCATCATGCAAAATGACGAAAATGGGGTTCATTTTACAACGATTAACCGTGGGTAAGTTATCCAGGGGAAGACAGCCGATGAACTGAACTGGCGTTTTTCCAGCCTAAGCCCATTCCCACGAAAATTCATCTTTGGCAACTAGCAACGCAACTCCCTCGCCTGCGTTTTTAGCTTCGAAAGAGAGCGCTTCTGCCGAACGAAGGCGGCGCTCAAGACCAGAGGTGGGGCGAGTTAAGTCGCGCGTGTCATCGCGCCGCTGCGAGGCACCTCCGAACGCCCAGCCAGCGTGCTTGCCCAGCGCTCCCCCGCCCCGCCGAGACCGGTCATGCAGGGACCCCCTCTTCCTCCTCCCATCCCCACCCACCGAAGCGCCTTTCCTCACCTCGCCACCAATAGCGCCTGGAGAGGCGCTGCCAAGTCTGCAAGCGGGTCCGGTGGGAACCGTCCGTTTCCAGGTGGGCTGCCCGAATGAGGCGGCCGCGACGTTCGGCCTGCAGGACCACTTCGAGTTCGGCGAAGCGCTGCTGGTCCCGCTGCCGGCGCTGGTAGTAAAGGGTCCCTCCGCGCACCACATAGCAGGCGGCGGCCTTGCGGATCTTGCGCTTGACGTTGCCCTCGGTGCCCGGCGCGTAAGGCTCGCGCTCGTTGGTCAAGTAGCGCAGGATGGCCAAGTAGCTCTCCTCGCTCGACATGGCGGGCGGGGAGGCGACTGGCGGCCGACGGACGCCCCCTCGTCAGCAGAGGAGGGGGCACTTCACCCGCTGAAAGGAGAAGTTCCGATGCGGGTCCAGCTCTGTACCGGGGGTGGTGGTGGGGTTGAGCCCTCGGGTTCCCAGCGGAGGAGACGCGAGGGAACTCTCCGGAGAAGATAAGCAGGCGTCGCGGGTGGGTGGGTGGGTGGTGTCTCCTGTCACAGGTGTTAGAAAGGAGACCACTCGGAGCGAGCGAAGGGAAAAGCAAAGAGAAAGGGGGAAATACGGGAAGGGTTAAAATAAAGAAAAAAACCGAAGCATCGGGTCCAGAAGGAATCGGGCCCCAGGAGGTGGAACTGTAGTTTCGCGGTCCGCGGCGACGAGCAGGAGGAAGAAGCGCGGGCAGCAGGATCAACGGAAAGACAAAATGGCTGCTGCACAAGCGGAAGTGAGGTCTGGGAAGATCTAGCCTAGCCCTGCGAGCAGCAGAGGGAAGGGGAAGCGTTTTGAGGAGCGTCGCCATGCTGGAATCGGGCAAGCTTTGCCAGCCATTGAAAATAATCTGCCGTTTTAGTATCGGCGGAGACCGGTCAGCAGGAGTGGGAGATGGAAGACAAATATAGGCAAAATAGTTTGTTTAAATTGCATTAAATGTAGTTCCTTTCTTGTACTGAACTAATCAGTCTGCAATTGCCAGCTTGGCTAGACTGTCTGCTCGTACGATATTTAAAGTACTTCCATGAGAACATGAAAGTGACCTTAATTGGCAAGATTTACAGTTTAATTTTATAAAGTAGCATATTCGGTATCTTTCTGCACTTTCTACAGAAACTGAAAAATTATTACTGGAAAACGTAACTCGGTTTGAACTTTATCTCTAAGGGACTTGCAAAACGGATTCCTATCTTTTAAAACTTTTTTTCTCTCACTTGTTCGTTTGGATAATATGTAGTATACCCAGCTTGCAGATAAAATTTAATTCATATATAAAGGGTTTTTTCGGACAAGGTTTAGTAAACAAACTTCGTTTCAGAATTCCCAGCTGATATGTTTAGTAGAAATTCTTGGAGCTACAACTTAACAGTCGCAGTACATTTATTTATTTAGCATATGGCATGATTAGTTTTACCTAGATTAGTAAAACACAAATATAAATGTTAAAAAGATTTATGTTCAAATACCAATGACTCTACACCAGTTGTTCTCAACCTTCCTAATGCTGCGACCTCATGTTGTGGTGACCCCCAACCATAAAATTATTTTTGTTGCTACTTCATAACTGATTTTGCTACTGTTATGAATCGTAATGTAAATATCTGATATGCAGGATATATTTGCTTTGTTACAAATTGAACATAATTAAAGCATAGTGATTAATCACAAAAACAAACTGGGTTTGAAGATAAGCAATAAGATGGAAAGAAAATTAAGCAATGAAACAGAGTTCCTGGATTAGAATTTATTACACCATCACATTAAAAATAAAAGTATTTCCAATCTTGTTGGAAAAACAGTGGATTCACTCCTACTGATAATATTATTTAGATCAGGGCTTTTCAACCTTTTCACCGATTGTACCACTTTTAGAATATGGCAACATTCGAATACCACCAGTCACCTACCGGTAGCGAGGTGTCAAAAACTTGACCAAAAAAAAAAATATTGGAAAAAAAGTGATAAAGTACAGGTAGTCCTTGACTTACAACAGTTTGCTTAGTGACTGTTCAAAGTTACAACAGCACTGAAAAAAGTGACTTATGATCATTTTTCACGCTTATGACCATTGCAACATCCCCAGGGTCATGTGATTTACATTTTGATGCTTGGATACTGATTCATATTTATGATGGTCACATTGTTCCAGGATCATGTGATCACCTTTTGCAACCTTCTGACAAGCAGTTAGTTGGGAAACCAGATTCACTTAACAACCATGTTACTAATTTAATCTCTCCCTTTTTCTCTCTCCCTCTTTCTTTCCCTCTTTCTCTCTCTCCCTCTCTCTCCCTTTCTCTCCCCTTCTATTTCTCCCTCTCCCTTTCTTTCTCTCTCCCCTTTCTCCCTCTCTCTCTCCCTTTCTCTCTCTTTCTCTATCTCCCTTTCTTTTTCTCTCTCCCTCCCTTTCTCCCTTTCTCTCCATTTCTCTCTCCCTTTCTCTCCCCCTTTCTCCCTCTCTTTCTCTCCTTATCTCTCCCTCTTTCTCTCTCTCCCTTTCTCTCTCCCTCTCTCTTCCTTTGTCTTTCTCTCCCTCTCTCTCTCCCTATTTCTCCCTCTCTCTCCCTCTTTTGCTCTTTCTCCCTCCCTCTCTTCCTCCTTCCCTTCCTCCCTCCCTCTCTCTCTCTCTCTCTGATTGGGGATCGATTTGGAGGAGGGGAGGGGAGCGGCTGAGGGCTGCCCGTGTGACTTTGAAGTGGCCACCTTTGGAAGCACCAAGGCTGCTCCAGCCAGGCTCGAGCCGGGCAGAATGGGCAATGGGAGAGGAGTGGGTCGATCACTTTACCGGCAGCTGGGACTCCGGTGCGCCTTCCCGGCTAGCGGGGCCTACAGTATCAGGAGCCTTGCGAGGAGGCAAGCCGGCATGAAGAGCCAAACCCTTTCTGCAAGGGAGGGACATGTTGAGGGAGACAGCCAATCATGGGTCGTAGATTCTGACGGACGGCTGGCCTGAGCCAATGAGGCGCCAGAGGACTGGGAGCCATAGTTGAAGGCTGAAACGCCTTTAGCTGTAACTGCTCGCTTGTGTTTGTGTGAGTGCGCTGGCCCGGATCAATGTTGCTTTCCAGGTGATAGGCGCTTCTTCAGGGCTCAGCAGATGCACTGGGATCAATGCCGCTTTCCAGGAGATTGGTGCTTCTTCAGGGCTCAGGAGAAGCACCAGGATCATCTTCGGAAGAAGCGCCAATCAGGCAGAAAGGGGAGCTGATCCTGGCACTTCCCCTGAGCTCTCCCAGCCTTGGAGGAGCGCCAATTAGGTGGAAAGGGGCCAAGCTCTCCCGGCCTTGGAGAAGCACTGATCAGGCAGAAAGGGGTGCTGATCCTGGCGCTTCCCCTGAGCTCTCCCGGCCTCGGAGAAGCGCCGATCAGGCAGAAAAGGGTGCTGATCCTGGCACTTCCCCTGAGCTCTCCCGGCTTCGGAGAAGTGCCGATCAGGCAGAAAGGGGCGATGATCCTGGCGCTTCCCCTGAACTCTCCCGGCCTCGGAGAAGCGCCAATCAGGTGGAAAGGGGCCGAGTTCTCCTGGCCTCGGGGAAGCACCAATCAGGTGAAAAGGGGTGCTGATCCTGGCGCTTCCCCTGAGCTCTCCCGTTCTAGGAGAAGTGCCAATCAGGCGGAAAGGGGGGCTGATCTTGCCGCTTTCCCTGAGCCTTGCCAGCAGGATGCGCACCTCTTGGTGTCGTATGGTTTTCAACGTTTCGCTTGAAGCAGGGATGGAAAAAGAAGAGCCCTGCTTGTCACGAACTGAGATCAGACGGTTACTGGCGTCGCGGCTCAAGGCGCATGACAAGGGAAAGAATATGATTAACACCGCATGCGCGCGCGCACACACACAGCGCTTGTCTTCCACATTTTATTCACGTCAATCTTTTTCTTCATAATATTGGGAGTTGAAAATAGCGACTCTACACAAACGCACACACAAACACGCAGGCGGGCACACCCCCTCTCCTCATTCAGTTCCTTTCCTTGACTCGTCCACTGCACGTTCCTGAGGTGACGGCGGCAGCTTTGGCAGTGTCTCGGTTCCTAAGACCATCGGAAATATGTTTTCCGATGGTTTTAGGTGACCCCTGTGAAAGGGTTGTTCGACCCCCAAAGGGGTCGCGACCCACAGGTTGAGAACCGCTACTCTAGACCATCTAACCATTGAAATGCAGCATTGTGTATATTAGAGAAATCAGACTGGACTGATATATGCCCTCAGCTTATAGCCTGTCAGAATGTGATTCATGGGACCCTACATTTACACTGAGGAGAGGATACTATGCCCCATTTATATTCAGAGTCCCAGCAGACGCCATGTGAGGTGCAAATCCTATTCAGGATTGTCCACTGCTGACATGGTAGTTCAAAACCTGGCACCTTTTTTGTGGGTCATGTGTATGTCTTCCTATGTCTGGGCGTTTAGAGACGCATTTGACTTTCCATTGGGATTTGATGTTAAAGTTGTTGGGTAGATGTGCAAGTGGAAGGCTGCCATGCACTGTAGGAGTGAATTGCTCATAAATTTCTGTATTCTCTCCCTAGTGCATCTGGCCTTTGTAAAACTGGTGGGTTGCAGCACACAAATTTGACTCAACTATCAGAATACTGTAGATTTGAGCCAAGTTCTGTTATCATTATTAAGTTACAATAATTTACATTATAGTAACACGCTGAATGCTATAGCCTAAAATATACAAAATTATTTTTAAACATGTAAGCATCTCTGGGAGAGATTTTGTAGTTGGTAGTATAAAAATTGTTTAATTTCAAGCTTGCAAAATGTTTTTCAATAGCATTTCTGAACTGTTACATCACCATTAACATCCTATTAAATGGCTTTATCAGCCTAAATAACAAAATAATAAATACTTATCAGTCTATCAATATTCTTCCTTAAATCTAAATCAGAGGTCAACCTTTTGGGCACCAGGGACTGGTTCTATGGAGATGTTTTTCATGGACTGGAGAGGGTGTGGTTTTGCATGCTGCCTGCATCCTGTAGATGGGGCTTTGTTTGCCCTGACAATTTTTGGCATGCTGCAGACTGGTGCCAGTCCATGGACTGGGGTTGGGGACCCCTGGTCTAAACCATGCAAAATATTATTCATGTTGTAAACTAGGATTTCTATGTTAATATAATATAAACTTATTCTGCGTTGGCTGCCAGCATAAAGTATAGGGTTAAATTATGCACTGTTTATGAAAATATAGAATTGACTAAATTACATATTGACTATTTGAAGGCTGTATTAAGAATCTATAGTACAAAATGGTGTGGAGACCTAATGGGGAAGATGCTTGCCTCTCTCTTGAAAGAGTTTAATCCTAGGTAGTGGCAAATGTTTCTCTCTTAGGGTACAAAGAAAAAATAGCTGCTGCAAACTCTACCTAGGTGTCAGGAGGGACATCCGACCAGTAAATGGTCAGTTCCATGCAGTCACCCCAAATAGGGACTAGTTGCAAAAAGGTTTTTTAAATTATTATTAGGGATCTATAGTCTTTTCATGTTTATAAACCTAGTTGCCAAGTTCACAACAAATATCTTGTAAATTCTGATTCATCAATATCTCTTGAGATTATAAGAGTATGTTGAATTTTTTAAAAAAGTGTTTTCCATCCAATTCTGTCTTGAGTAGGAGTTTCAGAATCATGTATTTTCCCTTCTAATGGAAAACAGCTGGTGCACAGTTTTGCCATTATTCCGTCTCCACGCAGAGAAACAGATAAGTGGTCATAAGTCTATTTAATGGCAGAAAACATAATTGTGATGCTTCACCAGAAAATAGTTATGGCTGTGTGATGTTCAACTATCTACTGAGTAGCTGCTGACAAGATAGTTGAAATATGATGAAATTTATCCTGAGTAAAACTATTGGTTTTCAGTGGCAAAATTCCCTGAATAAACAACCAGGACATAAGGCATTTGGGCAGATTAGGCAAAAGTAACATGAATTTCAAATGAATTTACCAATATGTATTGAGATTTAAGTCCTTTTATTTCAACTAACATTAATATAATTTCTTAAAATACAGACTTTCCTGTATATGCTTTGCTAATAGCTGTTTTTAACAATGTTTGCTCACCATTGTAAGTTAATTATGTAATGAAAATAACCTGAAACTTTCAAGAAAAGAGCATAGACCAATTATAGTCAAAATTTTATTTGACATAATCAAATCAGCACAAATCAGCGTTTCCCACCAACACGAGGAGCAGAAACTTTCACAGGCTTCACAATTTTTTGTTTTGGTGCAGCCTTTGTTGGTGCCTGGAAATAAAAAAACAAGAAGACACTCATGAGGTATGCTACATATTAAGTGAGTGTAAACTAGCATAATGCGTATAGATGAACTTCTGGAGAGGGGTCCAGTCTGAATAAGAACAAAGTGTCTCAATCATTTGAACAAAGTTTTCACTCTTGTCAGAAATGCTACACTATGATCTCCTTTGCAACCATTGGACTGAAGGAATTTCATATTGCAGCCTTTGAGAAACAATTACGGTACCATCCAACTATCATATTTTTTAAAGTTTATTATAGCCCCTTCCCTGACTGAGGACTGGGGATTACAGATACTTTTAACAGTGTACTCAGAGCAGAGTCCCACAGAGAACCCAGATTACAACAGGGCTGGAAAAACAATGTAGTATCTGCATAGTAAATTTGGATATGAGAGACTTGAATTCAAATTTATATTAGATCCTAATACTCATTCTTGACTCCTAGGTCAACCTACTTTAGAAAATTGTTATGAAAATAAAATATCCTTACATATATAATATACTATCACTTTGGGCAATCAAAGGAAAGGTGAAACATAAATGAAGCAAATTAAGAAAAAAATTGGATATCTTCAAGTCACTCACTGATTTGGTAAAATATAAAGTATGACACAAACTGATAAAGATTAGAACACAGGAACAATTTGATTTCAAAGTCACAATTATTTTGTAAATAAGAATCTACAAAGAATGACACAAAACATAGTCTTGCTTTAACAGACTTTGCCAGGCATTACCTTTGTTGTAGAAGGTACTGCTTTCTTAGTTGCCTGCTTAGCCTTCTTTGCCTCCTTGGCAGCTCTGTTAATTATATTGAAAAAAGATTAATAACATTTTATTATTTAACATCCAAAATGTATGGAAAAATATGCCTGCTACATAGCAGAATAGGTGGTTTATGAATGTGTGGAGACTTTTGGTTACATATTATTATTATTATTATTATTATTTAATTATTGCGATTTCTATACCGCCCCTCTCCCGAAGGACTCGGGGCGGTGTACAGCCCAAAATTAAAAACATCAATATACAAAAAGTAAAATGAATTAAGAATAGATTAAACAATTTGGCCCAGAATCCATTTAAAACCCAATACATTATGTCTTAAAAAGCTCAAAACAATTATAACCTTGCTAGTATCAGAGCTCCTATCCCAGGCCGGCCTGTCGAAAAAAGTATGTTTTCAATTCTCGACGGAAGGAACGCAAATCCGTACGGAGGGGAGCTCGTTCCAAAACTCAGAATTCCATTTGTAACCTTGAGAACCTAACCCTGGATAGATAAGGCCAAGATTTTCTGCAACATTAGGTTCCCTTTAATCACTTAACTCTTCCTCCAATCAAACCATTTTCCCTGAACCCTATCTCCATTATGAAATTCTGTCAATGCTAAGTACATAATCTGTGACCCTTAGACATAGCAAAAAGCAGGGGTCCCCAACCTAAGGGCCATGGCCCACTACTGGGCTGTGGCCTCTTGGCCAGCTGAAATGGCTGGCCGGTGCACACACACATTCTTCCCCACTCGCACTAGTGCGCATGGTCCCATATGCGCATGCATGGGGGTGTGAATAGGGCTGCTAGCCCAGGTGAGTGTGCACAGCCCATTTGCGCATGCATGAGTGGGGTTGCTAGTGCCAGGCAGGTATGCATGGCCCATTTGCGCATGCACAAATGGGGCTGCTAGCGCTGCACCGTTTACTGACAGCGCCATTTGCGTGCATGCATGCACACCAATTATGGAAGCTGCTTTCCTTCCCTCTGGGCTATGAGCCCAGAAAGGTTGGAGACCTCTGGCATAAAGGCAAAGTGTAATTTCTAAACCAAAAAATATTGCCTACTCTGCCATATATCAAGAAGGGAAATTCTACACAATTTTTCAATTTAGTTGCAGGATCTCATGTGAGGCACTGATTTCTCTTTTAAGAATTTTATCCCATTCTAGGTAGCAATAGTTTACAGATATTGGTAATTGCTTAAAATGATGCTTTCCTTACCCTAGTGCCTGAAAAGGAAAAATGTAGAGGAGATGAATTGCCTATTAGATGCTTTAAGTAATTCCCTACTTATAGTATCTTCAGGCACAAGCTGCTGCTAGAGTTACAGCATCAAAGTATTCTTGATGTCTTAAAGCATTCCTTTTTGGAAAAGGGCTTCAATTAATCTCCTCATCCCTGTGAAGGGTCTGGAAACAGATCTAGCTATTGGTGAAGCTATTCCTGGTTTAAGCACATACCAAAATAAAAGGGTCCCAGACCAGAAGTCACCAATTATATTTTTAAGTTAAATTGTACTAATTTTTTTTTAGCCTAATTCCCTTACATGTGACAAGAAGCGTACAAATGAAGTAACATCTCCCCTGTTAAAAATGCATAATCAAATGTTATTTTTTACATTCAGCCAAGGATGTCAACTAGATCAGCAGCCCCAAACTTTTGGGCACCAGAGATCGGTTCCGTGGAGAGGTTTTTCCACGGACCTGGAGGGGGTGTGGTTTTGCATGCATGTTTGTGCAGCCTGGTTGCTGGCATGCCAGGGTCCAGTGCTGGTCCATGGACCAGGAATTGGAGACCACTGACCCATATCATAATCATACGTTTATACAGAATAAGAATAAAACGTACTCACCTAATGGCCTGTTCCCTTTGGGCTTTTCGCACTTCAGGCTTCTGATTTCTCTTAGCCATTATTTCAGCCAAAGAAGCACCTGTTATTGCTCTATGGCCCTTAACAGCACGGCGTGTACGTTTCTTTTGTACCTCTTCCTTGACAAAGAAATAAATGCTTCAAAAAAGTATCCATACTTGCAGAAGCTCAAAAAATTTCACAGACACACAAACACACACACACAAAGCCTTTTGATCATATCAGATTGGAGTATTTTATGTATTTGCCACAGCTCAGTTTCTCACCTCCTACCTCAACTCCAAGAAATATTTTTTTGTATTTTTATCTGTAATATTTCACATTTTCTGGTCAAATGAAATGTAAGAAAACCAACTTTTAAAAAAATAAAATCCACATTGGAAGGTTTTTTTCTTGATATAGATTCTAGTCTTTCACTTACCAGTAAGACAAATATGGAGATATCAAAGGTTGGCTAGCATGGACTGATAGCACTGTCACCCATGAATACACAATGCTACAACTCTACATTAGAACTATTTTTCTATACATGTTAGGCTATAATTCTTTTCCAATTTACCAAAAATGTGATTTACTTTTGATTAGACAGATGTACAACTGTGCTGTACATTTCTTGAATACATTTTCTTTCAACTAGCTATACGTACCCATTTTAAAACACAGCTTAATGGATTTTCTTTCCTAGCAACAGAACACGCACACTACAATCACTCAATAGTAGTTTTCAATAGTACAATAAAAAGGCATACAGATTTCCTATTCCCATCAAAATAATTTAAACCAATGATCCTATATCAAAGGCCACAGAAGATATTTTTAACAAATGGATTGTGTAAAACCATGTATTAGATATAAATTATGAATGTATACATTATATCACAACTAAGCAAAGCCTGTTCCACAAATTATGTGCACACAGAATATGAATACTAAGATATAATCAGAATAAATGTGGTACAATAAATCAGAATAAATCTGCTAACATGTTTTATTAAAAAGGCAACATTTGATGACCTGTACTGACTTTATTAGATGAATAGAATAGCTAGACTAGGATTTGAATTGGGATGAGACAGTGGTTGGGAACAAAGAGGATAGTAGTTATATAGATGCAAGTTACATGTTAAAGGAATGGTTCCATTTCATTGTTTTGAAGTAATGGCCAAATACTATCATGACTTCAACAACTTGTATCCCGCTCCTCAGCATTGACTTTCCTTCCAACAAGGTGACAATGTCACAGTAAAACTGCACACATTCATTTTACAGGAACCTACAGGATTAGTTTACTTCATGCAAATAACATACACTTCCAGCTTCCATCCAGAAATTTTAATAAACTCTATCATGGTAGAACCAGGTTGCATGCTACAACTGTTTATTCTGATTCTCTTAGCAAAGATACTCCACTAATGGAATTAGATTAGATATTCAGATTCATCCAACAAGATCAATAGACAATTCAGTAATAACAGACTGAGTAAAGCACTTTCTGAAGTAATAGGTGGAAGGTTATATTTGCATGTAATATTGAAACTGAAGCAAAAATAAACTACAATGAATAAGAATCAGACCTACAACAAACCCAATGTCTACTCTGCCCTCAAATCTATACTAACAGCATTATCACATCTTTTTGTGATATGTGTGTGTGTGTGTATATATATATATATATGTAAATATAATTACAACAGAATTCAAAATAAGAACAAAGTAATACCAGAGCATTTCAAGCACCCAGATTACTTCACTTATTAGAAAAATTCAGGCAATTTAAAAAAACCTCATCAAAAAGACATTTCTAACACATAATTGTTCATTGTTAAACTACTTGTAAACTGTCTCACAAGTAATTTGGTTGTGTATAACCAAGCTACTTCCCCTCTTACTTCATCCCAATTCAATCTAGGTACTGTATGCATCCTATAAATTGAACGCAGTATGCCTTTTAATAAAATGTAATGATGTTTGTAAGGGGACACAGGAATATTTAAGCTGTGAAGTAAAATAAATGTCATTTTTCTGTGATATTGTTTATTATTTTGAAGGTTCTTGCTCTTATTAATACAGGCAGCCATCATTATTCAGTCTCTGTAAACTAGCAAAATACTTACTGATTGTCCTTTCTTGTGCTTTCGCCTGTATAAAACAGTCCAATTAATCTGACGGGGATTTCTCTTGGACAGGAATGCAGATTCACATTTTGCATTCAAAAACTGAAAAACCTGAAAGATTTGGATTATTTTTTAACATAACATGCTTTTTGTATCACTGCAGACTGACAGTGCAGCTTAAAACAATTCTAGATCTGGGTTAGCAATAGTGATTAGCTGAGAACTAGGCAATATACAAATTAAAACTTAGCTATACCCTAACCATGTTATTTTGCAACATTAAAAAAAATCCTGAATAGTCAAGATGCTAATTTTTTGCAAGTACTCCAACAGTTGTTCTTACACTGTATCCAAGGTATGTAAAATGATCTACTTGTTGATTCCTTAACCTCACTGCTCCTCTGGGCGAGCCAGGTAAAACGCGTAAGTATTTTGATTTAGTAAGACTTCATTTGCTATATAGCTAATCATTCCTTTTAGGTTGTTCCAAGTGCTGGCTAGGAGGGGCATATAACCACCAAAAATTAAATCTGTAATTATAAAACTGGATGGATATGTAACAATGTCAGTGATCTTTCCAGTGATTTTATCAAAATATGATTTCCATGCATATACTGAAAGGGAATTGCAAGAGAATAGTCATACTATGCCAGATACATATATATATTTTTTACGCCTTACCTTCCCGTCCGTCCGAGCATAGCGGCGGCCATGGCCGGGGTAGATCTTGTACCCACTGAAGCTGCACAGCTCGACCCTGCATTCCAAAGTTACCGAGAAAGAAATTAGCAAACTAAGAAAACGCAAACCTACCCCACTTTATGTGCCAAGCCTGAGGATGGCCTCGGATTAAACCTCGGCCCTGAGTCTTACTTCATAATGGTGGCAGCGGAACAACCCCACCGGCTCCTCCAGCGTATAAGAGAAAGAGAGGCTCTTGGGAAACCGGATTCTATCCTTGCGCGGGGCACGATGGGAACGCCCGCTGGGCGGCTTGTTATACGATGAGAAATGTTGCGCTTTCATTAGCTGGTAGTTTAATTCCTAAAGTAGATAAAATTCATTATCAGTGACAGAAGAGGCCTTGAAAACTTTGTACTGCAATATAAAATCTCCGATATTTTTTTCCAAGTGTTTTTTGTTAACCAATCAGTACCTAGCCTCAGCACGGTTGCCTAGCATTGGAAGCAAGCGGGAAGTATGGCGGCAGCATCGGTTGCGGAGCTTTCCGCAACGAAGACTGAGGCAGTAAAGCCATCCACGGGCGCTAGTCAAGGTAGGAGTGAAATCTACCGATCACGGGGAGCGGCGAAGATCAACTATTTGGGGAGCTTGCTAAGGAAGCTTTTCGTTGACCGTTGGGGGGGGGGAACTGAGTATCGCGCGGAGCTATATGGGGACTGTAGTTTGTGTGAGCCTAGATTTTGATCAATAATATGAATTAATTTTAACAATGCACTACAAATCCCGAAAGACCTTGCGAGCGGTTGTTTCTTTGTGTAGTTTGTAGGAGCTGTAGCAGTTCTCTTTGCTTGGCGTTTTTTATATGTACATACACGTATATTGAAATAATTCCAGACATTCCTTTGTGCCTTCTTTCTATATGTGCACATCAAATACAAGTGTAATGAAAGTTATGTAATTAGATGAGATACTACTATCATTCTTTTTAGTAACTAGTTTTTGTCCTGAAAATATTGCGGTATTTGTGTCTCTTTGAGGGAGAGGTTGTGTTGCAAGTTTAAACTCTTGTTACATGTAAGAATTTATTTTTTACAGGAGGGCAAAATTGCACAAGGGAGTGTTCCGTTTTAATAATAACGGTAATATGGTATATTTTAGTATGTACATTTTCTTTAACAGATTAAATCTTTGTAGAGGAAGTGGCATATTCTACAGACTATCTGGGTGTTGGTAGAAATTCTAGCCCACTGAATAACACCAAACAGCAAGTTGAAATTAGACAGAGATTTATTAGCTACAACGGTTTGCAAAGCGTGGTGGACTCCAAATAAATATTTGAGCACACCTAGTCACAGTAAAAACACACATTATATACATTCTATCCCAACGCCTTGGCCCCTCCTCTGAGGTTACAATCTTATCAGAGCCGCCTAAACAAAATACATTATCCCTGCCCCTTACTATTTTGCTTCACCTATTCCCTTATATGTACTTTATCATGAAATCCTACAGCTCAATATGGAAATCCTATAGCCTACGTGCAGAACTCTTACAAGGTACGTGTACATGTAGAAATTGTGTAGAAATCTTGCAGTCTACGTGTAGAAATATTGTGTAGAAATCTTACTATCTGCGTGTAGAAATTTTACAGAGTACGTGTCACTTAACTTTACTTTTTATTCTAAAATTTTATTCCTAACATGGGTAAATAGAGGACCATATAAAATCAATACTGTTATTAGCATCTGCTATGGCCAGAGTAATCAAGGACTATGTGATTAAAACTAGGCAACGCTTTCCAAAAGCCAACTGCAGAAATTTCCAAGAGGCATGCAGTGGTAGTAATGGGACTCTTCAATCATTACCAAGTCTGTTGAGAAACAAATTATTAAACCCAAAATCTTTCAAAAATTCCAGACCAATCTTTATGACAATTTTCCATTTTAAAAGATGAATTAGAAAGATCAACTACACTACTACAGGTATCCGTGATTTGATACTACTGTTAACCAAGAAAATGGAAATGGCTGAAACACTTGGGGGGGAGGACACAAATGATGGAGTTGTTGATTCTAAACATGAAGATCTTTGTAAACAAGTTACTAAATCCTGTCAAATTACAAAAAAAAAAACCAACCCAGAACTATATATACCCAGAAATATGGACCTGAAAAGATTTATGTCTGGTCAAAATCACTGTAAGAGCACAGGATAAATTAGGAAGTCAGAAAGAATCCCAGAATAACTTCTATGGATCTGTAGGCCACATTATAGTTCAAGACAAAGTGTGACTCCACCATTAGAAAAATCCTCGGGGAGAGGGGAAATGAGATTTGTAATAAAGGTTGCAAAATGATCGCCACTGGTCACAAAGAAGAATATTTGTCAAAAAGTAGCTGGATGATACACTATATTTTTGTAGAAATGTTCACTGCTGAATTTCTGGTGAGGACATAATGAACTAGGTGTCCCTGAAGAAACAGAAATGGAAAAATGGCTGAAATTAGCAGCCAGAAGATGGGTTCTGGCCAGCATAATCTCTCCGGAGAAAAGAGATTGTGGGATCATATACCGGTACATACAGTCCAGGCAGTGCTACTCATAAGTAGACTGCAGAAATGGGTGTTTTTGCAGTCAGCTGGTGAGCACAGTGGAGGCATGTCAACTATGGCCACAGTTATAATATGGCAAATATGGACATAAAGCTTGGCCAAGCCTCATTTCTTAATCACATTTGAAATTTTTCTGTTTATTGTGCTTTCTATTTGTTTTTATCAGTACAATTATAATCCTTAATAAAATCATTTTTAAAAAGAATGCCCCATGGATTGATGAGGCAAAAGTAGAACTTCAATTTCCAGACTAAGTATATGTTATTATGCCTGATAAAAGTAAACATTACATTTCCTCTTTGAGGGAGATGGGCAGTTTAGAAATATGAAATATAAATAAATACCAATAAAAATGTAGTAAAATCTTTGCTGCCTCAAAACCTGGTAACCTGTCATCATTAAGTGAGGCAGAAATTCTGCTTTATAATAGAAAGTTTTACCAGAGACCATCATGGTTATCATTGACATGAAGTTCAAATGGATCTTGAAGTAAGACAGTGGTTTCAGATACAGAAATAAGTATACAGTAGAATGGTAAAGCCCAAATGCAATGTTTTGAAATGGCCAAGTCAGGCTAGAATTAAGCCCCATAGAAATGTGACAGCTCCTGACATGAGCAGGTTATGTTAAAACACTTAAGAAAAAATTTGCTTGACGCTATAAAGAGTATGTTACAAAAGCTAAAGCTCAAAATATATTAAAGGTTGACAGAGTTTATTAAAAACCAGATTTTTCAGATATATTAAAAATAAAGAATAAAGAAATTGGTGCCCACTTTAAATGCTGTATTGCAAAATCCTAAGAGTTATTGTATAGGGCATGATTGCATAACGTCTTTTAAATTAGCTGTGTTCACTTTTTTTAACATTTGGATTTGTTTTCTTCTTATTTAACAGGTTCTTTAATAAATTGGTCAGGCCAGGGTTTACAAAAACTAGGACCAACTTTATCCTGTAATGCAGACATACATACTTTGATTTTGGATAAAAATCAGTTAATTAAATTGGAATACCTGGAGAACTATAAGAACTTGATGCAGGTAGGTTTTTATATATATATATATACATATACATATACATATACATACATACATACATACATACATATATATATATATATATATATATATATATATATATATATATATATATATATATATATATATATATATATATATATATGAATAAACATGCTTTGTTAAATTATTTAAATTTGGGGGGAAATTTGGAAAAAATAAATTACAATGTTTCATTCTGTATGTTGTCAGCAAAAGTTATGCTCAATAATAACTCTTAGTGAATGTGAGTCTAATACAATGATTCTCCAGCTTTATATGGAAACAGCATGTACTGAAATTAGAACAACTAATTATCTTTGTGTTCATTAATATTTCTTATATTTATTGGTTTTGAAGTAATTAAAAGCTTCTGACAGAATATTATTGGGAAGACCTATTCTGTGAAAATGAATTTTGAAAGCACTTTTGTAGGTGCAGTCACAAAGAGACTGATATGAAGGGAGGTTTAAACTACGTTTAACTTCCAATACAAGAATGCAGGCCTGCAGATAACTGGTAGGGATTTATAGGTTAGTATCAACATTTTAAATTACATACAAAAGCCTATCTTCATTAAGTCACTCAGAGTCACGTTGTAGAGGGAGATGGGCAGCATAAAAATTTAATACATAAATAAAAATAAAATAAAATGCATGGTTGCAACTCTAGTGAAATGTGCCTCCACTGTCAAAGATCAATCAGCTGCTGTTGTTCTCCTAACAAGCTTTCAAAGTCATACCAATGAAAAGCATGTTGGAAATAGTCTTAAACAGGTAATGATGAAAGCATGGGTCATTGTAGCAGGAGCTTCGCACTTCAGTTTGGGTTGCATTTATTCAACGTAGCATGATATTCCAGATTGGGTTGCATCTGATCCAACCATAGCCTTCGCCTACAATGCTAGAGTTTGGTACTTTGCAGTAAAATACCAACCTCTAGCATTGGTTGGTACGTACATATTTTCCAATTTATAGTTTTCCCCAAGAATTAAAATAATAGTAAGCAAAAATGAAGCTATTGTCCATTTTGTTGCAGTTGTCAGTAGCCAACAATCGGCTAGTGCGGATGATGGGTGTAGCAAAACTTACTCATCTTCGAGTGTTAAACTTGCCTCACAACAGTATTGGTTATGTAGAAGGATTGAAAGAGCTAATGTACCTGGAGTGGCTGAATCTGGCAGGAAACAACTTAAAGGTAAATTTTCTTTAAATAATCAAATAAATAGCAAATAATTAACAAAATAATTCTTGATCTAGCCTTGGGGGTTGTATAGAAGTAGGTGGCCTTGTAAATTGAAATTGTAAGTAAATATTTAAAACAATAAAAATGTTAATCCGATATAGTAGTATTGTATTGAATTTATATCATACCTAGGAACTTAATTTAGAGTGGAGTGGAGTGGAGTGGAGTGGAGTGGAGTGGAGTGGAGTGGAGTGGAGTGGAGTGGAGTAGAGTAGAGTAGAGTAGAGTAGAGTAGAGTAGAGTAGAGTAGAGTAGAGTAGAGTAGAGTAGAGTAGAATTGGAGGGTAAAATATCAACAGCTTACATTATGTTGACAATGCTTTCCTGATGGCCCCTCAACCATTCATATGAGATTTGGGCAATGTATAGGCAGTGAAGAAGAAGCTTTCTAGTAATACTGTAAGTGTTGTTCCCTTGCTGAAATAATACTATTGGATGCAAGTGTTTTGAAGAAAAAGAGAGAAAAGGCTTTTCTATGGCTAATGTTGGAATTCCCTTCCCGTGAGATAAACATTCCTCTTTAATTGGACTTTTGCTGTGATGGAAAATCTGTCAATGCATACTTTTATCATCTGTTTTATGGAATATCTTCTTAGTTTATACCCTCTTAACAGTTTTCATATCTATCTAACTCTCAAGCTTCCTCCTTCAGTTATATATTCAAGATGGACAGTATTTAATATTTATTTGTCATGTATATGTAAGGGTGTGGGTCTATACATATTTTGTATGTAGTATGTTTAGATGTGTGTCATGTACGTGTTTCACTTTGAAAATGGGCAACTAAATTTCATTTTTGATGTGTGCCGTTGTGCCCACAGTAAAAAAATGACAACAAAGATTATCTTATCTTATCTTATCTTATCTATATTCTGTTGCCTATTATAGAATTTAATATTGTATTTAATTGCTTTGTTAGTCAACTCTAGATTTTTAAAATTAGAAATGAAATTTAATTATTTTAAGTAATACATTTTAGGTAAATTACTTTAGATTTGTTGCACACAGAAATTAATTACAATATTTAAAAATATGAGATTATTTTTGTTTATTTTCAGATGAATTCTCCTTGTATTCCAGTCCTGCCTTTATACCGTACTTCTGTACCTGAATACACATTTCTCACTTTTTATGAATTCTTCTGTAGTCCTGCTTTTTAAAATGTATAATAATCTAATGTAGATTTCAGAGTCTTGGAATCTTTGTTTTATTAGAATTCAAGCTGCTAGAACAGAATTGTTCAACTTTTTCTGGGTAGCAAGTTACATTTAACTTTGAGATATGTTCAAGTCAGCAGACGCCAAAAAGTAGTGGATGGAGCCAATAGAAAGTACATTTTATTTTATTCCATTTAAATTTTCTTTACACTAAGTGGGAAATATGATTGTACTCCATTCAAGTATTTTATAATGTTTTTAAAATTGCTGTTTGTTAGCAACTTTCGGAGGTCTCTGGGACTGCATCAAGAATTTCAGGAGTCTGTTTTGAGCCCATTATTTTATAATAATGACCCTGTGTTCAAGAATCAGATACAAATTAGAATCAGGCTTATTAGAATAAAACTAAAATCATATGCAAAACAGAAGCTTAGGAGAAATGTGCATCTAAGAGATAGTGAAGAATATTCCTCTGACCAAGCACACAAATTCTTGCTTTGGATATGGACTAGATCAGGGGTCCCCAGCCCCTGGGCCACAGCCCTCTGCCAGGCCTTGATCCCTTGCAAAGGGACCACAGAAGCGGCCTTCAGGCATGTGGGCCGCCACTGGTCCACAAAGCCAGAAAGTTTGGGGGACACTGGACTAGATGATTTCCAAGATATCTTCCAACCCTTATATTCTGTGATTTTATGTATCTTTACTATTATTTCTAGATTCACAGGCTTTCTCCACATAATCTAGTCCCGTTTTTTCACAATTTTTTTTCACATTGGAAACTAATTTACTGCATTTACATGTTATATTAAACAGTTAGAAATTATATCATTCAAAAGTCTACTATTAGACGTGATCTAACTTTTATCCACCTTTGTCATAAATTAAATTCAATAGAATAAAGCACACATGTTCTTTTTTTAATTATGGAAGATGAATTTATAGCATATCCTAATTGAAAGCCAGCTGGATGTAGTGGATAAGACACCAGCCAGTCAGAGATCTTGGGCCAAGTACTCTTTCAGTCTTAGGAAGAAGGAAATAGTAAATCACTTCTGAGAGTGGGGAACTATGGCCCTTTTATGACTTGTGGATTTCAACTCCCAGAATTCCTGAGCCAGCCAAGTCATAAAGGGGCCACCTCTGACTTCTGAAATCTTGCCAACAAAACTTCAGGGGCTTGTCCAGGCAAGTGGCAGGAATCAACACAGACTCAAGGCACCCCATGCCATATTATTTGAAATACTACATTTTTTGTTAATGTAAGAGACACTTTGGTATCAAGAACCATAAAAGATTGCAACAATTAAGCTTCATAATGTTTTTGAAAAATATTTTATCTTCCTCTAGACTATAGACCAGATCAGTTGCTGCACATCTCTTCAACATCTTGATATGTCGGATAACAACATATCTCAAATAGGAGATATCGCCAAACTTTCATCTCTAAAGGTAAATATTGCTTAGCTTATATTTGATGGTCTAATATTCCTAATTAAGGATTGAGTTAACAGCAGCATTGTTGCCCTTTGACTGTAATAAAGATTTGAGTTAACAGCAGCATTGTTGTCCTTTGACTGTAATAAAGATTTGATTTGATTCACAAGAACATTTTCTTCAAGTAATTATGAATAAAATGTAGTGTAAAGCTTTCTCAAATAAAAATCTTCTGTAAATGCCTTTAAAGCAGTCATGTCCGACCTGCGGGCCACATGTGGTCCTGGAGAGCTAGTAATGCAGCCTCACAAGATAAAAATATAAAAAAATAAAGGAAGTTTTTATTTATATACATTATATTGTATATATTTTTATGCGACCCAAGACAATTGCTCTTCACTCAGTGCAGCCCAGCCAAGCCAAAAGATTGGACAACACTGCTTTAAAACATGATTTGGATATATAAAAATGTATGCTGTAGTCTCATCAAAATGAATAATCATTATTAACTAGTCGATGACTAATATTTAGATCTAACATATTACATTTCATTGAAACTAAAGAGAAAATACAGTTATGAACATTTTTTACATTCCCTTAAAATATCATTTATTTTTAACATATACCCATGTGTTAAACATAAATGATATTTCAAGTGTGTGTGTGTGTGTGTATAGTCAGCTGTACTTTCATAATCCTTATGTAGTTGTTTTATAAATATTCAGAGCAATTCACATTATTAAAGTAAACTTCTACATACTGCTTTCTCCATTCTACTATTCCTCAAGACTCTACTACTGCATGGAAATATCATAACTTCATTGCGTTCAGCACCTTCTTGTTTACCTCAAGGCCTGACTATTTTTTCATTGGCAGAAAATGAAATTAGAGATTTGAATGAGGTAAGTAATGTTTTTGAAGAAAACGGAATAAATCTTTTGAGAAAGCTTAAATTACTATAGTTACATTTCATTATATTTTCATCTAAATTTTTATTTTTATGACTACATTTTGGGCACAGAAGATATGTAGATATGTAGATTTTAAAATTAAATGACAGTAAATAGTCATTTAATTAATGATTGTTTAGGTAATTAAATATGTTAGTAATTAAATACCATTAAAATACTGTAAAGGGGGAATGACATTTCTTGAGACAGATTCTTACAGTAATTTCTTTGCAGCATATTTTTGAAATTTAAATATCAGTTACTATGAACAAAATTAAATTTTGGATTATTTTACATTTAATAAACACAGAAATTAAAACAAAAATAAAATTGATGCTATCTAAGGGGAGAGAGGAACAAATGTTCCTGGTACAGGTATTTTGTATCTTTTTTTAGTAATGATCAGCTTGAACAGATTAAGAAGTAAAAGCATCATTTGAAAGGTAGTGTGTATTTAACTTTGCTTTAAACACCCTTATAGATGAAGCAGGGAGGAATCATGCTTGAAGCAAATATAATCATGAAGTTATAAATATTTTCCTCTTAAAACTGTCAGCAGTTATACTTTGGGACATGAAGATGGACAGTAGATTAATTTTTTTCAATAAACTATCAAAAAGAGAAATAGTTCAGTGTGCAGTATGATTTTTTAAAACATGTTAGATATGGGGAATGTCTTCATTCAATCTGTCTTGAAAATTCACTGTGATTTTGGTTTGTTTTCTGGAGGTAAAGAGGATCTACGAACATGTGGATGACCTTTTGTTTTTATATTCTTAATTTCATGTCCAATTATAGCAGCATTCCCAACCTTTCTGGTTGGCCACCTGGTGCCTGGGGGAGGGAAGAAGGGATGGTTTTGTGTGAGCATGTGCCTGCTGCTCACACAAATGAAGCTGTGCGTGCCTGTGTGCCTGCACCCGCCGCTCGCGCAAGTGGGGTGCAAGCGCCAGCATCCAATTGTGTAGGTTGAGCTGCATACATGCTGGCCCACCACTCATGCAGCCCGATTGCAAACAGGCCATGGCCTATTAGTGGGCTGCAGCCCACAAGTTGGGGACCCCTGAACTATAGAATTATAAGAACAAGAAATACTGTACAGGTAGTCCTCTACTTACAACATTTGTTTAATGATCATTAGTTACAACAGCACTGAAAAAAATGACTTATGACCAGTTTTCACCTGACCGTTACAGCGTAGTCATGTGATCAAAATTTGGGTGCTTGGCAACTAGCATGTATTTATGACAGTTACAATATCCCAGGATGATATGATCGCCATTTGTAACCTTCCCATCTGGCTTCTGACAAGCAGAGTCAATAGGGGAGGCCAAATTTGGTTAATAACTGCATGTTTCACTTAACAGTTGCAGTGATTTGCTTAACCACAGTGACAAAAAGGTTGTAAAATGGGGTGCAACTCATTTAATTGTCTTTGTTTAGCAATGGAAATTTTGGGCTCAATTGTTGTAAGTCGAGAAGTACTTGTAATTGAAATGTCTTCCATATTACAATAAAGCTATTGGCAGAAAATATTCTATTACTTTATGTTTATTAAATTCTGGGAAATAATAGAATAAAACAATAGTCTTTGAATAAAATTAAGCAAGTAAAATAATTTTTCCCTCAAACATCTAATATAACTAAGTCATAGGATACGTGTATAGTGCTGTTCAGCCTGTAAATTTTCTTTACATTTAATCACAAAAATAATTATTTCCTTTTCTTTTTAGATTTCTTTCTTGACCTGTTTTCCTAAACTAGAGCAACTCTCAATTATGAACAATCCTTGTGTGATGGCAACACCTAACATTCCGGGTTTTGATTACCGACCATTTATTGTCAGTTGGTGTCTCAGTCTTAAAGTAATTGATGGGTATGTGGTTTCTCAGAAAGAAAGGTAAGAATATGATTAAACTGAGTGTTGCCATTAATCTATGTATCAATCCGTCATTTAGAATTTGCAAGACAAATATCAGAGAATGAGAAAACGAAGAGAGCTGTCAGGATAGTAATCTGGAAAAAGTTTTAATAAGAAATTGTCCCCGAATATACAGCATTTATAGCATCACAAGGGTATTAGCCCAAATAGCTTGGGTGAGCCCAGACAGTAGGAAAGGTTTCCCAAACTCAACTGACAAGAAGGGCAAGTTTTATAGCCCTTTTCCCATATTCCCCCAGTGTTGGGAAAACTCACCCAGTGCTAGGATAATGACAAGATAGCATCACAAGGGTATTAGCCCAAATAGCTTGGGTGAGCCCAAACAGTAGAAAAGGTTTCCCAAACTCAACTGACAAGAAGGGCAAGTTTTATAGCCCTTTTCCCCCCATTCCCCCAGTGTTGGGAAAACTCACCCAGTGCTAGGATAATGACAAGAAGATAATTAGTGTTTGTATTTATTGTATTGATATCTAATGGATATGTAATGGAGTTGATGAAAAGGAAGGGATTACAAGATAAGATAAGATAACCTTTATTGTCATTTTTTTACTGTGGGCACAACGGCACACATCAAAAATAAAATTTAGTTGCCTGCTCTCAAAGTGAAAAGAGTAAGCAATACACATAGAAAGTTATGAGCTGGCATTGGCTATTTGCTTTAAAAGGCAAAACTGATTAAGATTTTTTCAGTTTCAGATAGTACAAGAGTTGCCTTTGCAGTGACTGTGCAAATTGTTTAACATATATGAGAAAACTACATTGTGCCTGATGATTGGTATAATGCCATTATTGTTCCTTTATACAAAGGTAACAAGAATAAATAGAAGAAATTCAAGGGATTAGGAAAGCATTTGCCCAAATTCTAACTGAAAGAGTACAACAGGTACCAGTGATTAAAATTTGGGAAGTGCAATGGTTACAAGAAATGAAAGAAGACTGAGGAAATAGTGATTTTGTAGTTGTGGATAAAATTGATGACCTCAAAAAGAGATGAAAAGTTTAAAGAACAAAATGTACAATAAGGTTTATTTGGAAAGTTACAAGATTAGGCAGGTAATGTATAGCACAGTTACATTTCCTTTTTGCAGCTTAAAAACAGTAATTGTGAGAGGGACCTTGGAGTCCTAGTGGACGATCACTTGACTATGAGCCAGCAGTGTGCAGCAGCAACCAAAAAAGCTAATACAATCCTGGGTTGTATAAACAGAGGCATAGAATCAAGATCACGCGAAGTATTAGTACTGCTTTATAAAACCCTAGTAAGACCACACCTGGAATACTGCAGCCAATTTTGGTCACCATATCACAAAAAAGATGTTGAGAGTTTGGAAAAAAATTCAGAGAAGAGTAACTAAGATGATCAAAGGCCTGGAGACTAAAACATATGAAGAATGTCTGCGGGACTTGGGTTTGGTTAGTCTACAGAAAAGAAGAAATAGAGGAGACATGATAGCAGTATTCCAGTATCTGAGTATCTGCCATAAGGAAGAGGAAGTCATGTTCCCCAGAGGGAAGAACGAGAAACAATAGTTGGAAAATGATCAAAGAGAGAAGCAACCTGGAATTAAGGAGAAACTTCCTGACAATGAGGACAATCAATCAGTGGAACAGCTTGCCTCCAGAAATCGTGGATGCTCCATCACTGGAGATTTTTAAGAAGAGACTAGACAATCACCTGTCTGAGATGGTATAGGTCACGGGTCGGCAACCCACGGCTCTGGAGCTGCATGTGGCTCTTTCAGCCTTCTACTGCAGCTCCCAGTCCTCTGCCATTTGCAGAGAGACAGAGACAGAGAGAGGCACTTGCACTTCTCTCTCTCTCTCTCTCTGATCTTCTCAGCTGGTCAGCTGGCCTCACGCTGTTCTCCAACAAGCTGACAAGCTTATTGGCCAGGCTCCCTGCCCTTGGTGCGTGTCTGCAGGAAGCATCTCTCTCTCTCTCTCTCTCTCTCTCTCTCTCTCTCTCTCTCTCTCTCTCTCTCTCTCTCTCTCTCTCTCTCTCTCTCTCTCTCTCTCTCTCTCTCTCTCTCTCTCTCTCTCTCTCTCTCTCTCTCTCTCCCTCCCTCCCTCTCTCTCTCTCTCTCTCTCATACACACACCCACACACACCCACAAACATACACTTTTACTTACTTAGTAGGGGAAGAGGACTGGCAGACCAAGGGCAGGAGAGAGCCAGCCCAATAAGAATGTGTGTCAGCTTCTCGGAGAACAGCATGAGGCTGCTGGTCAGGTGAGCAGAAGTTTGGAGGGGGGGAGAGAGAAAGAGAGGGAGAGAGAGAGAATGAATATATGATGTTTTTACTGGACTTTTAATAAAGAACGTTTAATGAAATATTTTGATTTTTTTAAATTAAGAGATGAGGTAGGGGAAAATTATGCTGTATTCGAAGATGGTAAATAAGTGACTAAAATTGTTTTCACCTTTTTGGATGAAGGAGAAAGATTTTTTTCCTCTCTTTCTCCAGCATAAAAATTTGTTTTCTTTGTAGCAGTTCATTGATTTCATAAATGCAACACACTATAGTTTTTTTATACATAGCATAAAGGTAAAAAAGGATATATGCAGTGTTATTTTCATTTTAGATATCAGAAAGGTTTTGTGGCTCCCAATGTTTGCTTTTCTGTGAGAAACAGGTCCAGGTGGCTCTTTGAGTGTTTAAGGTTGCTGACCCCTGGTATAGGTTCTCCTGCTTGAGCAGGGAGCTGGACTAGAAGACCTAAGGTCCCTTCCAGATTCTATTCTATTTATTCTATTCTATTCTATTCTATTCTAATTATTTCTTACTTTTTTCCTGTACTTTGCATAGCTGAAAGGGAATAATATGGGACCATGTTTGGATAATATTGAGTAGAAAGAGTGTTTGTTTTTTATAAAATAGTTCTAGTTATTTTTATATGAATACATTTATTTTCATTTATGTATATTTAAGTCTTATCAAATTCTAAGGCAAGTTACTCTACTTCAAGTTCTGGTTTTAATTTATATACTCCTGAAGATAAAAGTAGACATTGGATATTCAGTATGTATCTGAAATAGTTTATTTTGGAATTCATGAAAATTATTGCTTTCTCCCAATGTATTATGATATGTCAACTTTTTTTTTTTTGCTGTTGCTTCTGAATTACATCTATTACTCCTGGATTTCAATTGCTAATCTTTATGCTTTGTATGTTTCTAATAGAAAGGACTTTCAAAATGTTTAGTAGAACTAATCTTGTTCTTCCCTTATAGCTTGAAAGCAGAATGGCTTTATAGTCAAGGAAAGGGAAGATCATTCCGACCAGGCCAGCACCTTCAGTTAGTACAATATTTGGCCAGTGTTTGTCCTCTCACTACTATGTTTGGACTCCAAACAGCAGAGGATGCCAAACTGGAAAAAATACTACATAAGCAAAGGTGTGAATATCATTGTTTGTGAACCATTGTTATATAATTTAATATAATCATTTTAACTTGTTCAGGCAGGCCTTGATTTATAAGATCTTTTTAAGCTGCTTTTTAAGGTCAGACAAGTTAATTTGCATTATATACGTATGTGTGTGTTTGTGTGTATTTTGCTAACTCTTGCTAACATTTGTGATATTAAAAAGCAGTGGTTCTCTGACTCTAGTATTCTTAAGTAATGAAATAAAATCATTCAAATATTTGTATTTAGGTTGCATCAAAGACAATTGCTGTATCAGAGCCATGCTAATGAGTCACCTGTATCCTCAACTCTGAATAAAGGGCTACCCATTACTAATGAGCCGAACAGTCCTGCCCATGTACAACAAGAAATGGCTGAAAGTGGTAAGAATGTATATCCAGTGTGTTTTATCACTCGGCCAGTGGTGACCCACTTGCTCCATAGGCTTGTAATCAGTGATTGGTACACATATATAGGTTATAATCATACTGTGCCTTGATGCTAGATTACTGTACTGCATCATTCAAATTCTTCCTATTGTGATATATTTAACAAACTATGATTCAACTGTGACAAACTATAATGGACAAATAGGATAATATATCTGTGGAATTCAAAATGAGGAATGAAAGGAAAAAGTTGTAGCCAAATAGGATTAGGAATAATGAAAAAAATATATTAAAATGGAGTTTAGTATTGAATGGAAATTGATTATGCAGACTGTAAATCCATACAGCAAATTGATTTGTAATAGCGAAAGTGCACAAGGCAGTCAAAGATGCATTTCCAAAAGAGGCTTACATTGCTACTTCAATAATCTCCTATAGGTATAGACCAGGGGTAGGCAACCTCGGCACTTTTATGACTCATGGACTTCAACTCTCAGAATTCCTGAGTCAGCAGCTGACTCAGGAATTCTGGGAGTTGAAGTCCATGAGTCATAAAAGAGCCGAGGTTGCCTACCCCTAGTATAGACATTACCAAAGAAATGGTTGTTCACACTAAGACATATAGTGCATATTTGACTACTTTATAATATGGAATAGGCTAAGATTATTAAGTGAAAACTTGAAAATATTCAAGATAAAAAATATTTTTTTATCTACTAGATTCTTAACTACACTGTTATAGCTGGCTATAGAGCATACTTCTAATGATTTCAGCCATTTAATAATTCTTGCTTACCTAAATCCACCTTGTATTCTGTCTACTGGTCATGGTAAAGCCTGGTCGAATGATGGAATCTATATAGCAGTGATGGCGAACCTTTTAGAGACCAAGAGCCCAAACTGCAACCCAAAACCAACTTATGTAACATCGGGTGCCGGGTGGGCATGGCCCATTGGGTGGGCGTGGCTGTGGTGGTAACGGCAGACTGGGTGGGACTAAAAAGTTCAATCAATCAATTCCAACTTTGTGAGATCTTTTTTTCTCCACGAGAAGTTGAAATTGATTGATTGAACCTTTTTTTTGCACATAGCGGTGGAGGCCTAAAGTGAAATGGTTTTATAAAACCTAGCTGAAGGCCTGGGACTGGGGCGATGGTGCGCGTGCCCACAAAGAGGGCTCTGCGTGCCACCTGTGGCACGCATGCCATAGGTTCACCATCATGGCTATATAGCATACTCCGTTGCTACGTTGACAGGAGAGGACAATCAGTTCTGAATTCTTTCCTTCTCTTGATGCTGTTTAGCCGGATGCATATTATTTCTATGGACCAGAGGAATCTCAAAAATTTATTCCCTAATCCCTAATTAGTCAACAGACAGATATAGATAGTAAACATTTGGCAAAAATACATATGTAGATTTGTGATAGTGGTGAATATATGTGGCTCGGATATAGAATGAGGGTGGAGGTTGGTTCTCCAAGCTTGTGGGTTGGTTTCTGAACATTTCGTTACCAGGGTAGGTAACATCTTCAGCAGAATTTAAGGAATGTCAGCATTCTTTTGCTTATAAGGGCTTTCTGTGATCTTGTGATGGTGAGGTCACCTCAAGTCAGGGTCACTTCAGGTCAGGGTCTTTTGATGGGTCTTGTGATGGGTCAGGTGTGGGTGTGACAAGTGAGGGTCTTGTGGGTCTTGTGATGGGTCAAATGTGGGTCATTAGTGACAGTCTTGTGATGGGGAGGTCACGTCACATGAGGATCATTGGGAGGTGAAGTGCTGGTGCGGGGATTGTGTAATTGGTTGAGAGTGCTGTCTGTGGTGGGCTGTGCTGTTGATTTGAATTCTGAGGGGTTCGTAGACTGGTTGTAAGTCAATGTGTCAGTTGATGGAATTGGTTGTAGAGTGCAAGGCTTCGATAAATTCATGAGCCTGGCAGGTGGTGGCATGGCTGATGATTCTTATATTGCTCCAATCGAACTGGTGCTGTTTAGTGTCAGTGTGGATAGTGATTAGGGATTTATGATCGTGGCATTTGACTGCCAACTGGTGTTCATGGATACTGGTTTTCAATTGGTGTGATGTTTATCCTATGTGGAATTAGTTGCAATTGCTACAGTTGATTTTGTAAATCACATTGTTTCTTTCATTGTTCTGTATCTTATATTTGGTTCTAGATAATTCCTGGTGGAGTGTGGCTGTGGGTTTGTGGGCTCTTGCTATTCCTAGAGGTTGGAGAATTCTGGCTGTCATTTCTGACACCCTTTTTGTGTATGGTAGGGTTAGTTTTGCGTGGTGGTTGGCTGTGTGGTGCATTGTGGTCTGGGTGCTGTGTGTCAGAATACGATGTTTTTCGGATAGCCATTGCGGAGAAGGATGTCAAGCAGCCGTTTCTCTTCCACTTTTCTTAGGGTTGTGGTGCTGCAGCATGTCCTAGCCCTTCTGAAGAGAGTTGGGACAAAGCCTCCTTTGTGTCCGGTGGGTAGTTGGTTGCAAAGCTGATGATCTGGTCTATGTGAGTGAGTTTGCGGTAGTCGCAGGTCTCCAGCTTTCTGTTGTCTAGTATCCTTATGTTGATGTCAAGGAATGGGAGTCTTTTGTCTGTTTTCTCCAGTACAGGAGATGGAGAATCCACCAATGGGTTTTCTCTGTGTGCCTGCTCTTGAGACCAAGTAGCCAAACTTGACACGCCCCCTCTTTGCTAGGAGATCCAGTCTTGACTTGGTCTCAAGCTCTTGAAGACGTATCAAGGTTGGTTCTCAGGTTTAGAGATCTTCAATTCATTTAGCAGGTCAGATACCCATTGTTGGATTCTCCTTGCTTTAAATTTGATATTTGTATATTCCCTAATTAGTGATTCTCTTTCAAAAAAAGTTAATTTCCCCCAAAAAATTTCTCCCAAGACGCTGGAATCAGCGCAGCCTCTAATCGGCTGATTTGAGGCTTCTGGGTGTGGGGGGGAAAAGTACTTCTCCGTTCATTTCCCCAGAGCTCTGGGGGGGGGAGGAAAATCATTTACCAATTATCCCGTTGGCCTTTCTCCACAGCGCTCAGCGCTGCAGCCGCAATCAGCCCCAGAGTTTTCCCTTTGTTCTCCACACCTCTGGGGACTGTTTTCAATGGCCCAAAAGTCACGGCCGCCATTTTGCCTGCCAGATCTTCGTCTCAGTTTCCCTGAGACTGCTCAACCAGGATGGAGGATTCCATGATGCCTCACCTCATGGTACTGTCTCTCCATCCAGTTACGGCTGCCACAAATCCTCTGAACAGGAGGTGGCAGGCAAGCCCAAATCTAAGGTCAAGACCACGCTCAAGAAGCCTTCCAAGTTGGCGGAAAAGCAAGCCAGCCGTAAGCATCAGGCTCTGGAGAAGGAGTTCTCCAGAGCGCAGAGAGAGGCCGGATTGGAGACGGATCAAATGGTGGCCCCGGAATTTGACCGTCCTTTAGTTTAGATCCTTCAGGCTCGGCCCAGGGCGTGTGGTCTCTCATAGGGACACCCACCACACTTAGTTCCCCGTCTGAAATGACACAACACACAGCAACCATCTCGGATTCAGCTCCAGAGTCCACCTTCATGCTGGTAGCCGCAGGGCTCAGGGGACCAGACATCGGAGACATTTTCTCCGACAGCCACCTTGAGGACTTGCTATCCAGGATTGTGGACCGTGCTCTAGCAGAACGGTCCTCCCATCCTTCCGGGCAGGGGGCTTCTACATCGGGCATGCCAATGTATGTCCCTCCTACGGGGTTTCCTATACTTCAAGAACCCTCATCTCCTGCACACTCCTCCATGAGCAGATACTCATCCCCGCAGGGTGAGGAGCAGCCGGAATTTAATCTGTCAGAGGAGGAGGAACTTCCCCCTGAATTCTCCCCATCGGGAGGTTTGTTCAATCCAACTCTGTTTCTTCCCCTGCTTCACAAGGCCACATCAACGGCAAACATAGGGTCCGATCAGTTCCCTCTGCCGCAGGCAACATCGGATTCCAGTCCAAATCCGATAATTGTTGAAATGGTGGCAGCACAACATCACGTTCCATGTCCCTCTAATTTTCTTAAAGGGGTCAAAAAACAGTGGACCTACCCTGCCTCCTTTCCTTCTGTAAGCGGGACTGATATAAAGATTTTTAGCACTTCCACAGATCTCACTGAGACCTTGGAGGTCCCCAAGGTAGACAAAGCCTGGACCCCTCTGGTATCCCAGACTGCAGTCACTGGGGACATGTCGGAGGCGCTTAAAGCAGACAACAAAATTTTTCGGAAGACCCATCAATCAGCAGCATGGGCAATTAAAACGGTCGCTTATGTGTCCTTTTTTTTGTGCGGACAATCCTATTATGGCTTCGTCAGTTTCAGACCAGACTCCTTGCTGAGGACATCCGGAGTCACCAGGACCTAAGCAAAATGGTGGCAGCCACTGAGTATGCTGCGGATGCGATGCTTCAGTTGGCCTCCTTTGCATCTAGGTCCCTTGCAGCCAACATTATAGCCAGAAGGATGCTGTGGCTGAAACACTGGCAGGCTGACGCCAAAGCAAAATGGCATCTGGCAACTGCTCCATATCTGGGCTATAATCTTTTGGGGGAGGCCCTGGTCCCGTACCTTGTGGAAAACAAGGACAAGCGGAACGTCATGGTTAATTTGAATAAACAGTCTGACAAACATCCCACTCCATATGTCCACAGGCAGTCCTTTCAGCCGGCAGCAAGTTCAACTGTCACTCGGCCCTATTGCTCATACACACCCAGGCAGGGCAGGCCATATGACCGTCCGTATGACAGGCCGGTCTTTCGGCCTTGGCAACAGAACCAATCTAAGGGGCCATTTCAAGGGACAGGTCACCCCTATAGGAGGTCCAAGCGACTCTTACATCGCACTTCCCATCGGGGTAAGGCTGCCCACTACTTCCATCAGTGGGAACTCACATCCACGGACGCCTGGGTCCTACAAACCATACAGTTTGGTCTTTCCCTGGAGTTCCTAGCCAGTCCCCCGGACCGCTTCATCTCTTGTCCCATTTCAAGGAATCCACTCAAACAGAGACTGACGCAGGAGGCTATTCAACATCTTCTAGAGCAGCGGTTCTCAACCTTTTTCAGGCCGCGACCCCGACCTGCGCTGCGCATGCGCGGCGCAACCCCAGCCTGCATCGCGCATGCGCGACGCGACGGCCTGCATCGCGCATGCGCGGTGCGACGGCCCGCATTGCGCATGCGCAGTGCGACAGCCCGCATCGCGCATGCGCAGTGCTACCCCATGCATGCGCGGTGCTGCCCCCTGCGCCGGCCGAGGCATAGGGCGGCGGCAGGCAGGCTCAGGTGCTCCTGGGCGGCTGTGGCGGCGACGGTAAAGGGCGACCATGGGCTGGGCCAGCTGGTGGCCCAGCCCAAGGGAGGTAAGACACCCGCCGGGCCCCACGCGCGCCAAAAACCCTCTGCACCCGCCGCTGCCCCGCTAGCCTTGCCTTCGCCGTGGCCCGTTTGGGGTGGCGGCAGGCAGGCCCAGTCGCTCCTGGGCGGCCGTGGCAGCGACGGCGCAGGGCGACCACGGGCTGGGCCACCAGCTGGCCCAGCCCAAGGGAGGTAAGCCACCCGCCGGGCCCCACGCACGCCAAAAACCCTCCCTGCGCCTGCCAGCCTCCCACCTCCCACCCCTGGCCCTCTTTTACTTACAGTTTTAGTAGTTCTCAGTAGGGAGGGGTGGAAACATCCGGAGAGCTCGCCTTCGCTGCAGACAACTTGCAGCACCGTTTGCAGACTGGGACTTTTGGCGGGCTCAGCAGGGCAGAGACAGCCTGGACAATTCCTATTGGCTTTTGAAAGCCAATAGAATTAGACTCTATTCAAGAGAGTCTATTCTATTGGCTTTCAAAAGCCAATAGAATAAGAGGGAGTAGCACAGCTAAGGAAAAGGGGAAAAAATGGCGGACTGCGTTGTTTGGCAACCCCCGTGAAATGGTCGTTCGACCCCAAATAGGGTCGCGACCCACAGGTTGAGAACCGCTATTCTAGAGATTCAGGCTATAGAACCGATACCGCCGGATCACATGGGAAGGGGATTCTACTCTATCCTTTTTGTGATTCCTCAATCCTCAGGAGAATGGAGAGCAATTCTGGACCTCAAGGGTCTGAATTATTACATCACATACAAGAAGTATGTGACTTCCTGGCATCAATAGACTTCACGGAAGTGTATCTCCACATCCCCATCCATCCAGCTCACCGGCGATTCCTCAGGTTCTCTTGCAAGGGCAGTCATTTCCAGTACAAGGCCCTTCCTTTTGGCCGCTCCTTGGTTCCCAGGGTGTTCATCAAGATCCCAGCTGTACTGGCTGCCCACTTACGGAAGGTACCGGTACGCATCCAGTGTTACCTGGAGGACATCTTGATCCAAGCGTACTCCTTTCGGGCAGCTCAGTCGGACCTGCAACTAACTATTCAGGTCCTCCAACAGCACGGGTTCTCGGTCAACTTCCACAAAAAGCCAGACGGTTCCCTCATTCAGGCTTCTACACCTAGGACCATCATAGACACCACAAACTGCATGTTCTATCTCGCCCAGGAGCAGTTGGTCAGCATCAGGGATCTGGCTTGTCGGGTGTACAAGGACCGCACCGTTCCACCGGTCTTGCTCTCCCAGCTTCTGGGAAAGATGGTCTCCTGCATAGCCATAGTTCCCTGGGCCAGACTCCACTTGCGGGAGCTTCAATGGTTCCTCCTGCCATTCCAACAGGCGAATGCCAGCACATCCAACTGCCAGGTCAGGCTCTCGGTCCAAACCCTCAGATCTCTATGATGGTGGTTCTCACAAGCGGTGTCCAAGGGGTCACCTTTCAAGGAGCCGGACTGTGCCACCATTACGACAGATGCCAGTTTATTCGGTTGGGGTGCCCATTTACAGTCTCGGTTTGCACAGGGCCGTTGGTCCCACGCACAGTTGAGACACAACAGCAATTGGCTGGAGCTCAGGGCCATCCATTTAGCTCTTCACCTATTCCAACTCTGGATCAGGGGCCGTCACGTATGGATCCTCACGGACAAAGTGGTGTCCAAGGCCCACGTGAACTGGCAGGGGAGCACCAGGTCCAAGTCCCTTATGTCTGAAGGCACGGTTCCTGGGCTCCTGGGCAGAGTCCAACCAGGCTCCTCTCAGGGCCAAGCACATCTTGGGGGTCAAGTACCAGCAGGCAGACTTTCTGAGTTGCTCTACGGTAGACCCCTCGGAAGGGGGATTGCATCCGGATCTCTTTTCCGAGATCTCCCGCAGGTTCGGCCATCCGATCCTCAACCTGTTTGCATCGTCAAACAATGCCCAACTTCCCAGGTACTTCTCCCGTTATTATCTTCCAGGGGCGGAGGGGACGGATGCCCTGCGGACTCCGTGGCCACAGGGTCTCCTTTATGCCTTCCATCCCCTCCCGCTCATTCCGGCAACCATCCGCACACTGCTCCAGAAGCAGGCGGAAGTGATCCTCGTGGCCCCGTATTGACCACAGAGGCCCTGGCTTGCCGATCTGATGAATCTCTCCCGGTCTCCCTCGAGGAAGATTCCTCCACATCGGGTGTCCTTGCACCAAGGGGTCCTCCAACACATGGACCCTCAGTGGTTGCACTTGACCATTTAGCGCTTGAGCACAGCATCATGACACAGGAGTTATTCTCATCATGGGCAATCACTATGATTCAGGCCTCTCGTTGCCCGGCAACCAATCACATTTATGATTCTGCTTGGAAGAATTTTTGCCATTGGTGCGGAAGGCGACGACTGGATGTCTACAAATTAACCATCCCCCAGATCGTAGATTATCTTCTGGACGGTCTGGACAGAGGCCTGGCTCCTGCGACCATTCGTAGGCAGGTGGCAGCCCTATCCACGTTACTCACTTGTAAGGATTCAGTTCCTTTAGCTCTCCATCCTAGAATACGAGCCTTCATCAAGGGTGTATACAACACCAGGCCTCCCGTGGTGCATAGGTACCCTTCTTGGGAGCTGCCTCGTGTGCTTCGCGCTTTAACAAAGCCACCCTTTGAGGCCATTGCTAATATAACATTGCGGGCCTTGTCCCTTAAGGTCGCATTCTTAGTCGCCATCACCTCAGCCAGGTGTATCTTCAAACTGGCTGCTCTCTCGGTCAGGAATGACCTTTGCATCTTCCACCGAGACCGGGTGGTCCTTCGGTTGGATCCTGTTTTTGTGCCCAAGGTCAACTCACTTTTCCATAGGGCACAGGAAATCATTTTACTAAATTTTTGTCCCAATCCTGCCCCTGACTTGAAGCGACAGTGGCACACTCTGGACGTCCGCAGGGCTCTGCGGCGTTACATCAAACGTACCGTGCCTTTTCACAGATTTGAGGCCCTCTTTATTTCCTTCAGTCCGGGTTCTCTGGGACAGAAGGTGTCCACTGGCACTATAGGCAGGTGGATGAGGACCTGTATCACGGAGGCATACCAGTATTCTCCCCTGCCGACTCCAAATCATATCACAGCCCATCCCACTCGCAGTGCTGCGACATCTGCGGCATGGGCCACTCAGGCATCCATCGAGGAGATTTGCAGGGCTGCGACATGGTCCTCACCCTCCCCATTCATACGCCATTATAGGATTGACTGCTTCGCTTCTGCAGATGCCTCCTTTGGTCGGAGGGTCCTTCAGCAGGTGGTTTCCAGGGATGCTGATCCAGCCTTATCTGTTTCCCACCCTTAGGGACAGTGAGGCTTTGGTATGTCCCATTGGTGGATTCCCCATCTCCTGTACTGGAGAAGGGGCGTTGTCTTACCTGAACACCTTTTCTCAGTACGGAGATGGAGAATCCACACCCGCCCTTTAGGTCAGTTAGGCCGGTATTAAGGGATTGAGAGCCAACACCTCGTTCACCTTCAGCCACTTTCGCCCTCGTCAAGACTGGATCTCCTAGCAAGAGGGGGCGTGTCAAGTTTGGCTACTTGGTCTCAAGAGCAGGCAGACAGAGAAAACCCATTGGTGGATTCTCCATCTCCGTACTGAGAAAAGGCGTTCAGGTAAGACAACGCCCCTTCTCTTCACATGTGTGGGAGATGAAAATATAGCTTCCTCATATAACATGATGAGGCTGGAGCAAACCTGAGATAGGCCCCACAGTAGTGATTTAAAGCTTTAATTGAACTTTATATTATTTCACAATACGGATGTATTATTTGTAATCTGTTGAATTGTGCAATATCAAATTGCAAAGTAGGTAGTTCTATATTTGGAACATGAGTATTGTAATCGTGGGAAAAGAGGAACTGAAAGTAACAGATGGATAGAGGTTTCAAATGTACACAGGTATATATAGAAACTGCTGCTCAGCACAAAAGAACAAGGAGTTATGTAAGTAATGCTATGTTCCAAATTACTAGAAAAATAAACCTTTGAATCTTAAAGTAAGAATTATTGTTTTTGTGTTGCTGTCTCTTGTCTTTTTTTTTATTGGATTTTTCCACGACACATGTGAATTTGATTCTGGGGAATATATTATTGAGTAGGTGGTATATTACTTCAATTTGGAAGTGTTTGATGATGACAAAGGTGTCACTGACATAGCATGTTCAGAATTTTGGTTGGATGGTGGGTAGAGCTATGGATTGGTCTTGTTAATGACTCGAATCCATAGCTCTACCTACCTGACGTGACTTACCCATCACAAGACCCATCATAAGACTCTCACTGGTGACCCACACCTGATCCATCACAAGATCCATAAGACACTCACTTGACACACCCACACCTGATTCATCACAAGACCCTACCCTGAGGTCATCCTCACCTGACATGATGTCACCATCACAAGATCTACTGACCACACAAAGCCCTTAGAACACTGATATCCCCTAAATTCTGCTGAAGATATTATCTAGCCTGGTAATGAAATGTTCGGAAACCAAGCCACAAGCTCGGAGAACATACGTAGATACATAAATAACATACGTAGATACATAAAAATTGAAAGTCTATATGTTTTATCTTACTCTCTTTTCCAGAACATATTATTAAAAAGAATACCTGGGTTGTGACAAAATCCAGTGATGACCATTCTTATGCAATTAAAAATATTTCTCCAACTTCGGTACAAGCTGAAAGAAATATTTCTAAGGATTTTTACTTGGATGATATACAAACTGACGAGGACAAGTTGAACAGTAGTCTCCTATCTTCAGAATCCACTTTTATGCCTGTTGCTTCAGTGCTCTCTCCAATGTCTCCCACTTCAGCAGAACTGAAACTTCATGGAATTGGCATCGATGTAGAGGATGTTGAAGATCTGGGGGATGCTGATTTGGAATTTACAAAAGATCTTAATATGCAAAACAAACAAAAGCAGAAAAATGCTTCTGTGGTTTTGGAAAAGTATACCCACAAGTCAGCAGACCTGGTAAAAACTCAAAATGAAGATCAAGAGGAGGATATTTTCCCCATTGCTTCTTCTTTAGTGAGCACTGATATTCAACTTGATGATGTTAGCAGTTATCAAGCATCCCCTGAAGAAAATGTAAAGTTCAGTAACTTAAAGCAGTCATCCTCACCAGAAGAGAATGTTATCAAATATGTTTCTGTTGCTAATTCTCTAGAACTGTCCACCAATGCATCAGTTACTGTAACCCAGAAGAAAGATGAACTTGTAGAAATGAATAAAGCTGCCACCAAACTTCAGGCCTGTTGGAGGGGATTTTATACAAGAACATTCCAATCCAGAGTCAGGGAAGCACGCTATGAAATTCGACTTAACAGAATGCAAGAACATATCGTTCATTTAACTGAAGAAGTTGAAAAGTAAGTAGGAAGTCAAGTAAACTGAAATAATAGGATAGAAATAATTTATAGTTGGGGTAGTAGTTTCATTTTCTTCAATTGGTAAGCTCCTCTTTGTTCTCCAGACAAAGGCAAATCTCACCATCTTTATAAAATGAAGTATTCTTTCAAAAAATATTCATTTGTTAGCATAATCAAGGGAGAAAAAATTATTTCAGTGTCTCTAGCAAACAGAAATTAAGTTGCATTGTTATTAAACTGATGAAGTTGACAAATTTAATCAATAAACTGATGTAAATACATTTCCTCCCCCAAACTCCATTCTTCGCTAGAATCTATTCTTACTGCAATACAGATAGTCCTCGACTAATGGTTAATGACCATTTGAAATTACAACAGCACTAAAAAAAAGTGTCTTATGATCATTTTTCACACTTATGACTATTGCAGCATCCCCATGGTCACATGATCAAAATTGACACTTGGCAACTGCCATGTATTTATGACGGTTGCAGTGTCCTGGAGTTATGTGACTACCTTTTACCACTTTCTGATAAGAAAAGTCATTGGCAGAGCCAGATTCACTTAACAATCATTTACTAACTTTACAACTTCAGTAATTCACCTAACTGTAGCAAGAAAAGTGGTAAAATGGGACAAAACTCACTTAATAATTGTCTTGCCTAGCAGCAGAAATCTGCGGCTCAATTATGGTCGTAAGTCAAGGACTATCTATAAATAATTGTATTACAACAAAGGTGGTGATCAAAGTAGTAACACTTTTATAGCTTGATATATATATATATATATGAAAATCATTTGCAGGTTAAGAAAAGAAAAAAATGAAGAGATGCTTCAAAGGCTTGTGCAAGAGGAAGCTGTCAAATTTCTTTGGGATCAGGTAAAGTTAGTTTTCCTAAATATTCATTTCTATGAATAAAGACTAAGACATTCTCCTGAAACCTTGCTGTGTTGACATGTGTTTGAATATTGTTGTTAGTTGCCTGACCCATCGCGGCCCCATGGATAATGTTCCTCCAGGCCTTCCTGTCCTCTACCATCTTCTGGAGTCCATTTAAGTTCACGCCTACTGCTTCAGTGATTCCATCCAGCCACCTCATTCTCTGTCGTCCACTTCTTCTATTGCCCTCATTCTTTCCCAGCATTAGGCTCTTCTCCAGTGAGTCCTTCCTTCTCGTTAGGTGGGAAAAGTACTTGAGTTTTAACTTCAGGATCTGGCTTTCTAAAGAACAGTCAGGTTTGACTCATCTAGGACTGACCAGTTTGATCGCCTTGCAATCCAGGGGACTCGCAGGAGTCTTCTCCAGCACCATAGTTCAAAGGCCTCAATTCTTTTGTGCTCAGCCTTTCTTATGGTCCAATTTTCACAGCCATACATTGCAACTGGGAAAACCATGGCTTTGACTATACATACTTTTGTTGGCAGGGTGATATCTCTGCTGTTTAGGTTTGAATATTAGTAGCTTGGATTGATAGTTGGGCTGTTGGTTTGATCTCTGAGCTTGGTGATTTGGCTGCAAACGTTTTATTTTCATTTGGGGGGGACATCTTCAGTGTGCTGTGAATTGTGCTCGTCTGTCATCATGGTCGCAGAAATCATTGTGCAGAAAATCAAAGAAGTTGTACTTCCACAAATAAACCCCAAGCTATGGGTATGTTATGTGGATGACACCTTTGTGATAATCAAGCGCAACCAGGTCAACCAAACCTACCAAAGAATCAACAATGTCTTCATAGACATCTGATTTACAATAGAAACCGAGAATAAAAACGAACTGCCATTCCTAGACGTCCTTGTAACCAGAACCACCAATGGCCAACTTATAACATCCGTGTACAGGGAAGACAACACATACAGATCAAATCCTCAACTTCCACAGCAACCACCCCAAATGCCACAAACAAACTGCATCAGAACACTGTTGGGAGAGCGAAATCCCATTGCAACACCATGTAAGCCAGATCAGCAGAACAAAAACACTTATACAACGTCTTTGAGAGAAATGGATATCCACAAAATTTCATCCAGAGATGACTACACACAAAGCAACACAACACCCAAAGCAACACAACAACTACAACAGGAACAACAACGACCAGATGAATCACAATTCCCTATGTACAGAATGTTTCAGAGATGATAGCAAGACTACTACTCCAACATGACCTCGCAGTAGCCCACAAACCAGCCTCCACTGTCAAAACCTAAGGAGCAGACAGAAACAAACCAAAGATCAGGCATCATATACCAAATCCAGTGCAGCAACTGTGAAAAGAACTATGTGGGCCAAACAGGAAGAAAGCTATGTACCAGACTGCACAAACACTTCCTGGCTATCAAAAGACACTACCCACTATCTCTCATGTCTGCCCATGAAGACTCAAGGACACAAGTTTGATCTAACCGGGACCACAGTTATAACCCAAGTGAACTCAAGGGGAGAAAGAGAATTCCTCGAAGCCTGCTTCTCCACCAATAAATCAATAAACAGACACATTGACATTGACCCAATCTACCAACCACTAAGAATGAAAGAACTACTTCAATCCCAAAGGAAGCATTTAAAACAAATGAACAGGCACCCCACCACATAGCAACAAAAATCACAATTCCCCCACAAGAAACCGGACCATGTCTCAACAACAGCCAGCCAGCTAGCCAAACAACCCGAAACCAGACCATGACTCAGAGGCAACCAACTGAACAAACACCATTTGCATCACACAGACGATACTTAAACACCAAAAGCTGGAAAGTACTTCCGGCGAGGGAATGAGACGGCCATAGGAGGCTGGGTGTCCAGCCTCTCAGTCCGGTTTCACTTCGCCTAGCGTCTCTTAAAGGTACGGAAAGTTGCCCTGGAGGGGCAACGAAGAAAGAGGGATCTTTCAGGAGCTTGGATTTGGTGGCGATCAATCTAAGCGTACTGAATGTCTCCTCTAAAGGGGCAAAAGAAAGGTTGCCAGGAGAGCCAAGGCAGCCCAAGTTGTCTGCAGCTGGAAGGGAAGCTATGAAAAACAGCTGATATCCAACAAGTTATGTCTGGGTGAGCTGAAATCTTTTCCTTCTCTTTGTGCTTGAAAATATTGAGACCCTGAAAGGGAGAACTTGAAAGAGTAAAGACCCCCAGAGAGACTTTTGGAGTGGCAATTTAACATTAAGGGGAAATGTTAAATGAATAACAAATTACCGGACTACCAGAGTGTGGAGAGTTGATAAATAAGCCAACGAAGACATCTACTGGCGAAAAATAAGAATTAAGAAGTAAAGAATTAAAAACACAGAGACCTTGAAAAGCTTGAATAAAACAAAGTCTTGGTCTGAGATAATAAATAAAAGACTGTTTATAGCTATACTTGTTGACATTAGCTAAAGACTAAATAGACACTATTCGGGGAAAAGAAAAGAAAAAGAGAACATTTTAAATCCAAGAAGAGACTGCAGGTGGTAGTTTTGCCTCACAACAGCTGATTCCTGATTACGCTTTGGATATAAGTCTAAGACTGTGAGCAATAAAATGAGTACATCTAATATTTCCAGACTTGCAAAGAAAACCTCTTCAGCACCTCTGTCGGACAAGCCAGCCCAACAACCCAGAGTTCTGTCAGCACATTGCTATAGCGTAAAAAAGCAAGTATGGCCCAAGAAGAAACACAGGCCTCTTTAAAATTAATTCAACAAATTTTGCAGAAAAACCATGAGGAAATGCAAAGTAAACTGGAGAAAGTAAGGGAAGAAATTACAGATATAAAGGCACAATTTGAAGCTCAAAAATCAAAAGGTTATAAAAAAATGAACAGAAAATCCAGGAAGTGGAAAATAAAACTCAAGACATTGACAAAAAGGTGGAAATGTTACTGCAAAAGAATAAAGGACTGGAACAAACAAATCAAGAGCTAGAACGGGCTATGGCAATGGTAGAAATGAGAGAAGCGGAACATTACTTGAGGTTTCAAAATATTCCTGAAGACAGTGAAGAAAATATAGAAACGGTGATAAATTGAGCTAAATTGGCAGAACTTTTAAACGCAGACCAAGTAGACATTCAGAATGAGACTGATCAAATTTTTCGTATGAGTTCAAGCTATGCAAGAAAAAACAGATTACCAAGAGAAGTGCATGTGAAGTTCATGAAGAAATCAACAAGAGATGAAGTACTGAGAAAAGAGAGAGAGGAACCCCTACAATATAAAAATAAAGAAATTGTGGTCCTAAAACAGAAACCCAGGAGAGTGAGAGATGCCCGGAGACACTACTATTTTCTAACTACAAAATTGATTGCCAAAGGCATAAATTTCAGATGGCTAATTCCAAAAGGCATTTTAATAAACTGGAACAATACAAGATATCGACTGGACTCAATTTGGAAAGCAGAGGATTTTGAAGTAAGAAATAGAGTAATTTTGGATGAAGGATTACAGCAACAACAAGAGGATAAGCAGACGGGAGAGACAGCCCAAGGAGCAACGGCACAAGCAGAACAGCAGCAGGAGAAAAGTGAACAAACAGGTGAAGGAGAAGGAACTGCCAGAGAACAAAGGACTATATTTATTATTTATATTTATTATATTTATTAAATTTCTATACCGCCCCTCTCCCGTAGGACTCGGGGCGGTTTACAACCCAATAAAAACATATAAAACAATAAATATTTAAAATTAAATTAAATTAAATAAATACAAGGCTGTTACTAAAAACCTGTTACTAAAAACCTGTTAAAAACCTGTTAAGATCGACTAGGCCAAAATACAAGTAATGAAAGAGGAAATGGAGAAAAAAAAATGAGATTTTTTCGGTAAACATAAATAGACTAAATTCCCCAACAAAAAGAAATAAAATTTTTAGGAAACTTCAGAAATTAAATATAGATATAATCTGTTTACGAGAGACACATCTAAAAAAACAACATTACAAATTTTTGGAATACCCAAAAATGGGGAAGCTTTATTATACATCAGGACAACAAAAGAAATGAGGGGTGGCGATATATGTTAAAGAGACAATAGACTCTAAATTAATATATTCAGATGAAGAAGGAAGAATTGTAATGGTTGAAATATATTTGCATCAAAAACAAATATTATTAGTGGCAATTTATGCTCCAAATGATAGTCAAGAACAATTTTATTAAAGATTACACAGGAAATTAATAGAAATGGAATACCAAAATATTTGTTTAATAGGAGACTTTAATGCGATAGTAGATGGAATAATGGATTACAAAAGTAGCAAAACAGGGAAACCCGTAAGAAGAAATTACCCAAGACATTCTTTGATATGGCAGAAGAAATTGGAAGTCAAGATGTCTGGAGAGAAATCAATCCTCAAAATCGACAATATACCTTTTACTCAAATAGTCATAAATCTTGGTCAAGAATTGACATGATTTGGATGACTCCTGAATTAAAAATGCATATACAGGAAATTGAGATAGAAATAGGCACATAGGATGATCATAACCCTTTAAAAGCGACATGGAAAGGAATACAAAAAAAACCAAGATGGATTTTAAATCAATCTATACTAAAAGATAAAGAATTCATAGACTTGGCCGAAAGAGAAATGGAATTCTTCTTTAAAGAAAATAAAGAAGACACGTCACTACAAAATGTATGGGATACAGCTAAAGCGTATTTTAGAGGCATAGCTATAACGTATATGGCAAAGAAAAACAAACAGAGAAGACAGCAATATTTATTATTAAAAGAAGAATTTAGAAAGCTAGAGACAGAATTACAACAAAACCCACAGGAAAAGACTTTGAAAAGAGAAATGGAAATAATAAAACATAAGCTGAATTTGTTGGATTCAGAAAAATTGGCGGAACAAATAAAGAGAGCAAAACAAAATTTCTTTGAAAATGCCAACAAGCCAGGAAGATGGCTAGCCTATAAGCTCAAAAAACAGAAAGAGAAGAAAATAATACATAACTTAGAAGAAAGTAAATTGCCAAAGATTCCAGAGACATTCAAAACTATGTTAGAAGAAAGAATAACAATGATGGAGATATTAGAGGCTATAAAACAACAAAAGAATGGGAAAACACCAGGCCCAGACGGACTACCGGCAGAACTTTATAAAAATCTACAAGATATATTTAGCGAACTGCTGAAAGATGTTTGTAATGGATTATTGCTAGAGGCCAAACTTCCAAATACATGGATAGAAGCAAATATTACTTTGATACCAAAAGAAGATTCAGACTTGATGCATATTAAGAACTATAGACCAATTTCATTACTCAATGTGGATTACAAAATTTTTACTTCAATAATGGCAGAGAGACTGAAAAGATACTTAGTTGAGTTTATACATCCAGATCAAAACGGCTTTTTACCAAAGAGACAAATTAAAAATAATTTAATGGTGATAATGGATGTATTAGAATATTATGAATTACACCCAGGGAAACAATTAGCATTAGTGTTTTTAGACAATACATAATAACCAGACAGCAAAAGTGATAGTGAATGGAGATTATACTGAGAGCTTTGAGATAAGAAAAGGCACGAGACAAGGGTGCCATTATCTTCATTATTATTTATCTTTACTTTGGAAGTACTAAATAGATGGATAAGACAGGATACTGAAATTAAAGGATTGAAAATAAAAGATGAAACATATAAGTTACAAGCATTTGCTGATGATCTAGTGTTTACCTTGGAAGAACCTTTAGAGATGATTCCTAAACTATGGGGAAAGATAGAAGAATATGGAGAAATGGCAGGACTAAAAATAAATAAAGAAAAAACTAAAGTAATAGTAAAGAACCTCACAGATAAACAAAAAAGGCAAATACTAGAGAAAACAGAGGTACAAATAGTGAAAAAAGTTAAATATTTAGGTATTCATCTTTCAGCTAAGTGTTCGTCAATAAAAGAAGACAATTATATAAAATTATTGAAGCAAATAAAGCTAGACTTGGAAAGATGGAAAAATCTCCAGCTGTCAATATTAGGAAGAATTACTACAGTAAAAATGAATGTGTTGCCGAAGATTTTATTTCTATTTCAAACGATTCTGATAAAACTTGAGAGAAAATTCTTTCAAGATTTAAATTCGTTGGTTTTGAACTTTATTTGGCAAGGGAAAAAAGCTAGAATTAAGATGAAAACATTACAAGATGCTAAGGAAAATGGAGGTTTTGTGTTGCTGGAATGGATGTTGTATTATCAAGCATCTGTGTTAACATGGGTGAAAGAGTGGATAACACTCAGAAATAAAAGGTGATTGTATTTAGAGGGACATGATTTACAAATGGGGTGGCATGCTTTCTTATGGTATGGGAAAAACAGAGTCCATAAGTACTTTCAAAATCATTTTATAAGAAATGCCTTGTTAACAGTATGGAAAAGATTAAAGCTAAAATATATTCAAAAATTCCAGGGTGGTCATCAACGATGGAGGCATTTATACATCCAAACCTGGTAGACTTTGAAAAAATATGGACATATAAAGATATTTTAGATATTGATGGGAAATTAAAATCTAAACAAGAATTGGAAAATCAGGGAATTAACCTGTCCTGGTGGGCACATTTACAGATTCAAAGTAGATATGAAAAAGATGTAAAAATGTATGGATTTTACAAGGATCAAACTGTTTGATAAGATTTTGTTAACTTAAAAATCTTAGGAAAATGTATAACTTTTTGTAAATTTTAGATATGGAAAGTGAACAAGTGAAAGAAACAATGATGGGCAAAAATTTTTGGTTATAATATAGAATTAGAAAAATGGCAAATATTATGGGAGAGAAATTAACAATGTCAACTTCATACAAAGAAAATCTGTATAAAATGTTTTATAGATGGCACTTTCCACTAGCAAGATTAGCAAAAATGTTTAAAAATATGTCAGATAGATGTTGGAAATGTAAACTAACATAGGCACGTATTACCACATTTGGTGGACATGTGGTAAGGCAAAGGCCTATTGGAAAAATATACATATGTGGTTAGAAAAAAATTGGATGAACAAGTGGATTTTAAACCTGAATTTTTTTTACTAGGCATTATGCCTGAAAAGACTAATAAGCAGAAACTATATTTAATTTTACACATCACTACAGCAGCAAGAATAATTTTTTCACAGTACTGGAAGAATGAAGGACTACCATCAGAGGAAGAAATAATCAGGAAAATATTGGAATGTGCAGAGATGGACAGATTAATTATGAGGTTGAAAGATAAAGAAGATACAGACTACTATCAAATTTGGAATTTATTTTATTCTTGGTTAGAGAAGAGAATGAAAGATTAGGAATTGAACATGTATTAGCATAGCAAATTCCAGACAACTTGTTGATTGGAAAAATTAACATATGTTGATGAAAAAAAAATTAATAAAAATTTTTATTAAAAAACCCACCAAAAGCTATGGCCCAGCAACAACAACCAGCCAATCAAACAGCCTGAAATCAGATTATGACTCAGAAACATCCGGACAAATAACACCCACACCAATTTACATCACACAAAAAGGTATTTAAAGGCCAGTGCTCTGACAGATGAGCACAATTCAAAGCTCACTGAAGATGTCCCCCCAAATGGAGATGAAACGTTTGCAGCCAAATCGCCAAGCTCAGAGATCAAACCAACAGCCCAACCTTGCTGTGTTTTACAGTTGACCCAATTACCTTTCTCATGTGAAATGAGATAATTATGCGATTATGTATGAAATTATGTATTATAATATTTTATTTTTGTGGTTTATATAGGTTAAATCTATCCAGGAATGGCAGCTTTCAGTAAATCAACACCTAACTAATATCTGGAAAAAAGCTACTCCTGCATTTGGCATTCTGGGTCCACATGAATTATTCATACAGTCATCTAGACCAAATCAAGAACCTTCTCCTATTGATAGTTCAACTTGGTTAGGTTTATCTTCTGAAATGTGTCATCAGAAATGTTTACAGGCATATCCTGATTCAGGTTTTCATTCCTGTGTATCAGACCAAAATACCCTTAATGAGTTGCAGAACTCTGAAAAATATTTGACAGAAACAAATGAAGGCTTTCTAGGAAATTCTCTGCAAACAGTCAAGCCCTGTGAAGATTCTCTTTCAGGAAGCCTTTCTGATGCTGAGATCCCAGTTGAGCACAAGGACTATTGTAAAGAGAGTTTGAACAATGACCAGAACAATACTCTTCTCCAAGAATATTTAAAAACTGTTGAAGAACTAGATGATTCTGATGAAAAGATAAATTGCAGCAATAGAACAGAAAGTTGTAAGACCCATACAGCTGTTTCATCAGAAGAAAAGGATATTTTATGCAGTGCTGTTTTAGTCTCTCAGGATGTGCTTCCATTAGCAGAAGAAGGAATTGATGCATTTGATCTAAATGATAAAATGGCAGAAAAAAAGACAAACTGTGATTCTTCATTGCAGACCCTTTCTGTTAGGCTATCTGTATAGCAAGTATAAATCTACAGAAAAAAATGTAAAAGCCACGTTAACATTTTATGTTGGACCAATTTCTATGCATTTTGGAGACCCTGAGTCCCTTTGCTTTTAAAAATGGCTTAACAGCTTTGTTAATCATCTAACATTAGACTTACACTCTATTAATTTATATCAAGATAGGTTCAAAGAGACATCGAAAGTTACATTTCATGTGGTTTGGTTATAACAGATTTTTTTATGAAATATAATTTCGAAGACTCTTAGGTACTTTCTATATTGCTGTTATCATAGCTGAACTAGTTGTTTTTTCCAAGGAAACAAAGCATGCATCCTTATAATATTCAAAGAAAGAAATATAAATATTTAATCTGACAAATAAGGGCAGTATGCAAAACTTTATATTTGAAGGCACAAACATAGCACCTATCTGCAACCCCTTAAAGCAGATTCCAGGTTAAGGCATTGATGACAAGTGTTAGTTTTGCATCCCCACATGATCTGAAATGTTTTTGCCTTCCAATCTGAAATGCTATTAGTCCCAATGCTCACATAACATACAGTTAATAATATAAGCAAGATAGTGATTGTCTGAAAATGTGTGCTGATACACAGGTACTAAGTTGTAAGCTTAGAAATTTTGAAAATCTTGCTCCATGTACAAATAATTTTGTTTAACAGTGCAAGACAATTTACTCACCAATACTCCAAACATTATTTCTACAAATGTGACTGTTGAATTCCACACAGCCTAGTCCAAGGGTAGGCAACCTTTGCTCTTTTATGATTTATGGACTTCAACTCCCAGAATTCCTGAGCCAGGCTGGCTCAGGAATTCTGGGAGTTGAAGTCCACGAGTCATAAAAGAGCCAAGGTTGCCTACCCTTGGCCTAGTCCAACCTGTTATCACAGAGGACTATTTTTATGAAGTCATTTTTCTTTGTTTCATTTGCTGGGATTCTGGGAAAATTTAAAAAAAATGCAACAAATCCAGTCTGAAGAAGAGGGAGAAGAATCAACCTTTCACACTATGTTCTCATAATGATAGGAATAATTTGCCTATTTTGCCAAGGTCAGAATGTGTATAAAAACAGTACATACTCAATTTTATACTGTACCTAAGTAACAAAAATGAGAGGGTTTTCTTAAATAATAGATCATTATATGGCCATGGCTGCTAAAACTATACAGAATAATTGTTTAATAACATTACCTGCTTGATAGATTGCTAAGACATAGAAGCAAGTGGTCGTGTTTTCTAGATGCTTACGGAGGATTGGCTGCTAAACATATTGCCCTACTTTAATATAAATTAACAATATTCTGGCATTCATGGAGAATGCCTACATTCTACCGCTTCACCATATAATGATAAAGAAAACAACAATTCTTCTTTACAGACTCCACTGTTTCTGTCAATAAATGCTTTGTATGTTTTCTGTACTAATTAATAGTTATTGTCAATAATAAATATTTTTTTATTCATAAATTCCAGAATATTTAAAAGTTGTAACTTTTCCCTCAGTATTACTTAAGTATATAGTCAAGTATATATTGTTCTTGGCTTAATGAATCATTTGCAAATATTGCATTGAGAAATTATTTTGCCAAATACAGGAATAGGTTTGTTGTGTCAAATTTAACTTCAACTTGGTGCTGTTTTGGAATTCAAGAGTTTATGTTTCCAATCTTAAATTAGAAAACAAAAGTAGAAAAAAATGTTTTAACTGAAGCATTGCTTAAGAGATCTTGAATTTTATCACAACTATCTATATTTCAGTCATTCATATACCATTTCTTAAAAAATCCATTGTAAAGTGTTATAGAATGCATGTACTGTATGTATACAATATATACATGCTCAATATGTACATGTTCTAGTATATATTTGTCATAGTGCTATAAAATTAATCTCTGTGCTAAAACAGCATAAAACCAATGCACTGTTTAAATTTGTTATAGAGACAAGTAGTTAAAAGTTTATTCTTTTTGTAGGGAGAAATCTAAAAATACAATTTTTAAAGTATTACAGATACATTCTTTAGAAAATACTACTTTAGAAAATACTAATTAAATATGTACTTAAATATACTTATTTCATCTCTTGTTTCTGTTGAACTTCATATCTGTCTTTATAAAGCTCAGTATTTGTATTAGTTATAAATAATATGTTCGTGTACACTTACATTGTAGCTGGCTTAGTATTATTTGTCTTTCATATAGAAATGGCTAGGGCTCCATAGTTGGAGTTTTGGACGGTGCAAAAAAAATGGTTCAGTTAAGCAAAATTATTAATTTTGTGTTGGAATAAATACAGGATATTTTTTTCTGTTGTGAGTAAAAAATTGTGAAGTTAAGAGGAATGCATTGTGATTGTAAGGAAATTGCTTCCTGTGTTTTGATGTAGGTATTGATACTTAGGTATATATTGCTGCAATACATTTTTAAAAAATAATGAAAAAACCTACATCTTTTGCAAGTGCTAAAAGAGTTCATGAGTCCAATTTTCAAAGAAGCTTCCAAATGATCATATTGTGTTTATTTATAACAGTGGAGCTTCAAAAGCCACATTCACAAAGCCTTTGTTTATTCATTATTAATGTGTAAAATCAAAAATTTAACACTCATCTCATTTGAATAAATACACGTGTATAAGCTTTCTCAGCTTTTACATATTGCATAATATACTGCATAGGTACATTGCTTGCATAGGATATAAACATTTGTTACGAGATTTTGATTACGTGTGATATTTTTGTTATCAGAAAGTTACAGCATTATGGAGAGGAAAAGTACATTTGCTTTTACCTTGGGAAAGAATATATATATATAACCCAGAGCCATCCGCAGGAACAAGTATATATATATATGTTTTTATTTAAATTGCTAACAAAGAATAAGGGAGAACTGGGATAGCTATTTCGAGTTTCTTAACTCTCCTCAGCTCCTCAGTTGAGCTGAAACAGGTAAAAGAAAGAAGATTTCTTTCTCCCATATTTGGGTTTACAGGGTGCAATTTAAAAAGAAACACTCGATATACATCTCTTCCCTCCCTGATACTGCTAACAAAGTGAGACAGAGCCTGTGGTCTAGAGGTTAATACAACTGCCTAACATGCAGACAGCCCAGGTTCGAATCTCAGAAGGGTAAGTTCTGGCTGAGGAGAGTTAAGAAACTCGAAATAGCTATCCCAGTTCTCCCTTTTAAATATGAATATTTAAATTATACAATGCAGTTTTATTTGATTCAAATTGTTATTGGTTTCTTACTGGATACATAAGAGAGAAAGTTGATGCATTACTTTAAAAAACTTAAATTTATATACTGAAAACATATTCTAAGATAAATGAATTAACATTCATTGCCTCGATTTATACATAATATTGTTATAGTTTGGTTTGTTTAGTTTCAGATTTGTGTATTTGGGAATTCATTGTTTGTACACATTTTAGAACTTAGCATGACAAGTGAATAAAGCAAATTAAACTTTTTAAAAGACTTTTTTGACGAGCATGACCCATGAGCCCTTTTATTGAAATAAGCAACAGGAAAGGAATAAGGAATAAGTGGAGAAGAACACATTTTTCGGATCTCCTGTTTCTGTTATATACCCTATATGTCTAAATACTCAATTCTGCTTCTCTGATTCATAATAAAGAGTGGAAATGGAAAACTTTCTTCCTCCCAACTAGCAAAGAAGTCAAGACAATGTAGTAGTATAAACCATGATATGTAATATATTCCGAGTCAGATGCTTTTTCCAAGTATATCTCTTTAGGAAAGCTTTTAAGTGGAATCGAAACCTGGTCTTGATCTGCTGATGCAAGAGAAACCACTTCTTTTTTTCTCTTGTAACTATCCCAAATCTGAACAGTCTACAACATTTCTTTAGGAATAATAAACCAACTCCTTTTTTAAAAATAATAATAATTGTTTATTAAATTGTATTTTTTAATTTCATTTTCCTCTAAGTAACTCTTTACTTGTAATTACTGTTATATGAAGAAGCTGGTATTTATTGCTTCTGTGTGTTTGCAGTCTGTAAATATAAATCTTTCAGATTCAATATTTTGGCTTTAATCTTTAATGTAAGAGATTTTTTTACTGAGATCACTGAATTCTACTTTTACATAAGCACAATTTTATTATCTTTAATATAAGTTTGGCTAAATCTGAAAATAAAAATATGGCCTTATTAATTTCAGATCAATCAGTATTGATAAAATGATCATTGTTTATAAATTAGATAAATTCCATATGACCTCTGCAAAGCCATATACTATAATCTAATGCTGTTACCAAATTTAAAAGCTTCCAGGTCATTGTCAAAAAGAGAAGAATTATACTAAGGGAAAAAACACTCTTAAAAATATATTATTTAAAAAAATGTCCTTGAAAAGTCTCTAGACTGCAAATAGGCAACATGATTTCATACTTGATCATGGTATTTTGCTCAGCCAGAAACCTATTGACAGAAAACTTAATCTGACTGTAATATAGTTTTTATAATCTGGATTAAAAATATAATCTGCATGCTTCAATTTTTGAAAATTTGCATTTGGGAATAATTTATTTTTATGTAATAAAGTATTCTGAATTATGAGATGCTTGTAAGTCTGAAATGATTTATTTGCTGTCAGATTAATATGGGTTTTTTTTGTGAGCCCTCAGTACATAGAAATTGGAATTGGAAAGCTTCAAATGGTAGTTGATGGGTAAAACTGCATTTTCTAAAGACCCAGTAGTGAAGAAGATGTTGGCAGAAATTCTAGCCCACTGAATAACACCAAACAGCAAGTTGAAATTAGAGATTTATTGGATACAACGGTATGCAAAGCGTGGTGGACTCCAAATAAATATTTGAGCACACCTAGTCACAACAAAGACACACATTATATGCATTCTATCCCGACGCCTTGCCCCCCCCTCTGTGGCTTCATTGGCTGAGCTTTAGAGGTTACAATCTTATCAGGATCCCCTAAACAAAATACATTATCCCTGCCCCTTACTATTTTACTTCACCTATTCCCTTATATGTATTTTATGATGAAATCCTACAGCTTAGTGTGGAAATCCTATAGCCTATGTGTAGAAATCTTACAAGGTATGTGTACATGTAGAAATTGTGTAGAAATCTTACAGTCCGCATGTAGACATTTTTGTGTAGAAATCTTACAGTCTACGTGTAGAAATTTTACAGAGTACGTGTTTGAAGGAAGTTAGCCCAGAGAAGGAAATATTAAAAAATATTTTTCCTCAAAAGGATTTTTTTAAAACGAAACCTGGCCCCAAATCTTATCTCTCTGCCCCAAGCAAGAGCTAGCCCCATACAAATGCAGATGTAGAACCATCAGAAAGCTGAAGCCAGGGCACTCAAGAAGACAAAGAGAAGATCTGCATGCCCCACCCAAACTCTAGGAGTCATTAGCCCATCACCTGGGAAGCAGGATATGATAACAGGATTAAACCACAGATATCAAGTCCTAGAAAAACACTCAGAAATAGCCTCAAGGTTCATGCTACAGGAACAGGAAACTATTCCAAAAGGCTAGAGGGGGTATAAAAACCTACTGCCCGTGTGCTCAAGTCCTCTTTCCTCTCTGCTCCTTGCAAGGACCATCTTTCTGCTTCTTCAATAAACTGTAACCTTCTTCCCAAAGCAGTTGCCATTTTGCTTATTTATCCCGGCTTGGATGAACCAGGATGAAGACTTACTTCTGACAATTTGACACCCCAGAGATGGGACTCCAAGCTAACCTCTCCAATGGACTGAGACTGGTAAGTCCCATCTTGCCGGCAGCAGACCCCCTTGTGTCTGTGGATGGGTCTCCCAGGCTTTGCCCATGTGGAGCCGAGGTAGTAAAGGGAGTTTTGAGAGTTTGAGCTCAAGGGCTGCTTTGGAAAGAAGGTGAAGGTGAGTACCTCTAAATTTTAAGTTTAAAGCCCAGGGGAACAAAGGAATGTGTGTATTTCTGTTTGTGTGAGTGAGAAGACTTTTTTCCCAATCACAGTTGGATTTTGCTCCTTCTGATCTTTCCTAGCTGCAGAAAGGATCTGTTTAATTGGCAGAACCTGGAAAGCATGGGGGTTTGGTCAGAGCACAGAACCTTTTGTTAGGGAAAAGGGAGAGGCTGTGTGAAAATGAAATGGAATGAGTGAATGAAAGAATTGGATTTGGGCAACTAGCTGGTAAGTCCCAGTAAGCAAAGCAAAGTTAGGAAATTAAGCCCCAGGAAGGGAGCGGCCACCTACCTCTGAGAGCAAGCAGAGGTCCCACAGACATTGAAGGTCCAGATGTCCGTAAACGGTGATGTGAAGCCAGCCGGTCGGAGAGTAGCCCGTACCTTCTAAGAAGGGAAACCAGAAGGTCTCTGCAGACCCCTTTTTGGTCTGAAAACGTGGAGGATCCCTCGGAGGAGCCCAAGAACTCTGAGAGGGATCCAGAGAAGCTCCGTGAGTCCCCTTTTTTCCGGACTCACAAAATCGTGGTGGTAGGGAGAAGTCTCACAAGGAGTCTTCTGACGTATAGTGCCCTTTAACAGTAAGGAAATCCCGTTATACATGGGAGGTTCCAATTCAAGGGCGGAAGAAGGTTTCCCCGTTGAGAGCTTGCTCGGAGCCTGGGACAGGAAACAGCTTCCTGTCCAGGCTGGAATGAAAAAGAGATAGATAAAGAAACTATAGGGGGGGGAATATAAACTTTGCTTAGGGCTTTGCTGGGAAACCAATTTGGCTAAATAAAGGTACTTAAAAGGGAAAATAAGAAAGAGTGATTCTCTCTCTCTTCTCTATGCAACCACGTGGTATGTTTAAAATGTGTGCCTTCCCTAACTTGAGTTATCTGAAATTTATGGTGGGAATGACTAGGATGTGTAAAACTAAGACTTCTGTTCTCTTGTCTTTGTGTATATATGTTTGTCAAAGTCTGTGTAAGAGGTAAATGTGACTATTAACTGTTTCAAATCCAAAGAGAAAAGAATTTTAAATTCTGCTAGAAATTTTGCTTAAAAGAAGCCACAAAAAGGAAATACCTCACTCTGTTTGTCTGGCCAACAAACAGAGTGAAGAAAAATGTGTTTGTTTGTTTGTTTGTTTTCCTCTTTCTCTCTGTGTCCTCTTAAGAACAGCCTTAAGTTAGCAGGAGGGAATGTTTTAAGTTCATCTGCTAGAAAGATTTCACTCTTGCATTTAATAATATATAATAAAGTTGGAAGAGACGTTGGAGGTCATCTAGTCCAACCTCCTGCTCAGGCAGGAAACCCTATACAAACTTTATCAAATGCCTTACTGAAGTCCAAGAAAATTATATCCACAGCATTCCTCTAGTCCACTAATTTTGTAACTGGGTCAAAGAATGCAGTAAGATGTGTCTAGCATGATCTATTTTTGACAAACCCATGTTGGCTTTTAGTAATGACTTTGTTTGCCTCTAGGTCAGTGGTTCTCAACCTTTCTAATGTTGCGACACCTTAATACAGTTCCTCATGTTGTGGTGACCCCTAACCATAAAATTATTTTCGTTGCTACTTCATAACTGTAATTTTGCTACTGTTATGAATCGTAATGTAAATATCTGATATGCAGGATGTATTTTCATTGTTACAAATGGAAAAAGTGATAAAGTACAGGTAGTCCTTGACTTACAACAGTTTGCTTAGTGACTGTTCAAAGTTACAAGGGCACTGAAAAAAGTGACATGACCATTTTTCACACTTATGACCGTTGCAGCATCCCCAGGGTCATGTGATTTACATTTCGATGCTTGGCAACTGATTCATATTTATTATGGTCACATTGTTCCAGGGTCATGTGATTCCCTTCTGCAACCTTTTGACAAGCAGTGTTAATGGGGGAAACCAGATTCACTTAACAACCATGTTACTAATTTAATCTCTCCCTCTTTCTCTCCCTCTCTCCCCATTTCTCTCTCCCTCTCTTTCTTTCTCTCCCCCTCCCTCTCCCTTTCTCTCTCCCTTTTTCTCACTCTTTCTCCCTTTTTCTCTCCCTCTATCTCTCCCTCTTTCCCTCCCTCTCTCTCTCTCCCTTTTTCTCCTTTTCTTTCTTTCTCCCTCTCCCTCTTTCCCTGTCTCCCTTTCTTTCTCTCCCTTTCTCCCTTTCTCTTTCTCTCTCTCCCTTTCTTTCTCTCTCTTTCTCCCTTTCTCTCCCTGTCATTCTCTCTCCCTCTCTCTATTTCTCTCTCCCTCTCAAAGATCCTTAAAATTCTTAAAAGTTATGCTTGGGTGGAAGACTTTTTCTTTTAAAGATGGGGTGCGTTAGCAGACAAGTACTCAAAAAAAAAAAGAAAGAAAAGTGCGAATAGGCGTCCAGTAGCTAGCTTGAAGTTTGAACGACTTCTTTCTCTTGCCACCGGCTTCTAGGAGGAGCAAAAGACATCCAGCACTGCAACCAGGTGCCCTGGACTGCCCATTCCAGGGCTTCCTGCACCGGCTGACTTAGTTGTCTGCAACCTCCTGTTGTCGCTTGGGGGGGGAAGGGACACGGGCAGGAGAGATTCCTTCTTTCTCATCTGAGGAGGGAAGTTACATTGGACCATCGACTCTGTGTTGAGCCCCATGGGCCCAACATTCGTGGGCAGGCGGGAACCTGCCCGCCAAGCCGCCACCTCCCTATCGCCCTCAAAAAAAAACCATGTTGCTCTGGAAAGTCTCCAGCTGGGGAGAGGGACAATCGGAAGGGGGGTCCTCGAAGATTGGAGGGGGTCAAAGCCTCACCCGCTCCGACTTTTATTCCCTCTCCAGGATCTGTTTCTCCAAGCGCCCGATCCAGCTGGTGGTCGGGATCCCGGAGGGTTGCTCCCCTCCCGCCAGCGGATACCCTGCAGGGTTTACTGATGAATAAAGGTGAGTGTCAGCCCTTTACCCCGCTAAGGCTGCGTGTTGATTAATGGGCTCCCCGGGTTTGTTTGGTGTTTTTTTCCCCAAACCCTTCTCCCTCGCCTTCTCTTGTGTCGCCAAAGACCCTTTTTAGGATGGGGAAAGTTAGATATCTAGAAAGCGAACTTCTTCAGAAGGGAGTTGTTTAAGGGCGGCAGCGGCAAAGAGAAGGAGACTCTGGATGCTTACTCGCAAGTAAACCCGACGGCTTCCTTCTTCCCCCTCCCCCCTCCTTCCCCAAAGTGGATTACGCATTTGGTGAGGAAGCCCGTTTTGCAGTGCGCGTGCGCACTGCTCCCATTCCCCTCCCCGCGAGCTAAGAGGAGCCAAATTATTTGAGGAAGGGAGGATAGGGTGGGGCAAACTTTCGAAGCATTTCCTCCACACACACCCCAGAAAACGACCTCCTCTGCCTGCGAGGAGGCTGCGAAAGGAGAACAAGAAGGGGTTGGGTGGGTGGGATGCTTAATGCTTTTTCATGAAAGTTTCCCAAAACTGAAGGATACGACTTTACAGCTGTCCCAGATTCCAGCTATTTCATTCTCTCCTTCCAACATTTTCACCTTCCACTGAGCGTACTTGATTCTCAGCTAAATGTTTTCTGACAAGTCTCTCAATGCATTTCCTTTTTCCTAACAAATTTCTGGCAGTGGAGTATACACTTCCCCAATCAGAGCCTCACCTTTGGATCCCGACCAGGTGGGAGGCAGAATAAAAGGAAGCCGTTTAAAGGTGGGAGGAGGGAAAATCCCGAGGTTGGCTTGCTCCCGATTCACGATGAAAAAAGCGAAGGGAAGCTTGCAATTCAGGCTGGCTTGCTGGCTTTCTCACCTGCGCCAACTCCCTTCTCTTCGCTTGCAACCGTGCGATTCCGAGTTTAAGCGCAGCTCCTAGCAACCCCAAGGAAAATCCCACGGATGAGGGTGGGGAGACTCAATTAAGGTGCTTGCAACCCCCCCCCACGCAAGGGCAGAGACAAACCCCACGAATGGCCATCCTGGCTCATGCCCGTGCAAAGCAGCAACTCTGATCTAGATGGGTGGGGGATCAACAGAAAGGAGGCAAGCAAGTGAACAACACCTCTGATGCACCAGCCTATCTTCTGCTGCCCACAGCAGCCCCCCTCCCTCGCAATTGCACTGAATGCATCAAGGCGAGCTGGCGGAAAGAAAAGATGATCGCCGGCGCTTTTATTCACAGACACCAGATTTTTTTTCCCCAGATCATAAAATGTCCATTCCTCCCTCCAAAAGGGAGGGAATCAAACTACAAAAGGAACCCACCCCCACGGCAAAGACCTCCGGCGTGCTGATTCCACAGATAACAACCCCTCCCTCCCTCCTCCTGCTGCCTCACCACCCCCTCACCTCCCCACCAGCCCGTCTCCCCTCTTCCACTGAGGTGCGAGCAACTGCACGCAAGCGCAATGTGGAGCAGCTCCGCGGGCTTTGCAGATTCCCCAGGAAGTTACGTCACGGACGCCAATGTCTGGGCCGCAGCTTCTGATTGATGAAAAGGCTGGGAGAAGGGCTGAGTCGTTGGCTCTTGCTAGCTCTACCTGAGAGGCGGGGAGTTGCTCCTTTGATGCTTTCAGTCTTACTGTTCTCTGTGCTGTTTTTATCCGCCTGGAGACAGATAGAGGAGCGGTGTCTCGGTTCCTAAGACCATCGGAAATATGTGTTTTTCCATGGTCTTAGGCGGCCCCTGTGAAACAGTTGTTCGACCCCCAAAGGGGTCGCGACCCACAGGTTGAGAACCGCTGCTCTAGGTGTTCGCGGATTCTTGTTTGATTATCTTTTCCAGAATCTTCCCAGGTATTGAGGTCAGGCTTATAGGTCTGTTATTTCCTAGATCTATTTTTATTTTATTTTTGAAGAGGGAAACTATATCAGCTCTTTTCCAGTCCTCTGGTAGTTCCCTAGTGCTCCAGAGTCTTTGAAAAATATAGTTCAGTGGTTCTGAGATCACATATGCCAGTTCCTTGAGAACCTGGGGTTGTAATCCATCTGGTCTTGGTGATTTGAACTCTTCTAGGCTGGATAAGTGCTTGCTCACCATTTTCTTGCCTAACTTAACTACCGTAGTGCTTCTAATCTATTTTTTTAATGGTACTGTTTTTGTAAGTTGGACTGTTTGCTTTTTATTATTTTTGACTGTGGTCACAAGCCTTAGTTCATTTTGAGCCTTAGCTTTCTTCACTCATCTTTGCAGGCTCAGACTAGTTGCTAATATTCTGCTGTAGTTATGTGCCCCTCTTTCCACTTTTTATACTGGTCCCTCTTATATGTCAATTTATCAGAGAGTTCTTTATACAGCCCTGCTGGTTTTTTGTGAGAGCTATTATTTTTCTTCTTTGTTGTTATTGTGCTAGACTGGATTTTTATTATCCCACTCTTCAAAATTTCTCAAGCTTCTTGAGTTGTTTCCCCTTGAAGATTCTCATCCATGGAATCCCTTCCAAGCCCTCTCAAGTTTATTGAAATTAGCTCTCTTAAAGTCTAAGACTCTAGTTTGACCGTGTTCTATTGCTTGTGCTCCCATAATGTTGAATTCCAATATTGCATGATCACCCCCCCCAAGGTTCCTGTGGCTTCAACACCTTTTATCATTTTGTCTGTTAGTGAGAATTAGATCCAATATGGCTAATCCCCTAGTTCCCTTCACTACCTTTGAGAAACAAAGTTGTCTGCAAGTTTTATCAGGAATCTGTTTGATCTTCCACTTAGTGCAGAGTTTGTCTCCCAGTTGATGTCAGAGTAATTAAAGTCCCCCTTACTATTGTCATGTGCTTCCTACATACCTTAGTTGAGTTCTTATACCCTTTCATGCTTTCCAAAATTGTCATTCCTCATTGGTGAGTTTAAATTTGTCTTTTCTGATTTTTTGGTCAATGTCTGTTGTTGGGTGAATTTCCTTCTCAATTCTGTCTAAAAGGTGTTAATTTTGTTCCAGGGGGAATCCAGTGTTGAATTATTTTATTGGACTGAGGAGGGGATGTCCTGCCTGCTGGGTCCTGCCCCAAGTTCTAGAAATCATTCTGCAATGTGTTGTAAATGAGTTTGTGTTCTAAATGGGTTTTATCTATCTATCCCTTTTCCTGAAAATGCGTGTCTATCTACAAGAGTCTTTTGAAGTTCAAGTCTGCTTGTTTGGGGAAATAATTTCTTAAGTTACTTTTCTTACCCTATCACTAATTGGTGAAGCTACGGTGAAACTTTTCTGAAACAAATAAGCATTTTCCAATCTCTAAAATAATGTGGTCTATTTTGGAATAAATGTTAAAGGCAGATTCTCCTGCCCCTGGCAAGTTGCTCATATTAAAATATTAGACTTTTAAAATTATTTGGAGTTTTCAGCATTCTCAAGCTGCCTAGCATTTTTTTTTCCTCTCAAGTTGCAAGTTCTTGTCCTTAAAATGTTGCAAATGTTCAAGTTCAAAAGTGAAACATATCATTTTTTAAAGACAAGTTTTATTGGTTTTTTGATTTTTAAAACAAAGTACTCAAGACACACCATGGTGTTAGGGTGGTAAAACATCCGCAGACAAAACATATATACATAATTCAATCAATACATCAAATATTCCCTCTCTTTTCCCTTAAGTATCATATTTTATTTAAAATAATCCAATTCTAGCTTAAATTTATTCAACCTAAACCTGTTTTTAAAGCTTTATAACTTTACACTATCATAATCAAAATAACTTTAAGTACAAACATTATCAGTTCAGGTATCCCTTCCAAATATATTCTAATTACTTAATTTTATCATAGATCTTATTTATTTCTTCTTCCACTAATATCCCTTATTTAAAATAAAATATTAATCTATCCTATACGTATCTAATCCATCAATCAATCAATTTCTTTAAACTGACAAAATAAAGTCCAACCTTAAATCATTTCAATCCATTTGACAAAATTCAAATTTCATCCAGTTAATTTTCATAACTAATCACATCCATATTATCAAACAAACAGATCATCTTATTAGATTAACTCAACATTACATAATAATTTTCTTACAAATAAACCTATCATTCTAAAAAAAACAAAAAAACACATTCTTAATCAATTTAATATATATATTCCATTAATCACCCCCTTTTCTCTTACTTTTTAAGCTGAAAAGATAATATCAAACCTTAAATCATTTCAATCCATTGGACATCAAACAAACAAATCATCTTATTAAAAATAATAGTTTTCATATCGATAAACCCATCAATTCAAAAAGTACATTCTTAGTCAACTTAATATATATCTTCCATTAATCGCCCATTTCTCTTACATCTTGCTCATAATCTTAGTCCTTAAATCAGTCCATAATTCTAAATTGCCTTTAATTCATTACATAGAATTTTAAATTTCACTTCTTTTCAGTCGTATTCTGGGCTTCTTCTTCTGCCAGGTAGGTTTCCATAACAGAGCTTCCTTTCCAACTAATAAGTCTCTCTTTGTTGCTTGCAGTATCATTTGAATCTATGTAAACCATCTTGGCCTTTGCATTGGTCCTCTGTTTCTCTTAACCATAAAATTTCGTTGCTTTGACATTTCAAATCTCAGTCTTTGCTTTTCTTGGTCCTCAAAACCATAGGTGAACTGCTTATCAGGCAAAGACAATTTCTCTTTATTCTCAGTTAAGTCCTCTTCTTGTATAGTCTGTTTTATAGAATAATCAGAAGTAGTTTGAGAGTCAATTTTGAGGTTTAAAGGAGAGATTCTGATTCTTAATTCTGTAGTAAACTCTTTCATTGTAGCACATATTTCTTCTTTAGCCTCTTCTATTATGCTGTGAGCCGCCCTGAGTTCTCCGGAATAGGGCGGCATAGCAATTAAATTAATAAATAAATAAATAAATCTTTTCCAGAATAAGTTTACAATTTAAGTGTGAATTCAGGTCCATTTTAAAAGTTATTCAGCTGGATCAGATTAACTTTCTCTCTCTCAAAAAAAAAAACAGTTTGAAAACCAGTCATCTCATCTCCAAATAGTCAACGATTAGCTTTTGGCCAATAGATGTTCTCAGTAAGCTAAAAAATCTTTTTCAAGAGTCATTTTTTCCCCTTTCTTTCTATTTTTTAAGGAAAAAGTGGAGGAAGAAATACTCTTCCAATATAAGATAGTAATAGCGCTCAGCAAGAAAAAAAACAACAGCATAAACTGATAATACAGCTCTTAAGAGAAATTTTTTTTTCTGGTACCCCAAAACTTATATAAAAAAGAAATAATCTTTAAAATTTTATTTTATTCTTTTGTTCAACGCCTTTCTTCCGAAACAAGCAGAAGCTGCCTTTCCAAGCCAGGGAAATAATTCCAATGGGGCTCTTACAGGCAAAAAAAAAAAAAAAGTAGAAGGAAAGATAATTCAGGACGGAGAGAGGGAGGAAAGGTCTCACCCGGATTCACCATGGTGGTTCTTTATGCTTAGATGATTTTCTGACTTCAGCTGGCACAGCAAAGTGATCGGCCATTTTACTGACCGATCTTCTTCTCCATCGGCCCTACGGAGTTAGCTTGGACTGCAGGGGGAGCCGCCGCTCCACCGCAGCTGAGCAAAAGCCTCCTCGATGGTGGTCGCCCCTTCAGGGCGATTTAAGACCCGCATAAGAGTCTACCGGTAGAGAGAAAGGCAGCCAACGAAGAGTGACAGCTCTTCGTGTGGCTGAAGCTGCCTGATCCAGAAGCGGAAGTCCGAAACATATCATTTTGTTGTTCTCTTACCAGAATCCAGTTTTTTCCTGTCCTCAAATCTGTGATTGTCCCCACTTGTCTATTTGTTTCTCTAATAACTGCAGTATTAATGCCTTTTCAAACTGCCTGCAAGCTACCCCCCTTTCTAATTTCTTTCTTGCCCTTTGTTCTCCATACCGTTTGTCTGCCTCTCCTGGGAGAGTCCACCCAGAAAGTGGGGGGAGACCTTGTTCTTGTATCTTTCAGCCCTCCGATCCTCCCCCAAACTTTTGGAAGCAGAACACACAGACCCAGATGCTGCCTCCATCCATCTGAGCCATGGAATTGGGTTTTGAATCCAGCCATCCACTAAAAAGCCACCATGCAATCTGAGTGGAACATCTTCCCAAGTCCTACCATTCCCCAGATGCCTGTGAGAGCTGCAGAAGGAAGGAGTCCAGGAGCCACTGTTGCCATGTGAAGCCTCAGAAGAGAAAATTAGACTGTGGGGAGAGGGTGGAAACCACTGTAAACTTTTCTTTGTTGCCCCATTTGTATTGTAACAAGCCAGTTGAATGTATTAATGGAGAGATGGCATTTGGGAATAGTTAGCAGAACAAGTACTGAACACCTTGGACTTCTGTCTGGTGGGAGGGAAAATTTATCCAGAATGTATTGCCTGTTTCGTAGAAATAGCTGCATATGCACACACACACACCATTCAGAATCACGTTGAGTCTATCCCCTCCACCTACCCTTAGTAAAGTTCCCCAGGCTGATTTTTTTTTGCTCTATTGCACCAAAGCTTGGCAAGCACAACTTCCTGAAAATTCCAAGGGAGAGGGAAATAGGCCCCCTCAGGTGATTTGCAATTCTTATGCCCTGACTAAGGAAGCAACAGGAAAGCGATCCCAAACCTCAGCCCTGAATATCTTGCATCATTAGGCTCAGATTGGGATTCCTAGAGCTCATTATGTGCAATTTAAAGAAAAATTTAATAGCCTGGCATATTGGCTAACCTCAATTGGACATTACAAATCTGGATGCACTGAACTAAGAGCTAAGGCAGGAAACAACCCTTGAAAATAGGCAGCCAGTGGTCATGTACCAAGGAAAACCATGGCTGTGAAGAATTTTGGGAGGTATGCAAACCTAACTGGAAGTTAAAGGTGACATCCAACATTTGAAAATGATTGGCACAGAATATTGGACACTATAAACTTCTTTTCCACCTAACAAAACTTTTGCCCTGACTTTTAAAACTTTATGGGTGCAAGTTCCCCTTTTGGGAGCCACTAAAGGGATCTTTTTCTGCTGCCTCGCTGGGCTGTAAGTTTTGTTTCTTTATGATCTCTATGAACTGGAATAAGTTTTTTGGTACATCTGACTACCAAACCAAATTAACCAACCTACTCCAAGACTCCACATACAAACCCCTAAACACAGATCCCACCACCTACCTGGAAAAAAACCACTAGATCCAAAATAAAAGCCTCCCCCATTAGCGAAGAGATCCAGCGAAGAATCATTCCCAGAGAGAAATCATCCAGATGCCCTAAGCTCTATGGTCTCCCCAAAATACACAAAGAAGGAACCCCACTTAGACCCATAGTCAGCTCCATAGGCTCACCTCTACAAAACCTACTCCAAGAAGCTCAGAGGTAGGCAACCTTGGCTCTTTTATGACTCATGGACTTCAATTCCCAGAATTCCTGAGTCAGCATAGCTGGGCTAGCTAGCTCTCTCCTGCCCTTCCTGCTTCCTGCAGAGACACAGCAAAGGGAGGAGCCTCACCCCAAAAGATTTTCAGCTTCGCGGAGAAGCAGGGAAGTGCAAGTGCCTCTTTCTGTCTCTGTCTCTGTCTGCAAAAGGCAGAGGAGGCTGGGAGCCACAGGGGAAGGCTCAAAGAGCTACATGCAGCTCCGGAGCCGCAGGTTGCCAACCTGTGGTATAGGACACTATATGAACACAGACATTATGGTTTGTAAATCTTGGTTTATGGCTTAGGCTGTTACGCAAATTGTGGTAGTTGTGGCTTAGTGCCATATGCCAACTTGGTCACTGAATTCATTTTTAATCATCCTTAAATCCACGGTTAGAAAGCAATGTGTTACAAAAAAAAGAGGAACAGATCTCGAATATCAAAATCACGACCGTTTGAATGTTATGTGCTATCCAGCTTGAACTCCGGATGGTCTTTCCACAAATCTTAAACTGCCGGTTTACAGTGTTTTAGCAGTGCATTTTAAATATATGCTCTTTGGCTTTCCATAGCCTATTTCTAAGAACCAGAAACTGAAAAGAACGTTTAACTTTACCACACATACCTCTATAAAGAGTGAGCGGATTAGAAATATATTCAATGGAATCGCTCCATTCAGTTCAGACAGCAGACCAAAAAATAAAGGATGCAACGAAAGAATAAGGAGCCAACGCATCAGAGGAAGTAGACAGCCACTTATCAGTACAATAGTACACAACAATTCCAAACAAGCTAGATTGTGTCTGCTTAAATACCAAAACATGGACAGATCACGCGGGTCTGTGCTTGCGCAAAACAGAGAACGGGCCAGCGGAAGGCGGAGCGAAAGCGGCCGATCCCCCTGTGCCGTTGGGGTCTTTGCCTTTTCAAGCCCTTCGGTCAACTATCAGCCAGATAAAAGGAAGTGGGCGAGGCGAGCATGCGGATTTCGGCTCAGTCGTCTGGAATTGCTGCAGAAGTAGGCTGTGTTGCCTCTCAGCTCTGCTTGAATGGCCTGGTAAGTGCGGCACAGGATCGTAGCTGAGAATGAGCGGTTTTCTGTTCGAGGGGGAGGGGGAGGGGGGGATCCCATCGGATGAACGAGAAGGCCTCCCGGGAAGCGACGGGTGCAGCACCTGCAGAGGAGCGACTTAGGATGTCTGTTAACGGTGCTATTGAAAACGCTCTTGCTTGCAAATTCTGTATAATATCTTTCGGATTTTACTGGGTGTCTTCCCCTCAGTCATCAGCGAGGTAACCAGCTCCTCTCATTTGAGGTTCGTTGAAATGGTTCGATTCATGTTAGCTGGGGTAAATTAAAAATGATGCAATGAAATTGAGGAATCTAAATTGGTGAACTTTATGACCGAACTGAGCTTGCCCGGTTTACTTTTTGCTGCAGTGACTACCTTACTTAGACTTTATCTTAACTGTTCGCTTAGGCTTCATGTGATGGCCTTCCACAGAAGGAAAACAATTATGTACAGCTAGTCATTATGTTATATTGATTCTTTTGTTCTCAAATAACTCAGAAGTCCAAATTATGAACTTAACATGAAATGGATTTCAGTGCAACCTTGGAGCATCTGAAATTAATTGTGCAGGAGAAAGGGGGAATGTTAGCCCCACTCTAACTTGGGTTCTTTCCCCCCCCCCCAGTTATTTCACCTTCTCGACATAATGTTCAATTTGGCGGGGACAAATATTTTCCAACTGTCCACAGGGAAATATAAAAAGATGTTTACTGTATAGAGGAATCTAAAATCATGAGAATCATTTCCATCCTAGTTGTATTTCATTTTTCTTTTACAGCTAAATTCTAGTTGCGAAAGACAAAACTCATAAAAACACAAGAACTTCCATGTCTTGTTTCTCATAGTAGCTTGCCATATGTCCCCAATATAATCATATGCAGAACATGAGAATGTTGCCTTGAAATTCAAGTACCCCAAGTTTGGCATGGAGCCAAAAAGAACTTAATCCAAGAATTTGAAAGAGATGTTTTTTTGCCCATCCCAAAATACACATCACCAAGTATACAGATAAAAAAAAGTCATTTATTAATAGGGTATCAAGTGTTTTTATAGGGTACAGAAGCAAATGATATATTTGATATATATGATATGTCAGAAATCAAGTAATCAAACAGTAAAAAAACACTGATTACATCTGAGATGTCACCAATGGAAAACATTGATTCTAGATAATATTCCACAAGTGGCTGATTTATGGATTATATTACTCTTTCCCAGCTGGGTTAGTATCTTAAAGTTTTCCTGAAGTTAGACAAGAGGCTTAGTTAAAGATGTATATTACAATTTAAATTAATAATAATGCCAGGTAACAATTATAGCAACTATGGCTGTCTTCCTGGGGGAAAAAGTGGGCAGTCTTGCTCCAGATCAGCAATAAAGTATCTATTCTCTCATTGAAAAGGTAGACACCAACCTATGTAGAAACCAAATTATGTATACTTGCTGTTTAATCATGTAGCAATTATTATCTGAAGTTTTGAGGCATTTATATGATTGTAATTGATTTTCTAAAATGATTTAGAAAAAATACTGAAGACCATTGTATTTTATTTCCCTTTTTTGTTTTTGAATTGATATAGAATGTAAGGCTTGGAAAATATTGAAATATGAATTTCAGTATTCATATGCAAATAGATAAGAAATGTAATGAATTACATTTTTTTCCTCATTAAATTTTTGAAAGGACATTTTTAAACGATAGAATCATGCCTGGGGGCTTCAGGACTTGAATGAATGCTTGTTATTATTAACTTTGGACTGCCAAATGGGGAATTTGACATTAATAGTTGGTTATCATTGTTATAAGGCAAGAAACATATTTTGAGATACAGATAAAGTCTCTAAAGGAGCCAAATGTAGTCTGCCAAGTTTGCCACATTCAAAATGATGAGGTTCTTGGAAAATCATCATCATGTCCGAGTGCAGAGATTTGTTAGATTGCGAATGGGCAGCCATGACACCTCAGCCTCTTTTTTCCCCTGGTTCCTGATCCACCAATTTTGTACATTCTGTTGTTCTTCCCTATTTCATGTGTCTGTTCACAACGTAGAATATCTTTTGGAGTATCATATCTATAAAATATTGCAAGACATGTTTTTAATTTAATAGAACTGACAGTCTGGCAGGGAAAGAATCAATAAAGTCATGATGTAAATGTCAGTGCTAGAAAAAAAACAGCTCTTAGATTATGGGTTTCTGGTTACTTACTAGATTGTGGCTGATCAGTCACTAGGGAATATTGCTTTCTTTTTCTGAAATAATAGTGAGACATCATTCCTTTATTAAAAAATAGCCATATGGCAGCTCACCTCTATTCTTGTTGGAGTAGTAGCTTCACATAAATCTGGAAAAGTTAGAAATTCAGTTTTCTTTCTAACTGTCAGATTTACCATGGGAAAATACTGGAAAGTGTAGGAAATAGCACTAGGTCAACTACTAATACAAAACAAAATCTTGAAGAATCAGTCAAAGACTATAGTGTTTAAATTATGCAGAGGTTTTCAAGATAGGTATGGTTTGAATCCCTCCTAATTCTAGTTAATACATTCATTTTTATCATAGACGTTTTACCTGGCAATGATAACTATTTTTTCCCATTTTAACATATCCTTAATTGCTTAAAGGTTGTAAAGATTACAACCAAATCATCAACAAATGCTCTTAGTTTACATATTTCTCTTCTGTTCAGCAATTCTCTCAACCTGTCTTTATTTCTAGTCAAAACTTCAAGAGTTAGGATGAATAACAATAGTAATAAAAGGCACCGTTGTCTAGTTCGTTTCTGTGTCTCCACAGGTTTTGTTAATTCTCCCTTAACAATCTGTCTTGTGTGAAATTCAAGTTATCAAATGTCTATTTGTCAAGAAGACCAATACAGCCTTTTTATTATGTTGTTTTAAATATCCAAAACGCCAATATTATTAATATCTCTTAACTGTCTTCTTTTTTATCCGTGTAGCTAGAATCATCATAAATACCTTGTAGTTATTGTCTAGATGATAATCTTTTGATAGTCAAGTATTGATCTTCTTTAAGAATTAATGCTCTGTTTGCATCTATCCAGCCATCTAGTAACTTTATTGCCTAAAATAGAATGCCAATTTTTTGCAAAGGTTGTAACAATTCATTGTCAAAATACTTATAACAAAATCATAGCAAACTGAAAATGAAATCAAGAGAACAATTGCAGAACAATTTAGTTTTCAGGGGTTCTCATATGTACATTTAAGGGTAAAAGTATTCTAGATAAAAAGATAAACTGAATTACACAAAATGATTTATGACTGTATTATGTACAAATGATGAATGTGTTATTGTTAATATGTTTAAGCTTTTATTGACCTTTGAAACAGGCAAGAACAAGTTAAAGAGTACATGTTCAAATGGGCCAAGAATTTTGGTTATAATATACAAATGCACCAGATGGGAGAAGATATGACTAAAAGGACTGAAATATACATTATGTTTTAACTTAAGAGAAAATTTTACAAAATAATATATGTGGTTACTTCCAAACTATCTTGCAAGTGCATATAACGATACCAAGAGTTTTATAGACTAATGTTAAGTTGAAGCTAGATTTTTATTGTTGATACACATGGATAGTCAACTAATCTGATTCTTATAAGAACATTGGTCCCCTGGCCATCTATAGGCTAGCAATCAGCTCTTACAGTGGCTGACAACTGCACAAGGAAAAGTACTAATTTCCCTGCAGATGTGTTTCAGTAGGAGTTACATTGCCATTAAGGCTAATAGCCATTGATCCCCATCACTTCCATCAACTGGCCCTGTACTTTTTTGTAGCCAGCCAAGCTGGTAGCCAGCACCACATCTCATGATAGAAAATTCCAAATTACAGGTTGTGTGAAAACAAAGTTCCTATGGTCTGTCCTGATTTTTTCAAGATTAATTGAGTGATTATTTATTCATTCACTCTCTCACTCACTCACTCATTCATTCATTCATTCATTTCCTGCCTTTGTTATTTTTACAAATAACTCCAGGCAGTGAACATACCCAATACACCTTCCTCCTCCTATTTTCCGCACAACAACCCTGGGAGGTGAGTTGGGCTGAGAGAGAGTGACTGGTCCAAAATCACCAAGCTGGCTTTCAAGATTAAGACAGGGCTTGAACTCATAGACAAGCTGGTAAGACCCTTGGGCAGGCCAGCAAGGAATGGGGACAGGTCCTGGGGAGCACGGGTAGGCCAACACAGATACTGGGGAGGGTGGGCCAGCAGGGAACATGGGCAGGGGCACTGGAGAGGGTGAACTGGCAGGAAATGTGAGCAAGCAGGTGCTGTGAGTGAGTATGTTACAGAGGATGGGTAGGTAGGTGGTGCAATGGAGTATGGATCTTATATTCTGCAGTGGCCTCTTTGGGAGAAAGAGCAGCAAAAAACAGACTAATAGAGTGGCTTGTGACCTTCCCTGCTGGATTCTCCATTGACTTTGCTTGCGGGAATCCAGAATGGAACATCACAAATGGCAATCATGCAGCCTGCTGCAATGATGTAATTGAAAGGTCACAATCACATAAGTGTGGGGATGTTGTCAGTTAGAACTTAAAGAACTGGTTGTATATATCACTAGATCAGTGCCTTTGTAAGTTTGAAAGGTGGTTGAAAGAATGATTACAGCTTGAGGACTACTTGTATATATTTTTTTAATATTGTTGATTCTCAGATATAAACTTATTTCTATTAGCTGTATTCAAGGTCTAATAAAAAAATTTAAAATTCTTTACAGAAAATGATGATGTTACAGAAGCCTCTTGATGATACAGTATTTATGTGATGTTGTGTAACAATGAAGTTGATACCTGTGGAATATGGGCAGCGTGGTAGCATCTTACGTAGATGAGAAAGAGATGAGGGGATCATGTGGCCTCATTGCTCCAAAACCCATATTTTGTGCTTCTTTCTGGCACTGTTGGTTATTTTGGCATTAGTCCACAACTTTTATCAATTAGAGGTAAGTTACTTAACCCTCCAAGAACTGGCCAAATAATTTGAATGTTCTTTTTTCTTACCATCCAGGTCTGTAATTTATTTTTTATCTCTTTTGATGATTACAAGATCTTTGAACTTTATGATTAGTTTCTCAATACTTTATAATGCTATGCTGCTTGCCTACTGCACACCCACCTCTAAGCCCAAACCACTAAGGAGGAAAACAAAGGTAAGGGTGTCAAAATGAATTAAAATCTTATTAGTTACAAGCAGCAGATGCCACTGGCTAATTACATTAATAGATTTGAGCCTATTGGTCTCCTAATTTGAGCATATTGGACTTGTTGGGAACCTTCATTGCATAGTAAAGCGGGTCAGGAATGTATAGCTTATTTAGTCCTTATTGGGAGGAAGGGGGAAAAAAACCAGATCAGGACAGGACTACACATACTGATTATAATAGCAAACACGTGACAAAGACACTGCAAAGGTTGTAAATGTAGGCATTGGTTGCAAAGTTACTTTTCCATTATTGCTGTAACTTTGAATGATTGCTGCTTGAGGCAGTCACTAAGTGAGATCTACCTATAATAAAATAAAACCTCTCCTATAGTTCCATAAATATGGAATTGTCAGAGGCTTTCAAAAATGATTCTTATCAAATACCCAATAAACTAGCAGCACTGCCTGCAATGCAGTATTGACATAGTTGTACAAATTAGCAACAGGTTGGAAATCTTGACTGCAATGAATTTCTACTATGAATTTACAACAGATGTAATCAAAACCTAATGATACATAGATGGAGCTGGACCAACTTAATTCTGAAATCTGCACAAGCCAAAGATAAACAAGGTTATGCTTAATGTCAGCTATTTGGAGTAAAACAATCTGTGAAGCAGCCCTTAAAGCAGTACCTTAAAGAAGAGAATGTTCATGGGGTCAAGATGGAAGAGAAACACCAATCAAATAAAATGTATCAGGCGTATAGTTGAGGCTGGATGTGAGGAGTGAGGAATGTTTGCTAAACCAGACGTTTACAAAGACTGATCCTTAGAGTTGTATTGCAGGTTATATGATAATTGCTTTTTAATATGATCTTATGTTTAATGTTGATGATTCTAATAAAATAATTCAAAAAAAAAAAAGATGGCAAGAAGGGGTCAGGACCAATAAGCTGTCAGTGAGGCAGTGAGTCTGAAGGAAAAGCAAAGTTGAGGTTATAAGAAATCCAAGATCTAAAAGATGCACTACCACAGTATTCACAAACAAGATACAGTTTGTGAGAAGTTGTTCTCAACACTGTCCAAAGTAAGTGAGCACAGTAAATAAACTGTCAGGCCTCTGTGCAGTGGAAAGCTGAGACTTATTAGACAGTAGCTGCAGAGACTGTTTTCCTTTTGGCACTCACTTTCTGTTAGCTAGCCTTCTAAACCTGCAAAGTTCAGCTCTCTGGTCCTTGCTTTTCATTGAGATCAAGGCCGAGGGCTAAGTGCATATGGAAAAGGGGTCCTGTGAGCTTGTTGGATCTGTAAAAATTAGAGAAGTCACTATTTCCAGTACTACTAAAATCTTGGGCAACAACACTGCTACAGTTTGATGCTTCTATCTTTATTTCCTGTTTCCCTCATCTGAAGACATGCCCCCTGGCAAGTCAATCACAATCAGTTTTGTTGACTGCATTTTCTATTTAATTTAGACTAATGACTATTTTATGGAAGATAACAGCAGCTTACTCCATTATACTTCCACTGCAACTCTTAATAATTAGCTTCATTACATTAGAAGAGCTTTCAGAATCTCCTTCAAATGTGTCTCTTTGCATGAAATTCTTTCAACTAATGTGCAGGTCAGCATACATTCTCTCTGCTATAAGAATCAGTTAGCATTGCATTAGATCCTAAAAGAGAGTAGTGAGTTGGTGGCTGGATATTCAAAATATAAAGAAACATTACATAAAAAACCCACCATGCACACATTTTTGTCAAATTATCAAGTACCATTTGCTGCTAAAATATTGCTTTACGTCATCTAATTTTGGTGAAGAACAAAACAAAAGGTTTTATGATGTTTGTAATGAATCCATGAAGAGTTGACTAAGTAGGCCCCTGCGGGATCCTAAGCCTTTCCCCCACAATTTATATTGCAACCTCCCACACTTCTAGAGACAGCCTATTAGGTAAACCTCATCAACTACTCATGCCTTGGTGTTAAATTGCTAGGAAATAAATGAAGTGATGACCTTCTTCACCTACTTTTCTTTTTTTATGTGGAGTAAGCAAGCAGGAAATCTTGTACTAAGATTAAACACTTTTCAGAATAAGAGAACTCAAGTCTTTTATAGACAATAAGGTTAAGGGAGTAGAAAAAAGCTAAAAGAAAAAATAGACAGTGGCAGGGGTAGAGGAAAATAACAATTTTGTGATTGTTTCAGCGGCTCTTCCCCAGTCAGATATATACACACAACAAATACAGACAAGGACTAAGCATAACTAAGCATTTTTAATCAGCTCTGAAAAGAAAAGACACTAATTCTCTCTTAATTAATATAATAAAAGTATTAGAATTGAGTGGTGTAATGATATGTTAAATACTATGGAAAAAGCATTTACATAACTAAGCCTGTAATCCCACATACATATAACATTCTTTTATAACTAATGGAATAGGTAAAAACAATTTGGGTTGCGTGATATTTCTTACTGACCATTTTGATATTATGCTGCTGCAAAGTGTAATAAAACAAATATAGTAGATATGATTCTGTTGCTACAACTCTTTTTGAAAGAGTTTCTTTCTTTTGTAGAATCTCAGTATCACAGATTTAAAGTGGTTGGTAGAAGAGAATGAATCACAACCCTCATTGCCTACAACTAGAACACGCAGAAAGCTGTACTGTGGTTATGAGCATCAGGTTTTGTCCAAGATTGAACAAGAGGAAGAAGAATCTTTATTTGTTGCTCTACAATGGCCCAAACCTCCTGAGAACAAAGTCCCCTTTGTAAGGAGTACTGACCCTTTACATAGCAACTTTATGATACTAAATAATCATGCAAATTTCAAAGTTGGTGATCAACTGGAGGTGCTTGTCCATATGAAGGATTATGAAGGAAACTCAAAGCAATATGGTGGCGACTACCTTCAGTCAAGAATTCATTCTGCAGATCTGAGAGCAGGAGCCATTGGAAGAACTGTAGATTATCAGAATGGATCATACAGAATTTTTTTCACTTTACTTTGGCCAGGGGAGGTCACAGTATCTGTGTCCTTGGTTCATCCTAGTGAAGGAATCCAACTCCTTCAACGTTTACAGAAAGAAAACCCAGACAGGGCCTATTTTAAAAGTTTATTCAAATCGGGAAGGATTTCAGAAGTTACTATATGCAATGTGTGTTTGCCTGGAGACATGCCAGTCTGTAACTTTACAGATAGCTATACTGGGGAACCCTGGTTTTGTTATAAGCCAAGAAGACTCTCCTGTGCTACTAGAGTCAACCATTTTAAAGGGGGATATAAAAAAGGCCTTTTAACTTCAAAAGAGAGTAACTTTTTTCAAAGGTACTTGCTTTCTTAGACTGTATGTTTAATGTTTGTTTTGTATAGATTAATGTTATTTTGGCTCTTTTTAAAATGTGGGATGGTGAAAAACCCTTCTTGAATGCATTTTACTAGGCTGAACTTGACCTTTTAAATAAATGCCAAACAAGCAAAACATCTATATAGTTCTGCTATAATCGTTTTAATTTGCTGAATAGTATAAGAGTGGGCATTTTAGTGTCACATTTATGGCTCATAATTTTCATCAGCTATATTAACTTAGGGCTTGGTAGCAATAAAACCTGGCTCTTCAGATAACAGCTTTATAATCAGGAACTTCTTTATAATAGGAACTTCACAGACACAACCCAGTTAAATAAACTTTTATTATAAATAATAAGTTCTGTACACTAGGGTTTAAATAATAAACCTTTTTCTTTTATTTATCTCAGAAGACTTTTAGCCTTTCATTTCTCATCCCTGACAGTCATAAACATCTGCTTAATATTTAACTAATAGTACTGTTGGGCCTAAGCACCCCTGGTTTTCATTTTGCATGTTCAGTCTTTTTATTTTGTGTTACTAGGAAATTATTGGGTTTTCTCCCCAAATTGGTTAAAATAATCTATTTCTAAAAATCCAAATATTTTTGTATTTGAAACTAACCCTAACCACTATCCCTAGTTTTAAATAAATCTACCCAAGATGCTTTGTAGACACACATTTTCTTGCAGACATTTCTTTTTAATACAGTAGTGGCCAAAATTGTGGAAACCTTTTGGGAAAAGTGTATTTTTCAGGTTTGATGGCTAATAACACCACTTTTTTTAGGAGTAGTACCATAAAGTTATATATCAATGGAAAGATAATTTAATCAAGAATGTAATGCAAAATAGTTTGTTCAATTATCTGTACTGTATTCTATGAAAAGTTATAGCCAAATAACCAGAAAAAGGAAACACAGCTTGCTTATGTTGATATCAGGTAGCTTTCCTTCATCTGATTGAGCATGAGTGTTTAGAGAGCCAATCAGGTGTCATCTTGTTTTGCAATGAGCCAGTCAGATCACAGTAGGATTCAGTTATTGATGTCATGTATTGAAGCTGAGAGGAAGACATTTGTCAGTGTGTTATGTGATCGCTATCAAGTTGGTTGGGGTTTTTTTTCTTTCATTTAGTGAGCTTGTAAAATGTAATAAAATTAAAGTAATGGTGCAAAAAGTTGACTGGTTGCCCAGAAAGCGATGTAAAATAGTATTATTAAGTGAACAAGGCTACAGTTATAAAGAAATTAGAAGAAAGATTGGTGGAAACTTAACCAAAGGTGGCATTTCTTCTGTACACTTTTCCCAAAAGGTTTCCACAATTTTGGCCACTACTGTATTTTATATAATATAAAGCTAGTATACGTGTTTTAGAAAAATAACAAACATTTTTTGTTCCTTTCAGAAATTTGTATTTTTAAATGTATCTTTCATGACTTTTTTTGCTTTTTTTTTGCTGTAAAAAGAAACATTATCATGTTTCCCCAAAAATAAGACCTGGTCTTATTTTTATTTTTTATTTTTTGCCTCCAAAAGAGGCACCAGATCTTATTTTCGGAAGATGTCATGTGTGTCAATCCGGAGCTTGGTTCTTTCCTGAAGGCCTCTGACAGTGAAATGGAGGCCAGGGGCGCTGTGTGCGTCAATCTGTAGTTCCATTCTCAGCTGCAGAGGCATTTGCTGAAGGCCTCTGACCGTGAAATGGAGGCTAGGGGAGATGTGTATGAGCAGTAGCAAGTGGCTGTAGAAGAAGTGGGCTGGCAAGGCAGGTATCGGCATGGGAGGCTCGGCTGCAACAGTAAACGGGGTGCAGGGCGCATGGGGTAGCTCCATCCCCCCACCCCACCCCTAGCTTGATTTTTAGGCATGCGCCTCGGCTAAATGCTTATTTTTGGGATAGGGCTTATATTCGGGGAAACACAATATTAGTTGATGATGTTGATGAGCCTCACAGTAATATGAACAATAAATCATACTGGTAATAAATATATTTAGCAAGGAAAAATACAGTGGAGTGTAATTAAGTTAGATAAGTCCTCCTTTAATTCAATTTGCTTTGATATGATTTGTATTTTTCAACGTGAACTTTGAATATGGAGTTTTCCAGTTATGATTAGTAAAGGCATTTCATGTAACTATTGCTGTCATCCAGGAAGAAATCTCTGTAGTCCTATTCATATTGAGAAGATTTAACCATCTCAGTGACAGAATGGTGTTCAAGTTAAAATGCAATTAAATATGTAGTGGTAAACAAATGTGACTTTTTGTATTCATATTTTTTAAAAATATATATTTTCCCCTTAATTTAGTGGTGTAAATATAAAAATACCAATACCTTCAATCGGGCCTGATACCGTGATTGTAAGACCTTTGGGGCATGCAGGTAAGGTAAATGTTTGAAAGTTTTGTTTTATACTGTTTCAACTTGTTCTTATGAACTGCAACCATCAACAGTGTTTCAGTATCGTATGAGAAACTGCTGAAGAGTTATGGAAGAGTTCTATTATTGTATTTAAATACAATAATAGGAGAAATTCTTCATGTTTTCTATCTTGCTTATTCTGGCGAAGCCATAATCCTGTTGAAAAGGACAATTGGCATGTCCTGGCATGTATGTGGAATTGCTCACGGACAATTAAAAATATATATTTTCCTTCACAGCAGCCATATAGCAGTTATGTGAACCCAAGGGAAGATTCCAACAATGCTAACTATGCACCCTTGTGTTGGATATTATATCTGAATCATATTTATCCCTTTGAATTCAGATCTCTGGACCTTCCCATTAATGTGATAGTGAAGGGTACTATTATAATGCTTTTACTACAAATGGTTGAGAATGTAGTATATTTATAGATACAATTGTTTGAATGTTAGAAGAGGCTCAGAGTTGTTTTATTATGAATAGGCAGCAAAATAAATAAGTAAATAAATATGGATAAGATTTCAAAAAGTGCATTTTTAAAAATTCTGTTATAATATCTTTAAACATATCAAAGATGGCCAACTGAAAATAATTGAATTGTAATTAGCAATTAGATTAAACGTAAATAATGTTGCATTTATCATGTGTTGGTTTTTTTTGTTTTTGCTAAAACTCAGACTCATATTTTAGGTATTTTATGACTTACATTTATGAAGGAAAACAAATTCATCCGGCATGTTGCTTTGAAAATGTATATTTAAAATATGTGTCTATTAACTGGCTATCTGGCTTGCTTGCTTATTTATTTGTTTGTTTGTTGCAATCACAAGACTCAGTGGAATTTTCCATATAGATGAACATGTATAATTTTAAGGCATGCCTCTTTTTTCTGTTCATTAATTCAAAATTTTCTCTTTCAGAAATGGACAGTCTAGAAAGATCTCACAGCTCTGATGTATTTCCTTCTGGTTATTATTATCAAGATGAATGGCAACAAAGGACGCAGTTGATTCGACATTTTAATAAGTCATCAGATATTACTGAATGTTTACAGGGAAAATTTATTTACTTGTTTGGAGACTCTACAATTAGACAGTGGTTTGAATATCTGACAGCATTGGTTCCAGGTATATTCAAATTGATTCCCTCTAAAAGAAATTCTCCCCTAAATAGTTTTGTTATAAGAGCACAGTATTTTACCAGTGTTTATCATTTTGTTACCAATTTTGTTTGGTTGATATGCATGTTATTTTTTTAATTTTGAGAGAAAAATTGAAATGAAATCTCAAAACTTGATTTTTTCCAGTATTTTTTTCACTATAAGAATATCCCATTATTAGACTATCTGGCACTACCAAGGGAAGTTAGTGATAATAGGAAACCTAAGTCTAAAGCTTTTATACCAAAATGTGGCCTTTTGCTTAATTTCAGAACCCCCTGACAAGAAATTAAAGTCTTGTCAAGAGAGCCCTGCCATTTTGGGGCAGTGTGCTATGTGTGTAGAGCTAGGTAAGAAAGAAGGAAGTTGTAGTTGTGGCCCATCAACCTTTGACCGCTATCATTTAGCATGCAATCCCAAAAGTCTCACCCATGAGAAGAAAAACTGTCCCACATGCTCCAATGAAGAGAGCAGCTGTTCCACTGAATAAAAATGAAGGGGTCTCCAGTGAAGCTGACAGCAGATATAATAGGTGGATTTACAGTTCTTTGTAAAGAGTCTACTACATCCCAGCTGCCAAAATCCGGATGGCTATTAAATGGCTGCAGGAAATAGGACAGTAGACCTTCAAAGGAAATTCTGCTGGTTGACTTCTCTATAGTAGAGCAGAACTTACAGCGAAGGGTAGACTGCTACACTACTGTTCATAAAAAAATGCAGTGCATTTGAAGCAAAGGGGGGCTCAAAGAGAACTCCTTGAATTCAAAGAGAACTCCTTGAATTTGACAAGGGATATAAAGAGAGGGCCAGTTCAGATGATTAAGACATTTAAGTTTTTTCTTCCAAAGGAGTATAGTTATTTTGGGGATTATATATTGTTATATTTTTTCATTTCTTTGAAATGGTTAGCTGAATTTGCAAGGTTAAGCCTAGCATTTATTTGTTCTTTAGATGATTTTTCAGAAGGCATAATCCTAAGACTAAATTAGTTTTGTCTTACTAATACTTCTAGGTAGTGATAGAGTTACGGCATACAATGATATAGTAATTCTTTTTTTTTTTAACAGATCTTGTGGAAATAAACCTGGGAAGTCCTAAGAAAGTTGGTCCTCTCATGGCTGTGGACTTAAGGCATAACATCTTACTAAATTTTCGTTGCCATGGCCCTCCCATTCGTTTTTTCACAGTTTTTAGCAGTGAACTGCATTATATTGCCAATGAATTGAATCGTATTGTTGGTGGGAAGAACACTGTGATAGCCATAACTATTTGGTCTCACCTTAGCACTTTTCCTATAGAAGTGTACATCAGGAGATTGAGAAATATTCGCAGGGCAGTTGTTCGGCTATTGGATCGGAGCCCAAAAACTTATATAATTATCAAAACTGCCAATGTTCAAGAACTTGACCCAGAAGTTAGCCTTTTCAACAGTGACTGGTATTCCTATCAGCTTGACACAATAATGAGGAAGATGTTCTCAGGAATTGGGGTGTACTTTGTGGATGCTTGGGAGATGTCACTGGCTCACCATTTGCCACATAAATTACATCCACAAGATGTTATTGTCAAAAATCAGTTAGATGCTTTCTTGTCTTTTATATGCCCACTGGAAACACATTACAGTTTCTTAACTGGTGTACATAATCAAATATGGTCTATATTGGTATAATTTAGCATTCTGCACTTGTAAATGAAACATTGCTGATTTATTGTCATAATTTGCATCTCATCTAATCAACTTGCACAATAGCATGCACATTTATATTTTTTGGTGGCAAGGATATTTATGTATGTGTATTATGTTTCCACACACACAACCCTACCTTTTTATAATGCATGTATTTGTGTATTCAGTTTCTATGCTTCACTTGTACAAAGTATTTATTTTTTACTAGGGCTAAGCATATGTCAGATATTATTGAGAAAAAGTGTTTTGGAACTTAGGTGAACACGAACCCTGTTCCGTGTTCATTAAAACAGCCATGTCTGCCATGCCAGAAAAAATAGCGTTAATTAATCACCTCAAGAATAAAAGGGAACAACTTTCTGTTTTTCGTATAGGCCTCAGTTTCTTGTCTGATTACTAAAGAAGTAGAGCTAGAACAAAAACAAAAAATAACGGGCATTCTCTTAAAGGTTTTGTAAGAATTTTGGTAAGAACCAGATGCAATATAAAGGCAGACATTAACGTTATTTTTTCATCACTGTTGTAACTGTGAATAGTCTCCATGCAAGACAATCGCTAAAGGAGGATTACCTGTATTAAAATCACAACAAAAAATTGTGACAAATGATAATGGCATCCAAAGATTAAGAAACACTGCAATATTTGTCCAATACTTTTACCTTTAAAGTTAACTTTAATCCTTTGCATAAGCTGTTACATGCTTCTTTCTTTGAGGATGGGACTTATTGGCCATTGTTTCTGTGTAAGATTTCATAAGTAGGAACCTTATCAGCCAAAAAGGAGCAATCATATTTGACCCATGCTATATTGTATTGTTCTTGTTCCTAATTTTCATACCAAAAAATAAATAATGCTCTCAAAAGTATGGGAATTAATTTTTGTTCCTCATTTTAAATACTCTAAAAATTCCAGATACCCAATTTGTGATTGTTTATTTTCAAGTCAGAGGAGTGCTACAGATCCTCATAAATCAGACTAAAGCTTTCATATTGCAATGTGAAGGGCAGTCCTCAATTTACAACCATTCATTTAGTGAACGTTTAAAGTTACAGTGGCACTGAAAAAAGTGACTTGTGATCATTTTTCACACTTAATGACCGTTGCAGCATCCCCATGGTCATGTGATCAAAATTTGGAGGCTAGGCAACTGGCTCATATTTATGACTCTTGCAGTGTCCGGGGGTGGTGGTGGTGGTCATGTAATCATCTTTTGGGATCTTCTGACAGGTAAAGTCAATACTGAAGCCAAATTCACTTTACAATTGTGTTGCTACCTTAAAAACTGCAGTGATTCACTTAAATTCACTTAAATCTAAAATGGGCAAAATTCACTTAACAACTGTCTCACTTAGCAAGGGAAATTTGGGGCTTACTTGTGGTTGTAAATTGAGGACTACTTGTACAAGAGCTTAACTTCCATGTTTCAATCTGTCACATCCCAAGCAATGGGCTCTTGCTTTCCTGCCTTGTTTCACCATCTAATGCAGGGGTTCTCAACCTTGGCAACTTTAAGACTTGTGGACTTCAACTCCCAGAATTCCTCAGCCACTGGGAGTTGAAGTCCACAAGTCTTAAAGTTGCCAAGGTTGAGAACCCCTGATCTAATGGTTCATTTCTCTTGAACTATCACATGGGAATCAATTTTAACTTTATTATGATATTAAAGCTGGAAACAATTTCCTTAACTTCTTCAAAAGACAGATACTCCAAGGCATAATATCTTTATAGGAAGGAGTTCACCTGACATGGGATTATTTTTCAGTTTTCCATACAGGATATATTTCATCATTTTAATCATGTAGCATATTAAGAATGAGATAAATTATATTGCTGAGAAAGGATATTTTCTCCTGTCTTGTGAAAGCTATTTTGTTGCTTGCCCTTCATCCTCTTAAGTAAAAGGCATTTTTCATAGTAATACTTGAAATTCTGCTTTATCTGCAGCGTTGGCAGATTATAGCAATTCAAAGGGATTTCTCCTATATCAGATAAGAAACACTCTTCCCCATCTCTCCCACAGATAACTAGACCAGGTTTAAGGTGATGGTCCTTCCTGTTTTGGTGGCCATGTATGTCTGCATGAAAAATACCCATGTTAAAAATAATGGAAGTGACTTTTAAGTGAGATTGTAGGCTTCCTCATCTGTTGCTACTTTGCAAAATAGAGACCTCAGTATGAAACTTGAGAATTAAAGGCTTCTAAGCTTGCTGTGTTGCATGATAACAGTTTTAAAAAATACATTTCTCAGTGGTGAATATCTGCAATGTTTTATAGATATACAGAAACATTTCATATTTTTCCAGTAATAAAATTTTTTAACTGAGTTTATAGCCATTGTGATTATTGCTATTAACATGCAGAAGTCTACTTAATTCTCCAGCATTTGGAGATGGAGAATCCACGAATGGGTGTAGACTGTATTCCTGCCCAATCAGATCAAGTCAGCCAAAGTTGCCACGCCCGTCCTGGACCATAGAGATCCCAGTTTTTGACTTGATCTTGCCCAGGACAGACGTGCAAGTTTGGCTCTTAGGCAGGTACAGTCTCCATTGGTGGATTTTCCGGTTTCCCAATAGCTGAGCAGTGCTATTTTCAGCACAGATTTTGGCCTGCTAGTAATATCTTGATTCACATTTAGGAACACTAAATTCAGCTAGTCAAAAGTTCCCTATTTGGGGGGGGGAATAACTGCGGATTCAGGGAAGGGGCCCCTTCCCTCTCTTTGCCCTCTCCCTCCCTCCTCCTGATTCACAGCCCTCCCCAAAGCCCCAGGTTGTTTTTTCCCTCGTGGGCAGGCTAACTGCGATTCCCCAACCACTCCCAGATCGGCTTGATTGCTGCCGGAGCTCACAGCTGCAGCTCCATTGCCACGTGGGAGGCTCAGAAGGGGAGGGGGAGGTCCTCCTTACTCAGGCCGCTTTTGGTTTCGGAGCTTCAGTCCCCAATCGACCTCGGAGCTGTGGCTGCAGCTCCGTTCCCCTTTAAGCTCCTCGCGTTTCCGTGCTCGCTTCCTGGGGAAGCTGCGATCACCCCTTGCAGGCACAGGCGCTCTGCGCACCAAACAGCAAACGCCGATCAGCTGTTTGGTGGCGGACGGACTTCGGTTTCAGGCACGGTGCTAGTTGGAGGCACGGGGATCTCACAGTAAAGGCAGATCACCCGTATGGCGTTTGCCTGCCCTCTCCGGAGTCCCAGAGCCACTTCCATTCAAGCGGCCACCATTTTGGGACCACGCGGTCCGGACCTCGGAAATCCTCTGAGGCTCCCCTTCCTCCTCCAGCAAAGACATTCTCCCCACTTCTGGGGAAGAGAATTATTTTGGAAACTGTTTAGATTTGCAAACAGCCTGGGAACAGTGAATCCAGCCTCACTATTCCAGGCAGGCAACCAGTTCCGCCCAGGATCGCCATCTTGCTTGACATTAGGCTCTCATTATCTTGAGGCCTGAGGACTCCAGGGACACCCACAGTCCTTCCAACACACAATTTGTGGGATTACTGGAGCCCCTTTGTTCCAGCTCACTTAAGAACTAGTGGACCAGTTGCTAGTCTCACATAACAACACTGGTCACCCTTTGTGTCATTCTAGGCAATTGTTTCTCCAGACTTGGTGTCTTTAGCCATAACCTGCTCACACCAGACTACTGTGATTTGCGATTAGTAAATCACCAGCCTATTATCTGGATTCCAGGCGCACCCCTTCGTGTGTCTGCTCTCATTCACTACAGCCCTAGCCGGGTTCCAGGCGCCCCCACTAGTGCGTCTGTTCTTATCCGTGCATTAACTATAGCTGGGTTCCAGGCGTACCCCATCGTGCGTCTGTTCTTATCCACGCTGCAGCCTTACCTGGGTTCCAGGTGCCCCCACTAGTGCGTCTGTTCTTATCCAGTGTTTAATTTTCTCTGCATCTCAGGGGCCTCCTATCGTGTCCCTGCAGTATCAGAGAATGGAGGAGTCTATGGCTATGACAAAGGGCAACCTACCACCTTCATCGGCTCCAAGGAATCCTAGTTCATCCAGTCTGGTGAGCGCAGATACTGCAACAAAAAGCAAGGACAAAACTACCAAAACCTCTAAGAGGTCGGAAAAGCAGGCTAGCCGGAGACACCAAGCTCTGGAAAAAGAATTCTCCAAAGCACAAAAAAGACCCAGGATAGAAACCTCCCAAACTGAGGGATTGGTCTTGGACCTACCCTTAAGTCCCCCCACCTCTCCCCTAGGAATATGGTCAATGGGAGAGCCCACTCATTCCCCCGTGTGCAGCGGAACTGGAGCAACCCTCCCGGCTTCCCAGTCCACAGCCATGAGGGTCCATCACGGGCCCACCGAGGCAACCTTCACCCCTACTGTGGTGGGTCTCCGACCAAGGGAGCCTGTTCTCCCTACGGAGGACCGGCTCGCCTTGTTAATAGCGCAATCGGTGGACCGCACGCTCGAGGCCAGGGCGCACGCTTCCACTTCAGGGGCTGCCCTTCCCCCCCCAGCCCAACAGCCGGCACCTGAATCTTATTATGCCCCGTCTTCCCCATCTGGGTCCACCTGCTCTGAAGATTCATCCCTCCATGCACACAACGTTGAGCAGGGGATACCAATGTCTGAGGAGGAGGAGCTTCCCCCAGAAGCCCCCTCATTCAGCGGCCTCTTTAATCCTTTTTCGTTACCCTGCTCCACAAGACTACATCCACAGCCCACCTAGGGCTGGACCCTTCCTCCTCTACCACTCCCGTTTCCATGGAATTGGAGGTGGACCCAAATTTCACCAAACTGGTGGCTGCGCAACATCGCATCCCTTGCCCCCCCATGTTCCTGAACGCAATACGGAAACAATGGACATCTCCTGCCTCCCTTCTCCTGCCAGGCAACTCTGATAAGAAGTTGTACAATGTAGCCAAGGATTTAGAGGAGGCACTGGAAGTACCAGCGGTGGACGAGCCATTCGGGCCCCTAGTATCCCCCACCGCCATTCCCGGAGATGTCGCTGAGGCTCTCAAAGCAGAGGACCATAAGTGTGAACTTACTTATCGCAGATCTCACCAAGTGACTGCATGGGCCATTAGAGCAGCCACCTCCGCATCTTTCTTCAATAGATCCACCCTCCGCTGGCTCAGGCAACTCCAAGCCCGTATCCCAGCGGAGGACATCCGTACACATCAGGATCTTAGCAAAATGGTGGCAGCCACGGAGTATGCATCAGATGCCACCTTCCAAGCTGCCAGGTTTTCCTCCAGGCTATGGCGTCTAACAAAACGGGTCCCCGTATGCTGTGGTTAAAGCACTGGCAAGCAGATGCCAAGTCTAAGTGGCGGCTCTCGGCCGCCCCATATCAGGGAGAGAAGCTGTTTGGGGACACGCTAAATCCCTATTTAACTGAGAACAAGGATAAGTGCAAGGTCCTTAATCACCTCATAAAGAAGGCAAACAGGCAGTCCAACTTTTACCAACGGAGGCAGCCCTTTCGGGCAGGGGCCAGGTATAGTTACTCACAACCCACGAGTTCCTTCCCGGCCAGACAGGACTGACAGGAGAGTCAACCGGACAGGCAAACAGCCAGACCTAGACAGCAATTTCAGGGCAAGCGGCCCTTTCGAGGGAACGGCTGACCTTTCGGCCGATCCAAGTGATGCTCCGGTGATTCCTCCCATAGGGGGCAGACTCTCCCTCTTTGCCCACCAGTGGGAGGCCATCACCACTAAATACCATATACCACGGTCTGTTCCTAGAGTTCACGTCCCACCCTCCAAGTCGATTCCTATCTTGCCCCTACCCACGAAGCCGAACAAAAAAGAATCTAATGTACGAGGCCGTTCAACATCTGTTCAACATACGAGCCATAGAACCAGTGCCGGTGGACCGGAGAGGTCGGGGGTTTTACTCTATCCTTTTTGTTGTCCCAAAAGCGTCAGGAGGATGGAGAGCAATTCTGGATCTCAAAGGACTAAATTTTCACCTGACATACCACAAATTCAAAATGCAAACGCTCCACTCCATCTTGGGAAGCGTAAGAAAAGGGGACTTCCTGACATCTATCGACCTCACGGAAGCATATCTCCATATCCCCATCTCTCGCCCACCGCCGTTTTCTAAGGTTCGCGTACAAGGGATGCCATTTCCAATACAGGGCACTCCCATTCGGCCTCTCATCGGCCCCCAGGGTATTCACCAAGATCCTGGCAGTCTTGGCAGCCCACTTGCAAATGATTCCCATAAGAGTCCAATGCTACCTGGACGACATATTAATCCAGTCACTGTCTGTCCAGTCCACCTTGGCGGACCTCGAATGGGTGGTAAGGCTGCTTCAGGACCACAGGTTCTCCATAAATTTTCCCAAAAGCCACATGATCCCCACAACCTGGCTGCTGCACCTCGGGGCCATCATAGACATGGTGGAATGCCGGGTGTACTTACCCCAAGAACGCCAAAGCAGCATAAGAGAGTTAGTCCTCAAATTACGCAGGAGCCAGACAGGTACACTGGTCAGTCTCTCCCAACTGTTAGGCAAGATGATCTCGGCCATAGCGATCATTCCCTGGTCCAGGCTCCACTCCAGGGAACTACAGTGGTTCATGCTCCCCTTCCAGAGACAGAACCTCAGCATCCCTCAACGAAGGGTAAGACTCCCACAACAGGTAGCGCGCTCCCTCACATGGTGGCTATCGCGCGCCATGCTCAAGGGGTCATACTTCAGGGAACCAGACCAAATAGTACTAACAACCGACGCCAGCCTGTTCGGCTGGGGAGCGCATCTTCGCTCGCAGTGGGCACAGGGCCGTTGATCTTGCTCAGACCTTCGTCACAACATAAACTGGCTTGAGTTATGGGCCATACATCTAGCCCTCCGCCAATTTCACAACCTGATAAAAGGGCGCCACGTACTGGTCCTCACGGACAACGTGGCAGCCAAGGCCCATGTAAACCGGCAAGGGGGCACCAAATCTCGGGCCTTACTGACTGAGTTGCTCTTACTGGGATCTTGGGCAGAACACAATCTGGCCTCCATCAAGGCCGATCACATTTCAGGGGAGACGAACACCCAGGCCGACATCCTGAGCAGAGCAACGGTGGATCACTCGGAGTGGCGTCTGCACCCGAGGGTTTTCAGAGAAATCTGTCACCACTTCGGCCTTCCACTCATGGACCTCTTTGCGTCCCCGAGCAATGCTCAGCTGCCTCGGTTCTTCTCCCGGTTTCTGTCTCCAGGAGCGTAAGGGACGGATGCTCTTTGGGACCCCTGGCCACAAGGTCTGCTCTACGCCTTTCCCCCTCTACCTCTTATTCCAGCAGTGATATGCAAGCTTCTTCGGGAACGAGTGGAGGTAATCCTGGTGGCTCCTTATTGGCCAAGGAGGCATTGGTTCGCCAATCTGATGAGCCTAGTTCTAGCAGATCCTTGGCGAATTCCTCCAGAATGGGTCTCTCTCAGCCAAGGTGTCATTCTCCATCCGGACCCCCAATGGCTCCAGTTAGCCGTCTGGCACTTGAGCGCTCTATCTTGTCATGGGAGCTATGCTCGCCAGGGGTCATCAAAGTGATCCAGGCCTCCCGCTGTCCTTCCACAAACCATATTTACGAGGCCACGTAGAAGAAGTTTCAATCATGGTGTTTCGGTCGACATCTGACTCCCTCGGATCTCACGGTTCCCCACATGCTGGACTATGTGTTAGAAGGCCTGGAAAGAGGCTTGGCCCCAAACACATTGCACAGACACATAGCTACTCTTGCCACGGTCCTCACCTGTGATCCCGCGGGGCCCTTGGGACAGCACCCTCTAATTTACTCATTCCTTAAGGGAGCGGCCAACAACAGGCCCCCTACGGTGCACAGGTATCCCTCATGGGACTTACCTCGGGTACTCCGGACTCTTACCAAGGGCCCCTTTGAACCCCTGGGGACGTGCGATGTCCACTACTTATCTCACAAGGTGGCATTCCTGGTGGCAATCACGACGTATCTCAGAGTTGGCAGCACTCTCCACATGGGACGATCTGTGCATCTTCCACCAGGATCGAGTGGTCCTTTGACTCGACCCCACTTTCATCCTGAAAGTCAACTCTCTGTTCCATAGATCACAGGAGATAGTGCTGCCAGATTTTTGCCCCAACCTATCACATGCTCTGGAATGGCAATGGCAAAGTCTGGATGTCCGCAGGGCTCTTCAGTACTATATTTCAAGGACAGCGGAGTTCCGCAAATCAGAAGTCCTCTTCGCGTCCTTCCATCCCTCCTCCATGGGTCGGAAGGTTTCCTCTTCCACAATTGGCAGGTGGATCAGAGCATGCGTTGCTGGGGCTTATCAAGCTGAGTCATTGCCGGCTCCACGTCGCGTTACTGCCCACTCCACATGGAGTGCAGCCACTTCAGCGGCATGGGCCACCCAGGCATCCATTGAGGAGGTCTGCAGGGCAGCCACATGGACTTCACCATCTCCTTTCATACAACATTATAAGATTGACAGATTCGCCTTGGCTGAGGCCTCATTCGGTAGGAGAGTTCTACAACAGGCTTTACAGCAAAGTGCCACACCGGACCAGTCTACTACCCACCCTCAGGGACAGTAGGCTTTGGTATGTCCCATTCGTGGATTCTCCATCTCCAAGTGCTGGAGAAGGGGCATTGTCTTACCTGAACGCTTTTTCTCAGCACGGAGATGGAGAATCCACTCCCACCCTTGTAGGTCATTAGGCCTAGGGTTAGTTAATTTTGGTGAGCCACAACATCTTGCTGTCAGTCAATGGCTACGCTCGCGTCAAAACTGGGATCTCTATGGTCCAGGACGGGTGTGGCAACTTTGGCTGACTTGGTCTGATTGGGCAGGAATACAGTCTACATCCATTCGTGGCTTCTCCATCTCCGTGCTGAGAAAAGGCGTTCAGGTATGACAACGCCCCATTTCCTGTAAACAATGGATTTTATGAGCCAACACTTGGCTATCTGATGACCTTACAGCAGTCATTAATGGCACATTTGTGTAAAACATTTTATCAATCAAAAATGTATATTATGTTTAATTTATTAAATAAATATTTCATTTTTACTTCACCCTGTCCAATGCTTTCTTCTGTTATTGCCATAGACTGCACTGAGATAGCATAGGACACAAATGACAATTGGCCAACGATCATTTTGTCATCTATATAACTGAGCAGGCCAATGAAATGGCATATTCTGCACTGTCTGAAATTGTACCCACGAAATTATATTACTTTTAATAGTGGATGATATTTTCATCAATTGTCTCTTCAGAACCACACAAATACACACAAATTTGTGTTTTCTTATCAAAACCAATGTACAGGTAATTCCTGAGTTACGAGCGTTCAAAGTTACATCATGAGCGCCCCCTAGTGCTTACGAGTAAGTCTGAAATTACGAATATTACAGCATCACAGCAGTCTTTTGCCCTTACGAGCGACTGCAATGTTTCTGCAATATTCACCCTGAAATATGCCTCTGGAGTCCAGATCGGGCCATTGGGGGCATGCACAGAAGCATTCCTCGGTCTCAGATCTAGGTGGCAGCAGCCTGGAAAAGGCCTCTGGAGCCCAAATTGGACTGGGGGGGGCGCAGAAACATTTCCTGTTCTTAGATCTGGGTGGCAGCAGCCTGGAAAACGCCTTCGGATCAGGCTACGGGGGGGCATGGAAGTGTTCCCCGGCCTCAGAGCCAGGTGGCAGCGGCCTGGGAAAGGCCTCCACAGCTCAGATTAGGCCATGGGGGGGAGTGTTCCCCGGCCTCAGATCCGGGTGGCAGCAGGAGATGGATCTTTTCCAGGTGAGTCCAGCCTGGCAGTAAGGGAGGGGGAAGCATGAGGTATCTTAGTGGGTCAGGGGGCCTTGGAGATCTGTTCCATCACTAGCCCTCCATGGCCTTCCCCACCCTGAGATACCTCATGTTCATTTAATGTGCTGTGCTTTCCTCATGGCCATGTGCATGGAACAGCTTTTGGTTATGGGTTACATAATACTGTTCTGCTGCTGTTGCCCTAAGAAAAAAATATTTTGGCCACAATTCTCTTTAATAATTTGTGAGAAAGATCAGAATTCCAGAGACTGAGCAGCTGACCCATAAATTGGAAAACATCAATATGACAGAGGAGAAGGAGGAATAAGAAAAAGGAACCCTAGTTTATAGTGTCAACTAGTCCTACCTTTTTTGGGCTTGTCAGAGGCCAGCAGTCTCATCTTTTGCAGAGATGAAAATGAAAGTATCAATCGTATAACTTAAAACCCAATTGTATTAAAAATAAGGAAAACCAAAATGTTGACTTTGCATGGACAAATGCCCAAACAATCATAATTCTATGGACTGATAAAAATACAGTATCTAAAAGAAATTTCCCATAAAATAATGCAAGGGGATCAATTGGATATGATCTGAGATTCAAATAACTTACTGTAGATGCTATAAAACAGTGGTGGCGAATCTATGGCACAGGTGCCAGAGGTGGCACTCAGAGCCCTCTCTGTGGGCACACATGCCGTCGCCCCAGCCCCGCCTCCCCCTGCAGCCCCCTCCTCATCAGCAGCCCCCTGGAGGAGAGTCACCCCCAGGTGCGGCCCGGGCAGAGCAGTGCAGCCAAACACATGGCAGCTGGGCAGCAGATGATGCTGTGGGGCGCGAATGGAGGGCGTGGACACCATGGCACTGCAGGGCCATAGGGGCAATCGGCAGGCCATGGATGGCCCTGAGAGTGGGCAGGGTGAGGGTGGAGCAGGGTGGGGGTGGGCGGGCAGGGTGGGGGCAGCCTGGGGGCAGGGCAGTTTTTGGGCACTCAGTCTCTAAAAGGTTTGTCATCACTGCTATAAAACAAGAATTGAGTTTGTACAAAAGCAATAAAGCTCAAATACAAAGATTGGAGACAAATTCATTGCACAATTAACAGATAATTTCCAAATATCAGAATCCATAAAGGAGGCTAACAAACCTAAAATCCTGATTTAAGATCCTGACCTTGAACTTTTACTTTATCTCCAAGAGCAGAAATTTTGCAATCACCCCAGTTTTTTCTCCATCTAGCTGTTCTTTACTAATACGTGACTCACACAAATTACAACCTTCTGAAATTTTAAGAGCACTTTCCCTTAGCTCCTTTTGACTTGGCTTGTGATTGACACCTTCTCTCACTTCCAGCCTAGAGGCACTTTACTCTTCCCATGAGCCTAAAACAGAAATTCTCTAATTCTTTCCCACCTAAATCAGGCCTTCTTCTGTACTTGAAGATTTTCTTGGCTACGAGCTACATCCTCTTTACGTTCAAGTTTGAAAGAAGTTCATCTTCACTTCTGTTCCTGCTGAAGCATTGCTTAACTCTTTGATTTTGAAAGGTGATGTGGCTATTTCCAATTTCCCTCTTGCTTATATCTTTTCAGCAATTTCTGTTTTCTCTTTTCCAAATGTTATCCTCCCAACTATTATTACATATGGTTTTAAAAATGACTGATAGAGTGGTCCATTGTTAAAATGACATATAAATATGTCAAAATATGTATAAATACACATATTCAAAATTCAGCTAGTGTGTAAATATCAAGTAAACATATTTGGAAACTTCACTTTCCCTTTGATTTCCAAGATACAGGTCGTTAGTATCCCAAACATTAATTTATTTTGAAGTTTAACCCAGTTGCTGGAGGTGTTTTCCAGTAAAGATTCATCATAAACCGAAGAGCAAATTAAATACTTTTTCATTTTGTAATCAAGGGTTTGGCCCTGCAGACTTGATCACCTAATCTCATCCTGTGCAACACCTGAGGATTTGAACAATCATAATTATTTCAAGTGGCATTTATCATATTTCATCATCCTTGTGCTCTATTTTGCTCATGCTTTAGTTCCCAACAGGGCTTTTTTCCCCATAGAACGCCTACAAAGGAGTTCCAGCACCTTTTTGGGATGGAAGCTTGTAGGGTAGGCAAGGCGGGTTGTATGATGTGTGTGAGTTTCGGCACCTTTTTTTTTAACAGAAAAAGCACTGGTTCCCAACAAAAATATCACTATCACACCCCATTATAGGAGTATGTCAACTTTTTTCAGTCAGGTCCAGTCAAAGTGAATTTTTTATAGTCATACCATTGATTGCTTATATGCCATCAAGTTGCTTTTGAGTCCTAATGACCACAAATATAGATGTTTTCCAAGATCTATCCCTAACTTATTCTTTCAAGTCTCCCAACAATGTACTCATTTGCCCCAAGGTTCACTGAAATTGAACCCATCCAATTTGCTGCTAGTTATCCTCCTCTTATTCATTTCCTTCCCGCCTTTCCCAGAATTGGAGCCTTTTCCAGAGAGCTGGGTCTCTGCATAATGCGTCTGAAGTAGGATAATTTGACTTTAATTATTTGTCCTTCAAATGAAAACTCTAGTTGATTTGTTTGATGATCCATTGATTTGCTTTTTTGGTTGTCCATGGTGTTCTCAGGAGTCTTCTCCAACAACATAGGCATCAATATCTTTCTGTCTTGCTTCTTTAAACTCCAGTATTTGCTTCTGTAGAGGAAAGTGATGCTTGTTAAAAAAGTGATTTTAATTTTTAAAAAACAGTGACATATAAATATATATTATTATAAAACTAAAATCTGTAAAAAGTTGCATATTCATTAACACGTTTCTCTTTTTGATAATTTCTCTTTTTTTTCCACATAATTTTTATTGGTTTTTTTAAATTTACAAAAAAGACACATAATAATAACTCAACCGAGAACTAACATATACTACATTTTCCAAACAATTAAAATAACTGTTCGGCACCCCCACCACCACATCCCCCTATCCCTAACCACCCTTCCTTCCTCTTACCATCTACCTACTTTCCTCTCACTCCTCCTCTACTTCTCCACCCACCATCTCTACCCCCACTCTTGCCTCCTCATACCAACTTCCTACTTACCTCTACCTTCACTCCTCTTTCACTCCTCCTCTTACCCACCAGATGTGGTGCCAAGAGGCCACCCGAGCAACCCCTTAATATATATTCTTACATATCCGTACATATCGCCAACCCTGATTACAGTTGAGAAAACATAATATATAAATTATGAATACCCTCCCACCCCCCCTCCCCGACTTCCCAGAGTGAACACAGGGTAAAAACACAAGAAAACCCACTAAACTACTTATTATATAAATCCAATATATAAATATTTAACTATATGCTAAATATAATTTCTTCAATTGATATTTCCCTTGTATATAATCTATCCATTTTTTCCAATTCATCATAAATTTTTCATTTGAGTGATCCTTCAGATATGCGGATATCTTGGCCATTTCTGCCATATTTATAACTTTTAATGTCCATTCTTCAATAGATGGTAATTCAGACGTTTTCCAATATTGTCCCACCAGTAATCTTGCTGCAGTAGTCAAGTTCAAAATCAACTTAGACTCTATGGTGGTACAGTCTTTTATAATACCAAGTAAAAACAACTGTGGTGAAAATTCAACACGCTTTTTCAATGTATTTTGAAGAATCCACCATATTTTTATCCAAAAAGCTTTGATTTTTTTACAAGTCCACCAAACATGAAAATAAGTAGCGTCCATAGATTCACATCTCCAACACTTGGGTTGCACATCTGGGTACATAAATGATAGTTTTTTCGGGTCTAAATGCCATCTATAAAACATTTTATAAAAATTTTCTCTTAAATGTTGTGCTTGCGTAAATTTTACATTTTTCACCCATATCTTCTCCCATGTTTCCATCGTAATTGATTGTCCAAAATTATGTTCCCACTTAATCATGCAATCCTTAACTAATTCAGTTTCAGAATCAATTTCAGTTAATGCATTATATAATCTTTTAATATGCATAGGTCTTTGATCTCTAACTTGTTTAATTAAATTATCGTCCTTTGAGGAGAAACCCATCTTAAAATCTTTTTGCCATCTAGACTGTAATTGTACATGTGAATACCACTTCCGGTGGCTCCGCTGACGTCGTTAGAGTCTCCTTGGTGAGGCTCCGCTCTCTGGGTCTGTTAAGCCGCAAAAAAACAGCGAACATCAGCTGTTTTTTGCGGTGGAAAATCCCCTCTTCGGGCGAAGAAGAGGTGAAGAGCATCAAGAGCAGGGTTGAGCTCCTCTAAAATCCCTGGAAAAAGTCTCCAGGGATAAAGAGTGCGAGCTCCCCAGGCACTTGAAGACGCTCCTGCCCAGAGACGCTTCTGTCGGCTGACAGAGAAAGACGCCGCGACCGCCTCTGCTTTTACTGCTTGCAGACGGAGTGAATACAGGAGTCTTTTTTTGTATCGCAAGTATTTTTATTTTATTTCTGACCACATACTTATAACTTTTACAATCAACATAATGCATCCAAGATGGCGATAGCTTTCACTGTTAAGGGAAAGTGTTTTAAAGTGAAAGTGAACTTTTTTTTTCTTTTCTCTTTCGGAAGTAAAGCTAGAGAGACTATTCTGACTTGAATTTTACCTTATAAATTATAACTTAAAGTGGAATTTAAAAGAAGATAAGAAGAGAGGAAAACCTGGCAATACAATTTCTTTACAAAGGGATTTAAAATGACTGCGAGACAGAAGGCAGCTATGGCGAAGGCAGCTCTACCTTCCCCGGGTCAGCCTCCTAAAATACAACTAAGCAGTTTGCCTGTTTCCTCAGCCTCTGCATCTTTAATATCGATAGAATCCCAAGCCCCTCTGCCTATTCAATCTCCTCCAGAAATGCTTACAATGAAAGATTTACAGGGTGCATTATCCACAATGACTGATAAGCTGGAGAGAAAGATTGAAGAACAGATGAAAGGTTTAACTGATGAACTAGAGACAATAAAAGAAACAATTGAGACTCAGAACATTGTGATAAGAGAAGATATTGTTGAGGCTATTAAAGGGGTTTGGGAATATACTTTGAGAGTTGAAGAGAAGGTGGAAGATATTGAGCAGCAGATGGAAGAGAAAATTGAGGAGGTTAGAAGTGATGTTCAAGATCAAGCCGTTATGATTCAATATAATCAGATGCAGTTGGCTGTTAGAATTAGGGGCCTGAAAGAGGTTGCAAAGGAGAACCAAGAAGATTTAAGAAGAATTTTTGTCGAAGCTCTGGCAAAATTTTTGGAAGATGGAGCTCAAAATGTTGCCTGGCAGATTGAGCGGATATTCAGAATTAATTCACGTATAGCAGCACAAAGAAATTTGCCTAGAGACATTGTGATATATTTTAGTACAAGAAAATTTAGAAATTATGTCCTTACTACAGCTTATAATAAACAATTAAGTGTTGCTGGTCAAGAAGTTCAGGTTTTGAAGGAGATACCCCTGAAGATGTTGAGATCAAGGAAAGATTATGCATTCTTGACGGAGGAACTTAAAAAACGAGAGATACAATATAGATGGGAGGCTCCAACTGGACTTTCTTTATTTTTTCAAAGTAATAGATACCGTTTGACCTCAGTTGCTAAAGCGAAAGATTTTTTTGAGAACATATTGAGGGGTGGTAAACCCCCGTCTCCAAGATCGAAAAGGGCAGACAACGCAAAAGATATGGAATCATCACAAGTTATGGAATCACAACCATTGTCAGCATCAGGACTTGATAAAGGAGTATTAGCTGAGCAGCCAGTGCAGTGTATTGATATTTTTCAACCTTTGGAGGCAGAGAAGGCTAAAGAGCAAAGGCAAACACGCTTAGCTACTAAGCGTATAGAACAAAGAGAAAAAGAACAGCCAGTTGTTACAAAGCAAGTTGTATCTACATCTCCGGAAGCCATGGGAGCAAGACCTAAAAAGAAAGCGGTGGAAGAAGTTAATTTGGCCTTGCAAAAGCTTTCACAAACTGGTCATGTCAAATAAATATTTGACATGGAATGTGAATGGTTTAAATTCTCCACAGAAAAGGAAGAAGATATTTCATTATTTGAAGCAATGTAAAAATGATGTAATTTGTTTACAAGAAACACATATTAGAATTTCGGATCAGAAATATCTGATAAATAATAAGTTGGGCTCACATTTTGTGGCAGCATCTTCAGAGAAAAAAAATGGAATTGTTATTTATGTTAAAAACCATATAAGAGCTAAATTAATAGAAGCAGATATTCAAGGCAGATTTTTAGCTATTGAAATTTTATTAGATGGGAAGAAAATTCTTTTGATGGGTATATATGCCCCAAATCAACAACAAGGCACATTTTATAAGCTATTACATAAAAAATTAATACAATTGGATTATAGGTCTTGTATTTTAATGGGAGATTGGAATGGTATTTTTGATGTTTGCTTAGATAAGAAAAAGATTTCATCTGTTCCGCAATCGCGTTCTACCTTGCCTAAATCTTTTTTTGATATTAAGGATGATTTTAACTTGATAGACATATGGCGAGAAAGACACGGCATGGATCAAGAGTTTACTTTCTTTTCTGATAGACACCAATCATTTTCTAGAATTGATTTTATATTAACTACTACTGATTTTATTCTTAGGTTAAAGAAAGTTAAAATTTTACCTAACGTCTTGTCAGATCACAGTCCGGTTATGATGGAATTAATGACTGGTCAGTTGCCTAGAAGATCTTGGAGAATTAATGAAAATTTGTTTAAATATGATATAAATGTGGAGGAATGCAAAAAGGCCATGAAGGAATTTTTTATGTTAAATATGAATAGGGAAACAACAATAGAAATGGTGTGGGATTCTAGTAAAGCTTATATGCGTGGGATCTTAATTGATATGAATAAAAGGTATAGACGTAAACAAGAGGAAAAAAGGAAAGAGTTAGAAGAGGAAATAAGGAAAAAAAAGTTATTATTAATAAAGAAACCAGATGATAGAAATATTAAAGAAGGGATAAAGATTTTACGGAAACAATTTGATTTGTTGATGACGGATCAAGTTGCCAGGAATTTACAATATGCTAAACACAATACATTTTTTAATTCTAATAAACCTGGCAGATGGTTGGCTTATACATTAAGGAAAAAACAAAAATCCCGTATAACTGAGAAAATAGAATACAAGGGGAAAGAAGTGTTTCAACAAGAAATTATTAAAAAAGCTTTTCTAGAATTCTACTCCAAGTTGTATTCCGAAGAGAAAGTACAACAGAATGAGATAGATGCCTTTTTACAAAATGAAAATGTTTTGAAAATTACTAAGGAACAAAGAGATAGATTAAATGCTTTGATAATTTCTCTTTTTAATATATTACAAAGCCATTATATGATGACTTTAACTAATGATTGTCTCATTTATTTACAGCTTTACTGTTGTACACTGCCCAGATCACTTTCCATAAGACAGGCGAATGTATACATTTGTTTAATAAATGAGTTAAAATAAAAAATATTAATATTAAAATGATACCAATATGGTATAATAAGCCATAGTAAGATAACATTTTATAGTAAAAAACTAAAAAATAAGCTATAAGAGTAAAAATAGCACTAGTGTACTCAAGTTTATTTTCATAAAGTAAATTAAGTATAAATTTAGGTTGATTAGTTTGACTAGCAATTATTCTTAATAAATTTTGCACACCACTGCACAATGTTATGTATTATGAAAGAATTACATTTAAATAACACAGTGATGTGTTATGCTGTATAATAATAATAATAATAATAATAATAATAATAATAATAATAATAATAATAATGGAAAATAAGAACTAACATGTCTGCATAAAAGAAAAATCATGTATTCAGTTGGGTCAATCTGTCAATTATTGCCAAATTACAGTCTAAAAATGGGACATTTCTGTATTATCCATCTAGCACAACCTAAGAGAGGGTATTACAGTGAGGCAATTAAATACTTTTCTATAGTGAGACAGACATGCAGTTGTGTGAGGAGTATAGTAGATAGGTATCACAATCCCCCTTAGACTATTAGCAACAGGGATATTTGGATCCTGTTAAATTGTTTTGGTGCTGTGCATCAAATATCCCAGTCTGAGAAGCATTCCAATTGTTCATAACCCATTGGAGGACAGCCATGATAACATATATTTCACCACCAAAGATTAGTATTCACTACCCACCAGTGTTAGAGAAGTTAGACCTAGAGGGGGGAAAAGGTTAACAACTTCAGGACAAATAACATATGCCCAATTTAACACCAACCTCTACTTTTATCAGATCTACCTCCCAACATAGGCCTGCTTTTGTATTACAATGGACTATACCTGGACTATAGTTCTTGGGAAATTGGACTGACCAGGGTCCACAGAGCATGGTTAGAAAAAGGGTCCAATTGAATTCCACATGTACGACGTTAAGAAAAAGATGCAGGCATGTGGGGAAAAATGCACGCGCAGCAAACTGCCATGCTTCCCCCCCCCACAGACCTCATAACCTTTTGATACCCTTTGTTCTAATGAAGCAGCCAAAAGGTCATACTCTTTTGACTTAATACCTCACCTTTTGACTTAATACCTCACCTACCTAAATTCCTATCTCTTCCTGTCTTTGTTAGTTCCTTCTGCTTTTCATCTCCCTGTATTTGTTTTTACCTGGTCTTTGAACAGGTAATATGTTACTAGAAAATAGTTGCTTATATGAAGGAATTTTCCAGTGAAGAAACTTTATGTCAGAATCTAATGGTTAAACTTATGAATGTAAAATGTCAGCATTTAATGTAAAGCCTATGTATGTAACAAGTATATAAGAAGCAATAAACTCAGAGTTTATCAAGCTGTGTCCTGCAGCTTCCAAATTGTGTCCTGCAGCTTCAAACCTCTGCTCAAGACATGCCTGCATCTTTTTCTTAGCATCTTTACACAGGCATGTCTTGAGCAGAGGTTTGAAGCTGCAGGACACAGCTTGACAAACTCTGAGTTTATTGCTTCTTATATACTTGTTACATACATAGGCTTTACCATTAGATGCTGATATAAAGTTTTCTAGTAACACATTACCTGATCAAAGACCATGTAAAGAACAAACAGGAGCAGGAACTAACAAAGGCAGGAAGAGATAGGAAGTAACTTAAGCATATTATCTACAGGAAGAGATAGGAAGTAACTTAAGCATATTTAGGTAGGTGAGGAATTAAGTCAAAAGTGGATGACCTTCTGGCTGCTTCATTAGGACAAAGGGTATCAAAAGGTTATGAGGTTTGTGGGTGGGAAAGCATGGCAGTTTGCTGCGCGTGCATTTCCCCCCACATCTCACTCTTCTCTATTTTATTAGTGAGGACATTATCCTAAGCTGGAGTAGTTAGTGGGTCTTAGTCAGGGAACATATAACTTTGCATTTGTTTATACAAAACATAACTTGTTCCTGAGATAAGTTAATGGTAGTTTAGTATGGAAAATTGAAAGTAGAGAAAAAAAGACATTGAATAACCATATATGTGCATAATTAAAGGATACCTCTTGAAAGGAGGTATAATTTAAAATTCTTTGACTGACATGTATACAATGAGGTTTTTTAGGTGAAGTAGTACAATTGACAATTTTTGCACAAGTAAGATTTGTAGGCACAGCTACAATTGGTGTATGCAAAACAATAGCATCAAGGGGTAACATATAAGAGATAGGACCCCAGCTTGACATAATTGCATAATGAAATTCATTGTCTGATAGAAAATTGCTTAAACTAGTATAATTTTTTTTAAAACTGAAGCTGGAACACACAAAGATATAAGACAGGTAGAGAGTAGATTTTCCATATCATATGATTCAGAAATACAAAAGTCTGTCACTTGTATTACATTAGCTAATTGCACTCAAATATTATATTTGAATTTGCAGTCAAAACCACAAATATGGCAGCGCATAAGTTCTCTGGTGTAAGTTCTTTTCCCTGTTGCTGCAAAACCATCTGTGCTAGGTTTTTCACATTGCCCCAGGTTGTTGGTCAACTGCGATGGCGAGAGCGAAAGGGACGTTGTGCTATCTGAAGAGTCACCTGCTTCATTTCCAGTATTGGGTTCTGGACTTGATGCCATGACATCTTTGGCTGGTCGCACACACTGGGCTAGAATCCAGATGGGGCCTGTAGGAGGAAGCACAGCAGCATAGCCTTGCCCCCAAGTTAGTAAGGGAATTGGACCTAACCAGGTTTTATCAGGCAATTGCCGATAACATACCAATGGATTAGGGAGCACAGCTTTCTGCTGAAAGTGACGCTGGTAGGCAGTAGTTTTTTGAAAAGAAATATTTAGCTGATTTAAAGTTATTAGGACTTTATTGACTTGATGAGTTATCCATGCCAAATTAGGTACCCTTGAACCCTCCTTTTTTATTTGTTTGTGAAGGCAATCCTTAAAGGACCGATACATATGTGAGAAACAAAGGATAGCTGCTGTAAAGTTAAAAACAAAGCCATAAGATTGGGGTCGATCCTGGGCGTGATATAAGCACCTAGAAAATTAAAAATAAGTTGGCACAAATAATGAGAGTCAGAGATTAAGTTAAAAGTCTATTGAGAAAAGGTGTGGAAAGCTAAAATAGCAGCAGATGAGATAAGTTATTCTGAAAATAAAATTGAAAATCAAATTTTGGGATAGGAAGAACAATATTAATTAAATCAATCCCATTTCAAGGACAAGCTCAATTGTGTCCTAAGGTTATTATTTCAGCAACAGCCTGGATAAAAGATAAAACATTTTGGGATGGGATAAGTAAAGCCATTCAATACAATATACTTTTTGCGCTTCTAACACAGCTAATACTCCTTTAAGTAGCTTACTAGTAAGAAATATCAAAAGTGTTAAATGACAATTTTTATATGGAATTCTGTCCACAAATTGAGTACTCAAGTACTTAATTTGCTCAACTGTGGTAAATGCTGCAAGTGGAACTACAATCTCCAGGTTGTTTCTCTTTGGTCAATAAGTTAAATTCCAAGTTAATCAAATACCATTCAGATGGAAACAAATTTCCATTAAATAGGTTAAACATTTACAAATCTTAAGCAAAACAATTCAGAGTCATTTATTTTGGTTGATAGATACTGTATATAGGTCTAAGTAAACAATTTAAACTCAACAATTCCCCCCCCCCAAATTGTCCAACAATTACTGTCTCTTCTTTCGAGTAAAAATTTTGCCAGCTGAAACTTCAAGAGTGGGTATTAAATTTCATCTCCATTCGCAAACTGGAATTCTAAGCAGAGAGGAAAAAAAGTTTAAAACGAACAGTCCCCCCCCTCTTCTTTCTCTCTCTCTTGCTCTTAAAGCAACACAGCCAGTTGAAAAACAAAGGAGACAGGAAATTTTTTTGTTACAAACTTCTCACAACTAAAAAATAGTTTTCTCTCCTTCACATGCATTTTCCATAAATTCTCTCACACATTTTCCATGGATACAAATATTTCATTTCATACTTTCTCCAGGCAAACCATTTATTTTTAAATAAGGCCTTTTTGTGTGATGTTATCAGAGAGGGTTTTGACCCTCTTCCAAGTCTTGGAAATAACAAAGAACAACACAGACAAACATATATAGATAAATACTATTAAAACAACATTTATTTAGACATATGGCTTGTCCTGCAAGAAGCGAGAAAAATCATGAGATGATTCCAACCAAACATGTGGTTTTTAACCATCTCCTATTTTTCTCACCATTCCAAGCCCAAGCGTAATGTTCTGGGTGGCCACACATATACATAAACAAAACACACACACATCAATTTGGCGTTTGAGGCTAAAACAGGCCTCCCCTTTTAATTAAAAAGGAGAGGAACATTTATGGTTACTTCTAATTTATCCCAGCAACTTCAAAAGACATTGGGGAAAGACTAAAAGGAATATTGAAGGTGTCAAGGGTGAGGGAAAAGTAGCAGCCTCCTCTCCTCTGACAAAGGGGAATTGAATAGAGCCAGATTAAAAGGGGGGAAAAGGAAGAAAAAAAACTTGCTTTCAGTTCTTTGAATTTTCTTTTCTTTTTCTTCCGTGGCTTTAGTTGTTATCGGATAAACTAGCCAACCGGAGGTTTACAAAGTTTTTCAATGTTGTCTTGTTAAATATTATTTATACTTCTACACATCAACACAAAGCACCACCAGACATTGTCTGACAGGGTTAAATGTAACAGCTACTTGAAGTTTCAAAACCTCCCAGTTGTTCAAAACACATTGCAGAGGAGTACATTTTGATTTAATTTGTTTCTTTAAATTCCTCTGATGATTCCCCATATATATTTTTTCTACTTCAAGACTGTTCATCTAATATTTTCCTTATGGGGGTGTATGGTGGCCGTAGGGAGGCAAAAGAATTAGTCTCTTCAGAAGGAGCTGAAAATCCAATTAAAGATGCTTCTGGAGGCACAGTTTTTACTTGATCCTAATCAGGTGTGGGGCTTGTAGTTAACTGTTGCCCTGCTGAAGCATCTGAGCCAAATTTTTCCACTGCTTGATGGCACTGATGTCATTGATGTAATACCTGTACTGGAGCCCGAGATTCAAGATGTAAAGTATGCCCTATCTTTTCCCAATCTCGTAACTTAAGCATCCAGCGCTTAGGATATCAAGGGGAATGTTTCCCTACCTCATCCACCAGCTTCCTTATGTCTGCCTCAGGCTCTTTCATGCCTGATTTGTGTACCAGGAATCTGAGTTCCTGTACATGTTGCTGCTGGTGCTGAGATAGATTACAACCCTTACGTACCACTGAGGGGTCCCATAGGACGAAAGTGCACTTAGGGGTCTATTCCAGACACTAGTAAGTAAATTGGCTGTTGCTTCCTTGAAAGGGGGGACTGTCCCAGTTGTTCCATGGGGGGCTGTCCCTATTCAGGCGCCAGATGTACGATGCTAAGAAAAAGACGCAGGCATGTCTTGAGCAGAGGTTTGAAGCTGCAGGACACAGCTTGACAAACTCTGAGTTTATTGCTTCTTATATACTTGTTACATACATAGGCTTTACCATTAGATGCTGATATAAAGTTTTCTAGTAACACATTACCTGATCAAAGACCAAGTAAAGAACAAACAGGAGAGGGAACTAACAAAGGCAGGAAGAGATAGGAAGTAACTTAAGCATATTATCTACAGGAAGAGATAGGAAGTAACTTAAGCATATTTAGGTAGGTGAGGCATTAAGTCAAAAGTGTATGACCTTCTAGCTGCTTCATTAGGACAAAGGGTATCAAAAGGTTATGAGGTTTGTGGGTGGGAAAGCATGGCAGTTTGCTGCGCATGCATTTTTCCCCACACCACAAAAAGCATATTGATTTCAAATACTAAGTAATGTGCAGAAGACATAAAAAGGATATTAATAATTTCTTGAATAAGATGTGCCCAAGTATCATGCATGGCAACTATTTCCTTGTTTTTAGATTTTTTTATTTGGTAATGTATCTTTAATAATGAACATCCAGTATATTGTTTCATAAATTTTGTAGCTGGAATAAAGTATTGTTCTTTTCCCAAAGGTGTTTTTTTCAAGAGGCAATGGAACTTTCTTGTTTTTCTTTGAAAGTGTTTCACTTCTCATCCAAGAATCTCAATAGATTTTTTTTTCGTTTGCTTTGATGCCAAATCATGGCTTGGAGCATCTAGGTGGCCAATAATTCATGGGTTAAATGCTTTAATATTTTTTGTATTAAACTGTTGTAACTCTAAAAATGTTCAAAGTACTCTGCTGGTAAGAGACAACAATGAACATACTGAAAGTTGAGTTACTGTCATTGTTTTATTGGAGTGATGGTGATGGTTAATACAGCAGGCTTTTCTCAGTGGAAGAACTTGTAACTAATATAATGCTAAAGTTATTGCTTTAGATATAAGAAAACTAGAAAATAATCACAATTAAATTGAGAAATAACCTCAAAACCATTAACAAAATTAAACAACTTTTCAGAGGCAATGGCACAATAAATGACACTCAGTTTGGTTCTAGGGCAAAAGGTCAATTTGAGAGGATGGTTATCTTTAAGACAACCATTTAAAGGACAAAGTTTTAAATGATTAGTAATATGAACCAAGCAAAGCTCTACATTATTTGGCTTATCTTTTGAGAATAATATAAAATGAAGCAGGCAACCTAATATTTTTGTTTTTAAAAAATGTGTTTTCATTTGTGGTGTATTGATGCACAAGATCTTGAGAATATAAATATATTTGTGCTCGAATATAAAGAAAAAACATGATGAAAATACTTTCTACAGGGCATACATACCCTACATACCTCAAGGATGATTATCTGTAATGTCTTTCATTAACCACTAAATGGTATAGCAAGTTTTATAACACTGTGTTGAATTCATTTATGATTCTACGGTGTGTTTTTTAATATTAAAAATTGCAGATGTGATATTGTTAGTAGCAGTAATAGTAATACAAGGGCAATTCGGAAATAAACCTCTGTTTGGTTATCAGTGACAGACACTCGCAGATACAGAACTTTTATTATACACATTAGAAAATTACAACATTACATTACTTTTCAACATAATCACTATTCAAATTGAGGCACTTACAACATCTTACAAGGTTTGAAATTCCTTAGTAGTAGTTGCTCGACACCAAATTTGAGCTATGGGGGGGGGGGAATAACCAAAATGTGGACAGAGAGGACCGCTGGTTGAAAGAGGGGTCAGAGAGGCCATCTATGTCAAAACTGAACAGCCCTCTCTTAACAGAGGGGGAGGGATCTGACATCATCTATCTCCAGTCTATGACACAGTCCTTTCAACAGTTCCAAGAAGGCATCCCACCCATTTGCACTACTCAGGTGACCCTGAAGACACAGATAAGCCTCCAGGTAGCTTTAACGGCTCACTAAAAGAAAGCAAATGAACAGCTGTCTGCAGGAATATAAATCTTTCCATTTCCCACCATCCAGTTAGACCTGAAGAAGCTTCTTGGATGAGAAGTGAAACGTCTTCAAAGAAAAACAAGAAAGTCCAGTTGCCTCATGGAAAAGCATCTTTAGGATAACTATGATCTGGATGACTGAGAATCTCCATAGACAGTCAGCACATTGCCTCCAACAATCTGGGTCCTCATTTTATCGACCTCAGAAGGATGGAAGGCTGAGTCAACTTTGAGCCGGTTAGAATCAAACTGCTGACAGTGAGCAGTGTTAGCCTGCAATACTGCATTCTAACCACTGCACCACTACCGCTCAGTAGTCAATAAAAACTAAAGGTCAAATAAAAACTAAAATAAAATGCGTTAAAAATAAATAAGTTAAACATCGACTAAGCAAAACATCACTTTGTATGGCAAAACTGTCCTGAATAAAAAATTGGGGTGAAAGTATAATGAAAATAACTGTTGCATATCATCCAGAACCTGTGAGCGATAATATCTCCTATGTTCCTATGAAATGTGGCTCCTACTGGAAAAAGGAAAAGATAACTCCAAGCACCCAGATCTAGACAGATTTAGGTGGGAGAACTAGATATTCCAAATAGCTTTGTTACAGGTAGCTTTGTTATAAATCACATAGAATGTCTACAGTTTTTTTTTAAAAATTAACAGAAAAACTGACAGCTAGCTGAACCAATCAGTTATGAATTCCTTTTCAGTTATGTAGCCAATGAGAGTACAGAGTAGAAAGAAGTTGAATCCCTTCATCAGTTGAAGATTCCCATAGCAACCAGAGATTGGAGAAAATGGAGTTGTTCAAAATGAAGTGAAAATGGTTCAGCTTCAATTTTCATGGATTATCTGTCTGGATGATGACTTGCCAGAGTGACAGACATTTATATCTATTTGCAATTTCATGGAGGCAACCCCCTTTAATATAAATAGTAGAAGATTTTACATGCCATTGCAATTATGCTCTTTCTTTGGCACTCCAATTGTCTCATACAATACAGTAATTAAAGATTTGGCTTGTGTTGGAAAGCTGCTTTTATTGTAGATATAAAGATGCCCTCATAAAAATGAAGACTGGTATCTCAAGGATCTATCTAGCCATATCTTTATGTTTGTTCCAGTGTTTCTTATCCTGCCCTTTCATTGCAATGGACTGCATGCATCCTAGTTCTAAGGCTGCACTGTTGATGGAAACTGCATTCTGTTTACATAACAATCTGTTTCAGGCACCTTATCTCTTACCATGACAGCTCCTGCCCTCATATTGATCTGTCTGCAGCCATGTGAGAAACTATTTTACTTCTTGCAAGGCTATTTCTACCTTCCTTGAACAAAATAAATTATTGAACTGTGGTGTTATGGCAATGCCAGCATAAATATAGATGCCTCCTATGTATGAAAGGCAACAATTATTTCATTAGTTTCAACTTCCATAAAAATCTTGTAACTTATTTGGCTCTATTCAGTAGAGACCATCTCTCTAATGAAAACTCTATTGTGCTGGAATGATGCAAGCTTTGTTCTTTTTTGTGTATGGTGTCACAAATACACCTGAAATGGGAGATGCTTGTGCCATAATGTGGCATTTTAGTTATGTTGATGAATGTGCTGTGTTCTATAGATACCACTAAGCCTTGCTATGAGTTACTTTTATGTCTGGAGGTTAAAGAAGAGATTCTCAGATCTGCTTCTCAACATGACAAGAAAATCTCCAGGAGTCGCTTGAAAATCAAATGAATCTTTGTTCCTCCTAAGTGTGGAACTCTTAGTTTTATTGTCTGCTTTTGTAGGATTACTTTTACATCCAGCCCTTTTGGGAACTTTTTAAGACTATTTAAAACTGTCCATACATTCTGTATGGAGAATTTGTAGAGGTGAGCCTATGGAGCTGACTATGGGTCTAAGTGGGGTTCCTTCTTTGTGTATCTTGGGGAGACTATAGAGCTTAGGGCATCTGGATGATTTCTCTCTGGGAATGATTCTTTGCTGGATCTCTTCGCTAATGGGGGAGGCTTTTATTTTGGATCTAGTGGTTTTTTCCAGGTAGGTGGTGGGATCTGTGTTTAGGAGTTTGTATGTGGAGTCTTGGAGTAGGTTGGTTCCTAACACAAAGAATGACACCAGACCCACACTCACGAAAACCACAAAGGATGTCACCACCACACATCCACGCAAAAAGCAAACCCAAACCCACACTTAAGCACATGGGGAGCAGTTCCCCACAATTGTGTAGCTCACCCCTCTACTGTTTACAGCCCTTGATATACTTTCCTGGAGGTAGCTTAGTCATCAGGGTGAAACAGATCCACATCACCACTTTCTGGGATACATTTATAAAAACAAAAATGTGTGCTGTGAGAAATCAGATCTCAGATATTGTGTAAAAGACCTTATATTTGCTCAAAAGGAAAAGAGAATGCCTTCCTTTTTCTTCTTCTAAACATAAGATAACATTTTCTGTAACTATCAGACACAACAGTATTCAAAGTATTCAGTTTAGATTTTGGTCTCTTGACTTATTTTTTCCCCTTTGCCAGTCAGCACTCTGTCTTGTTTGTTTGTTTGTCATGTGTGGACTTTCATCTACTCCTTCTCCTGTTCTTTTCTTACAGCCACCTACTCGCAGAATACCAACAAAAGTGCAATGATATCCTTTTCTGCATTAAAAAATCAAACGAATCTTTGTTCCTCCTAAGTGTGGAACTCTTAGTTTTATTTTCTGCTTTTGTAGGATTACTTTTTCATCCAGCCCTTTTGGGAACTTTTTACTAAAACAAATGTTTACAAAGATTAATACCTAATGTTGTATGCTATATCCTAGGATGATTGTTTAGCAATAGGATCTTTGGTTTAATGTTGATCACATTAATATGGAACCAGATAAGAGAAACACCAATCAAACAAAGTGTAACAGGAGTATAGTTGAGGCTAGACGCGAAGGGTGGGAAAAAGGCTTACTAAATCAGATGTTTTCAATGACTAACACTTAGTATTGTATATCAGGTGCCATGATGATTGCTGCACAATATGCTTTTATGTCCAATGTTGATTGTTTTAATAAAAGAATTTTATATTAAAAAAAAAGAATTATTACCTGGGAAAAAAAAAAGAATGTTTAAAACTGTCCAAATATACATTCTGTATGGAGAGGGAAGAAGATGACCACTGGATGGCAGCAAAGAAGTAAATATTGAAGAAGAAATGATAGCATAATTACAATAGAAGAAAATCATTATTCAGCTTTTAAAAAGAACTGATGTGGAGTGATTGGGGTAGGAGTTCTTTTTAAGTAGATCTCCGATTGATCTCTCCTAGCTTTATACAACCTTAGTAGTACTTTGTAAAAAGATTGCTTTCTTCCCTACAATTTCTGGGAATTATGTTGCAACACTGAAGTCAAAGTCATAGCACTAAGTATGAGGGATGACTTAAATCAGAGCACGCAACTAGCAAATAATTAAAAATCTGTTAATTCTCAGAGATTATTGCTGTAACCCAGTTACTCTTTTCTTTATGCTATATCCTCATGTTTCCTTCATCTGATCCCCAGCTGAAGAAGGCTAATGTCACCTTTATTTTTCCAATGTTCGAGTGGTGTTCTCTTAACACACTTCTTGCCATAGACAAAGAAGAGGGAGTCAAGCTATTCTCCAAAGCACCTAAAAGCAAAACAAGAAGCAACGGATGGAAATTAACCAAAGAGAGAAGCAACCTAGAACTAAGGAGAAATTTCCTGACAGTTAGAACAATTAATCAGTGGGACAACCTGCCTCCAGAAGTTGTAAAGGCTCCAACACTGGAAGCTTTTAAGAAGAGACTGGACAGCCATTTGTCTGAAATGGTATAGGGTTTCCTGCCTGAGCAGGGGGTTGGACTAGAAGACCTCCAAGTTCCCTTCCAACTCTATTATTATTATTGTTGTTGTTGTTATTGTTATTGTTGGTATTATTGTTATTTATTCTTGAGAGTATGGTTGATGATGCAGTTATAGGGTGCAATCTGTCTAGCTCAGCGGTTCTCAACCTGTGGGTCGCAACCCCATTTGGGGTCGAATGACCATTTCACAGGGGGTCGCCAAACAACGCAGTCCGCCATTTTTTCCCCTTTTCCTTAGCTGTGCTATGCCATTCCCCCCCTTTTCCTTGGCTGTGCTACTCCCTCTTATTCTATTGGCTTTTGAAAGCCAATAGAATAGACTCTCTTGAATAGAGTCTAATTCTATTGGCTTTCAAAAGCCAATAGGAATTGTCCAGGCTGTCTCCGCCCTGCTGAGCCCACCAAAAGTCCCAGTCTGCAAACGGTGCTGCAAGTTGTCTGCAGCAAAGGCGAGCTCTCTGGAAGTTTCCACCCCTCCCTACTGAGAACTACTAAAACTGTAAGTAAAAGAGGGCCAGGGGTGAGAGGTGGGAGGCCAGCGGGCACAGGGAGGGTTTTTGGTGCGCGTGGGGCCCGGCGGGTGGCTTACCTCCCTTGGGCTGGGCCAGCTGGTGGCCCAGCCCGTGGTCACCCTGCGCAGGTCGTCGTGCCGCACATGCACGATGCAGGTCATCGCGCCACGCATGCGTGATGCAGGTCATCACGCTGCGCATGCATGGTTCAGGTTGGGGTCGGGGTGCACATGCACGGTGCAGGTCGGGGTCACGGCCTGAAAAAGGTTGAGAACTGCTGGTCTAGCTAATATTGGACACTTTAGGTTATTGCAGACATGTCTACTCACCTCTGGCCTCCATACACTGCCTTCCATGACCATTTTGGTTTGGGTTGCAAAACAGCAGATCACTTGGGCACTTGGATTCTGCAAAGATATCTGCCTGTGTAATACCTTACTGGCACCTTTCATTATGTATCATAAGTTGCATGGCATTATCTTGAAAGATTGCTAAATCTCTTTTTTAAAGAATGGATTTCTCTCTCTTTTGAAAGAGTATGAGACCTGTGTTCACAAAGCAGGAGTAGCCTTATGCTACATAAAAGTAGGATTAGACCAGGAAAAGGAACCTGATATTGCTGTTTGATTAGTTTGATTATCTATAGTCACAGATATTTCACTGCTTCTGCCAATTTCAGGTTTCATATTTCTGTTGCTCTATGGCTTCTTCTATATACTTCAACCACGGGCTCTTACCATTCCCTTGAAGCAATACTTGAGGATAGAGCTACCTCCTGCTTCATCCTGCACCCTACTCCATGCTTATGATGTAGCCAGGCAACCTGACTGACACAAGGCTAAAACAGCCTTCTAAGCAGCTGCTTACTCTCCCCCATCTATATCCATCCAAATATTCAGGGAGCAATTGGTAGTTTCCTATGTCAGATGAGGAGAGTACATCTTTCTCTGTCTGTCCTGGCCACTTTTTACAGAGGCACGATTTAAAGCATTTTAACAAACTGCATAACTGTGTGGTTTGGTGGTAGCAGTGCCTAAAATAGAAGGGCCATACAGAGAGTAGTAAGGACAACTGAGAAGATTGTAGGAAGCTCGCTTCCCATTATTCAGGACACTGCTTACAAGCACTGTGTACTTAGAGCTCAAAGCATTGTTAGAGAACCCACACACCCATTTCATGGTCTGTTCCTATTGCTCTCCTCTGGGAGGAGGTTTCGAAGTATTTCTAGCAGGACTACTAGATTCTGCAACAGCTTTTTCCTTATGCCATCTATCTTGTAAATTCACAGGATTCTTTTTTCTCACCATGTATATGTATACATCCGAACTAGACGGTGTTGTTTCTGTGTCATATATGCGTCTGTATGTGGGTATGTGCATAATCTTTTCTCACATTTATGTAGTGTATATTGGAGATGGTTACCCTTTGAGAGCTGAATGCAATGAAATTTAATTTTAATGTATGCTGATTAGTATACATTTAAAATGTCAACAAAGGTTATATTCTATTCTAGTTGCTTTTTATGATGTGAAGTGATGCTCCGTGGCAGTGAAATGAAATGAGAATTGTCCAATGACTGTCTTTAAATTGTCCCACATTAAAACAGTAGGAACAGCACTATTTGCTTGTCTCATTACTGAAATAGAATAAAGTTTGGAAAAGAGGGCAGTTCAAATTATGCTGGCATACTTTTCTGAATGAAGAGGACTGAATGGATAGCACTTTAAATGCAATATGTGTCTCTGTCATATCTGGGCTGCAAAAATCCAGGCAACCACTAGATGGCAACATTGAGTTTTAGTTGTCTTTATCTCCTTGCTGTTATCCAATATGGTAGGTGTCCAGATTTTTGAAGTTCAGACATAATAATCAAATCATAGTGGGTTTGAAAGTTTTTCCTCAAACATATGAATAAAGAGATGGTAGCTTGAGATCTGGTTGAAAACAGTTATGCCAGAGAAAATTGGGCATGCCTGAATTAGGCAGAGCTTCTTAATCTTGCCCACTCAGTCACTCCCACCTATTTCTATTTTAGTCTTCTTTGTCAGCATGAATAATTTTTTCCTTTCTTTTATGCCTTCCTTGTTGCTCGCTTCAGTTTCAGCTATAGAAACTTGCACTACTTTTTGTTTTCCTAACTTCTGCAACTATTTCCTAGCTGAATCTTTCTGCTTGGAGACATTTGGGGTTTTTCCTCTCTTGGCAGTATAAAATGGTGAAAGAAATGCATGTAAGTTCAAATGGTTCTAAAGCATTCAGTGATTGAAGTGTTTGGATTTGTAAATATGTCACTTAAGAGGCAAATACTAATAATGCTTATACATGCAAGCAGATTAACTGAGCTTCACCATTCTTGCCAAATTTTGCAATTGATTATAAAGGTGCCTTTGTCTTTTGAATCAGATACTTTGTTCTACTTACCTGAGAAAAAGAACATTGTTTCAATGCTGTAAACAACCTAAAACAGGTTTCCCCAAATTTGGTGTTGAAGTACATCCCCCATCACCCCATGGCTACTCCATGGCTTGCACATGATAAAAAGTGAAATTATAGAGATCGTGAATCTATTATCACTTAGACCAAAGTTGTTCAATCTCAGCAATTTTAAGATGCATGGACTTCAACTCCCAGAATTCCTTAGCCAACAGGGCTGGCTGGAGGAATTTTATAAATTGAAGTCCATACACCCTAGAGTTGCTGAGATTGAGAAACACTGACTTTGACTGTAATTTATAACTTACGCTGGATACCCGATGTTATGTCCTGGGCCAGCAGGCACAGGCTGCAGCGATTGGCCCGGGCAGACTATGTGGATGCCCGGGACAAGAAAGGCTGCTTCCAGCCTTGCATGCACACGCACGGCGGGAAAAGATCCTTTGCATTGATTGGCCAGCAAGGTATTGTGCAGGGGGGCTATAAAAGGGGGCCGTACCATTTTAAAACCTGTTCTGTTGGTGTTTGCAATAAAGGAGAACTGTTGGAACTCGTTGCTTCATCTCAATACCTCTTTTCCTGAAACAGAACATTGGCAACGAGGGTGGGATGCCTGCAAGGCAAACAGATTAAAAAGCCAAGCTGACTCACCACAGGGGGGCTTGCAGCTTGGAGAAGTGTGGCTCCTGGAGATTGACTTAGCCTGCCAGCACTGAGATGCTGGAGGTGAGCTTAGAAAAGGGGGCCCCTTCTCAATCCTTGCAGCAAGAGGCGTGGACGAAGTTCCTGGGCTGAAACGATGGCAAAGATAGGCCGGCTTTCAGGGTTTGACACAGCTGGAGAACGTACGTGGCCCGGGTAGAGAACTACCTCCGGGTGAATCAAATTCATGAAGATGACCTCAAAGCTGCCACGCTGCTGTGTGTGCGTGGGCAAGAGACCTTCGAGATTGCGGAGAATCTGGTCACCCCAGCACCACTGGAATCGATCACCTACACAGAATTGAAGAGGATGATTCGAGAGCATTTTAAACCCAAGCTCTTAGTGATTGCCTGGCGACACGCTTTCAAGCAAAGGGACCAGAGGCCTGGGAGTCTGCAGCAGAGTTTGTTGTGGCCTTGCGACAAGCAGCTAGGCCCTGTGAATTCAAAGACTTGAAGGAGAGACTGAGAGATTGGCTGGTCTGTGGCCTGCGAAGCCGGGAGTTGCAGCAGAAGCTCTTCACGAAGGGAGGCCTCACATTCCAAGATGCCCTGAGCGAAGTTTCAGCTGAAGAAGCAGCAGGCGGAGCTGTGAAGGCCTTGCAGCTCGCCAAGCCTCCTCAAGTTCCAGCCACCGTCCATCAAGAGGTTGCTCACGAAGAATCTGAACAGGATCCAGAATTGGAAGTGGACCGGCTGCATCAGACTCCAGGGAGAAGGCCTCACAGAGGGAAGGCCCAGCCAGCACCATCCCCTTGGTGCATTGGGTGTGGAGGCCGCCATCGCCGCGCAGACTGCCATTTCCCCTCTGCCATCTGCAGGGCCTGTGGGAGGCAAGGCCACATTGCCTCTGTCCGTTTGGGTCGCCAGAAGGAACGTTACCCAGAAGAATTGCCTCAGAAAAGTACCAGGGTCCCCAGCCAGAACAGGGTGGGCTTCTACGCGTCACGTAGGAGCATTTTTAGAATGGGGTCCACGGGCCACTTAGGAAGAAGCTTCACATCGACGTGAAGTTGCAAGGGGTTCCCTTGTCGCTGGAGCTGGTCTGCTCTATCGATCATCTCCCTAGACACCTTTAACAAGGTCTGCAGCAGAAGCAGCCTACGGGTGAAACTCAGGCCATCAAACCTCATCCTCACAGATTTCCAAAATTCCAGAGTCAACGTGAGGGGGAAGGCCACACTCAAGGTGCAGGGTAGGAATTTTGAGGGGCTACTGGATGTAGTTATGGTTGGGGGAGACCGTACGAGTCTCATTGGACTTGATTGGTTTGAGGCCCTGGGAATTCAGGTGACTGGAAACAACTGGCCTGGCTGGGGTCTGCAAGGAGTTTGCAGATGTGTTTAGTCCAGAACTTGGCTCCTACAAAGGCCCTCCTATTTCTCTGAGGCTAGACCAAGCTATAGCCCCCATTAGAATCAAGCCACGCAGGGTGCCCTTTGCCTTAAAGGGAAAAATAGATGCAGAGCTGGATAAACTGATTCAGCAGGGTATCTTAGAGCCTGTGGACAGTAGTCCATGGGAAATGCCCATAGTTACACCACTGAAGGCCAATGGTGAAGTCTGAATCTGTGCGGACTACAAGTGCACACTTAACAAAGCACTGCAGCAGCATTCATACCCAGTACCAGTGGTCAGTCACATTCTAGCCTCCCTCAAGGGGGGCCAGATCTTTTCTAAGCTTGACCTGGCTCAGGCCTATCAACAATTGCCAGTTGATGAGGAAACGGCCAAGGCCCAAACTATAATGACTCACAGGGGGGCATTCAAGGTAAAAAGATTGCAATTTGGAGTAAACGTGGCCCCCGGCATCTTCCAGAGTGTAATGGAGCGAACGCTCCGAAATATCCCTGGCATTTGCCCATACTTTGACAATGTCCTCATCGCTGGGGACTCAGCTGACAATTTAGCCGAAAGGCTGAGAGTCGTTTTGCTACGTTTCCGCCAAGCGGGGCTGAAGCTTAAGCAAGACAAGTGCAGGATTGGGGTTACGTCCATGGAGTTTCTAGGATTCCGCCTTGATGCTCAGGGCATCCACCCTGCTGAATCCAAGCTGCAAGCAATTCAGCAGGCCCCAAGCCCCAAATCCAAGGGTGAACTTCAGGCCTTTCTGGGACTGCTAAATTTTTACCACTCATTCCTTCCTCACAAGGCTGCAGTGGCTGAGCCGTTACACCGGCTCTTGGACAAATAGGCCCCTTGGCCGTGGACACAAGCACATGAAAAGAGCTTCAAAGAGGTCCAGGCTTGCTCTCTTCAAATGTGGTCCTCGCGCACTTAAATGAGAACTTGCCAGTGTGCATCGCCTGTGATGCGTCCCCTTATGGGATTGGGGCTGTGTTAAGTCACTTGAAAGCTGATGGAATGCAAGTCCCAATAGCATACTACTCTAGAACCCTATCACCAGCTAAACGCAATTATGCACAGATAGATAGGGAAGCCTTAGCCATAGTGGCTGGCATAAAGAAGTTCCATGACTTCATATATGGCCGCCACTTCACGGTCTTTACAGACCATAAGCCACTGCTTGGGTTGTTCACAACAAACAAACAAACCCCACACATAACATCCCCACGAATGTTGAGGTGGTCTATCTTCCTGTCTGCATATGACCATACAATGGTTCACAAGCCAGGCAAAGAAATGAGTCGTGCAGATGGTCTCTGTAGGTTGCCATTACAGCAGATAGAGGCAGATCCAGCACCTGCCAATTGCATCCTGTCTATTCAGGACTTTTCTGAATCTCCCCTCAGTGCTGGGGATCTGGCTGCAGAAACAGTCACCAATCACACCCTAACACGCATGCTGACCTGGGCGTTGTCTGGACGGGCTGACACATGTCCAGGCTCAGAATTCCAGAGCTTCTGGCAGAGGAAGCACGAGATTTCCACCTTCAAGGAGTGTGTCCTATGGGGTAGCCGGGTAGTAATCCCAACCTCATTGAGGACTAGAGTCCTGCAGTCTCTGCATGAGGGACATCCGGGAATAGTCCGGATGAAGGCATTAGCACGCAGCCACCTTTGGTGACCTGGACTTGACAAAGACGTTGAGGCCCAGGTCCATGGGTGCACTGTTTGTCAACAGTCAAGGCCGGAGATGCCCCAGGCCCCAGTTCATAGGTGGGAGGAGACTCATACCCCATGGTCGAGGGTCCATATCGACTACGCTGGGCCCTTTCAGGGGCAATTCTTCTTAATTCTCATGGACAGCCATTCCAAGTGGCTAGAGGTCATGCCTGTCTCCTCCACTACCACTGCTAGGACCATCCAGGTGCTGAGAAGGATCTTTGCCGCACATGGACTTCCAGATGTCCTTGTCTCCAACAACGGGCCCCAATTCACATCGTTTGAGTTCAAGGTGTTCCTACAGGTCAACATGATGCGGCATGCCACATCTGCACCATTCCATCCAGCTTCCAATGGACAGGCTGAATGAATGGTGCGCACAACCAAGGATGCCTTAAAGAGGATCACTCATGGGACCTGGCATCACAGGCTAGCGGACTTTCTTCTGTGCCACCACCCCACACCTTGCACAGCTACTGGAAAGAGCCCAGCTGAACTCCACTGTGGTCGCCGCATCATGAAACTGGACAGATTGCACCCAGACCGGGTGGCTTCACAGGTGTCACAGCCGCGGGCACCTAGGAGACTACAAGTGGGCGATCCGGTCTGGGCAAGGAACTATGGACCAGGACATCTCTGGGTCACAGCAGTGGTATGGAAGGTCTCTGGTCCGCTGTCATACGAAGTGGCCTTGGACGATGGTTGTGTGATCCGACGTCACATTGACCAACTGCACTGGAGGTTTCCCAGCAACTCTTCCATTCCTGGCTCGGCTCTCAGGGGAGGAGGAGCACCACAATTACGATTGGGGACCACGATCTCTCTAACATCCCCAGGCTTCAGCTATTGCTCCAAACAGGGAGTCCGCAGAAAGGGGGTTCACCATGGAGGCAGTTCTGGCCTCTGGCACTCAGGCCACTACAGCTGCTGGCCTAGGGCTCAAGGGACAGTGCTTCCAAGAGGAGTCCATTGTGGACTTGGGCAATTCCATCCCACCACTGGACTTGGGGAATTCCACCCCCCCAAGGAACCCTGGCTTGGATTTAGCAGATCCAGCCAATCATCAGCTGGGTGGGTCCCCTGGGTCTTTGGGGCAACAAAGTCCTGGTCTGCCTAGCCTGGCAGGCGAGCTGGCAGGCCAGGCACACACCGGCCATGAGAAGATTAGGGCGGGCCAGAGGTCCTCCCAAATACTTACAAGACTATGTATGGTCCTTGTCAATTCATAGACAGGCCTAGTAATCTGGGTTAAGTAATGCAGCTCGAGGGGAGTGGGAGCATGGCAGTAGCAAGACTGTAGTGTTGTCTATATAGAGATGCAACATAAGCAATGCAATGGAGTGTTGGAGTATTTAAAATAATAAGTGTGCCTTATTATTTTAGCCAAGGGGGGAGGGGTGTTATGTCCTGGGCCGGCAGGCACAGGCTGCAGCGATTGGCCCGGGCAGATCATGTGGATGCCCGGGACAAGAAAGGCTGCTCCCAGCCTTGCGTGCACACACACGGCGGGAAAAGATCCTTTGCAATGATTGGCCAGCAAGGTATTGTTCAGGGGGGCTATAAAAGGGGGCCGCACCATTTAAAAACCTGTTCTGTTGGTGTTTGCAATAAAGGAGAACTGTTGGAACTCGTTGCTTCGTCTCAATGCCTCTTTTCCTGAAACAGAACACCCGAGATCTGGCATTTTAATTTGACACTGTGCTGGTCTTCTGACTTAGACTGGTTATGATAGTCATCTCTGTACTTTCTCAGTTATTGGAATAACCTGCTTTGTGTTTTAGAAAACATGCATCTTCATCCCAATCATTTTACTGCAGGTTTTTCAACAGAGAAAGATTTTTTTAAAGGTTGCAGCCAGGTGGATATGTACTTGTTCATTTTAACTGCCAAGTCTTAAACTGGATAACTCTGCAGTTGCTTTGCACTAATCACATTAGTCGATCTAGTGCAGTAGTTATAATTTGCCCTCGAGGGACTCCATGCAGACCTCCAAAATTTCAGGTGCAGACCCTAGCGCTCTTCCAGAAGCAGTTGTTATTACATTAAATGTACAACTAAATGTACTACATTTAACTACAACTACAATGTAGGAGAAGAAAATTATGAAGCGTAAGAGAGATAATCGTATTAGTTGTAATTAATTTTTAAATTAATTTTATTTACTTATTTAAAGTATGTTTTGTTCATATTCATTTTATGAGGTCTGTTATTTAAAGATAAAGTATGGCCATTAGCCTAAAGGTCAAAAGCAGAACTAATGTTTAATTCTGCCACAGATCTATCCAGAAATAATGAAATTATTTCTATTACTTGCAGCAAGTAGCTAAAGCCATCAAGACAATTGTAAATCTGCATCACATTACACCAGTGATATAATTATATTATCTTTCTTGTGAGAACAGGAAAGCTTCACCCACTCAGCACTTCCTGACTCCAGGGCAGGTTTCAAAACTATCACTGTTGAGAAGGGGTAGCAATTTTGTCTACTTTCCGCTTACTCAGACAGGACTGGGCAGAGATTTACTCAAGTTTGTTTTAGGCCCACAGTATCTTCTGTAGGCAGCACCAAGAAAGGAGGTGGAGGGAAGTCCCAAAAAAAAGGTGCTGCTGTGATTTTTTTTTTTTTTGCATCTGTCTTTGGCAGATGGTATCACTACTGGTACTGCAAAACAAACTCATATCAGAAGTGGGCGGTTGTGGATGCAAGTGAACATTAATAATTCTTGTCTGTTGTTTGAAGTTGCTAATGGTAAGTCCTGGCATTTATCCAGATGATATAGGGTTTTATTTGTATTATTTTTTAATTAGCCTCTTTTTAAAATTATGTTGCTGGAACTTCTTGATGTTTTGCCTCTAATAAATTTCCTTCAGTGTGATTTGGTTGTAGGTTTTGGTCACTCTCTAATTTAGTGAATCTGATACGTTACTTTTTCTCCATCTCTATTTTGTTTCTTACATATGTCCAGAACAGGATATCAATATCTAAATTAACACTGATAGTTTCAACTTCTTAGAATGCGAATTATAATTTTTTCATTAAGTCAAAGCTATAGTGCTAATCACTGCACAATTTCCCAGAAGTATGGAGCTGCTGTGAAACTATAGACTACCTCACGCAACTTGGCCTGTTCGTCACTGTTCTGGAATCTAGCAAATGAAGTTTGAGACACGTTGGTGATACCATCAGCTCAAAAATGAGTCAGATCCTTAAAACCATGCAGATGCCTTTTAAAAGTTCACTTAAAAAAAGTTTCTTGTTGCTTATCTTGTAGAGATGACGTGAATATTTTATGATAGTCAATGGTGACTAAAAAGCTGTGGGCCCCAGGCTACTGTAGCAGGCTGCAGACTGGTGGTCAGAGATAAATATCACCTGAGGAAGCTTAGACCTAGATCTTGTAGAACAAGAGTTGGGTTCCTCTGCATCTGCCATTTATCCCGCAGTAGTGCCTAGCTTCTCCCTGCTGTCATCTCACCATAATTAGCTGGTATGTATGTATACATAATACTTTTATTATTTTATTTTTTATTTGATGCTAGTATAACTTGAATATTATGTTGGACATTTTTCATATTTTATTTTAGTTTTCTTCTATTGCCCACCCATAAAATGAATCATGGATGTGTGCTAGAAAAATGCTGTCAATAGATAATTTTAATTAGTTCTGCCTCTAATGTGCCAGATTCTGTCACTGCTAAAATGGATTGTCCTGTATCTCCTTCTACAAATACATTCTTCAGATCACGGCACAAATCCCTTGTTTTTTCTTACTACTGTTCAACCGTAATACTTCTACCCTGATATTTTTGTGATCCAAAGCTGCTTGATTAAAACAAGCCTCACCACTCTCCCTGTCCAAAATCCCATCCGGAACAGAAAGTGAAAGAGGGGCAACTTTGACAAAGCAAGATATGCCTTGTGCGAATCTTCTAAGGATATCTTTTAATGGTCCTAGTATAATGTTTTAGAAATGAGAATTTAAAAAAAACAACAATTAATGAAGATCCAATTAGGAAGGTCAAAATCCTGGCACGGAACCAGGTCGGGTTTTCCAGTTATTCAGCGGGCGTGGGGGAAGGTCCCTAGGACTGGGTTCACCCAGCTTGGGAATTTCCACCCTTGCCGGAAAAATCCAAATTGCATCTCTCATCCCTCCGCCTCAACTTCCTCTTGCGTGTCACAACATCCCCCTTTCACCCCTCCCACTTTTAACCATTGCGAAACCGAAAAGACGAGTCAGCTCTGAATCACTGAAATAATACTTTAAAAAGAATCCCCGAAGACGTAGTAATTTTTGTGGGAAACTTTCGATTTGGGCTAGAAAGAGTGTGGAGCTCTCAAGGTGGGGTGGGTGAGGGGAAGATTTCCCATTGCTTTTGCTTTAGGTAATTGTAAATCGTAGACAGATTATTTCTCCTTCTCTCCCTCTCTTGTCTTTCTGGCTTTGTCATTTAATCGGATCTGTTGCTGAGGACCATTCATCTGCTGGGAAAACTGTTGGCACATTTCCTCAGATCTACTTTCACTCCAGGGATATGGAGGTATATCTATATTCCCATTCTTACTTGTTAAGGATACCGGACAGCGGCTGGGATGTATCTTCATGCTTATTATTTAAGGGACATCCCTTCCCAGCAAAAATTGTTTTGTGTAAAGGCTGCTTACACTTGAATGACAGAAAATCATTGTAGCCTTTCCCCTGGCATGGAAAAATGTCATAAGTTGGATTTCTGCTTATTATGATATTTACAAATACCAAAACCAAAACAAAGTGGTGATTCTAGGTTAACTTCTCAAACTGTTTATTGATTTATGAATGCCAAATATGAAGGGGGGATAAACTTTGTTGCCTATCAGTTATTAAAAATCAGCCTTTACAAGAATTGTTGGGATCATGAAGCTGTTACTTTTGTATGTGATGCTACTGTTAAAAAGCCTTTATATCTAAAGGAAATTTAAGCATATCTCAAAATCAAGGATGCTAGGTAATCATGAAAGCTATGACAGTATAATATACATTTTTTATTTAATTACACTGCACTTTCACAACTCTTGTCAGTTTATAGGATATGTAAAATAAAGATTGAAATAAATACAATATCAATTAATCCCAATAACAACATCATAAAATAAAACAACATACTGCATCAATAGTTAAATTACAAAGATACATAGCACGAAAAATAAGTGATTTATATTAGTTATAGTCAGGATTTAAGAGTCAGAAAGCCTACAAGCAAGATATTTTTGAGCATTATCTCAAACATTACAACCTTATCTCATGTCAATGTCCTTTTTTCCCCTTGTCTTGTTTTGTTGGCTATTGGTGCCAGAAAAGTGGAATTTTGGGAGGCATCCCAAACAATTAAGTCCTGACATTATTATTAAACAAATTGATTTCATTGAAAATGAAAGTGTATTGATACATTACATTACTTAAAATGTTGAGGCATACTTTAAAGCCTGAAAAAATGTTTTATAGTATTTAGAAAAGGGACATCCTGAGATAGGTAATATAACGCATGAAACATTGGAAGACCATCATACCCTCTTGTCAGTTGTGTAGCTCTATTCCGAGTTATGTCCTCACTGGCTCAAGGTTGACTCGGCCTTCCATCCTACCAAGGTTGGTAAAATGAGGACCCAGATTGTTGGGGGCAATATGCTGATACTGTAAACAGCTTAGAGAAGGCTATAAAGTACTGTGAAGCAGTATATAAGTCTAAGTGCTATTGCTATGTTGTTACAGATGTTTGCTGCATAACAGCTACATTTCTTAAGGTCAGGTATTATTAGTTAAACAGGTAATTGGAAGAAAAGACAACGACTGCTAAGAATGCTCGGATACGAACTAATTTTACTCCAGGGTCACTTCCAATATCACTCTCATTCTTCTTTGCAATTTCAGTGAGCTTAATGCTAAGGTCTGCACAGTTATCAAGTACTTATGATTTAAAAAAATCATCTGTTACTTTACATTCTTTGTAATGAGTCATTCATTAAAAAGATTATTCTTAAATAAAAAACAAAAACCCACAGCTACAATGTTTATATCAGAATCTTCCTTGGCTAGATAATCCTAATAATCTAGTTTCAAGAAATTAATTGCTTGCTTTATTATACTCAAAAGTTCTTTGGCACATAGTTTAGAATTCATGTATTAAAGTGAACTATAATGTTTGTTCAGTTTTTAAAATATTAATTGTGACTTATATAACTTTTTTTGGCATAAAACAAGTAACTTTCTCTCTATCGTGATTAAATCTCTATTTGCAAGGACCAGATTATCACCTTTACAGGAAATTTACTTCCTGCCTTTTTATTATAACAGAATTAGAGCAGGAATGTTTTTTTGTGTGTGAGTGAATAAAGATAGCATGATAGTTTCAATTATAACATTTTAGGGATATAAAAATAGTTGTTCCATTAATGCTGGGATGGAGACACTACTCAATGGCTAAAACAGAAAATATAAATTATTTGTCTTACAACAGTGATCTGCATGACAGTAGGCATGGGCATCTGTTGCTATTTTTAAATTAATGGTAATATTTTCAATAGCAGGGCAAATAGTTTGACAGATACACCTATTTATCAATAGATCCTTGCATGCAAATATATCTACATACAGTAACAGGATCATTTTCCCTGTATGGCTGAGTTTACTCAATGCTAGAAGAGTCATAGAAACAATACAATAGCAATGTCCTTATTAGCAAGCAAAATGACCACAGACCACAGGTTTTGTGTTCATTAGACCTGCTTCCTGTCTCAGTGTCTATGTCCCAGGACACCCTGGTTTTTCAGAAGAACAGTTGTTTCATTGCTGATCTTATCCTTGAATTATTTCTTGAATTAGCTGCCAAGGATATATAGGATTCTCTAGATTAGTTTAAAAGATGTTAGTTTAAATACATTTTATTATGTATTCATCACATTGATATATTATTTCATTTGATCTTTGTTTTGCATGTCCCCATTTTTTGAAGCCTTATTAAAGCCTAAAAGGCTACTATCTTATTGTGAAGCAGTTTATTTATCAGGATTTTAAGAAGAGTCCATTTTAATATCTTGCAGTAGTTCTTGTTGAGCATGCAAGAGAGAATTATCTTCTATGTCAATCCCTAATTGACAAACACATTCCTTCTGAAGTTTGATTAAGTTCTTTGTTTCCAAAATTAAGCCCAGCTCAATTTAGAGTTTCAAAATGATTGATTTTTAAATAGGTGGCATTGTTTTAAATTGTTATGTTTATTAAAAGGTAAAAGAGTCCTTTGAGTTGAATCCCTGTGACTATCTGGGGATTTCTATGTTGTTTGCTTGATTTATTTTGTTTGTATATATTTCCTTTGTTGTTCGAAAAGGAAATAAAATATTTAGATAAATAAGAACTTAGTCTGAGTATCATATATCCCATGTTTGACTGGCATTGTAAGGCAATTGATGAATCACTGAGTTTATAATATTTATCTTTATTCAAATATGCTGGTGAACATAGAGTTAAACATTCCAACAGATAGCCCCAGAGTTCACTCCTCCCTTGTCAGCTTTCTCAAGAAAAGTAATTAACTTTCTAACCTCCTTGTAGTTTTCAATTGTGATTTACTGTTTAGAGACTGTCAATTCGACTGCATCTCCAAAACTACAGGCTCTGGAACTGCAACATTCTTTGTGGGGGAGAGGCACCTCATTCAGATATGTTCTGCCCAGTAAGGAAGTCAGTCAATGGTTGAATTCCCATGGAAATCAATTGTCTCTATAGAATGTAACATGTTTGTGCCAGACATTTCTTGCCCATACAGTCTCTTTGTGAACCAAGAATTGCCAGGATGGAAGGGAACTCAATTCATTTCCCAACCTCATAACACTATGTTCTTCCTAAAGTCTTCAGACTGAAAGCTTATGTTATAAAACCCAAAATGAATAGTGGAGTCCTTGGGGCTTTCTGAGCTTGGTTGTTTGCTTCCAGATATTTCATTAGCCAACTACGAGTTACCAAGTTAAGCTCTGAGTTACATGCATTCTCTTCTTTGGGAACCAAAATTAATAGGTAACTCATGACACAAAACTCAGGTAATTGAAAATGCACATTCATTACCCAGTTACATTTCCTTTCAATGATTCAGTTTTGAAGAAACAGTTTTCCTTGCTTCAAAGACCAGTTTCAGAAACAAATTTTGAAACTGGCCCTTGAAATAATGAAAATATTGATAACTTCTAGATGTTTTGAGACTGCAGGTCTCAGAATTCAACAAACATGAGTATTTGGTGGATTCCAGTTGTGGCCAAAGATCTGGAAAGCACCAAATTAATGACCATGTCTATTCCTTGGGCAGTTTTCCCATTTCCTTAAAGCTTATTAAGATTGTGTACAGAAAGGCCATTTACCATTTAATCCAGATAAACAATCCATTTTTTACTGACTGAAATGCTGGGGATTCTTTGTTTAGGGAAAACAAATTACTATGTCACAGGCATCTAGAGTCAAGCTCCAGAACTTGTCCATTGATAATTATTGAGGTCAAACACACAAGAGTCATAATAGTTATCCAAAAAAGAATTAGAAGAAAATAAATTCCCTACTTAAGGCAGACAGGAGATTAATTACAGCTAATAAGCATGGGCTGCAAAAATATGAATGACCATTAGGAGCACCAAAGGGATATAGTTAATAATAGCATTTTGTTGCCTGGCTTTTTGCAGTCTCAGATCTGGTAGTTACAATTGCAAGAGTTGGGAATAGTAATCTAAGAACACTGTAGTACAGCGGTTCTCAACCTATGGGTCGCGACCCCATTTGGGGTCGAACGACCATTTCACGGGGGTCGCCAAACGCCGCCGTCCGCTATTTTTTTTTATTTTTTTTTATTTTTTTTCAATTTTTTTTCAATTTTTTCGGCCAGCGCATGCGTGCACGTGACGGGCCGAACCACGCATGTGCGGCGTGCACGATGACCCGATCCACGCATGCACAGCACAACGGGCCGAACTGCGCATGCACAGCGCAACCGGGCCGCTCGCCTCCCACCGCTGCCTCAGAGACTCCGGCAGGCACACCGAGGAGCGCTCCGGAGCAGGCGGGCACAAAGCTGCCTCCTTCCCGCTCCGCTCTGCCACGTCCCAGGCCCGGTCTCCAACTCGCCGTCCGGCAGCCGGCCAAGCGGTCGGGGAAGCCGGACCTTGAGGCGGGCCCGCACTTCACCGAGACCGGCTCGGCTGTGGCGAGAGGTGCCTGGCGGCCCGAGAGAAGCGAAAGGCGCCCGGCGGCTGCCTCCGGCCCCCAAGTCCGCGCTCCTCTCCTCACCCTCCTCCCCGGCCGGCCCTCGCCACGCCACCCCCTTTTCTCTGCGGCGGCCAATGGGGCCGGCGGTGCTCCCGGTGGCTGCCTGCCTGCCTGCCTCTGGCTCGGTCCTGCTCGCTCCCTCCCTCTCTCTCTCGCTCGGCGGCGGCGGCTGAAGCAGGCAGTAAGGCGCCCAGCCAGCGGATCGGCAAGATGAATTACCCTGGTGAGTCCCTGCCGGGCGTGGGGAGAGGCCGAGCCGGGGAGGGAGCCGGGCATGGGGGGAGGCCGAGCTGGGGAGGGAGCCGGGTGTGGGGGGAGGCTGAGCCGGGGAGGGAGCCGGGCGTGGGGGGAGGCCGAGCTGGGGAGGGAGCCAGGCGTGGGGGGAGGCCGAGCCGGGGAGGGAGCCGGGCGTGGGGGGAGGCCGAGCCGGGGAGGGAGCCGGGCGTGGGGGGAGGCCGAGCCGGGGAGGGAGCCGGGGAGCCTGGACAGACACCCCCCGCCCGGCTGGCCGGCCCGACCCGAGCGGGACTGGCGCTGAGAGCGACCTGGCCCGGGCGGGCTCCCCAGTCCTGCCGCCCGCCTACCTACCTGCGGCCGCTGCCGGCCCTGCAGAAGGCGCGGGAGTCCCGGACGAGCCTGGCAGGCGGAGCGCTGTTACCTGGACGCCAGTCCGGAGCGCGGACTTGGGGGCCGGAGGCGGCCACCGGGCGCCTCTCGCCACAGCCGAGCCAGTCTCGGTGAAGTGCAGCGGTGGGAGGCGAGGCCAGCCTGGTCTGGAGCCGGCCGGCCCGCCGGTTCTGCGCACGCGCAGATCGGCCCGTCACACGCGCACGCGCAGATCGGCCGTCGCACGCGCAGATCGGGCCGTCGTTGTCTGCCATTTTTTTGTTGTTTTTTTTAGATTTTGTTTTGGTGCGCCCAAGTCGGGGTCGCGGCGCGCATGGACGGCGCAAGTGGGGTCTCAACCTAAAAAAGGTTGAGAACCACTGTTGTAGTACATTGTACCAAGGTTTATTTTTAGGTGCAATAAAATAAAAGATGTGTACTTCGAAAACAGTTGGTATTTGCCATGATATATTTATATAACTCATGTTATCAGGGAAACACCCCTGAAAGCCAGCATTCTCTTGATTTTCTTGTTACTGTGCAATTGATACATTGTTGATCGGGAATTCAGAATGAATAGAGGGCTATATGATACACCCTTAATTGCTGGCTAGTTTCAGGTAGGGCCTAGTCTTGGCTTAGAATATAACTTTTCATATAACAATTGGGAAACTTTATGTATTGTGTTCTCCATCAGTGCAATGCCAAGAATGAAATAATACTCAGTTTTATTCACCTCTCTTGACAAAAATAAGTTCAGAATTACCCAGATATGATTTCTTTGGAAGAAGTCATTAGAGGTTGATAATATTTGCATTCATGGACATGTATAGTTTGAACACTGCTGAAGAAGGCAATCAAATTCAATACACACTGCAAGATTTCGGAAAGGGATAGCCAATTCCACAAGGCATTAATGGTGTACAAAGTATGCCTTAAACATGTTCTATATGTATCTTTCCATGATACACTTGGAAAATAGTATTTTCCCATTTTATCTCCTCAATTTTTTCCTTTTCTCATAATAATGCATGATGAAACAAATAGCAAATGGTTTGCAGGTCTATGAATTAAAGCATAATTATCTATAAAATAATAAAAGACCACAGTAAAATACAAAAATACACAATAAAATACATTAAGAAGTACCCAGCAATTAGACAAGGGAAACATAGTCTCTTTAGCTCCTTCATCTCCAGAGGAACTTAAAAGGTAGGAGTATTTTCATTGGTACAGGTAGATTTTTTTAAAAAAAACTTTGCATATGGGTGGGATGTCTTGTATTTGTTTAAGAAATTTATTTTTTAATGAAGAGTCATGGTGCTCTGACCAAGTTCTCAGAGCATAAAGCAGTACCTCTATACTTTTTTTCTTTCCCATACTTTTCGTTTGTTGGTTCAGATGTTTAAAGGTCTCAGCGGGACAAAAGGATATAAATGTAACGAATAAATAATAGCTTAGGATATGGCAAGGACAAAATCTTCCCTGAGGGGAATAAAGTTCAGAAAACAATTCATTACGGTCTTGTTGAAAGCCACAGAGAGTACAAAAATACCCCTAAACCAGCAAAAAAGAAAATAAAGGCAAAATCCAAGAAAACCGTTTCAATCTCTTTAAAAGTCTTGCCTGCTACAAGATAAATGGATGTACAACCAGAAATGGAAATCATTCCCCTAAGTCAGATTTTCTCAGACATTTTCCTATTTAATGTGCAAAAAGATTGTGCTAATACTCTGCTTTTCCTTTTTCAATGTAATTTCTATGGTTGGGGGGGGAAACAGGTGGGGAAAACAAGGGAAGTTGACAATGATGCTGTCTAGTTCATCTTCGAAATTCCACAAATGAAAAAAAGCTCTTTTACTATAAAATATTTATCTACAAGGGTACTGTCTACAATGCAACTCATGTTCTGTATAAACACTAAGTCTTAAAAACATTGGGTGTTAACCATTTCTTAAAGCACTCAGTGACTCTATCTCACCATTTGAACTTTGTCACTTGTCAATCTACAATAACATTAAAAGAGCGTTACTAGATTAGACCAAAGATCCATGTAATCAGAAATCTTTTGTCTCAGTCCCAGCATGAGGGAAAAAAGAAAGAAGTTTATTCTTGCAAGCTTATCACTGTTTTTATAATCTACAGCTGAGTGATTTTTGTTGTTGTTGTTGTCCCAGGACACCCATTCTTTTCATACTTAAATGACAAGCAGAAATACAGCCCATAAAGTTTTCATGGTATGCAAGTGCGGTTATGTAGAAAACTTCGTATTATTGGAGATTGACTCATAAAGATGGTAGAAGACACTAAGAAAGAAGTCTCACCAAATTAGAACCACATAATTAGTTATTCCAATTGGTTCTTGATTCTTAGAGATGCTGACACTCAAAATTAATACTGTGAACACAGGGTTGGCAGATAAAAGTTTGTTCTGTACTAACTGGTAAAGAAAATATATATGCCTAGAAGCCTTCTTGTATAACATTACATCTCCTACCATATTTCCTCGAAAATAAGACCCGGTTTTATATATTTTTGGGCATCAAAAGACATATTAGGGCTTCTTTAGGGAGAAACATGATATCTGGGTGATCAGCCCACTCCCAATGTACACACAAGAGGCTGCGAGCACATGGGGGCCGGCGGTGTCTGTCAGCAGCTGCAACCCGCTAACCCCACAGAACAGGTAGGTCTGAGCGTGAAGGCAGAGGTGGGGGAGGCAGGCAATCTGGACATGCTGTGCAGCCGCCTGGCTCATGGGAAGCTCACGCAGTGGCACCAGCAGCAGGTGGAGGCAGAAGCACAGACTACAGGAAAACTGGAGGGTGGGGAAGAAGTTGGTTATTGAAAAAAATCCGCCACCAGCTCCACATACCCTTAAACCACCTTGGATATACTCTGCTGGAAATTAAGGTAGAAGCTGAGCTGCTCTGAAGAAACTCCACAGACAAACCTCTCCCCACGGACTGGCTGGAAGAGGGGACTAAGGCGGCTCACATCTTCATTCCCTCCCTCAGTCCTGCCTCCCTCCCAGGCTGACACTCGTGGCCTTTCTGCCTTTGGTTTTTCCAAGTTTTTTCAATCTGATGCCGAGGTTTTCTCGCTCAGCTCCTCCCTTCAGCCGTCCAAGTCTTGCCGCTCTCATGCTCCACAGGGTGATGGAAGAGGTCTCCCTTGGGCATGGAACAGGGTGTCAGCTTCAGTCGGTGCTTTGGACTCCGCAGTTCTCCAACTCTCTGGTTGTGATGGTTTAGAATAAGCAGCAGGAAACAAACGGTGACATTCTCATCAGTCATTCGCATGAACATCTTTCCGTTTATTCTGCAGCCGAAAGAGTAAAAGGATCTCAACCAGTGGTGATAGCGACCGTTGGGCTGCAGTTCTTGGTCTCTGTCCATAAAGTTAGGGTTATTTCTGAATAAATGAATTTAAAAACCTCCCTGCTCTTGTCTCTCCCCCCCGTTAGGCTGAATAAAATCAACTTTCTGGATCCTAATCTTTAAAGCAAACTCGCGCAACTGGTGGATTTCCTGGTAGCCCCACAATTTTAATTCATCCTGGAAGATTCTGGTACAGCCTAACTCGGGAGTATGTCCCTTGCATTCAGAGCTGACTTCTGAGCATGCATGAGTATGTGTATTTATATGAATCTACTGAGAAATAAGTTTTCAATAAGTAAATGCAAATAGGGATCGACACACATAGAACTGCACTGTGAAAAGAGAGCGAGGCACTAAAACCTGAACATTCTTTTACTAAACATGGTGGAGAGGGTGGTGATGATGACAGATGCCACAAGGCAATGTAGCATATGGCGATGCCCTTTTCCCTGCCTCAGAGAGATCTCTACTGACTCTTCATCAATGGCAGTTGTGTTCTTTGAGCTCCGCTTTCTCTTTTCCTCAACACTCAGTGCAGAGGGGCGAGAGATTGAGATGGAATGGAGAATGTGCATGTGAAAGTCAGTGGTTTGCTCCAGATTCTTCCTTTCCCTGGGCTGCTTCTCTTTCAGAACCTGCCTCTGCTGACAGGAAGGTCTGGCGAGCGCGGGTGATTTGAAAACATTATTCTGGCTACCATAAATACATGTATGAATAACACGAGAGAGGGTCTTCAATGTGGTGTGGTCCAGCAGGCAATCCAGATGTGCTACTACACAGCCATCTGGCTCCTGCAAGTCTCCCACGAGCCAGGCAGCAGTGCAGCGTGCCTGGATCACCTGCCTCCCCCATACCTCTGCCTCTGCCTGCTGCCAGTGCTGCCGTGTGAGCCTCCCGTGAGCCAGGCGGCCGCATAGTGTATCCAGATTGTCTGGCTCCCTCCTGTCTTGACAACTTTGGCTCCTGTGTGCTGGCTGCCTCCTGTGCTGCCCACGCCCACCCCTGGACTTATTTTGGGGGGTAGGCTTATATTAGGTGCATCAAAAAAAAAATCAGGTAGGGCTTATTTTCTGGGTAGGTCATATTTTCGGGAAAACACAGTAAGACTGACCCTAGCACTGCAAAACATCTCAAGCCAAAAACAAAGGCTCCACTTAAGTACTATCTCCATATGTAAACACCACCATGAATGTTTCTTAAACTGTGGACTCTTATATAAAATTAGCTATATAATGGCATAATAAATATAATAAATACCAGGAGCACACGTTTCATGGAAGAAGTCATTCCTTCAATTTCCTCCTTCCGATCGAGAAATTTGTTATCAGTATAAATTTGTTTGAATTTTTATTACAGTTTCAATGACCTGAGATAACTGATCTGAAGCAGTTGCAAAATATATTATTGGCTTCCCAGAAGTTGGATTTATTATTTAAGAAATGAATTGTTTGCTTTGCCATAATACCTGAAATATATTTATCCAAATAATCTGCTTCAAACTGTGGAATTAACAGAGGCAGACTTTTTTTTCCCAATCTAAATCTCCCCTTCCCTTGGCCCTAAGGAAAGGACTGCATTCCCTTATAAATAGAAATGGCAATATCAAAGCAATGAATTTTATCTAGTTCCTGAATTTTATGATGGGAATTAACTTAAGGGCAATTCCATAAGATTTCCAGAGTCTCTGTCTGCATTTACTATTATGCATTTGTCCTGGAAGCAGCTCTTGCCCTCTAGAAAAGTCACCTACATAATGTCACTCTGAGGGTGAAGGTTTGTTCTCTGAACTTGTGGGTTGGTTTCTGAACATTTTGTTACCAGACTAGGTAACATCTTTAGCAGATTTTAGGAGATGTCAGTGTCAGTGTTCTGTTTATAAGGCCTTCAGGTGTGAGTGTGTCGTGAGGGTCTTATGATGGGTCAGACATGGATCTTGTGAGGGGGAGGTTATATCAGGTCAGGGACATTGGGAGGTAAACTGCTGGTGGGAGGGGGAGAGGGGCCTTGCGTGGGTTGGTTGAGGGTTGGTGCTGTCTCTGGTTGCTGTGCAGTTGATTTGGATTCTGAGGGATTCGTAGGCTGATTGTAGGTCGATGTGTCTGTTGATAGAATTGCTTGTGGAGCGCCAGGCTTCGATGAACCCACAAGCGTGGCAGATGGTAGTGTGGCCAATGATTTTTGTGTTGCTCCAGTCGAAGTGGTGCTCTTTGGTGTTGGTGTGAGTAGAGATTAATAATTTGGGATCATGGCATATGACTGTCAGCTGGTGTTCGTGGACCCTGGTTTTTAATTGACATGATGTTTGTCCCACGTAGAATTGGTTGCAATTGTTACAGATGATTTTGTAGATTACATTGTTTCTTTCATCCTTCCATATCTTGAATTGAAAGAGTATCAATCTTTATGCATTTAAAATTACATAAAAATAGCTATGTTACTTCACTTTAGCAACAAATGAAATAAATAGTGATTATGACACCATTTTCTTAATAATGACGGTCTGTGGGTCAACAAAACTTGCAGTTCAACAAATGTTACTGTTTATGGTTCTATATGAATATTGATACTTTTAAAAAATGGGGGTTATGAATTCTGATATAAAATTGTTATACTTTAAGATAATTTATTTCTTTTGTTTTAATAGTATATAGAGTGTCTTCTAACTCTGCTTCTCTACAACTGGTATTTGTGACATTGGGAATAGTCTAGTCATTAGAATATACAGTAGCTAATGTCCTTTAGTATCCAAATAACTGCACCTCTGCTTTCATAATTCATAATTCAACAGTATAGGTAGTCCTTGAGCTATGACCACAATTTATGTTGCTAAGTAAAACATTTGTTAAGTGAGTTTACTCTACTTTACGACTTTTCTTGCCACAGTTATTAAGTGAATCATTGCATTTGTTAAGTTAGTAACATGGCTGTTAAGTGAATCTGGCTTCCCCATTGACTTTGCTTGTCAGAAGTTCACAAAAGCTGATCACATGACCCTTGGACACTGCAGCCGCCATAAATATGAACCAGTTGCCAATTGTCTGAATTTTGATCATGTGGCCAAGGGGATGCTGCAACAGTCGTAAGTGTGAAAAGCAGTCATAAGTCACTTTTTTCAGTGTCGTAACTTTGAACGTTCACTAAATAAACTGTTGTAAGTCGAGGACTACCTGTATTAGCTTTATCACCCTTCAGTACTAAGGGCACTCTTCAGTGATAAGGTTACAGCAGTTGCTTTTGTGTAATTTAGCCTGTTATGTTAGGTTGGAAAAAAGAACGCTGACTACGGGGACAATTGGTTTCGTCTGCAAATATTTGTATTGATAGTGTAATATTTGCTACCAGTAATTATAAAGCATCTACTTTGGAACATTGTTGTGACACATTTCCTGCATGGTGTCAATAAAAAAAAGTCTTATCAGTTTATTTAGCTCATATACCATTGCTCCATTGATAAAAGCTGCACATGCTGTTCAAAGTCATACATAAACAAAGTTGTTTGTGCTGTTTTTCCAATATGAAGACTTCAATATCATGTAGCTACTAGTTACTTTTGTGAGCTAATGGGAGTTACTTTGGAAATGGAAATACTGTAGCAATTTAGAAAAATGGAGAATAAACAAATGTAGTTTTGAATTCGTCACTGGACAAGATGTGCTTAGGTTGGTGGCTTTACGTAAAGTAGGGTAGTGTCTATGGAGATACTTAGTCATCCAGGTCATGGTTCTCCCAAAGGTACTTTTTCCAAAATGCAACAGGACATTTTTGGTATTTTCTTTGAAAATATTTTACTTCTCATCCAAGAAGCTTCTTGCATAAGAAATATATATTTTTCTTTTAAAAAAAGATAACAACGAGAAAGCCCAGTTGCCTGTTGGAAAAATCACCTTTGGGACAAGGTAGGGAAGTATGTGCAAGATTAATGATGATGAACCATATTTTAGTTCCATCATTCTACTAGAAGCTTATGCTGATCAAAAACATAAATGTAAATTGGTACATGAAAGTGTTTCTTGAAAGAAAGAATGTGCAACTTTCTTATTATGCAACTGTGACAGCCCTTTCTACGGGGGCACTCTTTTAGGAATCTGAACTCCAGTTACTACATTGCACTGGTATTGGAGAACAAATCTCTCTTTGAAAGCATTCAATTCTTGAAAGACTGCTTAGTCCAAGTCCAGGTTTAAAACAAAGATACATTATGCCTTCATAAGACTCCCATTTTAATGAAGCTCCCTGTTGTAAGAACACTTTCTGGTGAATTGTGGCCTTGATTAATCATTAATGATTTGCGCAAACAGCTGCCACCTTTGATTCCTTGTTGGTATTAATGAATCTTGGTTCATAGTGCAAATCTACCCCACCCATGTCTCCACATGCATTATGTTTCTTATGGACCATCTGTCGACTTTAACAAAATCTGTTAATTATTATTAATAAAAAATCTTTACTGGTATTTTTTTCCCTAAACTTAATGTTACTTTGAAATGTAAAAAATAAAAGTAAAATTTCTAATATACAGCAACTTCACAAAACTTTTTAGTTATTCTTTTTCAATATAGATTTTTTCAATAATTTTTTTTAATCCTGTTTTTTAATAAAATGATATGTGATAGATAGATAGATAGATAGATAACCTCTATTGTCACTTTTTACTGTGAACACAATGGCACACATTAAAAATGAATTTTTTATGCATAGACCTACACCCTTACAAATAAGTAACATATAAATATTAATCATGGTCCATCTTGACTACATAGTGGAAGGAGGAAGCTTTAGAGTTTACAAGGTTAATACTGTATGGAACAGAACTGTGACTGAATCTGGATGTTCTGCTTCAGATACCACGATGCCTTCTCCCAGAAGGTAACAAGGAAAACAGGTCATGAATAGGATGGGTAGTGTCCCAGACAATGTTGCAAACCCTGCTCAAACAACACTTATATGTTATGTCCTGGATGGAAGGGAGGGAACTGCCAATGATCTTTTCAGCCATCCTCACCACTCTCTGCACCACCTTCCTGTCTGAAGCAGTGATGCTTCCAAACCAGACTGTGATGCTGTATGATAGGATGCTCTCAATCATCCCTCTGTAGAAAGTGGTAAGGATAGGGGAAGGAAAATGTGCTTTTTTCATGCGACGCAGAAAACGCAGGCGCTGCTGTACCCGCTTCACCAGTGTCTCGCTGTTGAGCGACCAAGCCACCCTACTTGTTAACTGCACACCGAGGAATTTGATGACATCCATGAATCAGTAATGACTTTGCATTTGTGGAAAGCTCAGGTCTAGACATTGGAATTCTGTTGATTTTCCCACTGCAATTCTGTATGCTTCCTAAAAAAAAAAATTCTTTAAATTTGATTTTTTTTCTAGAATCGTATTGCATCAAAGATTGAAGAAAGTAGAAGTATCAACAAAAATTAGACACTCCAATTTGCACACTTCTGCAAAGTTAGCAAACATTCAACCATTAGACTTATCATTACTGATTACAAATGCTTTCTACTTTTGATGTGGACTTTTATATTTCCATAAAGAAACCCAAAAGCTTGGTTAAGATCATGGGTGTAGATGTATATGTGTTCATGGATATATATATGTATGTGTGTATCTGTCTGATGTGTCCAGTTACTAGTTTTTAAACTTATATTGAACTATACAGACAACATGATCAGTAGTCTTTGTCTGCATCTGTATTTGTACTATAGAATTATGTGAATGAGAATATACAAGGGTAGATTACAGTACTCTGAATTTGGAAGTGTTCCTTAGCATTGGTTCTTTTATTTCATAATAATGCTGCCTTTGTTCATGAAATGGTAACCTGTAGCGTGTACTTGTCAAAAAATCAAATCAAGAATGAAATTTACCGCCAAACGAAGGTTGTTTATGATTATGATTGTATTGATGTGATTATATATGTTGTTGGGCAAACAAATGTAAAGGTGGTGAACTGGAAGAAGCTGATTTCTGTGATCAAGAATGAGAGAATAATCTGGAACACCAACCAACATGTTTCAATGAGAAGAGTTAATGAGCTAATTAAGTGATCCACTGATCAAGTTGCTGTCAAGCTTGGCGCTGCACAGGAACATGTGGATCTTATTATTGACGTTCTTTAATATTAGATTTGTGCAAGATAGATACCCTGCATACTGATGGCAGACAGAAAGCTGAAATTTGCCAGCAATTTTTTGGTCATACTGCAAGAAATTCAAATTCAAAACCCAGGCTTTCATATGCAAACTCATGTTTAGAGTTTTTGGAGACATAGATACATGAACTTCCTTCCGTCTGATACTACTATTAGTTCAGAGCACTACTTTGCAACAGTAAAAAAATCTGAAACATCATTTAAACCAATTTTGGAAGCATAAGAAGCAATGCTAGGCCTTATACCTCATGAACCACCCAAGAGGCAATTGCATAGCTGGATCTCACCTTCCTACCCATCCTACCCCATTTTCCATTCAGTCGAAATATGGTGCCATGGGACTTCCGCCTTTTCCCAGATTTGAAGAATATTTTTGTAGGCATCTATTTGACACAAATGAAGAGATATAAAAGACTGTTAGGTTCTTGCTGAAGAGACAAAATGTGGGAGAATTTTCATAATGGCTTTAAGAAGAAATGTGTAGCAAATGTTAGTGATTATGTGAAGTAACAAAGAGGTTGTTTTAAGAATTGGTTTCCTGTTTGTTAAAATATCACCATTTAAACAAAAGTTATAGAGGGAGATATAGGCATTATTTTTCATTTAGCTCTTAATATGGTATTTATTTCAGTAAGCTAAGCAATAGATATAGTCTTATGGCTTACAATATGATTTCACAGCTCAAAAATAATTGATTAAATCTTTTTCATGTGAGCATGCACAGAGCTGGATGAAGAACTGTTAAAAGTCTGTTAACCTAGGAAGCCCTCATTACACACACAAAAAAATCAAATAGCAGATATGACCAGGTGATCAAAGTTCCAGCCCTTTTAAAAATATGTCACATACATCATGCAGGGGCACACAAAACAGGGGCCATTGATTGCATGGTTGCATACACCATCTGTAATTAAATAACAGAATTTTTCTTGTCTTTGTAGATACATCTGCTTCCCATAATTTAATTAAAGTGTAAAGGAAAATATGATATGGGAAATTTTCCCATTTTTTAAAGGTCAGGCAGCCTGGAAAACCAATGAGATTCTAGAAGAAAAAATTTCCATCCCTCAAATTTTAAAGCATCATGAAAACAATGCAGGGGAAATGTTTTCAGCATGGAACTATTCTTTAATACAGAGGTCAACAACCTTTTGGGCATCAGGGACTGGTTAGGTGGAGAGGTTTTTCCGCGGACCAGTGGGGGTGTGGTTTTATGTGCTGCCTGCATCCCATAGATGGGGCTTTGCTTGTTTACACGGCCCAGTTGCTGGCATACCGTGACTCAGTACTGGTCCACGGACCGGGGGTTGGGGACCCCTGCTTTAATACTTAACAATTTTTCCAGATTGTTCCAAGTATTTTCTGTACATCATTTTAGCTATCCATACAATACTGGCTGGTACCCTGAATCATAAAATATGGAGATAAGGAATAAAGTATTAAGACAAATAAACTGTACCTTGCCTAAAGTTGCTGAATAAAGCTATATAACCTGATGATATGCCATGATATACTCTGTTGAATGGATTAAGTCCTTTTTTAAATTGAAACCTAAAGTGAGACCTACAGTAAGCTTTTATAAAGTATGTTCATACTTTATAAAAATGAATGCCAAAGTAGTTACAGTTAAATAAAAATTGTGACTATAATTATGATAAACAAGTATTTAGCGATTTAACTCTTAATACTAAAAATCCTATTATTCCGATTTATTAATTTGTTTGCTGTCCATCTTGCCCCAAGGGAACTCTGGGTGGCTTACATGAAAAGCAGTAAAACCATAAAAAAATAAATATTTCTAATAACAATAAAATATAAATTATAATTAAAAGATGGGGATGGAGGGAGCAGAATACGTGGGGGGGGAGTGAGATCTTCTATTGCTCCATCAACCACCTCCAGTATGATACTCCTTCGTTGGGGCCCCAAGCCAGCTGGCAGAACCAGGTCTTCAGACCCTTACAGAAGGTCAGAGGGATGGAAGCAGATCTCACCCTGGGGGGGGGAATGTTCCAAAGGGCAAGAGCTATGGCATAGAAGGCTGTCCTCTGGACCCTGCCAGCTGGAATTCCTTGAATGATGGGGTCTGCAACAAGTCTTTTCTGCTGGCACAAGTGGGGCAGGCCAGTCCCATTGGGGTGAGATGATTCCTCAGGTAACCTGGACCCATGCCATGCAGAGATTTAAGGGTGATAACCAATACCTTGAATTGCACCTGGAAGCCAACTAGCAGACAGTGCAACTTGCAGGACAACAGTGTAACATGGCCACTGTAGGGGCCCCAAGGACTGCCTGCCCCATCACACTCTGCACAGTTGTAGCTTCTGAATGCTCTTCAAGAGTAACCCTATGTAGAGCACATAGCAATAGTCCAGGTGTGGCATGATCAGGGCTTGAATGACTGAGCGCAGGGTCTTCTGATCCAAAAAGGAGCACAACTGGTACACAACATGAAATTATTATTTTTTAAATAACTCATAATAAGCAACTTTGAAGTTAATAGTTTGGGACTGGGCAGGGGAAGAATTAGCTCTGACGATGGTTACCAAGAGGTCACATAATGCATATGAAATGGGTCAGGATTTTCTGCTTTTTTCGTGGTGGATTGGATTTTCTTAGTTTAAGACATTTGTTTTTTGAGATTGTTTGAATAATTTGCATTTACTTTTAGGGTCTTAAATACTCAGTTTTATATTGTTTAGGGCCATGCCATTAAATACACTATCATATACAAAGCTTTTGAAACCTGTTCAAAAGTAACATAAATTCACAAATTATGTTATAAATTAAGTATTTATTTTTCTTACATGTTCAAGTTTTGATATTTCAAGCTTATAATCAAATGGAATGATGGAAAAGATAACTGAAAGGCAAGAGCTGGTTCCATACATGTGAATTGTGAAGTAAATAGGAATCTACTAATGATTTTTACTAGGTGCATTGAGCAATTTAGACTGTAACGCTAATAGTGGCATTTAAAAATACATTTTTTTAATTTTATTCTTGCTTCAGATTTCCAAATCAGTCATTATTTTTGCTAATCTCAAGCCATTTTCACAAGAGGGCTGTGCATTACATTGAAATTGGCTCTGAATTTACCTCACGACATTACTTGATTTTGAAAGCTGGATAATTTTCATTCTCAGTGGTCTGCCTGAAACTAGAACACGAGTTTGTTGCATAGTAAGATTGCTTTGTTTTCCATTGGTGGGAACTCTTGGCTCACTTCATCAACTTGTTCTTGTGTTACTTTGGAAAAGCCTGCTCCTGAAAAGACCCACCTCTATCCTTATGGCCTTTTAGAAGAGTGTTTCTCAATCTTGGCAATTTTGATGTGTGGATTTCAAAACCCAAAATTCCCAGCCAACATACCGGTAGGTAGGGAATTCTGGGTGTTGAAGTCTATGTATCTTAAAGTTAAGTTGAGAAACACTGCTTTAAAGAACACAGTTAAAATCTTGTTTTTCTGAAAAAAGTTTGGTGATTAAGCAGGTAAAGGAAGTTCTATATCTTTATTGCCTGCTGTGCGTATAGCTTGCTTTTTTATCACTGTTTGATTTTGGACACTGCATAAACTCTGGGATGACATCATTTATAAATCTTGTAAATGCATTTTTTTCCTGGTGTTATGTCTGAAGGCATGGTTTAGATAGAAAGTAGCTCCTTTTTCTTTCCCTGCAACACAATACTATACAATTATAGCTACTGAGAAGAGTATCTAATTGCTAAAAAGTTGCCATGAAACCTTTTAATAATCATATCTCACATATATAGACAGGATCAGGATTTTTCCTTTTTGTCTGGAGGACTTTAAGTTTTGGGATTTTTTTTAATAAAGTGTTAGACTTGTTTTTGAATTATTTACTGCTTCAAAATTATAGGAAATCATGCTGACAAGTTTCTACAAATACCACTGAGGATCCCAGGGACAGCAATAGAGGGTTCTGCCATACAATACATTGCTCTAATTTAAATAGTGATCACACTGCCTTTCTGGAGAAGAACCATCTTGGTTGCACTATTCATCCTCTGGCTCATTTTTGAGCAGTACATAGATTTTTTTTTTTTAGTATTGTATGACCTAAATCTAATTATATAGGCTGCCTTTCCAATTTATCAGAGTACACACTGGGAACTTATATCTTTGGAAATCATTGTTATCTTAGCAATGGAAATCACATTTCTTACTCTTTGTGTCAGGAAGGACAAATCCAATGTCTAAAAGAATGAAAATACCAGAGTGGGTATTTGGAAGACTTGACTAGATATCTGAAATCATACTGAGATTTAACTCCCCCTTTTTACACATGTGTTGTAAAATCACACAAAGCAGGGTAATATGGCAAGCAACTTAAAAAGCAAAATTGAAGTGAAATATAACCTTGTAGGGCACACACTACCGTAGGTAAGAAGAGACATGCCAGGTTCTGGGACACTAAAAAACTACTGCCAGAGTATAGTTAATAGTTAACATTGTCTGTGTTGCCTACTGTACCAACAAACTATGCTGAACTGTGACAAGGTTAATTTGATATTGTCATAGCATATGGTGAGAACCCACGAATTGCAGTTTATTCAATAAGGCTTATTGTGAAGCCCGGTTTGGACACCAGTACCTGGCACCAGAGTTAGTTTAGAGAAAAATCCCAGAAAATAGGGAGGCACAGATCCTGCCCAAGCAAAGGAAAGTATGCCTTTGCCAGCACATGCCCACTGAATCACGATCTTTGTCCCAATGCAACTGCTTGAAAATATAGGAAACCTGCCCTCCAAGGTTCAATCAACTGCAGCTTAGTATTTATACAGGAACTCAAGACTTATTCCAGGCAAGGTGGGGCTCGTAAAGAGGCCCACAGGAAATTCTGATTAGTAATTTACGGCAGAAAGCTAAAAAGCCATTACAAAAGAATTACAGCAATTCTCGTGTTTCAAGCAGGAGTCCTAATTTCGAGGCGTCTACTGCTGTGCCTTTCCTCCCGGTCCGAACAGCCGTTTGTCTCTTTGGGCAGGGGGAACCCGTTTTCATCTGATTCTGCTTTGGTTAACAGCCAGATCTGCCAACAGATCGTTTTCCTCTGTCCGCTGTTACAATCAGAAGGTCAAAGTTATGGCTCTTTCTCCTGTGTGTTTGTTTTTTACATGTTAGTTAAGAAGTATTAGGGACCACACAGGTCAAAAAATGTAGCAGGTGTATAGTAGAGGCTTGAAATGAGGAGTGAAGAATGTATCCCTATTGTTGTATGTTATGTTCTACGATGATCGCTTCTCAAGATTTTGTATACAATGCTGATTGTTTTAATAAAGGAATTTTTTATTAAAAAAAAAAAAGAAGTGGCAAGTCTGAGCTGTGGCTCGTTTATTTAGAAGCTGAGAGAGACGCGGCAAGGGCCGGCCAATTTAACGTCCCTGAAAACCAAACTCGCACTTGGCTAAATGGCGCCGGAAGCGTTTCGGCCGCCCGGGGACTCCACTTCGGGCTAAGCTCATCCCAGGTTTCCTAAGTTACCAGGGCGCGAGTCACGAGAGAAACAAACGCTATTGACAAAACCTACGCAACACATTTACTGGAACTGCCGCTTCTCCACGCAGCCGCACCCAATTTGTCCCTCAGGCGGTCAGAGAGCTTGGCCCTGCCTTCCTCTCTCTCTCCCCCCACCCCCCCGCACCTCCACTTCGCAGGCCGCTCTATAAGAGCTGCGGCGCCCGCCTCCGCCTCCTCGACGTTTCACTCGGTCTGAGGAGGCCAAGGCGTTGGCTTTGGGTTCAGCCGTTCGCGTCAGTCTCTGTCTCCTTCTCCCGCGCGACCCCGGCCATGATTGTGGATAATAACCGGGACGTGCGGTTAGATGACGATTCCGGCTCCTTGAACAGCCCGTTCAATTTGGCTTTTTTTTACGGAGCCTCCCCTCGTTCCAGTGAGGGCAGCTGCTCGCCCACTCCCTCCGCTCCGGGATCCCCCAGTTCTGACTCGGAGTCCTCGGCCAATGGCGCCACCGGCAGCAACTATTTGAGGAAGAAGCGCTATTCCCGGAATGCCGCGCGCCTGACTGGAGAAGGTACTGGCACACCCGGCGGGCCATTCGGCGTAGCCTCTGAAATAAGTTTTGGGTGGAAGGAGTTTACTCCGGTTCCCCCAAAAGCGATGCCCGCTGCACCGGCTGGGCTAGGCTAAGTTTTTCGGTCTGGTTGAAAAATGGACGGCTCTCGAGAAATCTCGGTGGCCTTTCAGTTATGTTGGACTATAGCTCCTAATGGAATTGGGCGTTATGGGAGTTGTAGTGCAATGCATTTAACGGGTTAGGGAAGGCCGTTTATATAATATTTTGCCACCTTTGTCGTCGTGGGTGTATGCGCACGTCTGCATCCATATATATATATATATATACCAAACGCTTGTTCTGATAATCTGAATGACCTCCAAGAATGAAGAATTTGGAGTAAATCGGTATGTCGGTCCAGGTTCGTACTTCCGGCGGAAAATATGTCTAATGTCCTTGATTATCATGGTACAAGCATCTTTTATAAGCTATTCAAAAGAGTGGCCCTGGATAAGCTAATTTAGTGGGATGTCCAGAATGAAGAATGTTTTGGTTTATTGGTGCTGCCATCTAAAAGTTCCTGTTTCTCCTGTCCATGGCACAGCTACCTATATTTCAGGGGAGTAAGGTTGCTTTGCATAACGTTTTGCCCATATAAGTCAGATTATGTATTTTACTGGGTATGAGCATGTTAGAAAACATAGATTAAATAATTGAATAATGTGCCAGAGGTTAATTTTTAAGTATTAAAATATTTAAAGTAGTTGTGTAATAGATAACGCTATACACAATAATTGCTTTGGATTTCTGTGTAGTAAGTGCATTCCAAAACTAATTTTAGCCTCTAAAATTGCTTGACTTCTTTCACTGAACCATTTGTGAAAGGTCTTTTTAAAGTTACGGAATTGACTCTGTCTCCTTCCCCAATTGTATGACATTCGTGGCTGCTTTAAGAGTTGGCAGAAGGTGTCTGTTGTAAAGAGAAAATAAAAAAATATGTTGATATTGAGCTAAATTTGTGGATTTAAATTTACCAGCAATTTCAGATATACATTACCTGGTATTGGATAGCATCTCAATATATCATTACATTGAAAATGGAAAACAACTTATTGAGTACAATGCCCTGCAGTGAATTAATTTTCTGTAAATTGTTTATTGATTTATGTTTGCTGAAAATAGTTTGCAATATTCTTACCTATATTAGTTTCAGCATATCTTGATAATTTTTTACTGTTGAAACCATAAGAAGCAAGCAAATAAGATGATGTGCTTTTTTAAAAAGAAAAAAGTTGATTGGCATTTTACAAATTTACAAATTTCATACAGTTAACAATACAGTTAGAAAAAAATAAAGAATATTCTGACCTTGGGATACAATGTCACTTTGTGAAAAGCGAAAGCTTTGTTTTAACTTGGTAGTATTTCAGTGGAAACATTTCACTTTTATCTATCTGTTCCGTGGATCCCAATATGGCTAAAGCTGTGTGCCAAAAATATAGACATAGACAACTATTTAAACAATGCTAGCTTTCCTACTTCAAGATTAAAACTTCAAATTAGGATATTCTGTTGCTAATGTTGCTTCTAATTTTTATGTTCATGATATAAATTGTAGTATGCAACTGAAAACATTTATGGTTAATTTGTACAATGATAAATGAAATCCCCATGTATAATTGGTGGGCCACTGTGTGACACAGAATGCTGGACTCGATGGGCTTCGGCCTGATTCAGCATGGCTCTTCTTATGTTCTTAAATCTGATTCTACAGTGTCTTTGTCAAAGCTTTCCTTCTCAGCTATTCCTTTAAAATATTTAGGAAATAGTGAAATTTTGTAGACTTTCAATCCCATGATTTTTAATCTTTTGTACAAGAGTTTATTAAAGCTAGTGTACCTGGTATATCTTTACAAAGATGTATTATTTTGAATTCTTTCACCAATTAACTTTTATACATTTATGCTGCTGCCATTGTCGTTTGATACTATGTTTCATATTACCGTATATTTTTTATGAAGTTTGCTTTGTGAAATCTTATTGACTGAAGTATTTCATCTGCTTTGATTCTTGCTTTTTTTTTTCTTTCTGTTTTGAAACTGAATCCTCAAAGATGTGTTCAGATACTTCTGTTTTCTTTTGATGGGATGGGAAAATTCTATTAAAACTTCTAAAGAGGAAATTATTTTTAAGTCGGGGTTGCTTTTCCTATCCAGAAATTTCAAATCTCTGGGAATTTAATTTTAAAAAATTAAATAGGTAGATTATGTAGAAAATCTGATTTGTACTTTTTAAAATTAGATCACTTCTCTCTTGGGTTGATGTGCATTATTGTTCCTCTTTTCACTTCTGTTTTTTATACTTCAAAATACATTGTGTTTAAAGGGTTGATGACATTAAGAGGCAGAATAAAATATTTGCAGCTAATCTTATGGAAGATTATGTTTTTGACAAGCGGTTTAACTATGGAGGGGACTTATGCAAGTAACATTGAACATTATTTATTCAAAGTCATTTTAATGCTTAATGTTTTTGAATAGGAATTCCCATTCTTATTAAAATATTAGGTAGGGGTTCTCCATCTTTTTTTCCCCTTTCTGTTCAATTGTGTCTTTTTCTTGGAGACTGCCTGATTAAATTCCTGCCATTTTCATGCAAGGTTTTTCAAAAGTGGCTTACTACTGCTTTCTTACCAGGGCTGAGAAAAAGGGACTGGCCCAAGATCACCTTGCTAGCTTTTTGCTTAAGACGGAACTAGAACTCATGGCTTTCTGATTTTTACATCTTTGCAATACTACTAATTTTTAAAATTATAAATGATTTTGTATAACATCCCCATGACGATGGCTAAATGCATGGGTTTGTTTCTCAAAACTTGCTCCAGGCTTTTCTCCCTGTGTGGCTTATATAAGCCCACTGAAAGCTTTCCCAGGCAGAGTGGTGTGAATTTTGACATTCCTGCCTTGCCTGCAGAAGCCTGAAAAACTTTGAGAAAAAGATGGATTGTCTAAGTTGCTCATGAAACCCTTAATAATTGCAACCCAAAATTTTAGAATACCTGGATTTGGGAGAAAGATAATTGATGCATTTTAGGGGGAAAATCTAATTGAAATATTAACCAAGTAATTAATTTCTTGTTTAGAATAAATTTATATGAAATCTACTTTTCTTTTAAATCGTCTGTGTCATGCTTTTATTTTAATTTTGTGTCTTAACAGCTGAGCAACATATGGGGGGAGGAAAGCAACAAAGAGGACCTTTCCAAGGTGTTCGCGTAAAAAATTCTGTGAAAGAATTGTTGTTGCATCTTAGAAATAGCAAGCAGATGTCCACAGATCATGGAACTGAGGAATTAAAGGTCTGTGTTGTATATTTTTATAAGTGGTGTTCAGAATCAAAACAAGTATTTGATTTGTCTATACATTTGCAGTAATTTTGTATAAAGGGTAATGAACATCTTCATTATAGTGAAATATATTAGTTTGTGTGGCCTTCAAAAACAATTTTTTAATTTTTTTAAAATTAAAAATACTTTGTCAGTGAATGAGAATTGCAAATTATACCCAAAAATGGACCATTTTTTTAAATGGGAAAATGCAAAGCATGCATTTGCTCATGTCACTTTATCTGAAGGTTCTAGTGAGCAGATTTCTGTCTAATTCAATATTTTTATTGGTATTTTTTAATGTTGGTAAATATCACCCATTCCTTATTTTGCCTGAACGTGGAGTTTTAATTTAGTTTAGAACAGGTGGCATAATAATTTTACACCAGGTTCCATCCAAACAGATTCTTCTTTCAGCTCTTTCTATTCTTCCCTACAATTGTTCAGCATTTTGTGGTATTGAATATGTCAAACTTTGTTAGGATGTTTTGAAATTTCCCATTCAAAGTTTTCTTCTTTCTGCTTAGATATTCTCTTTTGTCCATAGAAAGACCAGAAATTTTGAACAATATAACAATAGAGTTAAAAGGAAGTAATAAGTATCTTCTTAGCCGTGTCTTAGCCTTCTATAACAAAAGATTTTCAGCCTCCAGGGAGCTCTGTTATCCAAAGCATTTTCTTTGTAGTATTAATTCTACAGATGCACCATATTGGACACTGCTTCAAGTTTTAGAATTGGTGAATTGTGCAAAATATTTAATTATTTTCATTTATTATCCTTCCATTAATTTGAAAAGTGGTAGCTATAAGTTTAAATAGAGACAGTTTAATTACATTCATTGTTTACACACCTCAATTTAATATGGAAAATTTTTCAGTTCATTAGATGAAATTAACAAGGATCTGAAAAATTGTAGCCGAGTGATTATTATGAATGTAAGATATCTGATCTGCAAATGCAAACTTTCTCTCCTAGTTCTCCTGTTTATGCTTTTATATAATACTGAAATGCATGGACTCTTAGTTTACATTTTTACTCTCTATTGATATTCAGAAGTTTTAATCTCTTTTGATTGAAATAAATAGAATAAGAAAAATGTTTGAAGGTAGTAGAATATAATTATTGGAAAAGCTATAATTAAAAGTTTTGCTTTTTCTGAAAAAATATTAAAAGTTCATAATTATATTAATATTTCTGTAAATATTCTCGTGGTAAAATAGAGTACTTACATTATATAAAAATATTTTCATTTTTTTAAAATAGGCACAAGGAACATTGATGAAACATGATCCATATACAGGTACAGTTTTTCTCTCATTTGTTCCTTCAATTTGTCTTTGAGTATTAGAAAAATGGGCTGTGTCATAGGCTTATGAATTCTGCTTATTTTTCAGTAGAACTAAAAAATATATTGACTTATAATCGGAAAAGAAAAGCTCCGGACTGTCTTTCTGATGGAGTATATTACAAACGAACAGCTACTTTGCAACCTCACCTCTTGGTAAGTATTTTTAATGAAGTTTTTTTATGTTCATTCTCACAGTACTATACAGCTTCCAACTGCCTTCTAAGGCAAGATGCTATTAGACCGGTTAAAAATCTATACCCCTTATCTTTCAGACACCTCCACAGACACCAACTTCCATGGATAATAATATGGAGGATCCCCATAACAATGAGCCCAAGCAAGACAGCAGCTGTGATATGCTGCAGAATATTATCAATATTAAGAATGAATCCAGTCCAGTGTCTTTGAACACTGTACAAGTTAGCTGGCTTCACAGCATGGTCAATCCCAACTCTCCAGGGGAACACCATTACCAAGAGATGACTGGGGCACAAGCTTTTTCACCTGTTCAAAAGTACCAAGCTTTCCAAACAAGCAGCTCTTCTCCAATGTTGGACCTGTCCCAGAATTATCAGTTTTCTCCTACACAACAACAGGATATGTCCCCGCATTGTATTCCATTGGTGGAATACAGGCCTCACTCTGCAGGCAGCCATTCTTCTGAATATCAACAAAATATTTTTGACAGCCAAGAACTGCCGTATTGTACCACAGAAAGTTTTGCTTCTCTTTTAAATGACTCGGAAGGATCAGACAACATCTCTGCTCCATTCCCTCAAGCAATTCCTAGTGGCCTCCCGCAAAGTGAAGTCAGCAGCTGCTCTCAGCATTTCAGCCAGGTCTCAGATAACACATCCAGGGGTCTTGAAGAACATGGTTTATCTCTGTCCTCTTCAGATATATCTCTGCAACTTCAAGGCAGTACAGGCAGCACAGCTCAGTTGGGCAAATCATTTTTCCAGTGGCAAGTGGAACAGGAAGAAAAAAAAATGGCCAACATTTCTCAAGACCAGATTCTTGCTAAAGATTCTGATGGTGACACGTGAGTATTGTCCAAATATTACTTACTGCAGAAGTGGAAATCGTGAATCAGCATTATTTGTTTAGATGCATTTAGGCTGCCATTCATTTGAATGAACAAAAAGCTCTGTAGTACATTAATGGTACTGACATCTGCAGAGAAGAGCAACAAGAATGATTAGGAGACTGGAGGCTAAAACATAAAGAACAGTTGCAGGAATTGGGTATGTTTAGGTTAATGAAAGGAAGGACTAAGGGTGATATGATAGTGATAGCGCACCAATATCTAAGGGGCTGCCACAAAAAAGGGGGTCAACCTTTTCTGTAAAGCACATGAAGGCAGCACAAGAAGCAAAGAGAGAGAACCAACTTAGAAATAAGGAGTAATTTCCTGACAGCATAATTAATTAGTGGAACAGCTTGCCTTTAGAAGTTGGGGGTTCTCCCTCACTGGTGGTTTTTAAGAAGAGATTGGGCAACCATTTGTCTGAAATGATATAGGATCTCTTGTTGAGCAAGGGGGTTGGACTAGAAGACTTCTAAGGCTCCTTCCAATGGTGTTCTGTTATATCTGGCACCATACCTAAAAATGATAAAAAGAAATAATCCATTGGATGATAATACTACCTTAATAGGTCTTTGCTATCAGCAAGTTCCCTAGGGTTTTTCTCAATGGCTTTTTAGAGTGCAGCATATTTTAAAAACATCTTATTGTGCTAATTTCTATTTCCCCCCCCCCCCCCAGATTTCTCCACATTGCAGTTGCCCAGGGACGACGGGCAGTTTCTTATGTGCTGGCAAGAAAGATGACAGCCTTGCAGATGCTGGATATTAAAGAACACAATGGCCAGGTGATTCTCTTAACATAGCAAATTCCCACCTTATGCCCATGATTATTTCCTCTATTTTCTTATCAAACCTTATATAGCTTGCCCTTTTAATGTTAAATTGGAAACTTACAGTGCAATCTATGTGTAACAGAATTATTTGCTAAACTGTTCAGACCAAGTTGATTTCATTAAGGAGGTGTTCTCTGAAATGGTTTTACTTCATTGAAATGGCTTTTATGTGGTTTGTGTTCTTAATTGCCATTCTTTGTTAAGGCTACAGTGTCTAATACATCTGTTTTTTGTTATTCTAGAGTGCCCTGCAAGTAGCTGTGGCTGCAAATCAACACCTTATTGTCCAAGATCTGGTTAGTCTTGGGGCACAAGTGAATACTACAGATTGTTGGGGTAGAACTCCACTGCATGTGTGTGCTGAGAAGGGTCATGCACAAGTCCTTCAGGTGGGACATCTGAATTATAAGTTGAATTGTTGTATTTACTTTTTTCTCTTTATTAGCATGTGTAATAATACATCTCAACATCTATAATTATACATTAAGGATTCAATATAGTATACTTTCCATTAAGGTTATTTACATTATTTAGAAGTATAGTTTTAACTGAACTTTACTGCCCAGTTTGACTCTATTTGTTCAGGAGCTGGAAGTCTGTAATGTGTTATAATGCGATGTATAACTTTTCAAGCCCCATGTTAAACACAAGAGAAATTTTGCATTTTCTTCCTTGCCTGCAAAAAGAAATGGAGAACAGAATTAATTTATTGGAGCCACACTGCATTATCATGCAATCGGTCAGACTGAATGATAATGCAGTGTGGCTCCTATAAAGTAATTCTGTTTGCCATTTCATACCTCCTTCCACTACATACAATAAAACAGCAAACAAGAACATTGCAGCAATTATTTCTGCAATTCTCAAGAGACATTTGGTTATTTTATAATTGTTCGTTTCAAGTGATGGTCAGGTTTTTTGTACCTGTGAATTGTAATTCTGAAGAACAATGGACCACAAACAGTAACTGTCTAGTTTGAAAGTGCTGTTTTTTAACAAATTATTATACAAATACTGACATATTTGTAATGGCATAAAGTTTTCCGAATTATATAATTTGATCTCATGCTTTCAGATTTGAGTTACTGTTGCATATAGTTAATGTAGATTCTCATTTCATTTTCAGGCAATCCAGAAAGGAGCCATTGTAAGCAATCAGTATGTTGATTTGGAGGGAACGAATTATGAGGGTGAGCTACTAATACTCCTACATTTTGTGTTAAGTGGGTAAACTATCCAATTAAAAATGTTCAGATTTCAGTGCTGATGCTCAGGACTTGTACTTGGCATGTTGTATAACATGCATATTTACTCCTAATGACATTCCACTTTTAAATAAAATAAATTATAGAAATGGCTTCAAATATAATCCCACACTAAATCTCTTCTACCAAGGGTCCTTGTCTAATGCATTGTTAATTAATTGAGCTTAATAATGCTAGGTTGATAATGCTACATTAACTTAGATAAGCTGGTTAAATAATAACTGTAGAAGAGGCCTGTATTTTGGGAATTGAAGTTTACATATCTGGAGAGTATCCAAGTTGCATGTCACTAACTAGAACATAGATTAAAATTCCTTTAAAATTATGCATTGCAAATAAAATGAAAAAAAATATCTAGATATTCTATTGGAATGACTATTTTTAATACATTATTGATCAGAACAAGGTGACTTGGGGTTTTGTTTTGCTAACTGATATGTTTTATATTAAGGTTTGACAGCGTTGCACTGTGCAGTAGTGGTTCATAATGCTGTAGTTCATGAACTACAGGGGCAGCAGTCACCTCATTCTTCTGAAGTCCAGGAATTAAGGTTGAAAAGCAAGAAGCTGGCAGATACAATCAAATATCTAATTCAGATGGGGGCATCTGTTGAAGCCAGAGTAAGTCACATAAGGAAACATTAGAACAGACTTAGATGTTTACTTGAGAAATGATTCACATACTATTGTTTTGCATCTGTTTGAAGATATAGAAGTTGAAAAAAATGTGCCATGTGATACATTCATAAGCAAAGAATATTAACTTAACTCTCTATACTTGAGAGTTCAATATGACCTTTTATGTTCCTGGGTAGATATTCTATAGGTTTTTAAATGTATATTGTTGCACATAAAGTGACCAGTATTAAGCTTAAAGGATAGTCTATATTTTTACATTATTGAAATAAATACACCAATTTTTAAATTCCAGTTTGTTTTTTCTCCTCTAGCACATTAGCATGTAAAAAGAAAAAAACTCCCACTTTAATTAGTATGCATAAATCAGATTACTATTGTAATGGAGCAATACTGAATAATAAGCAAAGCACGTGAATGAATTAATGGTTGGTTAATATTGTAGGTATCACATTGTATATATAAATATTTGTCTCTATTTCTGAAACAAATAATGAATGATCAGAAAAAAAGCCCTCCTAACTCCTTAATTTAAGAATATAATTTCTTATCTAGCACTTAGACAATAGCTCTTAGATTTATATATTGCTTCACAATGCTTTACAGAACTTTACAGAGTTAGCATATTGCCCCCAATAATCTTGGGTCCTCATTTTACTGACCTTGGAAGAATGGGAGGCTGAGTCAACCTTGGGCCGGTCAGGATCCAACTCCTGGCAGTGAGCAGAATTAGCCTGCAATACAGCACTCTAACCACTGCGCATCAGGGCTCATCTAGTTTAATCATTAGGCTCATCTTCAGTCTGTAATGTTTCAAAGATAATGCCACTATTTAAGAAAACCAAGAAACTGTTCCTCAAAGTGTATTTTATGTTTTCATTTACAGCAACTAATTGTATGTGTTCTTAATTTTACAGTGACTAAATGTGCAGTATGTAATATTTGGACTTTTTTGTGTGTGTATGGACAGGACCGTAAAAGTGGCCGTTCAGCCCTTCACCTAGCAGCTGAAGAAGCAAATGTGGAACTCCTTCGACTGTTTTTAGAGCTTCCAAATTATCTGTCTTTTATCAATGCCAAGGTATATAAAAAAACAAACCACGTGTCTCTTTTAGGGTATTCCTATTTGCAGAAATAATCCTTTTGCTTCTTATCTTCTTTTAAACAATGATTTTTCTCTCTTGTAACTAGGCTTACAATGGCAATACTGCACTCCATGTAGCTGCTAGTTTGCAGCATCGAATGACTCAGCTGGATGCAGTTCGTTTGTTGATGCGCAAAGGTGCTGATCCAAGTGCCAGGAATTTGGAAAATGAGCAGCCAGTTCACTTGGTTCCTGATAGCCCTGTTGGAGTTGAGGTAAGAGATAAAAGATATCTGAAATCTTGTTTTTGTGTGAAGTAAATATCATGCTTCATGCTTTTTTCTTTCTCCCTATGATATTCTAGTCCTGTTATAGAATGAAGAGATGTATACCTAGATTTTTTTTTAAATATCTTTGTCATAAACCGGATTGAAAATGTTGCTTTCTTTGATGACTTATTTTGCTTTCTTCTGGAACGAAATGAAACTACAAAAGTAGGGAGACATCCCTTATGTTGAGTTTATTAATATTTTTTATAAAAATAGAAATATTGTTTTTAAGTCTTGAAATCTAAGGTGCTTTGCAAACATGTTTCTTTTAGAGGGTCCTTTATAATTATAGAATTTCTTTTGTTTATTTCATTAAATGGCTAGTTTGTATCTATAGGGGAAAGTTTTTTCAAATTACAAAGCATGTATAAATCAATGAGCTGCATTATTTTAGTTTCAGTAACTTAAAAAAAGGAAATAGATGGTCGCCATCATGCACATGAAAAGTACACATTATAGTGACATATGTACGTCAACCCTTTCTATTCTTCATGGAGAGTTCTCTTGGGAATTAAGATCTGATGTCTTACAGAAGCCATTCAGTGTGCAATTCAATAAACTGTTGATGTTATCTTCAAGTTAATGCAATACAGGGTGGTCCTTGTTTAGCAACCACAATTGGGACTGGCATCTAAGTCATGAAGTTAAGAGTTTTACTAAGTAAACCATGATTGTGCTTATGATTTTGCAGTTAGCCCTCCAGTTATAATATCAAATGGAATCAGAATTTATGTTGCTAATTATTGTAGTTATATATTGTAGTTATAAATATTATTGTAGTTATACTGCATATAGTCAGGGTTAAATAATGTGGTGATAACTGCTGTTGAATAATTGGGCTTTTCCCCTTCTATTTCCTCTTTCTCAGATAAGACGAATCTTAAAAGGGAAGACAAGTCAGCAGAGATCATCAGTCTATTAAGCTCCATGAGTAAAATGACCCATACTCGCTGTCAGTTAGGCAGCCCCCATGTAACTGTAAATAGACCATTTGTCCAGTGGAGGCAAATGTTTGTTGTTTCTATGAAACAAGAATATTTTGTTCACTATTATATAGTGGGTTAATAGTAATTCTTCTTCACAGATGAGAATATTTTATACCAAGCATTCTGTAACAGTTTGAATTATTCCATTAAGCAACTTAAGAAATCAAGAACAAAACTGACAGTTACAGTCCTTCATATTTCTACCCGAAAGTAATTTCTGTTCAGTGTACTGTACTGTTTATTAGACTTTATTGGATTACCTTGACTTTGCATCAGGGTATAGCAAATATTAAGAATAACATATAACCAGAGCAGACATTTTTGCTGTGGCTTATGATATAGAATATAGGTATTCTTAAGAATACTAAAAATTACTAATAATAGTCATTTATATTTTAGCTTTTTATTTTTATGTAATTATGGTTATTTTTAGTAGGTATAGTTAATTAAATGTATTAAAGTTTCTAATAATTTAAACCTTTTACAGTGGGGAATTCTGTGTAGAATTCTGTTAAGTTTTTAAAAGTTTTTAACATAATTGTTAAATTGTTTTTGTGAAACACTTCAAAATGATTTATAAAGAAACATTGTCTATATGGTGATTTCATTGGTCACAGCAATAATTTATGGAGATTCAGAAAAATGCTGGCCTTGTGTTCATTCTTTTTCAAATTAATTAATTCTTTCAAATTAATACTTCCTGATTACATACAATTATAAATGTTTGTAACAAAAATATTGAAAGAATTCAATTAGAATAAATAAGCAAATAGTATGACATATACTAGTATGACATATGATATATATATATACTTTTTGTCATTTGTAAAAAAAATTCTAAGGATCAAATAAATTAGGACTACCTGTTATATTCTAATATTTTATCATGCTCAAGAGGAATTGAAAAGGAATATGAATGTCAAGAGGCAGTATGATTTGAAATACTGGTTTTTTAAAAAGTTGTTGTATACATATTTGCTTATGACAGGAGTTCAAAAACTGATTTTTGTTACTCTGGTTCCAAAGATTTCAGTTCTTTTGTTTCTAAAAGGCAAACTACTTCACCATTTAAAAACCCTGAAACAGTATGAAATCCATCTATTCTGACTCTGGAGAGTGGTCAATACACCACATTAAGTGTGGTGTGATCCTCAAATTGATAGAAGTCACATATCCCTAGTTTATGATACAAAGACATTTGGCTAATGACAAAACTGAACTGATGTTTGATCAGAGTAGGATTCTTCTACACTGACTTTGATTCTCTCATTTTGAATCAATAGATGTATGTCTCAGGGCTTTGCAAAAAAATAATTGCATTATATTATTTTACCTTATAGGTATAGTAGGTAGCCGGATGTTAATATATCAAAAAATGTAAAACATATTAAAATGTTTCATTGTAGTAACTACTTTCAGAATTGCATTGCTTTTTAAAAATTCTCTACATACTGTTCTTGAATCACTACCCTGAATCATAAATTTTCCATAATTAATCAGATCATATTGTTTGATCAAGTATGTCTTGTAGACAAATAATAGGGAAATTTATATTTGATATTTAGAGGTACAAATATATCTTTTTAAATAAACATTTTAATCAATATAAATGGTGTCTTATATTTTGACTGATATTAATACTTCTGTAAGAGTTAAAACTTCTGCCATTGGTTTTCCTTAGTGCAGTTGCAGTAAGAAATATAACAATGAGATTCGTAGATGAGATTTTGGTTCTGTTCCTTGCTTTCTCTTTAAACTTAATGTTGCCCAACATGTGTATAAGAACAATTTTAAAACATGATGAATCAAAAGTTTTTAAATTTGCATAATATATTTTAGGTCATATAATGGGATTATTTTTCCCATATAGCAGTAAGGGCCTTGTTGAAGATTTTATTTATTTATTTAGAAAAATGTCACCCATAGTGACACTTGGGTGGCTTGCAGAATTAAAACCCAATACGAAAATCAATACTCCTCCCTTCAGATGACAATAGTCAAACAAATATCGTGATTGGCTTTGTTATTTGGAGTTCCCAGGACCATTGGCATGTCTTTGGGGCCTTTTGAAAGAGTGACAAAGTGGAGCCAATCTTATTTCCCCAGGGATGATGTTCCACTGGGAGGGAACCACCACAGAGAAGGCCCTTTTTGGTCCCACCAGATAGACTTCCTTAAGAGAGAGGACCCATAAAAGTCTTGCCTCCTGCTCTGGTGGGTAGGCCAGATATAATTGGAAAACAACACCCTTCAAAAAACTTGGCCCCAAGCTATATAGGGCTTTAAAGATGATAACCAGCACTTTGAATGGGACCAAGAAGAAAATTGACAGTCAATGCATATACCACAAGAAAGGTGACATGCAAATCTAGACTTGTTGCCTTTAGAACCAATTGAAGTTTCCAGATACTTTTCAAGGGTAGCACCATATAGAACACATTGCAGTTATCAAAGTGGGAGGTGAATAGGCATAGATGACTGTAAACAGGGATTGTTGGTCCAGGAAAGGGTGTAATTGACACACAATCTACAGCGCAAAGACCTTTACGGCCATGACTGTTCTGACCCAGCCTTCACAAGTAATGATCAACTGCTTAATTGTGAGTAGAAACCCCTTTTATTAACAAGTCAGGAACAAACTATGTTCAAGGGAGAACTCTAGTTAAACAAATCTTTAACTGAAAAAAGTAATACGGGCTATTAGTTCCCAGCAGGGAGATTCAATTAGCACTTCAAACACAAACAGATACTCCTGGCAAACCTGGGTCTTGGCAAAGAAATCTGATTGATTGAAGTATCCAGTAATATGAACGGTTGTCTGTGACAACCAGCCTTTCCAAACCTCTCTTATTTATGTTCCTGCCAAGGAGGAGCTGGCTAATGTCTTTTTCTTTTCTCTAAGAGCCAGTCCATAACCCTCAGTTGCTCTCCTCTCAGCGCATACGTGCATCTGGGACTGGCCCCATCTGTTCCTCCTCAGCTCAGGTGCCGAAAACAACTGCCTCTCTGCCTGAGCGTGGACAGATGGCCCCAGCTCTGCAGCTGGCTCTGAGTCTTCCTGAACATCGGAGCTTTCCAAAGGCTCTGATGTTAACCCAGGCTTCCCCTTTCCCTCCTCCTCCTCTGAGTCGACTGCTAACTCAGCTGGCAGCTGACAAACCACAGCAATGACTGCCACATGCTCCCAGATTATACACTGGGTCTCTTTGGGACAGTGCAATCCTCCATGGACCAAAGAGCTCCAAACCTAGAGTCTTTCCATTTTACCAAGTTTCAGTTTCAGCCTCTTGCTCTCTATGCAATCCTTAACAGCCTCCAGGCACTGTGAAAAGAGGTTGTGGCATTGCTTAATTCACCATAGACTTATAGCTGAGTGTTTGTAAGCAGTGCTTCTTTTGTAAAAAAAAAATAAAAAAAAATGCTGGAACTCACGCACGTTATACAACCCGCCTTGCCTACCCTACAAGGTTCCATCCAAAAAAGGTGCCGGAACTCCGTTCTGGGCGTTCTATGACAAAAAAAAAGTCCTGTTCGTAAATATATTGATATCTCAACCTATGGTAGAAGATCTCACCCAGTGGCTTCATGTAGATGTTAAACAAGTGGAGAAAGTGCTGAACCCTGTAAGATTCCCTCAAAGCAGGGGCTGGACCTCTTGCTTATTATCAACACTGACTGAAATTGGCCATAGAAAAAGGAAGTGAACTAGGTCAACACTGCCTCCAATCCAATCCCCAAAGCTGCTCCAGAAGGATACTGTGGTTGATGGTATCAAACTGCTGATAATGTGGATGGACACATGCACCCCTATCCCCCTCCTATCATAGATCATCAAAAAGAGCAACCAATGCCATTTCTGAGCCATATCCACACCTGACTCTCACATGGAAGGGTCAAGATAATCTATTTCATTCAGGAACTTTGGAGCTCTAGTGCAACCACCTTCTCAACAATATTCCCCAGGAAGGGAAATTTAGACAGGACAAAAATTATCTAATTGAGTGGAATCCTCTTTTTAAAAAAGGGCAGAATATGGACTGTGAAAGTAATAAATTTGGCGGAAATGGCGAAAATATCAGCATCGTTCATCGTTCCAATGAACAATTTTTGACGGACTGGAAACAGTGGATAGACTATATCCAAGAGAGACACCAATCAAACAGAATGCAGCTGGCGTTTAGCTGAGGCTCGATGGGAGGAGGGAAGAAGGGTCAACAAATCAAATGTTTACAAAAACTAACACCCAATGTTGAATGTATATGTTCTATAACTAATGCCTCTTAACATAACCTTATGTCCAATGTTGTTTGCTTTAATACTGTTAAAGCGGACTGAATCTCTACCTCAGGATATGAAACTTTTACCTCAGGATCTCTGGCTAGGGACTATAAAAGATTGCACTAGTAATGGGACGAAGTCAATTCAGAAGCGCAAACGAACAATATGCAATAGACTAGACACAGTAGTTAGACCATATATAAGAGAAACACCAACCAAACAAAAGGTACTCGGAGTATACTTGAAGGGGGAAGGGAGGAGGAAAGAACGTTTACTAAAACAGATGTTTACAAAGATTAATTCCTAATGTTGTATGCTATATCCTAGGATGATTGTTTAGCAATAGGATCTTTGGTTTAATGATGATCACATTAATATGGAACCAGATAAGAGAAGCACCAATCAAACAAAGTGTAACAGGAGTATAGTTGAGGCTAGACGCGAAGGGTGGAAAAAGGCTTACTAAATCAGACGTTTTCAATGACTAACACTTAGTATTGTATATCAGGTGCCATGATGATTGCTGCACAATATGCTTTTATGTCCAATGTTGATTGTTTTAATAAAAGAATTTTATATTAAAAAAAAAGGGGGCAGAATACAGTCTCCTTAAAAGGCTGGGGCATCATCCCTCCTGCAGGGAAGCATTGATTACTGCCAGAACAAATCTTTTTTACAATTCCTTATATAGTAATCCTAAAAGAAAATTTTCAGATTTTAATTTTATGTTAGTTTTAAGAATCTTCTGCACTATAACATGAACCTGGGCCCAATATTTATTTGCTTTATCAGAAGTCCATCAAAGGTGATAAAATTATAGTTATAGGTATAGTTGAAATGCTTATTGCTAGCATGTGTCTGTGCTACAACAGCCAAAGACAACCTTCAGTTTCTTGGTTAACAACAAGATAAAAATTATTAGAAGAATTTCATTTGGTCCAATTGTGACCAGGTAAATAAACACACTGGGCAGCTGTTTGAAGCAGAGGGTAGTTTATTCTACTGCGTAACATGGCGTATAACGATCAAAGGGTTATACAGAGTTTGGAAACCCTATATCAGGGGTAGGCAACCTTGGCTCTTTTATGACTCATGGACTTCAACTCCCAGAATTCCTGAGCCAGCTTCTTGCTTTTCAACCTTAATTCCTGGACTTCAGGAGTATGAGGTGACTGCTGCCCCTGTAGTTCATGTACTATGGCATTATGAACCACTACTGCACAGTGCAACGCTGTCAAACGTTAATATGAAACACGAGTCATAAAAGAGCCAAGATTGCCTACCCCTGCCCTATACCATTCCAGACAAATGGTTGTCCAATCTCTTTTTACAAACTTCCAGTGTTGGAGCATTCACAACTTCTGAAGGCAAATTGTTCCACTGATTAATTGTTCTAATTGTCAGGAAATTTCTTCCTGGTTCTAGGTTGCTTCTCTTCTTGATTAATTTCCATCCATTGCTTCTTGTCCTGCCTAAGAAAGCTAAGAATAGAAATACTTATAGTAATACGGACTTTGATCATGTAGTGATAGGCTTTGATGTGAGGTATTTTAGATGTGTACATTTGTGACGAGGCAAGGCAAAGAATGATCTTTCTCTCCGGACTTCTCATGTCCACAGGACAGGAAGTCCGGAGAGAAAGATTGCACTTTGCCTTGTGGGGCTCAAACATCTTACATATGTAGATCTTCTAGATGTGATTTTTTTAAAGGAGAGGTTCTGATTGTGGTGTTGCAATGCGATAAAAGATTTCTCTTGAGAAGATTATGTTTTATCTTTGTATCTTTATTTTTGGATTTGCCTGGCAGATTAAAGGCAACTGCAGCTGCTACTTTTTCTGGCTAAAAAGGGAGAGGGCATCACAAGAGCTTTAGAGCTTTTATTTTCCAAACTAATGCTAAGATAAATTTATTACACTACTTCTTTGGCTAAGTAAATATACCCCAAGGTACCTGTGGGCAGCAGCAGTATATTGTCTAGTCAGAGGGGGACTGTCATGGCTACATTGAATTCCGGTTCAGAGGAGGAGGAGGAGTTGGAATAGGGACCAGTTGACGGGGATGGTACATTTCCCTTGGAATGTCTGGAGACTCCAGGGGTTGAGGATGATGTTGTCTCAGTCCCCAGCACCAGCATTGGGAGTGCTGCCTTCAAAAACAGGGGAGGATCAGCTGCAGACAGGCAGTGCGGATGAAAGGCAGCATATTCCCTCTGTTGAGGAATAGCTGCCTCACCCATTTGATCTAAGGGCCCAGAGGGTGGAGTGGAGGGAAGCTCAAAGGGGGTTTGTGAGGCTGCTGGCGAGAAGGTCACCCCACCCCTCCTCATGAGGAACAACTGGCTTGAGTTGATTCAATCAGAGGCCAAGGGGGGAGTGTCTTTGTTGGGAACATTTGTTTTGCTTTGCCATGCGCTTCCCCGGCCTTTGTAGACTCTACTTTGGATTGTGTTTCTGCCTTGTGATTTTAAATCTTGCTTGCGGACTACGGACCTTGTCTTATGGACTTTGAACCTTGTTTATGACTTATGGACCTTGCTTTGTTTGTACCTTGGTTTTGGGCTACGGACTTCTTTTTTGCCTTGTGAATCAGCTCTGGTGACTATTGCCTTTTGTGGGAGTGTGTTGCACTGACTGTGGGTGGCTCCTTTGGGAAAGTTTGGGGTGGAGCTTTACTGGCCATTGCAGGGCCATTTGTTGTGGGATAGCAGAATAATAAAGGACTTTATTAAAGGTTGCATATGCCTAGGCAACCTGGGAGCAGCCTTTTTAAGTCCATCTAATTGTATCAAAGAAGACTGGAAAGCTGTCAGTTCCTTGCTTTCTCCAGTTAAAAAATAAAGCAATCCATAATCTAATCCAAATTCTTATCTGTCTGGACAGAGTTGGGATTTCTAATCCATCTATTTTCTCATGTACCATAGTTGCAAAAGGCAGGAAAAAAAATGGGAACATAACTTTCTCCTTTGACCTGGTGAAATGTTTCATGTGAACAGATTCTATTTCTTTCTTTGTTTTCTCTATCTTTTCAAGTGCGTTTTTTTTGGTAACTAGAGGCCACACTGACCTTTTGGGATGAGCCTAAAAGCCACAATGGACTTAGAAATGATGCAAAGTAATTGACCCATTTTTCCTGGTTTTAGGGAAGAGTGCTGGGAAGATGTGTGTGTGTGTGTGTGTGTGTAGGGGGGGGAGGAGAGTTCTATTTTTTAAAATGTTTTCAAAGTATGCCACTACACATTTAAAGTGCTAGCTGGCTCAGCCTGGTAAAACAATGTGCCATTATTTTTAACAGTGATACTGAGAAGAGAGTAAAGGGATTTCAAAGAGGGGTCAAGAAAGATAAGAAGGTGGTAAGAAAGATAATGTTCTACATTTAGGCAAGTAAAACCAAATGCACAGGTACAGAATAGGAGGTACCTGCCTCAACAGTAGTAACTGTGAGAGGGATCTGGGAGTCCTAGTGGACAATAATTAAATGTGAGCCAGCAGTATGCTGCAGCTGCCAAAAAAAAAGCCCTTGCAGCCCTATTTTGCATTAACAGAAGGATTGAATTAATATCACCTGAGGTGTAAGTACCACTATATCAGGGCTTTTCAACTAGTGATATTCGTACCACCTGTGGTACATTGGCACTTGGCAGATGGTACACGACCACCCTA